>CM065803.1:153290016-154490016 GCA_033398695.1 Orobanche coerulescens
TTCGTTGTCATGTTGCATCGTGACATATCCGGAGTCATATCTACGTTCCGATTGGATATTGTGTAGGATTTTTAGCCGGGCACATATATAGTCATGCGTGAATATTTTTCCGTGAAAGGCTGTGCACACGAGACGTAGTTCGTTGAGGCTAATTAGGTACATTGTCCCGCGTATATCCTGGATTCCGTATACGGGGTGGACATGTGCACTGACACATATTCGGATCGGGCGTACTGTGATGTCCCTCTTGAGCCGTACTATCTTAGTCGCTCACAGTCCATTTTTATACGTGGATGTGTTCGACGTTTTGCGACTGAGCGTTCATACGCCCGAGGGGTATGTTCGTTAGTCGGGGCGCTATTCTTGAAATCTCATATGCGTGAATTGTATACTATCTTGAGAATCATTTATCATGTATATCTGACCCTGTGTTGGGCGAAATACTTGTGTTGTATTTTAGGTCGAGGAAAAGGCAAGGCACGGGAAGATCAAGGTGATGACGAAGGGTTCGAAGGATACTAGTTCGGGGGGCCCAAGTCTTTCGTGTTAAATGCAGTGTAATGTTATCTGTTCGCTTTATTTTAAGTTTGAACAAATGTATTGTTATTTTAAGGTATAATTCATCTCCATATGGATTATACTTATGTTTTGGATCCTGTGTGTAATAAGGCCGTAGGCCATACTGTTGTAAACTCCAGATCGGAGTAAGTACCTTGTTTTGTGGTTCGGCATCACATGTTTTGCGTATTTAATCTGTACTTTGGGTATCGCATAGTGGATCATAGTGTGGGGTCCACGACACTGTAATGGCCGACTTATCGGGGTATTACGGTACCAAGATCAAGACTACCACTATAACTACAAGCATATTCACGATAAAGAGTAGATAATAATTTTTGCATTTTGAACTAACTCGCTAGGATTTGGAGGACTAAAATTAGCAATAGGATTAGGAAATAAAGCATTATAGTAAAATGAAAGTAATTTTAGCAAACCTTCCTCTCTAACTTGAGGATCTAAAAGTTTAGCAACTAAAAACCGGAGGAATGTAGGCGAAATATTTAATCCATTTGTCTCTCATTTCTTTTATACAATTAAATAACTCGGGAACTTTAATTAAAGACTTGAATACAAGTACAATTTTAACACAATGTTCAACAACAAGTGTAGAAGTAGGATAATAAACACCGGACAAAGATTGAGTTGCCTCTTTAAAGATTTTTAAAAGTGCCATTAAACTAGAGCACTTATCCCATTGAGTTGGCAATAAGCAAATGGGTACTTGTTCTTCGTTATAAAAATTGCATAATGCAATACGATATTCATAACTATCATTTAACAAATTGTAAGTAGAATTCCAACGATTTGGCACATCTTTTGAAATTTTTTTTGGATGAATATTATTTTTATGCAATATCTTTTCCATTTTTTACCTAGAGCCGAATGTCTAATTAAATACATTATTGCTTCACGGATAGGAGCATATGCTTATTGTAAAACAGTTAAACCATCTTGAACACATAAATTAAGAACATGACAAATACACCTAACATGAAAAAATTTACCACCAAGAGATGGCTCACATATTGCAATAAGTGATTCTAAACTAGCTGTATTGGAGCTAGCATTATCAAAAGAAATTGAAAAATTTTTTTGTACTAAATTATATTCAGATAAAATTGTATGAATTTTATGCGAAATATTTTGAGCGGAATGTGGGATATTAAACTCTCTAAAACCAATTAAACGTTTTTGTATAGTCCAAGAATCATCAATCCAAATACAAGTAATTCCCATATATGAATTTGCTTCCCAATGATAACTCAAGCATCGGAACATATACAAACTTTATGATCTAAGTTTAAAAACATATTTGCTAAAATTAATTTTGCCTCGCTAGTAGTTTTTCGAACATCACGAGTTACGGTGGAGCGTGAAATTTTTTTACTAGCGGGATTAAAACTTAGTTGAGTGAAATTTCCATACATTTGGTCGTCGGCAAAGTTAAAAGGAAGAGATTTACCACAAACAAACCTAGCTAATTCTTTTCTAGCGGTAATTGGATTAAATTTAAATAGAGTACTATTACCTTGATTGGGGGCATTAGGCAGCGTCGCCGTGCCTCGAAGTTGGGTTTGATTAGACTCGATGCCAACTTTGTCGGGATGTTGTCTTTGTATATGGCCATTGAGTGTCCCGTAACCTCCTCCTTTTTTAAACTTGTACATTTTATCGCAATAGTTGCACTTGGCCAAGAAATGACCGGGACCGGATGCAACGTCGTCCATTTTTGTATAATGGATCGCAAATAATGGAGATTTCAGCTCGGGTGGTTTCCTTTGTTTTGGTTTTGTTGGTTGCTCTTGCTCATCATCTTCATGAATCGATTTTGAGGCTTCAAACATTTCGTTGATTTGTTCCTTGGTTAATTCATCGGGAACATAATCTCAAAATTGACTTGGTATAGAATGAGAACTCGGAGTATGAGTAGGAGGAGGAGTACTACCACTAGCACCGCCTCTTCCACGTCGAGGAATGCCGGTGATAGCCTTTCCCTTTCCCGATTGAATTGACCACTTGACATTTTTTGAATTAAAAGTGTATACTTGATAGTTGAGATAATAGAAATTAGAGAGAAAGTAGATAGTTGGTGTGAGAAAAATGAAGGATGTGAGGGGTATTTATAGGTGTAAAAATTTAAATTTTTTTTTTTGAAAATGTGACCGTTGAACCGGTTCGGTTTGAACCGCCGATTCTAGCGGCCACATTTTTGAATTTTTGATTTTTTTTTGAAACCGCCGGTTCGCGGTTTGTCATTTTAATGACGGAACCGAATCTAAAAGCGGTTCACGGTTCGGTTTTGAACCGAACCGCGGTCAGCAGTTAGCAGAACCGCGGTCAGCGGTTCAAAACCGGCGGTTCGGCAGTTGAACGGCAAGTGAACACCTCTAAGTGGGAGTCTACCCTTTACCTTTGACGATGTTTTTAAGTTGGGGCTCTCTAGTAGAGGTGGTATGTGGGCCGGTCGCAGAACAGCCCGGCACGGCCCGGCACGCTTAAAAACCGGCCCGGACCGGCCCGTGTACATTTAGGTTATGTGGGCCTTAGGGGCCTTTGTTTTAGAGGCCCGGCCGGACTGCCGAGCACTTTAAAACCGGCCGGGACCGGCCGAGCCCGTGTTAGCCGTGAACCGGGAAGGCCCGATCCGTTTAGCCCGTCTAAAGACCGTGAAATGGGAATGCCCAATAGGGTTTTTTATTTCTTTCCTAAGGTACAAAATTCAGTTTTCATTTAGTAAATCACATCTTATTATGTCCAAGAGGCATGCAGTAGTGAGAGTACATTTCAGCATTCTATGTCCACTAACATTTCACACCCGACAATAGTCCGATGCACTATAGGAGCACTTCGTAATGAACTTGAAGAGGAGTAAAATGAGAGAGAGAGTTGTTCTTTCTTTATAATAAAGTTCAAGTTCATTTTGTTGGTCTTTGTAATAAAATTTCTGTCTCACAAAGGAAAAAAAAATGTTCAACCCGGCCCGGACCGGCCCGTGAACAGCCCGGCCCATGAACACAATGGGCTGTGGGCTGGACCTTATGTTTGTAAAAAAAGACCGACCCACCAAAAAAGAAGGACCGGCCCGGACCGGCCCGGGCCCGGCCCGAATACCACATCTACTCTCTAGCTCATATACCCAACACACTGTTAGTATTGCATTAACTAAACGACCGGTCCTCGTTTTTGAGAAAGATTACCATTGAAACACTCGTATGTCAGCTGAGTAAGTCTCCCGCGAGACGGTTTTACGGATCTTGATCTATAAAACAGATCCCCTAAAACTAAATTTAAAAAAAGAAATAAAAAAATACCATAGAATAGAAAACTCAAAAAAATAGACCAAATAAAATATTAAAAAAATGAACACTAAAAAACTAAAAACAACAACTAAAACACTATAATGGGCGTACATATTACGATTTGCATGACGGTCCTATACAAGTTTTTGCCATGTCAATTATATTTGAAATCAAAATGAAATCCGTAGATTTTCTATTCCCAAATTATTGTTAGTAATCACGGCAAAGTACTTTATTAACATTTCTCCGCAGGCCATAAGATCATCTCGAGGATTTTATATCCCCCTGATATCGGCCAAATGCATTTTCCCCATTTAAGTAAAACATATGATAAGAATAAGATCATGATTCTTGTTCTAATACTTTAAAAGGCTTACCTGCTTCTTTGAAATTCATTTCCAGGAACTTTAACAACTCTTTCAACCATTGGGCATCTTATATCCTTTTTACATGCGGGTAGATGGCATAGAGGTTCATGCAAATGAAGGTGGGTCCACCGAACACGTGGCGGGATATATTGGTTGATCTTGCCCGGGATGTAATATTTTCCCCCTTTAATGTTCCTTTTTAGTTTTTCGTTTGGCAATGTTAGTTGCCATCTCGAAAACTCCTTCATTCACTTCCATTCTTTTTGGGTCTAAAATTGCAAATTGCTTCATTATTATCAGTCATTTCTTCTCCATTGCAGATCTTGGTTCATCATTTTGGGGTATGGCTCTCATACTTGCATCTACCCATACTCTCTTTGCAACGATTGCTGCTTGGTTGTCTTATTCTTTCCCTTGTTATTGTCTTGTTCATTGCCAAAATGTAAGAATCTTGGGGAAACAAAGGTTCTACATTTTGATGAATGCATTACTTAAATTTGAGTGTTCTTGGATCCATGTGATATCTTTAGTTTCCTTGAGATTTCACATTTTAAACTTGATTTTTCCTTTTTTTTTTTGGAAAAGTGATGACTGCGAGGGCTTTGTATCGGTAAGTTACTTCATCAATAAGTCTATTTGGCTCGTAATAACCACGGTGGAATTTGATGATAACCTATTCATTTGCTTGCAGGATTTATAATTTTTATTGTTGTTATCTGGGTGGTGCAAGAAAAGACTAAAGTTCGTATGCTTCGGTACATTATTCTCTTCATCGGTATGTGATTATTATCTTTGTTATACTTCTACTTAAGCATTACTCGATTTCATGACCTTTATCTTTTTGGTTATGCATTTTTACTTCGTCTTGCGGGTGTTATGAATAGTTTGTTTTCGGTCTATGGTATGGAACTATACCTTCTTTTTCATATCAAGTGAATGAAGTATTAAATAGCGGAATGCAAAATATAATTTATCCGTTATGATGCGAGATATATCTGACGATTTGATATCCCGATGTGTTAAGACAAGTGATCTTTGAGAAGTTTGCGGAAGTTTGCCCTTCTTTGTAATGGAATTTGGATGGGGAATTATTTGGTAGTGTACTTTTTGAAAGAGTTTGAGAAATTGGAGGGTATTTACACATGAGATTAGAAAAAGAATTTAGTAGACTTAAGATTACATTTACTTATTTAATAAATTAGGAAGGCAAAAACTTAAATGAGTTCGGTCTCATGAAATACATTAGTGTGACGGAGTGTAAACATTATTTTTAGTTGTTTTTTTCATTTTTTTGTTCTTTTGTTTTTCTTAGTTTTTTTTTTTTTCATTTTTTAGAGTTCTTTCTTTTTCTATTAGGGGCCCTTAATATTTTTTTCTCTGAGTTTTTAGGATTTATCTTGATTTTTAGGGTTCATTTTTAACGTTTTAGTTATTTTCTAAGTTTCGTTTTCCTTACTTTTTAATTTTAAAATTTATTTTTAGAGTCCGTCTCACATGAACTGTCTTACAAGAGACCTACTCGATTGAGAAGTATCTCATGTTGACTATGCTTAGTAGGATTTCTATAGTATATGGATCCCGAATAAATTTTCTGATGTGACCATAAAAGTGTCTGCTAGATTTTTTTTTTCCTGCTGTATGTTCTGTAGTTTTGTTGTGATAAGAATGTGAATCGTATTTTTTGCTATTAATTAAACCTTTTTTTTTCTTGCAAAGTGATATCCTTTACATTTCTTTGTGGAGCACTATATCTTGGACTTGTCATCTTGTCTTGAGGTACTTTGTAGAGCAATAATATATTAAGGCTTTGTCGTCGTTGTTGTTGTTGTTGTTGTTGCTCTCTCTCTCTCTCTCTCTCACACACACACACACACACACACACATATTCATGTGTGGGCTTGCTCTGTTGGGAACTTCAAAAGTTGAACTAAAATCGAAACAATTGAGACGGTGAGAAGTTGGATTTAATCGTGGACTCGCGCAGAGTACAAAATGTTACAAATATGATTGAAATAAAGGTTCATGGTGGGAAATTTAGAAATAGGAAATTTAAACGGATTGCTTTTACTTTCGTTGAAAAATGTGTTGTTGACGAAAGAGATTGAACGTTAAAATTGTGCAACAATTATTCCCTGCATCCAAGGAGCACCTACCAAGGTGCTCACTTTACTACATATGGAAAGAGTGATATATACACTTGTGTGGATTGAGAGTTTGTACAAACTTATATCATTCTCAATATAACAAGGTGAGTATCTTACTAGATGCTCCTGCAGTGCGGTATAAAATTTGCCATAACTGTGGGATCGGTGTGGTAAGTATGATTTATATGTGAATATATGCATGAAAATTATTATATGACGAATCCCTGACCGTTTCATCAGAACCGAATCTCGGTTCCAGACCAACCCTGAAAGAGCCATTGAAAAGGAAGGGAAAACTAGATTTTGCATAATACTAGATACATGTATACTTTGTTTAACTAAGTAGCACAAGTATTTTGGAGACAAGTACTTGTATTTACTTTAACATGTCTTAAAAATTCCGTGCAACGACATACGGTAAGGAATATGACAATGTAGAAGTTATTCCTACTTATAAAACGGGTCCGAGTTGGGACTGAGAACTTTTATCCTACATATAAAATTTATATTCCTACATGGGGTATTCTTATTGAGAGGTTCTACTGTCCATCATTAGTTTCAAGTATAATTGCATTTATTTTTATTCAGGTAGTATAGATATATTTAGTTCCTTCTATTTTGAAATATATAATGCTTTGAGTTCTGATTTTTTCTTATTTTGTCATTGTAGTAGAGTAGTTCTGCATGCTGCTCAACGACTGACTATTCGTTTCATTTGACAATGTTATTGCATCCTTTTAACATCAGGGTTGATGGACGGACAAACAGGGTCCCGTGCATTCTCAGGACTTCAAGATTTTCACTTCATTCGCTCCCTCCTTATATACTTTTGTGTACAGACAAACAGACATTTCATTCATACCCTCAAAAGATATTTTTGGCCGACCTCTCAACGGTCGCATTCTCTCACTTGTTGATTGAAATTGATTACATTTGCTCCTTCGCCAGTGTACGATAGGGCTGACCATTCGTGTGTGTCGGGTCGTTATCGATAACGACACGACACGATAAGGCCAAACACGAACACGGCCCGTTAAGTATATGCCCGACACGAACACGGCGAAAGGTTGAAACATGGACACGACACGAACACGATATGACACGATATTTTTCGTGTTGACACGACACGATAACGACACGATTCGATCTGACATGAATCGATAGATTAAAATAAAAAATTAGAAAATAAACTAAAAATATTTAAAATGATAATAAAATTAATGCTAAAAATATATAAATATTATCGGGTTACACGAACACGACACGACACAAATACGAAAGTTATCGTGTTACGCGAACATGACACGAACCTAATACGAACACGACACGAAATTATCGTGTCTTTATCGTGTTGACATGAGAAGGATACGAACACGATAAGGACAAACACTAACCCATTAATTTCGCGCGTGTTCGTGTTGGGTATCGTGTCGTGTCGGAAATTGTAAGCCCTAACGTACTGAGTAGATATCTATGGAAACTCTGTTTTTTTTTTTACCTTAGTTGAAACAGCAAGAAAAGTCATGTTGTTCAATGTTCATTATCTTTAATTAATCAGCATCTTAAATGTTAGTATGATTATAGATTGATATATGAATAGTGCGAAATAATGAACACAGTAAATAAATAGAAACAGGAGAAGTCTATCTATTGTTATGAATAATTGCACCTTCATTGGGATATTTTGTTAATAAAATATAAACTTGGATTTGGTGTTTGTAATATACCAAGGGTTCGTTTATTTTTTGCGAATGGAATAGAGATGATTTATAAAAAATATTGATTAGTGATGGAATTATGATTAAATAATCAAAAAAAAATATCATGTTTACTTGACGTGATTACTTTTATATATATATATATATATATATAGTGTAATTTTATTTTGGAGGCTCATTAAGTGTGGGAATCATGAAACCACCTTCTACACATACATATATATATATTTGGTAGTGTACTTTTTTGAAAGAGTTTGAGAAATTGGAGGGTATTTACACATGAGATTAGAAAAAAGAATTTAGTAGACTTAAGATTCTGTTTACTTATTTAATAAATTAGGAAGGCAAAAACTTAAATGAGTTCGGTCTCATGAAATACATTCCGTGTGACGGAGTGTAAACATTATTTTTAGTTGTTTTTTTCATTTTTTGTTCTTTTGTTTTTTCTTAGTTTTTTTTTTTCATTTTTTAGAGTTCTTTCTTTTTCTATTAGGGGCCCTTAATATTTTTTCTCTACGATTTTAGGATTTATCTTGATTTTAGGGTTCATTTTTAACGTTTTAGTTATGGTGATCGTCCCGCTTTCAAAAGCACCGTATCGTATGGCTCCGACGAGATGCGGGAGTGAAGAGCCAACTTGAGGATTTGACCGATAAAGGCTACATCGGACCTAGCGCGTCCTTGGGAGCACGATTACTATTTATGCGGAAGGACGGATCCCTAAATGCGTGTATTGATTATCGTGGTGAGCAGGGTAACCATTAAGAACAAATACCCATTGCAGCGTATTGACGATTTATTGGATCGACTTCAAGGGAAATTTCTTGTGTTTTCTAAGATAGACTGAGTCTGGTTACCATCGATTGAGGATTAGAGAGTCGACATTTCAAAGACTGACATTCCGTACTCGTTATGGGCATTATGAGTTTGTGGTGATGCCTTTTGGGTAGCGAATTCACGGCGGTATTCATGGGTGATGAATCGAGTGTTTATTAATTATCTGGATCGCTTTGTAGTCGTTTTTATTGACGACATCTCGATCTATTCTCGTGACCATGAAGAGCACGGCGTCATCTCCATCTAGTTCTCGGCGTTAAGGCGGGAGCGGCTTTATGGAAAATTTTCTAAATGTGAGTTACGGATGCGTGAAGTTATCTTTCTCGAACATGTGATATCGGTGATGGGGTCGAGTAGACCCACGAGAAGGCGAAGCTATCCGAGATTGGTTACCACCAAAGAACGTTAAGGAAGTACGCGATTTCTTGGGACTAGCGAGGCTATTGCAAGCGGTTCGTAGAGGTTTTCAGAATTGCCCAACCAATGACCAATTTGTTGAGAAAGGATAAGAAGTATTTATGGTCGAGAGGCATGTCGGCGGAGCTTTGATGAACTTAAGGGTCGGTTGATTTGGCGCCTATTTTAGTCCTACCAAAGACGGAAGGTTTTGTAGTGTATAGTGACGCATCTAAACGGGGCCTTGGATGTGTACTAATGCGAACGGGAAGGTGATCTCCTATGCATCGAGACAGCTACGACCTTACGAGGTCAACTATCCCACCCATGATTTAGAACTCGCTTGTGTGGTGTTTGCTTTAAAGATCCGGCGTCATTATACGTATGGAGTTACTCAGATTTTACGGATCACAAGAGCTTGAAATACATTTTTACTCGAAGGAGTTAAACATGAGGCGAGAGAAGGTGGCTAGAACTCATCAAAGACTATGATATCGAGATCCTTTATCATCCGGGCAAAGCAAATGTAGTTCTTGACGCTTTGAGTCGTAAAACCGTACAGAGCGGATGCTTGCCCGCCTAACAACTCGAGAGGGTATTGCGGTTAGAATTGATGAGGCGGAAATTGAAGTGCAGTTACGGCATATTCAAGGGCAACTCTGTACACTTGAGATTTCATCGTCCCTTGAGGATATAATTAGATCGAAGCAAGTTACGGACCCATTCTTATCTCGAATTCGCGATGAAATAACCCAAGGAAAGCTCTGGCTTTGTAATACGAGGATGGATTAATACGTTTGAAACCGAGTTTGTGTACCCCGATGATGAGTTAAGGAGTTCTATCTGAAAGAAGCCCATGCTAGCCCGTACTCTATCCACCCGGATCTAGCAAAATGTATAAGGATTTGAAGCGAGAACTATTGGTGGGGAAATATGAAACGTGAGGTTGCGAATTTGTTTCGAGATGTTTAACACTCGTGAGTTAAAATTGAGCACCGGCGACCGCAGAATCTTGAAACCGCTCCCGATTCCCGAGTGGAAATGGGAGGACATATCAATGGATTTTATTACTAGATTGCCGACGAGTCGCCGAGGAATGAATACGATTTGGGTGATTGTGGATCGTTTAACCAAATCAGCCCACTTTCTGGAGATTAAAGATACTTGGGGACCCGAGAGATTGGCCCAACTATTTATTAAGTAAATTGTGAGATTGCACGGTACCCCCAAAGGGTATTGTATCGAGCCGTGACAGGCGATTCGTGTCACACTCGGAAAGCGATTCATCGTGCGATGGGTACGCATTTGAACTTCGGCCATGACATTTCACCCCAGACGGATGGCGGGGCCGAGAGAACTATCCAAACTTTAGAGGATATGCTGAGGGCATGCGTTCTCGATTGGAAGGATGATTGGGAGGCCCAGCTACCCTTGGTGGAATTCACTTATAATAATAGTTGGCACGCTTCGATTCAGATGGCACCGTATGAGGCATTATATGGCCGTCGCTGTAGGTCCCCTTTGTGCTGGGACGAACTATCAGAATCTCTGGGTACGGAACCCGACATGTTGCTAGCAGCCCGTGAGAAGATCGCTCTGATCAGGAGTCGTTTGTTGACGGCTCAAAGCCGACAGAAGTCCTACGCAGACAACCGCCGGCGGCCGCTTGAGTTCGAGGTCGGCGACCATGTACTTGTAATACCCGTAATTTTTATCCCCGGAAATTTTCTATTTTTGGCGGAAGTCTATTTTGACGACTTGCTTGGGACCGTTTCGTCATCCTGAGAAATGATTAATTCTATACTTTTTGTCATCCGAGTTCGTTTCGGTATCGTTCTGTTGAATTCTGTGTTCTTTATCGACTTTTTCACGTGGGAGTTCGACTTTGTTAGATCACCATTAATTTTTGGTAACTCAAAAAATTCTGAATCTTTGCAATATTATAGAGCATCGAGTTAGCTTTCCAATGGTTCAAACGGTGAGTCAATCGGAGTCCGGACGAGAGAGTTATGGTCGTTTTAACTCACCCGCTCGTTATTGGCCGATCACTGCCGGCGGGACTCGGCCGTGTCGTCCGACACGGCCCGTGCCGTACTCGTCCGGAAATGCCGGAGTTTCGCCGACCAGGACTCGGCCGTGTCGTCCGACACGGCCCGTGCCGTACTCTTAGGATAAGCACGGAGCATCGCCGACACGCCCGACCGTGTCCCGTGACACGGTCGAGTCGTGCCGAGTCCTTGTCGGACGGGTCGCTATCGGATGGCCCTACGCGCGCGACCGTGTCAAGCGAGGACACGGTCGAGTCCTGTCGGCCAGGTGTGCAACACGACCGTGCCGATCGGCACGGGCGTGTCCGGCGACGATCGGCCCCTATATAAGGCCCCGCAGACGTTTTCTTGCCATTTTCACCTTCTTCTTATCTTCTTCCACTTGGAGTGTTCCAATCTTGTAGCCATGTTGTTTAACAACATATACACGAAGTTTGGAGGTTCATATCATCAATCATCCGTTCTATAACATCCTCCGATCTACCGAATCGTGTCGATTTCCTAGAAATCTAATTTTGGGGATTTTGGGTATTTTGTTCGATCTTCCGTTTAATCCGATTTAACTTAGGATTGTGAAGGATTGATGATTATTTAGATGTATTGTATCATTTCCCTTGTTATCCCATGGTTGGATCGTATCGATTCGTTGTTTTGGTCGAGTTCTTGACCGACGCCTTGAAGGTGTCCGGTAAAATGTCATAGAGGGGTTTTCGGGCATTCTACGATTATTCTTCCTCGTATGATCGATGATTTATTGAATTTATGTTGTTAGGGTCGAATTCTTGTGAAGAACTCGAGTTGAAACCCTTCCGTTCGTTGTCTTCCTCGTGGTTCAAACTTCCCGGTCGAACCGTGTTCTTCGGGATCTTCGGTAACGTTTATTAAGGCAAGTATACATTTATGATTGTACGTTCTCGACTTTGAAAGTAAGAGGAATTGATGGTATGATATGAACGAACCGTTTCTACGGCATTCATAGAAATTTTGATGGCATATCATGAACGAACCGTTTTTACGGCATTCATAGATATATTGATTGGCATGTAATGAACGAACCGTTTTGACGGCATTCCTACATGTATCGGCGTATGAGGTGAACGAACCGTTTTGACGGCATTCACATACGTAACGGCGTATGAGGTGAACGAACCGTTTCTACGGCATTCACATACGTCTTATGAGATTTAGTTATTCCGGAATACTAGTCTTGAATTGATGAATTGACGGATATTGATGAATTGACGGATATTGATGAATTGACGGATTACATTTACTTTATTGTCGAGAAGTATTATGTTTCATATTGTTATACTTGCACTAGCTATTCGACGGCTAACCCCTTTATGGGGGAAATACGTTTCATGTATTTTAGGTTCCAGGAGAGCGGACAGACGGGTATCGGGTCGGCATGAAGATGATGGGCAAGTGTGATCGTGTCTTGTCTCGGTTATCTCTTTTGGTTTCCTCCATTCGGTGTTGTTGTCTTGGAATGGATTTTTAAATACCCAGTATTGTATTTCGCTTTCCTTGATGTTCCGGCTGTGTTGCCGAAGTATTGATTTGTGCGGTGATGTATATGGTTTCATTGTTTATGGTTTCAATACCATTTGTATCGTCTTTCTTTCTATTGTATGTAGACCTTATCGGTCAAGTTTATAGTTCCGCGTATGTTTAGCCTTGTGGGTCCCACGGCGGGCTCACGGCGCCGTAATATACCCCGAATAACTTGGGGTGTTACGAATATGGTATCGAGCTTAGGTTTATGGATACCTAGGTGTCGGTCTTTGGGTCGATTGAGTCGGCATTTGCCCACGATCACTACTCGCCATCATCACAAGGCGACCGGTACTTGTAAGTCCTCTCACTCTTCTTGTATTTTTCTTAATCGTTTCGTTTATAGCTTGGTATTCTTGGGAATTGGTCACTGGGAATGTGCGATTTGATTATACTTACGCACGTATGTGCCCTTCGAATGTTGGTGAAAGTAGGAAGAATCGTGGCCGTGGTCACGACGTGAACTCTTCCTTGAGATTTTGTTAAATTGCTAATTGCGATATTAGAGTGTATCGGTATTATGTTGAGACTTTGTTTATGAGTCGCATGCTAGTATCACGGAGATCTTCAACTTCACGACTTGTAAGTATGTTGTTCGGATTATTCGATAATTCTTGGTGAATTTGAATTCCGTTGAAAGGTTGTTTGTGCGAGTGATTGCGAGTTTCAAGACGAAACTTATTTTAAGGGGGGTAGAGTGTAATACCCCAATTTTTCGGATATATTTTTTTTCGTTTATATATTGGATATTGTGGATGGTTAATTATGCTCGAGGACGTTGTGAACGTTTGAAAATGTTATTGAATTGAGTATATGTATTGATTTTGCCGTATGCTCGTTTTTGGTTTTTCTTGACTTTGGACAGTATTTGTTGAAATTGGCTAAGTATGGATTTGTTTCGTACGTTAATAAGTTGAGATTACGTACGTAAGATTGGCATGGTTACGTACGTTAAGGCTAAGGTATTACGCACGTAATACCCGCATCGACGTAACCGAGTCTGGTCGGCGGTGGGACCGCTTTTGGAAACTTTCGCGCAGGATGTTGACAGTGAGTCAACGACGTGTTACATACGTTATACAGACGTGTTACGACGTAACACAACCATTATCAGTAGCAAGTCAATCGGTATATTACGACGTTGTATGGTATAGGTTACGACGTAATGGATCGCACGGATTGAGACAGTGAGTTGGTTACATACGTTATGGATTTTGGATTACGACGTTAAAGTTGTTACGCACGTTAAGAAAGGACACCTACGTACGTAATGAGAGTGCAATTTATATATTGAAGTGTTGCCTTTCATTTCTCTCACGATCCTTTGAGATATTTCTCTCAAAACTCGTCCCTCTTCACTTTTAAGAGTGTTCTAAGCACTTTTAACATGATTGTGAGCTTGGAATCATGGAATTAGAGCTTGGTTATGGAACTATTGTTGATTCTTGAAGTGATTCCTTGTGTTATCCATATTCTATGAGGTTTATGTTGAAGGAAGATAATGATATGCTTTGAATATGTTGATTATGATTATGGAATCATAGAGATCTTGGTGTTCTTGAGGCCATATGATGACTATGATGATTTAATGATTCTTGGAATGGAGTTCAATTATTCTTTCTTCGTGGTTCGTCCATACAAGGTAATCCTCGTACCCCTTTGATAGTGGCTCATTTTTTTTCTTTTTGGATTACTACTTGGGAGGGAGTATGTTGGGAATCGTATATTTTGATGTTCGTCTTATTTCAATGAAAATTCATAAATTGGATCAGATTTACTTTTATCCATTGCGTGAGTATTTTTGAAATGGATTTTGGTATTTTGCCAATCGAAATTTTATTTTGTAAAACCGATTCCCTAAATCGAGTTTTTGGCATTTTAACCTTGATCGCTTTGACGGTATTTGGAAAATGATTTTTTTAGTATTTGAAAAATATTACCGTCATCGGTCTTTTTAGCATTTTTGGAACGACGTGGAAATTGTGCTTAGCACAGTAAATCCTTGTGAGAAGGGTTTACGGCGTGTAATATTCCCAGGAGGATCTGGGGTGTTACAATTATGGTATCATGTGATAATGTTATACGAGATTTATTGGAATTGTAATAAGAAATTTCGGATGTTGATATGATCATTGAGATCTTCTTCATATGGTGATAAGGGTTTTGTTGCGATTCTTGAGATTGTATGAATGACATGATGAAGAAAATGGTAACATGGAGATATATACCTCGGAGATGTTGTTCTAAACGTGATTTCGGATATTTCATGTTCTTGAAGAACTCTTGAATTATACGAGGTGATGAAAATTTTTTTTTTGAAGTGTTGATGTTTTGAAAATGAATATGGAATATTCATATCTAGAGCTAAACTATGTGTTGGAAATAATGTTCGTATAGGAATACGAATGTGATTATGAGTTTGATGAGACTATTATTCATCTCACGAATTTTGAAGCCCATACGTAGGGATAAAATATTCAAATCGAATGATTGGATTTTTTGATAAACTTTTTAATATGATTATCTATTATTTTGAACTAGTCGGATGATTCGAATTGATGACGGTTATAAGTAAATTTTAACGATGGATTTACGAGAAGGGAACCTTGTAAATTCGTATTTAAGAATTGAGTTTGGAACATTTAGACCCTTATTATTGGTCCGAATTGGTTCTTGATATGATCATCATTTTTCACTCGTATTGTGGACAGGATTTGTAAGTGTCCGAGTTGGATTGTTCAGATTGTGATTAGTCGAGATATGGTAAAACGATTGAGTTCGTGGTTTGGTGGTATTGATATTGGTCGTCATCGAACCGGTTGATTATCAATCCTTCATTTTACAATAAGGTATGATATTTGATCGTGAATTATGGTTGTGTTGCGGTTAAGGTTGAAGGGTTCGTAGATTAACTTGGTCGAGATCGAGGGAATTCGTAAGACGAAATCAATCGAATTGGTAATGATACTTTGTATTGATATCGAGACAAGTTTTATACTCGTACTAATCAATGAGACTAATGTTATCGTGTAGGCGTACGATTGTGTGTATCATTTTGGGACTTGGCCTCTTTATGATTGTATTGATGTCAGGGGATTGGTTGACACGACGCCCGTCGGCAAATTATGCCAAATGTTACTATTGTTTGTAAAAGGCCGGTTCGAGGCATTGCGATACTTGTTGGTTAAGTCGCTGTCGATTGCCGGTTCGCGGTATCGACGTATCGATTGTGATTGGGATGGATGTTCCATTGAGATATTGTGGTAATCGTCGTCATTGACATCGGTGTTTTTTCTATTAATATTATATTAACCAATGAGAGACGTTTGATATATCCTTTTATCATCTCCGTTTCGGTGGTCGGTTTAAGACACCGGGACATCCATTCTATCGTATCATTGTTTATCGATTGACCGTTCTAAGGTAATCGAGGTATTGAATTGGGATTATCGAAGATAATTCCCATCCGTTGTCAAAAATATTCTCATCCGTTGTATCGTTGTTACCGATTGGCCATTCTACGGTAATCGAAGTATTGAATTGGGACTGTCGAGGATAGTTCCCATCCGTTGAATTATTATTGTCGTGTTGGCCTATTCAAGGCAGCACACTATTTTCTTGTGAACTCGGTAATTTTGTGATCTTTGAAGGTTGAGGATTTTCCCGAACTGTTGTGTTGTGATCGTTGCTCGTGTTAATCGGTCCTTAGGGAAATTCTGATCCCAGGATGGTTGTTTTGAATATCGTTGGTCGTGTCGATCTTTTATTATTCGTGTGTCATCGTTCACTTGGTGAGTCGTATGATCCATATTGGATGTTTTATCCCTTGAGTTTCGTTGTCATGTTGTATCGTGGCATATCCGGAATCATGTCTGCGTGCCGATTGGTTATGTGTAGGATTTTTAGCCAGGCACTCGATGGTCATGCGTGGATATTTCCGCATTGGACCGTGCACACGAGACGTAGTTCTTGAGGCTAATTAGGTACATTGTCACACGTATATTCTGGATTCCGTATACGGGGTGGACATGTGCATGGACACATTTCCGGATCGGGCGTACTGTGATGTCCCTCTTGAGGTTTATTGATTGATCGTTCGTAGTCCATGTTGTATTGGATATGTCCGACGATTTCCGACTGGTTGTTCATACGCCGAGGGGTATGTCCGACAGTCAGGTTTGCTCCTTTGAGATCTGTATTGTGATGATTTACAGCTTTGGGCTGTTCGGCTTTCAGGCCATTGTGATATATCGGTATTTCCGTTGGAGCCTTCGGGCATTGTGAATTCGTATCTTTTTCGGCATTGGTTTGGTTTGCCTTCGAGTAATGTATTGTGGTGTTCTATATTGATGGTTCGCCGTTTGGGCGTAAGTTTCGGTTCTTGTGCATCTCGTTGAGTTTTTCCTGGCGAAATATTTCTTCTCCCTACCTGTTTTAAGTTTCGGGACGAAACTTCTTTTAAGGAGGGTAGAATGTAATACCCGTAATTTTTATCCCCGGAAATTTTCTATTTTTGGCGGAAGTCTATTTTGACGACTTGCTTGGGACCGTTTCGTCATCCTGAGAAATGATTAATTCTATACTTTTTGTCATCCGAGTTCGTTTCGGTATCGTTCTGTTGAATTCTGTGTTCTTTATCGACTTTTTCACGTGGGAGTTCGACTTTGTTAGATCACCATTAATTTTTGGTAACTCAAAAAATTCTGAATCTTTGCAATATTATAGAGCATCGAGTTAGCTTTCCAATGGTTCAAACGGTGAGTCAATCGGAGTCCGGACGAGAGAGTTATGGTCGTTTTAACTCACCCGCTCGTTATTGGCGATCATCACGCGGCGGGACTCGGCCGTGTCGTCCGACACGGCCCGTGCCGTACTCGTCGGAAATGCCGGAGTTTCGCCGACCAGGACTTCGGCCGTGTCGTCCGACACGGCCCGTGCCGTACTCTTAGGATAAGCTGGAACGATCGCTGACACGCCCGACCGTGTCCCGTGACACGGTCGAGTCGTAAATCGAAGTCACCGTTGACGGGTCGCTATCGGATGGCCCTACGCGCGCGACCGTGTCAAGCGGGACACGGTCGAGTCCCTGTCGGCCGCCACTGTAACACGACCGTGCCCGATCGGCACGGCCGTGTCGGCAGCGCCAACCCCTATATAAGGCCCTGCAGACGTTTTTCTTGCCATTTTTCACCTTCTTCTTATCTTCTTCCGCAGCTTGGAGTGTTCCAATCTTGTAGCCATGTTGTTTAACAACATATACACGAAGTTTGGAGGTTCATATCATCAATCATCCGTTCTATAACATCCTCCGATCTACTGACCGCCGATTTCCTAGAAATCTAATTTTGGGGATTTTGGGTATTTTGTTCGATTTCGTCCGTTTAATCCGATTTAACTTAGGATTGTGAAGGATTGATGATTATTTAGATGTATTGTATCATTTCCCTTGTTATCCCATGGTTGGATCGTATCGATTCGTTGTTTTGGTCGAGTTCTTGACCGACGCCTTGAAGGTGTCCTAGAAATGTCATAGGGGTTTTCGGGCATTCTACGATTATTCTTCCTCGTATGATCGATGATTTATTGAATTTATGTTGTTAGGGTCGAATTCTTGTGAAGAACTCGAGTTGAAACCCTTCCGTTCGTTGTCTTCCTCGTGGTTCAAACTTCCTACGAACCGTGTTCTTCGGGATCTTGATAACGTTTATTAAGGCAAGTATACATTTATGATTGTACGTTCTCGACTTTGAAAGTAAGAGGAATTGATGGTATGATATGAACGAACCGATTCTACGGCATTCATAGAAATTTTGATGGCATATCATGAACGAACCGTTTTTACGGCATTCATAGATATATTGATTGGCATGTAATGAACGAACCGTTTTGACGGCATTCCTACATGTATCGGCGTATGAGGTGAACGAACCGTTTTGACGGCATTCACATACGTAACGGCGTATGAGGTGAACGAACCGCTTCTACGGCATTCACATACGTATTATGAGATTTAGTTATTACGGAATACTAGTCTTGAATTGCTGAATTGACGGATATTGATGAATTGACGGATATTGATGAATTGACGGATTACATTTACTTTATTGTTGAGAAGTATTATGTTTCATATTGTTATACTTGCACTAGCTATTCGACGGCTAACCCTTTATGGGGAAATACGTTTCATGTATTTCAGTTCCAGGAGAGCGGACAGATTTGCATCGGGTCGGCATGAAGATGATGGGCAAGTGTGATACCGTGTCTTGTCTCCGGTTATCTCTTTTGGTTTCCTCCATTCGGTTGTTGTCTTGGAATGGATTTTTAAATACCCGAGTATTGTATTTCGCTTTCTTGATGTTCCTACTGTGTTGCCAAGTATTGATTTGTGCGGTGATGTATATGGTTTCATTGTTTATGGTTTCAATACCATTTGTATCGTCTTTCTTTCTATTGTATGTAGACCTTATCGGTCAAGTTTATAGTTCCGCGTATGTTTAGCCTTGTGGGTCCCACGGGCTCACGGCGCCGTAATATACCCCGAATAACTTGGGGGTGTTACGGACTAATGAAGGTGTCACCTACCCGAGGAGTCTTTCGCTTTGGAAAACGAGGCAAGTCGAGCCCGAGGTATATCGGGCCGCTTTGAGGTTTTGGAACGAGTAGGCGATTTGGCTTATCGCTTGGCTTTACCACCAGCCCGAGCCGATCCATAACGTATTCCATGTCTCCCACTAAGGAAATACGGTGCTGATCCGAGTCATGTACTTCAGTTCGATGAGATCGACTTAGCGGAGGATCATTCGTATGAGGAACGCCCCGTACGAATACTTGAGAGGAGGATCAAACAACTGCGTAATAAGACGATTCCCCTACTGAAGGTTCAGTGGTCACGACACGGGGTCGAGGAAGCCACGTGGGAGACGGAGCACAGCATTCAAGAGAGGTATCCCGAATTGCTTACCCCTTAGTTTCGAGGACGAAACCCCTTTTAAGGGGGGGAGTATGTAATATCCGACAGAAATTCTTACTTGCTGTTGTACTATTCGGATAATTTAATACTGTTGTACTCTTGTTGCATTTGTGTATGGTTATTGGAATATATCATAAATAAACATAATAATAATGATCACTCGCATTATGTTCGAATTTTCAGTGTTATAGAGATAAGTGCTTATTGAACTATTAAAAACCTGAGCCTAACGTACGTTAATCGTTAGGCATAGCGTACGTTACTTTGAGGCCTTTACGTACGTAAAGGGGGTACCTGTTACGTACGTAACCAGTGCAATCGTATCCGATCCCAACTTTCGGCGTGTGGGGCCGGGTAGGATTTGAATATCTGATCTTTTGGAGCCAATCTAGTTGACCTATCTTACGTACGTAATGCTACGATAGGTAACGTACGTAACGGTTCGTATTTCACCAAAGAGCCTCGGACTTATCTTACGACGTAATACTTTCCTTATAGCGTCGTAAAGCACTTAACGACGTTATCCTCTTGTGATAACGCACGTAACTAATCTTTGTTATAAAAAGAGAGCTTGTGTCTTTCATTTTGCACGACCAAACTCTGAATTTTCACCTAGATAATCATCCTCCTGCACCCCTAGATCAAATTACCTTCTTCCAATTTGTGGTTGAGCTTTACATTTCGATTTTGGAGCTTGTTGTTGGGAACTTGGAGACATTCTTGAAGCTTATATTGTGTTCTTGTGGTTTGGTGTATTGTTCTTCATTTCTGAAGGTATGTTCTACGATTTAACCCTATAATCTCATAGTTATAATGATAGTGATTAAGTATAATCCACCTAGTGATGATTTAATCAAGCTAAAGCTAAACATGTTCATAGTTAGACTTCCAAAGAAACTTAATGATGAATATGATAGTTAAGGGTTTGTAAGGTTGTGTTTTTAGTATCTTCAAAGATGATGATCATGTTTAGTTAAACCAAACTCTTACTTCTGGACTAATAACACCAATAGACTATTAATAATCTTTGTTTCATTATGATGTAAATAACCTCTTAGAATAATTACCATAAAATGTTTTGAGAACCCTTGTTGATCATTAGAAGTTTGGAATAACCTTCTTGAACCTAAGCTAAGTGAATCCAGAGGATAAATGCTTGAACCTCCAAGTTAATTAAAAGATTATAAAGAAGGTGTTGAACTTGTAGTGGTCTTCATAATCATAATATGGAATTGCAACTACTTAACTCAACATAAGTAGTTGATGGAAGTGCATTTTCTTTTTGATGTCCTTGATGAGTTTAAGGAGTAGGAAATTATTGTTAACACATCTTAATCCGACAAACAGTTGGTAAACATCTTGTAATCAATTGTAAGATTAGAATGGCATTGAATATGATTCTTGGAGTAAACCCTCAACATCTTAATAAGTTGAACTACTCAAATGAGAATTAGGATGTTGTCTCGTTGAAGTTTGGTATAGATGATTATATGAACGTATTATTAAGTGAAATGTACTTCATTCAAGGTTGATTGTCCGAGTAACCGATTTTGAATCGAGGGCCTACTGCTCGTTCGACAAAGAAGGACTTTACTCGCCTCCGTATTGAGGCAAGTTATCTTGCTTGGTTATAATGATGTGTGGATTCTTATGATGATTATGCATTTCGTATATAAAACACTTATGAACTTGTGTCTTGTGATCTGATGTTGCTCTTAATGATGTCCCGTTTTTCATCGTGGGATTGTATTCCCAAGTTCGTTACTTTTGGTCCCTTGATATTGTTGATCTTGTTGTCATCTCGGTGAGTCCTCGATCCTTATTCGGATTTTGTGAAATTCTTGAATTCGTTGTCATGTTGCATCGTGACATATCCGGAGTCATATCTACGTTCCGATTGGATATTGTGTAGGATTTTTAGCCGGGCACATATATAGTCATGCGTGAATATTTTTCCGTGAAAGGCTGTGCACACGAGACGTAGTTCGTTGAGGCTAATTAGGTACATTGTCCCGCGTATATCCTGGATTCCGTATACGGGGTGGACATGTGCACTGACACATATTCGGATCGGGCGTACTGTGATGTCCCTCTTGAGCCGTACTATCTTAGTCGCTCACAGTCCATTTTTTTATACGTGGATGTGTTCGACGTTTTGCGACTGAGCGTTCATACGCCCGAGGGGTATGTTCGTTAGTCGGGGCGCTATTCTTGAAATCTCATATGCGTGAATTGTATACTATCTTGAGAATCATTTATCATGTATATCTGACCCTGTGTTGGGCGAAATACTTGTGTTGTATTTTAGGTCGAGGAAAAGGCAAGGCACGGGAAGATCAAGGTGATGACGAAGGGTTCAAGGATACTAGTTCGGGGGCCCCAAGTCTTTCGTGTTCGTACCGTGTAATGTTATCTTTTCGCTTTATTTTAAGTTTGAACAAATGTATTGTTATTTTAAGGTATAATTCATCTCCATATGGATTATACTTATGTTTTGGATCCTGTGTGTAATAAGGCCGTAGGCCATACTGTTGTAAACTCCAGATCGGAGTAAGTACCTTGTTTTGTGGTTCGGCATCACATGTTTTGCGTATTTAATCTGTACTTTGGGTATCGCCTGGTGGATCCTAGTGTGGGGTCCACGACACTGTAATGGCCGACTTATCGGGGTATTACAGAAGATGGTATCGGAGAGGAAAATTTTTTTTGCTAGAGGTCGTTTTCTTTCTTTTTGAGTCTTTGTGTATTGAACTAGTATCAAGAGACCTTCGTGTCACGTGTGACCCGTGCGAGCGCCTGATCCTACGAGCCAAATGCGGTACGTACTTTATGAACCATGAATAAATTCTTGACATGATATTGATCTCTGAATAGATCTCCTTGTTGATCTTGGTATTTTAAGGGTTTGTAAGGTGAATTATCTGATTGATGATTCAAATAAAATTCTGGATTGATTATATGATTGAAATCATTTGACTCAAATATCGATCTGATATTCTGTGTGACTTTCGTAGTAACGATAATTCATTACAAACTGCTTTCTTGAATATGTAATTTCTTACTGCCATTAACTTAGCATGAATTCTGATTTGTATTATGAATCAGACTTATGATTATCATCTCAAAATTGATTCTTTCAGTATGGAAAGAAATTTGAGAGGCCGTGGAAGAGGGGGACGAGGCCGCGGAAGGGGCCGAATCCCGATACCACGAGCCAACAGACGTGCAAACGCAGAGCATAGTTCCGCAGGCAGTGATTCGCCTTCTAGGGACCAATCGCACCACAATGGACACGAGGATGCTCGTGTCGATCCTTACACTGTAATGCAGGGCATGATGGCTCAGATGACCCAAATGGGTCAGTTAATGGAAGCAATGCAGAGTCGCACCGACCAAAGATCGTGGGCCACCTCCTGTACATGGCGGGCCGGTGAATCGGATCATCAGCGACATCTCGCGCCAACGACCCCCGATTTTTGAAGGTTCCTCTGAGCCGGCTGATATCGTGCATTGGATCGAACACTTCGAGAAGTTGTTCGATATGGTAGACTGTCCAGTAGAGAATCGCGTCTCCGTAGCAGCTTACTACTTGGGCAAGGGCGCCCACACTTGGTGGCTTTCGGTGAGGCCAGCTGATGGCGTATGCACTTGGGAAGAATTTAAAAATCTCATGCTAGATCGTTACTATCCAGGTCCTCTCCGCGAGGCCAAATTATCAGAATTGCTGAATCCGGAGCCGTCCGAAGATGATGACGTACTATCTATCGCCGAGAAATTTCAGGCACTCCTCCCTTTTGCTGCGACGATTGTCCACACGGAAGCTGATAAGATTAAATACTTTCTCAAAAGGCTTAAACCCCGAATGAGAATGCAGCTGTTGAACCATCATTGTGTGACCCTACCGGAGTTCATCGAGAAAGCTCTGGAGTACGAATTGACCGTGAAGGAAATTTCCAAGAAGCAACCGCAGTCTAACAACAAGAAATTCAGGAACCAGAACCAGTCAGACAGCAACCGGGGAACATTCAAGAGACCCCAACCAGTGCCAAATCCTTCTGAACGGCAACCTATGGCATCGAAGCCAACCGGATCGCAACCTCGAGCGGTCAGCCTATCTGTTGTATGCTATAATTGTGGAGACCCGGGGCACATCAATTCGAAATGTCCTAGGCCAGCCGTGTCATGCCATACATGTGGGAAGAACGGACATCATGCTCGTTATTGTAGGAGTGGACTAGGACGTATTCCCGCAGCATCTCATGCTCCAGTACAATCTTCAGTTCAGGACCGAGTACCTCCATCCGCTTCTTATCAGACTACCGGGGCAAACAAAGGGATGGGACGTGGAAATCAAACAGGTACATCTGGTACAGGGGCTGCAAAACCTAGAGTTTACGAGATGAAGAGGGTTGAAGATCCCGAAGCCAGCATGATTGCAGGTACTCTCGAGATCCAATCTCAGCCTATCTGTGTCCTTTTTGATACTGGTGCTTCACACTCCTTTTTATCCACTTCTTGTTTGAGTCGTTTGCAATTAGAGCATGTTATCAATTGTGAACCTTATATAATTGGTCTACCCGATGGTAGAAGAATTGTTGGGAATCGTGAAGTTCGTGGATCGCCGATTCGAATGAACGACCGTGAGTGGTTGTCAAATTTAATCGTGGTCGATTTACCTAAAGATGATGTGATCTTGGGAATCGATTGGATGGACCGTCATGATGCCATAATTAGTGTCCGCGTTTAACAGTGACCATCACATCTGACGATGGTGTTGAGTGTACCTTCCAGGGTGATAATCCCAGCCGTTCCGGGAGAATCATCAGCGCTATGAAAACGGTGAAACTGCTTAATCAAGGATGTATTGGCTATTGGTGTTACATGACCAAAACAATGGATCGACCAGTTGAATTGATCGATATTCCGGTAGTCCGAGACTACCCAGACGTATTTCCAGATGAGTTGCCAGGCTTACCTCCACATCGTGATGTAGAGTTCAATATTGAGTTAGAGCCTGGTACGTCCCCGCTTTCAAAAGCACCGTATCGTATGGCTCCGACTGAGATGCAGGAGCTGAAGAGCCAACTTGAGGATTTGACCGATAAAGGCTACATCAGACCTAGCGCGTCCCCTTGGGGAGCACCAGTACTATTTGTACGGAAGAAGGACGGATCCCTACGTCTGTGTATTGATTATCGTGAGCTGAACAGGGTAACCATTAAGAACAAATACCCATTGCCGCGTATTGACGATTTATTGGATCAGCTTCAAGGGGCTGCTGTGTTTTCTAAGATAGACCTGAGGTCTGGTTACCATCAGTTGAGGATTAGAGAGTCTGACATTTCAAAGACAGCATTCCGTACTCGTTATGGGCATTATGAGTTTGTGGTGATGCCTTTTGGACTGACGAATTCACCGGCAGTATTCATGGAGCTGATGAATCGAGTGTTTATTAATTATCTGGATCGCTTTGTAGTCGTTTTTATTGACGACATCCTGATCTATTCTCGTGACCATGAAGAGCACGAGCGTCATCTCCATCTAGTTCTCGAGGCGTTAAGGCGGGAGCAGCTTTATGGAAAATTTTCTAAATGTGAGTTCTGGATGCGTGAAGTTATCTTTCTCGAACATGTGATATCGGTGATGGGGTCCGAGTAGACCCTGTACATGTGAAGCTATCCGAGATTGGTTACCACCAAAGAACGTTAAGGAAGTACGCAGTTTCTTGGGACTAGCAGGCTATTACCGACGGTTCGTAGAGGGTTTTTCCAGAATTGCCCAACCAATGACCAATTTGTTGAGAAAGGATAATAAGTATTTATGGTCAGAGGCATGTCAGCGGAGCTTTGATGAACTTAAGGGTCGGTTGATTTCGGCGCCTATTTTAGTCCTACCAAAAGGAACGGAAGGTTTTGTAGTGTATAGTGACGCATCTAAACAGGGCCTTGGATGTGTACTAATGCAGAACGGGAAGGTGATCTCCTATGCATCGAGACAGCTACGACCTTACGAGGTCAACTATCCCACCCATGATTTAGAACTCGCAGCTGTGGTGTTTGCTTTAAAGATCTGGCGTCATTATCTGTATGGAGTTACCTGTCAGATTTTTACGGATCACAAGAGCTTGAAATACATTTTTACTCAGAAGGAGTTAAACATGAGGCAGAGAAGGTGGCTAGAACTCATCAAAGACTATGATATCGAGATCCTTTATCATCCGGGCAAAGCAAATGTAGTTGCTGACGCTTTGAGTCGTAAAACCGTACAGGAGCAGATGCTTGCCCGCCTAACAACTCAGAGGGTATTGCAGTTAGAATTGATGAGGCCGGAAATTGAAGTCTGGTTACAGCATATTCAAGGGCAACTCTGTACACTTGAGATTTCATCGTCCCTTGAGGATATAATTAGATCGAAGCAAGTTACGGACCCATTCTTATCTCGAATTCGCGATGAAATAACCCAAGGGAAAGCTCCTGGCTTTGTAATACACGAGGATGGATTAATACGTTTCAGAAACCGAGTTTGTGTACCCGCTGATGATGAGTTAAGGAGTTCTATCCTGAAAGAAGCCCATGCTAGCCCGTACTCTATCCACCCGGGATCTAGCAAAATGTATAAGGATTTGAAGCAGAACTATTGGTGGGGAAATATGAAACGTGAGGTTGCCGAATTTGTTTCGAGATGTTTAACCTGTCAGCAGGTTAAAATTGAGCACCAGCGACCCGCAGGAATGCTGAAACCGCTCCCGATTCCCGAGTGGAAATGGGAGGACATATCAATGGATTTTATTACTAGATTGCCGACGAGTCGCCGAGGAATGAATACGATTTGGGTGATTGTGGATCGTTTAACCAAATCAGCCCACTTTCTGGAGATTAAGGATACTTGGGGACCCGAGAGATTGGCCCAACTATTTATTAAGGAAATTGTGAGATTGCACGGTACCCCCAAGGGTATTGTATCAGACCGTGACGGGCGATTCGTGTCACACTTCTGGAAAGCAGTTCATCGTGCGATGGGTACGCATTTGAACTTCAGCACAGCATTTCACCCGCAGACGGATGGCCAGACTGAGAGAACTATCCAAACTTTAGAGGATATGCTGAGGGCATGCGTTCTCGATTGGAAGGATGATTGGGAGGCCCAACTACCCTTGGTGGAATTCACTTATAATAATAGTTGGCATGCTTCGATTCAGATGGCACCGTATGAGGCATTATATGGCCGTCGCTGTAGGTCCCCTTTGTGCTGGGATGAACTATCGAATCTCTCGGGTACGGAACCCGACATGTTGCTAGCAATCCGTGAGAAGATCGCTCGATCAGGAGTCGTTTGTTGACGGCTCAAAGCCGACGAAGTCCTACGCAGACAACCGCCGGCGGCCGCTTGAGTTCGAGGTCGGCGACCATGTAC
The DNA here is from genome assembly GCA_033398695.1 of Orobanche coerulescens. Lineage (NCBI taxonomy): Eukaryota > Viridiplantae > Streptophyta > Magnoliopsida > Lamiales > Orobanchaceae > Orobanche > Orobanche coerulescens. Next base: position 153,317,325 of record CM065803.1, read on the forward strand.
TAATGAAGGTGTCACCTACCCGAGGAGTCTTTCGTTTTGGAAAACGAGGCAAGTGAGCCCGAGGTATATCGGGCCGTTTGAGGTTTTGGAACGAGTAGGCGATTTGGCTTATCGCTTGGCTTTACCACCAGCCCCGAGCCGGATCCATAACGTATTCCATGTCTCCCGGCTAAGGAAATACGTTCTCGATCCGAGTCATGTACTTGATTCGATGAGATCGACTTAGCGGAGGATCATTCGTATGAGGAACGCCCGCACGAATACTTGAGAGGAGGATCAAACAAGCTGCGTAATAAGACGATTCCCCATCGAAGGTTCGGTGGTCACGACACGGGTCGAGGAAGCCACGTGGGAGACGGAGCACGCATTCAAGAGAGGTATCCCGAATTGCTTACCCCTTAGTTTCGAGGACGAAACCCCTTTTAAGGGGGAGTATGTAATATCCGGCGTAAATTCTTACTTGTCATTGTACTATTCGGATAATTTAATACCGTTGTACTCTTGTTGCATTTGTGTATGGTTATTGGAATATATCATAAATAAACATAATAATAATGATCACTCGCATTATGTTCGAATTTTCTGTTATAGAGATAAGTGCTTATTGAACTATTAAAAACCCGAGCCTAACGACGTTAATCGTTAGGCATAGCGACGTTACTTTGAGGCCTTTACGCACGTAAAGGGGGCACTGTTACGCACGTAACCGGGCAATCGTATCCGATCCCAACTTTCGGCGTGTGGGGCCGGGTAGGATTTGAATATCCGATCTTTTGGAGCCAATCTAGTTGACCTATCTTACGACGTAATGCCACGATAGGTAACGACGTAACGGTTCGTATTTCACCAAAGAGCCTCTGGACTTATCTTACGACGTAATACTTTCCTTATAGCGTCGTAAAGCACTTAACGACGTTATCCTCTTGTGATAACGCATTTAACTAACTTGTTATAAAAAGAGAGCTTGTGTCTTTCATTTTGCACGACCAAACTCGAATTTTCACCTAGATAATCATCCTCCGCACCCCTAGATCAAATTACCTTCTTCCAATTTGTGGTTGAGCTTTACATTTCGATTTTGGAGCTTGTTGTTGGGAACTTGGAGACATTCTTGAAGCTTATATTGTGTTCTTGTGGTTTGGTGTATTGTTCTTCATTTCTGAAGGTATGTTCTACGATTTAACCCTATAATCTCATAGTTATAATGATAGTGATTAAGTATAATCCACCTAGTGATGATTTAATCAAGCTAAAGCTAAACATGTTCATAGTTAGACTTCCAAAGAAACTTAATGATGAATATGATAGTTAAGGGTTTGTAAGGTTGTGTTTTTAGTATCTTCAAAGATGATGATCATGTTTAGTTAAACCAAACTCTTACTACGGACTAATAACACCAATAGACTATTAATAATCTTTGTTTCATTATGATGTAAATAACCTCTTAGAATAATTACCATAAAATGTTTTGAGAACCCTTGTTGATCATTAGAAGTTTGGAATAACCTTCTTGAACCTAAGCTAAGTGAATCCAGAGGATAAATGCTTGAACCTCCAAGTTAATTAAAAGATTATAAAGAAGGTGTTGAACTTGTAGTGGTCTTCATAATCATAATATGGAATTGCAACTACTTAACTCAACATAAGTAGTTGATGGAAGTGCAGATTTTCTTTTGATGTCCTTGATGAGTTTAAGGAGTAGGAAATTATTGTTAACACATCTTAATCCGACAAACGGTTGGTAAACATCTTGTAATCAATTGTAAGATTAGAATGGCATTGAATAGGATTCTTGGAGTAAACCCTCAACATCTTAATAAGTTGAACTACTCAAATGAGAATTAGGATGTTGTCTCGTTGAAGTTTGGTATAGATGATTATATGAACGTATTATTAAGTGAAATGTACTTCATTCAAGGTTGATTGTCCGAGTAACCGATTTTGAATCGAGGGCCTACTGCTCGCTCGACAAAGAAGGACTTTACTCGCCTCCGTATTGAGGCAAGTTATCTTGCTTGGTTATAATGATGTGTGGATTCTTATGATGATTATGCATTTCGTGTATATAAAACACTTATGAACTTGTGTCTTGTGATCTGATGTTGCTCTTAATGATGTCCCGTTTTTCATCGTGGGATTGTATTCCCAAGTTCGTTACTTTTGGTCCCTTGATATTGTTGATCTTGTTGTCATCTCGGTGAGTCCTCGATCCTTATTCGGATTTTGTGAAATTCTTGAATTCGTTGTCATGTTGCATCGTGACATATCCGGAGTCATATCTACGTTCCGATTGGATATTGTGTAGGATTTTTAGCCGGGCACATATATAGTCATGCGTGAATATTTTTCCGTGAAAGACTGTGCACACGAGACGTAGTTCGTTGAGGCTAATTAGGTACATTGTCCCGCGTATATCCTGGATTCCGTATACGGGGTGGACATGTGCACTGACACATATTCGGATCGGGCGTACTGTGATGTCCCTCTTGAGCCGTACTATCTTAGTCGCTCACAGTCCATTTTTTTTATACGTGGATGTGTTCGACGTTTTGCGACTGAGCGTTCATACGCCCGAGGGGTATGTTCGTTAGTCGGGGCGCTATTCTTGAAATCTCATATGCGTGAATTGTATACTATCTTGAGAATCATTTATCATGTATATCTGACCCTGTGTTGGGCGAAATACTTGTGTTGTATTTTAGGTCGAGGAAAAGGCAAGGCACGGGAAGATCAAGGTGATGACGAAGGGTTCGAAGGATACTAGTTCGGGGGCCCCAAGTCTTTCGTGTTCGTACCGTGTAATGTTATCTTTTCGCTTTATTTTAAGTTTGAACAAATGTATTGTTATTTTAAGGTATAATTCATCTCCATATGGATTATACTTATGTTTTGGATCCTGTGTGTAATAAGGCCGTAGGCCATACTGTTGTAAACTCCAGATCGGAGTAAGTACCTTGTTTTGTGGTTCGGCATCACATGTTTTGCGTATTTAATCTGTACTTTGGGTATCGCCTGGTGGATCCTAGTGTGGGGTCCACGACACTGTAATGGCCGACTTATCGGGGTATTACAGTACCAAGATCAAGACTACCACTATAACTACAAGCATATTCACGATAAAGAGTAGATAATAATTTTTCTGCATTTTGAACTAACTCGCTAGGATTTGGAGGACTAAAATTAGCAATAGGATTAGGAAATAAAGCATTATAGTAAAATGAAAGTAATTTTAGCAAACCTTCCTCTCTAACTTGAGGATCTAAAAGTTTAGCAACTAAAAAAACCGGAGGAATGTAGGCGAAATATTTAATCCATTTGTCTCTCATTTCTTTTATACAATTAAATAACTCGGGAACTTTAATTAAAGACTTGAATACAAGTACAATTTTAACACAATGTTCAACAACAAGTGTAGAAGTAGGATAATAAACACCGGACAAAGATTCAGTTGCCTCTTTAAAGATTTTTAAAAGTGCCATTAAACTAGAGCACTTATCCCATTGAGTTGGCAATAAGCAAATGGGTACTTGTTCTTCGTTATAAAAATTGCATAATGCAATACGATATTCATAACTATCATTTAACAAATTGTAAGTAGAATTCCAACGATTTGGCACATCTTTTGAAATTTTTTTTGGATGAATATTATTTTTATGCAATATCTTTTCCATTTTTTACCTAGAGCCGAATGTCTAATTAAATACATTATTGCTTCACGGATAGGAGCATATGCTTATTGTAAAACAGTTAAACCATCTTGAACACATAAATTAAGAACATGACAAATACACCTAACATGAAAAAATTTACCACCAAGAGATGGCTCACATATTGCAATAAGTGATTCTAAACTAGTCAGATATTGAGCTAGCATTATCAAAAGAAATTGAAAAACTTTTTGTACTAAATTATATTCGATAAAATTGTATGAATTTTATGCGAAATATTTTGAGCGGAATGTGGGATATTAAACTCTCTAAAACCAATTAAACGTTTTTGTATAGTCCAAGAATCATCAATCCAAATACAAGTAATTCCCATATATGAATTTGCTTCCCAATGATCACTCCAAGCATCGGAACATATACAAACTTTATGATCTAAGTTTAAAAACATATTTGCTAAAATTAATTTTGCCTCGCTAGTAGTTTTTCGAACATCACGAGTTACGGTGGAGCGTGAAATTTTTTTACTAGCGGGATTAAAACTTAGTTGAGTGAAATTTCCATACATTTGGTCGTCGGCAAAGTTAAAAGGAAGAGATTTACCACAAACAAACCTAGCTAATTCTTTTCTAGCGGTAATTGGATTAAATTTAAATAGAGTACTATTACCTTGATTGGGGGCATTAGACGACGTCGCCGTGCCTCGAAGTTGGGTTTGATTAGACTCGATGCCAACTTTGTCGGGATGTTGTCTTTGTATATGGCCATTGAGTGTCCCGTAACCTCCTCCTTTTTTAAACTTGTACATTTTATCGCAATAGTTGCACTTGGCCAAGAAATGACCGGGACCGGATGCAACGTCGTCCATTTTTGTATAATGGATCGCAAATAATGGAGATTTCAGCTCGGGTGGTTTCCTTTGTTTTGGTTTTGTTGGTTGCTCTTGCTCATCATCTTCATGAATCGATTTTGAGGCTTCAAACATTTCGTTGATTTGTTCCTCGGTTAATTCATCGGGAACATAATCTCCAAAATTCAGACTTGGTATAGAATGAGAACTCGGAGTATGAGTAGGAGGAGGAGTACTACCACTAGCACCGCCTCTTCCACGTCGAGGAATGCCGGTGATAGCCTTTCCCTTTCCCCGATTGAATTGACCACTTGACATTTTTTTCGAATTAAAAGTGTATACTTGATAGTTGAGATAATAGAAATTAGAGAGAAAGTAGATAGTTGGTGTGAGAAAAATGAAGGATGTGAGGGGGGTATTTATAGGTGTAAAAATTTAAATTTTTTTTTTTTGAAAATGTGACCGTTGAACCGCCGGTTCCGGTTTGAACCGCCGGTTCACAACGGCCACATTTTTGAATTTTTGATTTTTTTTTTTTTTGAAACCGCCGGTTCGCGGTTTGTCATTTTGACGAACCGGAACCGAACCGTCTAAAAACGGTTCACGGTTCCGGTTTTGAACCGAACCGCGGTCAACGGTTAACCGAACCGCGGTCAACGGTTCAAAACCGGCGGTTCGGCGGTTCGAACCGGAACCGTGAACACCTCTAAGTGGGAGTCTACCCTTTACCTTTGACGATGTTTTTAAGTTGGGGCTCTCTAGTAGAGGTGGTATGTGGGCCGGTCGCAGAACAGCCCGGCACGGCCCGGCACGCTTAAAAACCGGCCCGGACCGGCCCGTGTACATTTAGGTTATGTGGGCCTTAGGGGCCTTTGTTTTAGAGGCCCGGCCCGAGCCCGCCTAAAACCGCTGGCCCGGACCGGCCCGAGCCCGTGTTAGCCGTGAACCGGGAAGGCCCGATCCGTTTAGCCCGTCTAAAGACCGTGAAATGGGAATGCCCAATAGGGTTTTTTATTTCTTTCCTAAGGTACAAAATTCAGTTTTCATTTAGTAAATCACATCTTATTATGTCCAAGAGGCATGCAGTAGTGAGAGTACATTTCAGCATTCTATGTCCACTAACATTTCACACCCGACAATAGTCCGATGCACTATAGGAGCACTTCGTAATGAACTTGAAGAGGAGTAAAATGAGAGAGAGAGTTGTTCTTTCTTTATAATAAAGTTCAAGTTCATTTTGTTGGTCTTTGTAATAAAATTTCTGTCTCACAAAGGAAAAAAAAATGTTCAACCCGGCCCGGACCGGCCCGTGAACAGCCCGGCCCATGAACACAATGGGCTGTGGGTGGACCTTATGTTTGTAAAAAGACCGACCCACCAAAAAGAAGGACCGGCCCGACTGGCCCGGCCCGGCCCGAATACCACATCTACTCTCTAGCTCATATACCCAACACACTGTTAGTATTGCATTAACTAAACGACCGGTCCTCGTTTTTGAGAAAGATTACCATTGAAACACTCGTATGTCAGCTGAGTAAGTCTCCCGCGAGACGGTTTTACGGATCTTGATCTATAAAACAGATCCCCTAAAACTAAATTTAAAAAAGAAATAAAAATACCATAGAATAGAAAACTCAAAAAATAGACCAAATAAAATATTAAAAAAATGAACACTAAAAAACTAAAAACAACAACTAAAACACTATAATGGGCGTACATATTACGATTTGCATGACGGTCCTATACAAGTTTTTGCCATGTCAATTATATTTGAAATCAAAATGAAATCCGTAGATTTTCTATTCCCAAATTATTGTTAGTAATCACGGCAAAGTACTTTATTAACATTTCTCCGCAGGCCATAAGATCATCTCGAGGATTTTATATCCCCCTGATATCGGCCAAATGCATTTTCCCCATTTAAGTAAAACATATGATAAGAATAAGATCATGATTCTTGTTCTAATACTTTAAAAGGCTTACCTGCTTCTTTGAAATTCATTTCCAGGAACTTTAACAACTCTTTCAACCATTGGGCATCTTATATCCTTTTTACATGCAGGTAGATGGCATAGAGGTTCATGCAAATGAAGGTGGGTCCACCCGAACACGTGGCGGGATATATTGGTTGATCTTGCCAGCAGGATGTAATATTTTTCCCCCCTTTAATGTTCCTTTTTTAGTTTTTCGTTTCTGGCAATGTTAGTTGCCATCTCGAAGCTCCTTCATTCACTTCCATTCTTTTTGGGTCTAAAATTGCAAATTGCTTCATTATTATCAGTCATTTCTTCTCCATTGCAGATCTTGGTTCATCATTTTGGGGTATGGCTCTCATACTTGCATCTACCCATACTCTCACTGCAACGATTGCTGCTGGTTGTCTTATTCTTTCCCTTGTTATTGTCTTGTTCATTGCCAAAAATGTAAGAATCTTGGGGGAAACAAAGGTTCTACATTTTGATGAATGCATTACTTAAATTTGAGTGTTCTTGGATCCATGTGATATCTTTAGTTTCCTTGAGATTTCACATTTTAAACTTGATTTTTTCCTTTTTTTTTTTTGGAAAAGTGGACGCTGCGAGGGCTTTGTATCGGTAAGTTACTTCATCAATAAGTCTATTTGGCTCGTAATAACTTCTGGTGGAATTTGATGATAACCTATTCATTTGCTTGCCAGGATTTATAATTTTTATTGTTGTTATCTGGGTGGTGCAAGAAAAGACTAAAGTTCGTATGCTTCGGTACATTATTCTCTTCATCGGTATGTGATTATTATCTTTGTTATACTTCTACTTAACTGTTACTCGATTTCATGACCTTTATCTTTTTTGGTTATGCATTTTTACTTCGTCTTGCAGGTGTTATGAATAGTTTGTTTTCGGTCTATGGTATGGAACTATACCTTCTTTTTTTTCATATCAAGTGAATGAAGTATTAAATAGCGGAATGCAAAATATAATTTATCCGTTATGATGCAGATATATACGACGATTTGATATCCCGATGTGTTAAGACAAGTGATGCTGAGAAGTTTGCGGAAGTTTGCCCTTGCTGTAATGGGACTGGATGGGGAATTATTTGGTAGTGTACTTTTTTGAAAGAGTTTGAGAAATTGGAGGGTATTTACACATGAGATTAGAAAAAAGAATTTAGTAGACTTAAGATTCTGTTTACTTATTTAATAAATTAGGAAGGCAAAAACTTAAATGAGTTCGGTCTCATGAAATACATTCCGTGTGACGGAGTGTAAACATTATTTTTAGTTGTTTTTTTTTTTTTTTCATTTTTTTGTTCTTTTGTTTTTTCTTAGTTTTTTTTTTTTTTCATTTTTTAGAGTTCTTTCTTTTTCTATTAGGGGCCCTTAATATTTTTTTCTCTACAGTTTTTAGGATTTATCTTCAGTTTTTAGGGTTCATTTTTAACGTTTTAGTTATTTTCTAAGTTTCGTTTTTCCTTACTTTTTTAATTTTAAAATTTATTTTTAGGGGTCCGTCTCACATGAACCTGTCTTACAAGAGACCTACTCGATTGAGAAGTATCTCATGTTGACTATGCTTAGTAGGATTTCTATAGTATATGGATCCCGAATAAATTTTCTGATGTGACCATAAAAGTGTCTGCTAGATTTTTTTTTTCCTGCTGTATGTTCTGTAGTTTTGTTGTGATAAGAATGTGAATCGTATTTTTTGCTATTAATTAAACCTTTTTTTTCTTGCAGGGGGCTAATATCCTTTACATTTCTTTGTGGAGCACTATATCTTGGACTTGTCATCTTGTCTTGAGGTACTTTGTAGAGCAATAATATATTAAGGCTTTGTCGTCGTTGTTGTTGTTGTTGTTGTTTCTCTCTCTCTCTCTCTCTCTCTCTCTCTCACACACACACACACACACACATATTCATGTGTGGGCTTGCTCTGTTGGGAACTTCAAAAGTTGAACTAAAATCGAAACAATTGAGACGGTAAGAAGTTGGATTTAATCGTGGACTCGCGCAGAGTACAAAATGTTACAAATATGATTGAAATAAAGGTTCATGGTGGGAAATTTAGAAATAGGAAATTTAAACGGATTGCTTTTACTTTCGTTGAAAAATGTGTTGTTGACGAAAGAGATTGAACGTTAAAATTGTGCAACAATTATTCCCTGCATCCAAGGAGCACCTACCAAGGTGCTCACTTTACTACATATGGAAAGAGTGATATATACACTTGTGTAGATTGAGAGTTTGTACAAACTTATATCATTCTCAATATAACAAGGTGAGTATCTTACTAGATGCTCCTGCAGTGCGGTATAAAATTTGCCATAACTGTGGGATCGGTGTGGTAAGTATGATTTATATGTGAATATATGCATGAAAATTATTATATGACAAATCCCTGACCGTTTCATCAGAACCGAATCTCGGTTCCAGACCAACCCTGAAAGAGCCATTGAAAAGGAAGGGAAAACTAGATTTTGCATAATACTAGATACATGTATACTTTGTTTAACTAAGTAGCACAAGTATTTTGGAGACAAGTACTTGTATTTACTTTAACATGTCTTAAAAATTCCGTGCAACGACATACGGTAAGGAATATGACAATGTAGAAGTTATTCCTACTTATAAAACGGGTCCGAGTTGGGACCGAGAACTTTTATCCTACATATAAAATTTATATTCCTACATGGGGTATTCTTATTGAGAGGTTCTACCGTCCATCATTAGTTTCAAGTATAATTGCATTTATTTTTATTCAGGTAGTATAGATATATTTACTTCCTTCTATTTTGAAATATATAATGCTTTGAGTTCTGATTTTTTCTTATTTTGTCATTGTAGTAGAGTAGTTCTGCATGCTGCTCAACGACTGACTATTCGTTTCATTTGACAATGTTATTGCATCCTTTTAACATCAGGGTTGATGGACGGACAAACAGGGTCCCGTGCATTCTCAGGACTTCAAGATTTTCACTTCATTCGCTCCCTCCTTATATACTTTTGTGTACAGACAAACAGACATTTCATTCATACCCTCAAAAGATATTTTTGGCCGACCTCTCAACGGTCGCATTCTCTCACTTGTTGATTGAAATTGATTACATTTGCTCCTTCGCCAGTGTACGATAGGGCTGACCATTCGTGTGTGTCGGCCGTTATCGATAACGACACGACACGATAAGCGCCAAACACGAACACGAATTAAGTATACGCCCGACACGAACACGAACACGGCACGAAAGGTTGAAACATGGACACGACACGAACACGATATGACACGATATTTTTCGTGTTGACGACACGATAACGACACGATTCGATACGACATGAATCGATAGATTAAAATAAAAATTAGAAAATAAACTAAAAATATATAAAATGATAATAAAATTAATGCTAAAAATATATAAATATTATCGGGTTACACGAACACGACACGACACAAATACGAAAGTTATCGTGTTACGCGAACATGACACGAACCTAATACGAACACGACACGAAATTATCGTGTCTTTATCGTGTTGACACGATAAGGATACGAACACGATAGCGACAAACACTAACCCATTAATTTCGTGCGTGTTCGTGTTGGGTATCGTGTCGTGTCGGAAAATTGTAAGTTCTAACGCATTGAGTAGATATCTATGGAAACTCTGTTTTTTTTTTACCTTAGTTGAAACAGCAAGAAAAGTCATGTTGTTCAATGTTCATTATCTTTAATTAATCAGCATCTTAAATGTTAGTATGATTATAGATTGATATATGAATAGTGCGAAATAATGAACACAGTAAATAAATTGAAACAGGAGAAGTCTATCTATTGTTATGAATAATTGCACCTTCATTGGGATATTTTGTTAATAAAATATAAACTTGGATTTGGTGTTTGTAATATACCAAGGGTTCGTTTATTTTTTGCGAATGGAATAGAGATGATTTATAAAAAATATTGATTAGTGATGGAATTATGATTAAATAATCAAAAAAAATCTCATGTTTACTTGACGTGATTACTTATATATATATATATATAGTGTAAGCTTTATTTTCGTAACTCGTTAAGTGCGAAGCTGAGAACCACCTTCGCATATATATATGCACGCGCGCGTGTGTGTGCGCGCTTTTATTTATACAACGAAATATTTTGGATAATTTGATTAAAATCATATCATTAATCAATTTTTTTTTACCAAGTATCCATAATTCTATCACAAAAAGTAAATGAGGTCTAAAAATGAGGATTTATCATGGGCCATAAATTTTATTAGGGGTGTCGAGTGGTTCGGTTCTGGTTAACCGAACCACAATTTTCGGTTAACCGGAACCATAAACGCCCCAAAATAGGAACCATGAACCACACCACTTTAAATTTCGGTGAACCGGAACTGCACCGATTATATATGGTTCCGGTTCGGTTAACCTTAAAAACCATTTTTTTTTATCCGAAAAAAACTGAAATAGTCAATTCTAAAATGCTAAAATTAATCTTTTAACAACTATAAATCAAAATTAATCCATAAATACAATTAAAATGCAAAACAATCACAAACGGAGAATTGATGTGGGGGTAATTAATTTACATATTATTAATTCAATTGAATTTCTTTTTAGGATAAAAATTAATAATTATAATTTATTAATATCATAATTTCGGTTTATGGTTCTGTGGTTCTGGAACCATTCGGTTCCGGTTAACCACTAACTATATTTTTTTTGAAGTAGGAACCACAAACCGCACCCTAACCACAAATAGTGGTTCTCGGTTAACCGGAATCAGGTCGGTTTGGTTCGATTCCGATTAAAACCACTAACCACGAACCTTATAGACAACCCTAAATTTTATCATGTGCTTTTATCATTTAAAATAAATAAATGATTAAATCGGATAAAATAATATATCCAATATAGTCGTATGAAATAAACGAGGCCTAAGGGAGGAGGGAGTGGTCACCTAATACCCTAGGTGCCACATCACCTCTATCCAATAAAAACCCTCCAACTCAAAACTAGCCAATTCTACCATAACACTACCCTAAGTGGAGGGAGTGGTCACCTATACTACCCGATTTTTTTTTCATACATAAAATCACATACAATATTAAAATAAAAACATATCATTTCATTAAAAATAAAAACATTACATAATACTTAAAAAAAAACATTACATAAAAACATATCATTTTATTGTATAACTGAATTGTATAAAAATATACGGATTTTTATTTATATATATATATATATATTTTAATACATAAAATCACATACAACATTAAAATAAAAACATACCATTTCATTAAAAATAAAAACATTACATAATACTTTAAAAAAAAAAAAAAAATTTTTAATGGGCTGTTTTTTCAACCCCAGGTAACTGTTTTTTCATTATTTTGTGAAAATAATTTATGGGTTTTTGAGAAAATATTCTCCCTTCACCGATCGGGTTTGGAAGCCGAAATCATACCCGATTTTCACTACCCGAGCCCCACGGGGCGGTGTTGCCGATCGGGTACCTCAACCCGATTCACTACCCGAGCCCCACTCCCTCTCCCCTAAGGAGACTTGGAGTGTTGGTAGATTTGAACAAAGGCTTTCAAATCCATCGAAACAAAATGTCTGAATAGAATCATCTACCTCAATCTAAATGCATTTTTTCAAAAGATACTCCTATCCGATCGGGTTTGTTATTCTTCTTGTAAGTTTTTTGCTCTTTATGTGTGCTGCTCACATTTGATTCCTGTTTGACCCTTTGGAGTACAATATTTACTTTTGGCTGTAGATTTGTCATAGAGACCCTTTTCAATTTATTTTATTTTCATTTCTACACTTTGTTCTGCAATGATTTACCGTCATTTCTTGGATTCTTTGAGTTCCAGGAAGTTTAGATTTGTAGCATTATTGCGATGTTGATTACATTTTTTTTTTCAGGTTGCTTCATTTTTTTAGGCTTTTCTTAATCCATTTTCAAGACCACTTGTTAACTAAATCTGAAAAAAGTGTTTGTAAACTGATATACTTGTGTATGTTCCGTAAAACTAAGCTGGCTTATAAGCTAACTTATTTTTTGAGCTTATTGAAAAAGCTATTTTTGGTACGCCATAAATTAGCTTATAAGCTAGAACTAGCTTATCGTATATTTTTGTCAAGGAGAATCCACAACTTGTCCAAATACAAACACAAAGTAGTCCAAAAATAATACTTTGACAAAAGTCTCCCAAGCTCACAAGAAAGTCGCAGGACCCCGAAATCAATATCACAAACACAGTGATGGCAGCAAAAACAATCTGCGGAAGCTTATCACAACCAACACAAGCTGTAAAAATGAAAGAACCCAAAGCAAATGCAAGACACCAGGATTTTTACGTGGAAAACCTCTCCAAATCGAAGAGGAAAAACCACGAGACCTTTGGGTCCACTCAAAACCTCCACTGTCAACAAGGAATGAGTACAAAAGAGTCTTTGAACATCACATATGATGTAGTACAGCCCAAAGAAGCAATAAACTTCAACAAAGATACAAAAGAGATAAAATGGATTGAAATCACCCAAATCTGCAGCTCTGTTCCGAAGACGATTTCCACTGATCCGGCCGTCGAAATCCGATCTCCACCGTTCAGAATGTATAACTATGTCCTGGGAATATACAGTCCAAATTTGAGCACGATCGGACCACAAACTGCTTCCCGATCGTGATTTTGGTGAACCTGCTCGCCCAGAAAAGTTGGTGGCGAATTTCCATTTTTTCTCTCTCACTCTTTGGCTCTTCACTTTTCTCTCTTTTTTCTTACTCTCTCTCCCACTTGACACAATACTGTAGGACATCTTTCAACCCTAATGGGCCTCCAACAATGGGCTTAAAGTGTGACACATAGGAGGGAACATAGAGACTTAAGCCCAACAAATTTTAACTTTTGAAGTATTGTTTCCAAAAAGCTAATAAAATTAGCTTTTGAGTAGAGATTGAGAGAAGCTACCAAAATTAGCTTTATTATGTTATTTGCTTGTACCAAACACGTATATCGAACAACGCATAGCAACTAATACTTGATAGTTAGCAACAAGTATTCAACAGCTTACAGCTGCTACAACAACTAACAACCAACATCTCCAACTAATTTTGCGAAACCAAACCTTAGCCATAGGGAAAATCAACTGATACAGGCAGTGGTAACATATGAATATATGATGCATTAGTTAGAAACAAGAAAGAATAGGACGAAGAACATAAAGGGCCAACTTTAGATCACTTTTGCAAAAATAAGTTCAGCATTTGACTGAATAAGCACTGTTCTAAGCAATTCATTATCATGATCATCCGATTGAACTTCTTTATACTAAAATTCAAAGCAGGAAAATGCATTAAATAAAAAGGCACCAATATACTGAGCCTTGACTCGTGGTTGATTTGTTCAGAGCTTAACTTGTCTTAGATGACTTGTTTAGAATCATGCCAGGCTTAAACTATTTATCGATTTATTTGGGTTTTAGATCTCTCCTATGTTGCTTCATGCTTGAAGTTATTCTTGATCAAATGCTACAAAAGATGTTCTAAAGTTTTTGAAAATTCAAATATGATGTCATGATTGTTTCTCTTTTTCGGTTGTATCATATCTTAGTAGATGTATTCGACTTATTGTAAAACTGAGGGCCTTATATATATATATATATATATATATACATATATATATGTGTGTGTGTGTGTGTCTGTGAGTGTGAGTTTTACGTTTTCCTATTTACATCTGAGGAAGTTTATTTATATGACATTGGTTCTTGAATTTTCTATTATTATCTCATTTTTGTCTGTGATGATAATGACAATGACAGCTATGGCGAACATTTTTATTGACACCTTTTAAGCTCATCACAGTGTTCCTTCATGAAGCAAGCCATGCAATTGCTTGTAAGCTTACATGTGGTAAGGTACAAATGCAACCCTTTTATACCCTTTATGAACTACATTATGGTTTATGCTCGACATTTCCTTTATGCACCGGCATTGTAATTATATTAGGATTTTTGAAATTTTGATTATATTTTCGACAAGGTATTTAGTGCGGATATGCAATAAATCTATCAATTAATTCAAGTATTGAACTGATTAAGACCTTTGACCTCCTACATTTTTTCCTCATAACTGAATCTTGATAGATGCGACTTTAAGATAAAGATACATCTATGAGGAATAAGCTAACATAGGTAGTGGTGCCACCGGGCCGTGAACCGCTGGTTCCGGGCCCGAACCGGCGGTTCCGGTTCACCAGAAGAGGTGAACCTGAACCGGCCCGGGTATTCTGTAAAAGGGCCGGTTCTCGGGCCCGGAACCGGCCGTTTCGGTCCGGGCTGAAAATCGGCAGTTCCCGAGCTGAACCGCCGGTTCCTTTTTTTTTTTGTAATTTATAATATTTGTAATATTATTTATATCTTATTTTTTCTAAATTAAATGATGAAATTTCTAAATTTTGTAATTTACAAGTGTTGACACTTTGAAATTACTTAAGTTAATTTAATAAAAATATAATAAATTATTAAATAATTTAGAAATCTAGAAATTCTTTATGTTGTGTATTTTTTTTATATAATTTATAGTAACTTGTAATATTTTTTATGACTTTTTTTTAAAATTAAATTACTTGTGTTGAAAATTTGAAATATTGAAAACTTGAAATGCAATAAAGTAAAAATAGTTCTAAAACATTTACAATCAAAATAATGCATACAAATTGATATATTCATTGATTTCTATGATTCTATCTATGTACAAAAGAAATGTTACAATGATACAATCTTTAAAATTGAATAACTAAATTAACCAATACTAACTAATTCACTATATAAAAGAAATGTTACAATTATGATACAATCTTTAAAATTGAATAACTAAACTAACTAATTACTAACTAAACTAATAAAAGAAATGTTACAATGTTACAATGATACAATCTTTTTTACAAGGGGGAAAAATGAATAAATAAAGAGCTTGAACTCAATTTTAATATTTAATCCATCTCAACTAGCTTGAAATGTTATTTTTTTTGAAATATTTTTTTGAAATGATTTTTTGAAATAAAAATTTGAATTTTTTTTTTAAATAAAAATTTGAAATGTTTTTTTTTAAAATAAAATTTTGAAATGTTTTTTTTTTGAAATAAAAATTTGATTTTTTTTTTTGAAATAAAAATTTGAAATATTTTTATAATTTTTATAAAATGCTAGTTGCGATGAATATTAAAATTGAGTGGCCTACGTATCTTCATTGAATAATGAAGAATCAAAGCCCACGTAGTTCTCTTACCTTAACTTACCTAGTCGTAGGCCTCGGCGTCGGATCTTTCGGACTCGGTGTATGAATCATTTGGGCTCTCGTCGGCTTGATCCCATTGGTTCTCTTGAGCGCGCAACTCGGCTTTGGACCAATCATCAAGCAACATGGTGGCCTCCATGTTTCGAGGATCCATGTTGCTTCTTCTTTCGTCCAAGACAAGTCCACCAATGCTAAATGCTTGCTCGACGGAGACCGTGGAGGCCGGAACCGCGAATAACTCCTTGGCCATGGTGGCGAGGATGGGATATTCCTTCTCGTGCATGGACCACCATTTCAAGATGTCGAATTTTTGACCACCTACATTTTGAAAGCAAATGTAATAGACAAATATGTATCTAATTCGTTAGAAGTATGACTCCTTTGTGTTTGCATAAATGAATAGGCGGCTTGAGCGAATTGGTTGTCTATAAAAGAAGTACCTCCTAATGAGCCTACACGAAATTGGTCTTGAAAACTACTACTTGTGCTTACATTTGAAGAGTATGATGGGTTTGCTAGTGTATATTTTTGATCATATTCACTAAATAAGACCCTAATTGTGCTTTCTATTCTAACTTTAATGTAATCTACATTGGGAATGTAAAATTCCATTGGTTCATTATTTGCTAATGCTTGGATATAAAAAGGCATTTCCTTAAAGGCACCATAATAAATTTCTAACATGCGATTAACACCGACTAGTTTAAATGTAGGATCTAAAATTTTAGCAATTAAAAAAACATCGGGAATTTCTAGAAAATATTTAAGCCACTTAATGACCATTTCATATGCTATTTTACTTAAATCTTGGTTATGACTACATGCATTTAAAGCAATAGCAATATACATACAATGTTCTAAAACTTTAACACTAGTGCAATAATAAACATCGGATAAATCTCTAGTTGCACTATCAAAAACTTTTAAAAGTTCAAATAATTTAGCACATTTTTGCCAATAAGAGGGCAATAAAAGCAAGTTAGCATCGGGAGTGGCTCTAAAAAAATCACATAAATGATCAACATGATTCAAGGTAGAAGCAAGCATGGCATATGTTGAATTCCAACGTGTAGAAACATCTTTGAAAAAATTCGTATATTTAATCTTTTTAGTACGACAATATCTTTGCCATTTTTTTCCGATTGACGCTTTTCGATGCAACATATTAACGGCATTTCTAACGGGTTCAACACTTTCATTAATAAGAGCATAAACATCTTGTACACAACGGGAATGAGACATGATAGTATATATTAGAATTATAGTATATATTATATTATAGTAGATAGTGTTTATATATAGTATAGTAGATAGAATTTATATATAGTATAGTAGATAGTATATATATATATATGTATATAATAAAGTAAATAGTATTTATATATAGTATAGTAGATAGTATTTATATAATATAGTATATAGTATTTATATAGTATAGTAGATAGTATTTATATATAGTATAGTAGATAGTATATATATAATATAGTAGATAGTATTTATATATATAATATAGTAGATAGTATTTATATATAGTATAGTAGATAGTATATATTATAGTAGATAGTATATATATATATATATATATTACAATTATAGTAGTCTTAGTAGATAATATTTAATTTTAGTATTTAGTTACTTAGTTGAATTATAGAGCAAGAACAAAAAGAGCAATTTAAATTTAAAGAATGGAGGAGAATAGAAGTAGAAGAGAAGAGAGTTTAGAATATTGTTAACACAATGGGGTGATTTTAAAGGTGGAAGAAGGGGGGTATTTATAGATAAAATTGGGGGGAGTTGGGAAAAATTTGAATTTGAAAAAATTTGAAAATTGAAAATTTGAATTTTGTTTATAGATAAAATTGGGGGGAGTTAGGAAAAATTTGAATTTTGAATTTGAAAAAATTTGAAATTTGAAAATTTGAATTTTGCTTATAGATTAAATTGGGGGGAGTTGGGAAAAATTTGAATTTTGAATTTGAAAAAATTTGAAATTTGAAAATTTGAATTTTGTTTATAGATAAAATTGGGGGGAGTTGGGAAAAATTTGAAATTTGAAAATTTGAATTTTGAATTTGGGCGGAAAACCGCCCGGTTCGTGAAACCGTGATTCGGCCGAACCGCTTGATTCCGGCGAAACCGCCGGTTCGGGCGAACCGCCAGTTTGGCCCACGGTTCACGGCTCAGAACCTTGAATCAGAATCGCCGTGCGAAGGCTGTGATTCGGTTCCGAACCGGACCGTCGAAACTGGGCCGGTCCGGGCCGGAACCGCCGGTTCCGGTTAAAATGTGGCACCACTAAACATAGGATCTTAAACACATTGCAAAATCTACTTACCACTATATTTCTAAGCCATTCTTATGGTAAATATATTAAGTGTTCATTATCACCAATAATACCTTTTATAAATTCTAGACACTTTTTTTGTATCATTTAAACACTATGTTACGATATCCCACATCGCACATGACAATGTTGAAGGGTATATAAGTAGGAGTCAACTCTTTACCTTTGACCATGGTTTTGGATTAAGTGAGAGCTCCCTAACTTATGTGCCTAACAATTTCGTCCCACCTGTCGGATCTGGGCGGGCTCGGAGAGGGACTACCCGATGGTGGGCTCAGGGTTTGCCACCCCGGATGTGGGCCCAAGGGGGGGTTGCCACCTGGGAAATGGACCTTGGTACGGGTTGCCACCAGAGTGTGCCGTCCGTGGACGTCCGATTTGAAAGGGGGATGGATTGTTATGATATCCCACATTCGCCACATGACAATGTGGAAGGGTATATAAGTGGGAGTAGAGGTGTTCGGCGGTTGAAAACCGCCGGTTTTGAATCACGGCCTGGTTGCCAAAAATCGAATCGAACCGAACCGCTTATAGCGGTTCACGCTATGATTTTGAACCGTGAACCGCTTGCTCAATCGAACCGAACCGGCGGTTCGGCAGTTCGGCGTTTTTTTTTTTTTTAATTTTTAAATTTTAATTTGAAAAAAAAATGGGGTAAAAATTGGACTTGAGTTTAATTCAGATATTAAAGTCTAAACTTGAATTTTGTAATTTTAAATCTTTGAATTAAGCGCCTACGTATTTGATATCCGTAACTTTAGAGTTTAGGAATCAAAATCAAAGTCCTCGTAGTTCATTTTTAAATTTGGTGGGGAAGGAAAAAAAATAAAATGGACTTGAGCTTAATTCAAATATTCAAAGTTAAAATTAAGAATTTCAACTTTAAATATTTGGATTAAGTTGCCTACGTATCCCCTTACCTTAGGAATCAAAGTCCTCGTAGTTCACTTACCTTATACTTACCTTAGGGAGCGGAGGTGGAGGCGGAGAGGAGATGGTTCAATCACCCAAGTCAACCGAATCATTGCTAGATCCGGTATCATATGTATCACTGTCTTCTTGTTCATTATAATTTGGTTCTTGTTGGCGTAACTCGGCTTTCACCCAATCATTCAATAAAGCTTGGGCTTGAAGATTTTGAGGCGTCAATCGAGATCGTCGTTCATCCAGAATGTATCCTCCTACACTGAAGGCTTGTTCAACAGAAACTGTTGAGGCGGGGACAACTAGTATTTCCTTCGCAATCGTGGCAACTACAGGAAATATTGTAGACCTTTTTGCCCACCACTTAAGAAGATTGTTATTACCATCCGAACCACGTTCTAAAGCTCCCAATTCACAAGTAGTTAAATAATTTTCAAGTTCTTGATAAGCATTACTTTGGTACCTTGTTCGTTTTCGGGATAAATCTTCTTGATAGGCATTCCATTCACTAAGATCCGGAATAGCAAAACCAAAAGATGATGTACTACTACTAGAAGGAATGTGAACAGGAGAAGAAGAACCCGTACCAAGATCAAGACTACCACTATAACTACAAGCATATTCACGATAAAGAGTAGATAATAATTTTTTTGCATTTTGAACTAACTCGCTAGGATTTGGAGGACTAAAATTAGCAATAGGATTAGGAAATAAAGCATTATAGTAAAATGAAAGTAATTTTAGCAAACCTTCCTCTCTAACTTGAGGATCTAAAAGTTTAGCAACTAAAAAAACCGGAGGAATGTAGGCGAAATATTTAATCCATTTGTCTCTCATTTCTTTTATACAATTAAATAACTCGGGAACTTTAATTAAAGACTTGAATACAAGTACAATTTTAACACAATGTTCAACAACAAGTGTAGAAGTAGGATAATAAACACCGGACAAAGATTCAGTTTCCTCTTTAAAGATTTTTAAAAGTGCCATTAAACTAGAGCACTTATCCCATTGAGTTGGCAATAAGCAAATGGGTACTTGTTCTTCGTTATAAAAATTGCATAATGCAATACGATATTCATAACTATCATTTAACAAATTGTAAGTAGAATTCCAACGATTTGGCACATCTTTTGAAAATTTTTTTGGATGAATATTATTTTTATGCAATATCTTTTCCATTTTTTACCTAGAGCCGAATGTCTAATTAAATACATTATTGCTTCACGGATAGGAGCATATGCTTCTTGTAAAACAGTTAAACCATCTTGAACACATAAATTAAGAACATGACAAATACACCTAACATGAAAAAATTTACCACCAAGACACTAGTGGAAAAATACCATTTTACATCGCACTTTCTAAATCGGTTGCAGTATAACCGATTTAAAAAATGATTAGACTTCATTTTACATCGGTTATTCGGAAACTGATGTAATATATCAGTTTTTACATCGGTCAATAAGGAACCGATTTAATATATCAGTTATTTACATCGGTTAATAAAAAACCGATATAGTATGTGTATGTTTCACATCGGTTCTCAAATACAACACATAAAACAACCCCCCACTACCCAGTTTTGGTCATTCACCTTCTCCCGTTCCCCGCTTGTTCAACCCTGCGATTCAATCTCCTCCCCTCAATCTCCTCCCCTCAACCTTGCGATTCACATACCGGCTAAAAGCTCCGACCACCGCGCGCCACTGGAGTTATTGAGATCAGTGGCGAAAGCCTTGGAGGTGAAGTTGGGGGATGACACGGTCGAAAATTTCTCATCGTCTTCTTGGTATGTGTGTGTATGTGTAATATAAAAAGAACGAAGTCGAAAATTGTACAAGAATTAGACTTCTGAAACATCTGACCTCGGATTATCCTACTGTCTCTCTCCAAAATAATCCAACTCCACCGGTTTGGTACTTTTGTTGCATCTTTTTTGTTATTTATTTTATTATATAGTGTTTTGTGTATATATAATTTTGTAATTTCTAGTCAGAGATGTATTACTTGTAATGGGTTTTCTCGTTCCTACGGAATCAATGAGATTCATTTTTGTTTGGATTTTATTGATCTTTTTAGGTATTTTTTAGTTTCTTTTTGAAATAATATTAGGTAATTATCCTTTGCTTGATTATAGAGGAATTATAAAGTTTAGAACTGATCAAGACTGATTTCTTTTGTTATTTTTCTGCTTCTTGCTAGATTATTAATAAATTATTGCCCGTGTGTGTGTGTGTGTGTGCACGATGTAGTAATTTTTCTTGAATTTCTAATCTTTTGTGCAAGAGTCTTAGAATATAACTTATTTGGGCTTTTTTCTACAGTGGGGAGAGGCTGCAATTCGCCGAAGTTTAGTCCAGCTTCTGCGAGCTCACTGCCTTCTCTCGTTTACAATGGCAATGGTTATGGTTTAGTCCCTTTAGTTTAGTCCAGCTTCTTTTATACTAAAATCTTGCAGAAAACCAGATACGATCACGATTATGGTTTAACAGTGATAATCATGGGCGCTGCTTGTTGCTGTTTCAGGGATGAATGTGAAGATTTTGCTAATCCTAACAGCTCGATTTATCGGAACTGTATATGCCTTCATTGCTTCATTCAGAACTTGGTACATGTGGTATGGTTTATATAGTCCCTTTGGTTCTTGATTTGCTAGACTAGTAATGCTTTTATAACTCAATATCAAATATGGAGTCAATACTTGTGGACTTTTTAATTGTCATAATGCACAAAAGATCTCTTTTCTTTCCGGAATATGGTATTTCAGTTCAACTTAGTTGGACTCTCTCTAAAACCTTAGAGGGTATTTCGCGAGCTTATTTAAAAAATCTTGTCGGCTTCTACATATGATAAGACATTTTAGAGCGTATATGATTCTAGATTTTTCTTTCGAAAATATGTTCTTGAATGTGTTGATAAAATAAGATGACGGACCTCAATGCATTCTCGAGTCTGGTTTCTTGCATTAAATTTTCTAAGGAACATGCCACTTTTTGTTTATTACATTATGCATGCAAATCTAGTTAGTGACGGGGTTCATATTTGAAGGGTTCTTTGTAGTAGCTTGTTTATGAAGTTCCTAGATCGAGATATGAATGGCGATCTGCCGCTCTTACAATTTCACTGCCTACAGCAAACTAGCTATTCATGGCTTACTTTCTTAAACAGATTAGCTCACACTCTGAATGTTTTGTCTTATAGACAATGGTGTGATAAATATCATTCTTGGGAGATGTGGAATAGTTGTGAGTTGCTCCAAAGTGGGTTTTCAAATAACATGTACGGATAACGTGCTAATGATATTTATATTGGATATCTTCTTTAAGTTTGTAGTTCGCAAACTTCATGATACCCAATGGCCTTTGGAGGCATGTCTCTATTCTTGTAGTGTGTTGGCATGTCACATGAATTATTAAATCTCATCCAGTCACATGTACTCACGGATAACATATTAATACTTGATTTTTATGTGAATTTGTGCATATCATTATGTGTTTTCGCACTTCATGCCACCGATCTCAACATAGTTGGGATTAAGGTGCAGTTGATGATGATTGATGATGATGTTAGTATTTGTGCCTTTTTCTTGCATCTGGCATGCTTTATGGGGTACAGATATTTCAAGGCCTAAGCCACTTAATATCATTTATGGAGGCAAGAATGGCATTCGGGAGTTCTCTAGTGGATCCTTTTGTCTTAGTCACCAATCAATGGATAGAATCACGGTGATTAAATCCCCTTTAACTTTTTCTTCTCTTGATTTCTGGTTCTCTGCTAATATATTGATTGTTACTTAGTTTGGGATATTTTGAGAACTTGATGTTTTCAATCTTTGTTTTGAAGGTATCGACTAGGGAAATGATTTATGGACAGCAAGGAAGGTTCAAGTGCCCACAATAGGCATGCTGTCCAACAGGTTTTCCCAGTCGTTAAACATTATGTTTTATGTGAAAATATATTTTTGTTCTAGTGTCCTGACTATATATGCCTCTTTCCAGTCAACCATCGGTCCGAAACTTTTCGACCAATTTAGGTATGCTTGATACTGTGAGCTAATTTTTTCTCAAGTGCTTCGCACTTGAAGGTATATTTTAAGTTGTTTCCTGTGGAAAGGTTATAAGGAAGAGATTTCTTTGTCACCATATTTTTTTATTGCATCGTCATATTAATAAAGTGCTATCAGCCCTGCGCTGCGTCGTGCAGGAGGCCCGTAGTGTGCGATAGCGCGCTACAAAAATCGCGCTAACTCGCGCTTTTAAAAACACTGATCGGGCAATTAAGTTTTTCTAAAAATATCCCAAGTTTTTAGTTTTTAAAGCTCTTCATCTATTCTTTTGTTTTAATTTTTTTTCGAGCGTCTATTTTGTCGACGCCGGCACGTATGTCGGTGTGGTTCTTTATGAGCTTGAACTAACAATTAAAAGGGTGAAAGTTTATACAAATACCGATGGAAGAGTGATGGACCTGTTCTTTATCACGGATACGAGGTTTGTCTTTAGTACATTTTCCGGTGTTATGAACATCTCATTTCTTTAATTCTAATTTCATCATAAGTTGGGATTTCTTCTAATCATTGAGGATGTCAATTGCGAATCGCATTCCCTACACAAACATCACGTATATCCTTAGGAGGCTCACTGCCATTTTTTGAACTAGAATATCAATTTTTCTAAATCAGTTAAAGCAGTAACCTATTTAGAATATTACACATTCTAAATCGGTTAAATCAGTAACCGATTTAGAATATTACATATTCTAAATCGGTTAAAGCAGTAACCGATTTAGAAACTAAACATTCTAAATCGGTTTTCCGGATATCCGATATGGAATGTGATATTCGAAATCGGTTATATCAACTTACTAAATTGGTTAAATAACCGATGTTAAAAGTATTTTCTACATCGGCTAAATAACCGATGTTAAATGCGTCGATTTTCTACATCGGCTGGATCTATAACGGTTCGAGAACCGATTTAAAAGGTCTATTTTAACCGATTTAAAAGGTGTTTTTTATAGTAGTGAGAGATGGCTCACATATTGCAATAAGTGATTCTAAACTAGCTGTATTGGAGCTAGCATTATCAAAAGAAATTGAAAAACTTTTTTGTACTAAATTATATTCAGATAAAATTGTATGAATTTTATGCGAAATATTTTGAGCGGAATGTGGGATATTAAACTCTCTAAAAACAATTAAACGTTTTTGTATAGTCCAAGAATCATCAATCCAAATACAAGTAATTCTCATATATGAATTTGCTTCCCAATGATCACTCCAAGCATCGGAACATATACAAACTTTATGATCTAAGTTTAAAAACATATTTGCTAAAATTAATTTTGCCTCGCTAGTAGTTTTTCGAACATCACGAGTTACGGTGGAGCGTGAAATTTTTTTACTAGCGGGATTAAAACTTAGTTGAGTGAAATTTCCATACATTTGGTCGTCGGCAAAGTTAAAAGGAAGAGATTTACCACAAACAAACCTAGCTAATTCTTTTTTAGCGGTAATTGGATTAAATTTAAATAAAGTACTATTACCTTGATTGGGGGCATTAGACGACGTCGCCGTGCCTCGAAGTTGGGTTTGATTAGACTCGATGCCAACTTTGTCGGGATGTTGTCTTTGTATATGGCCATTGAGTGTCCCGTAACCTCCTCCTTTTTTAAACTTGTACATTTTATCGCAATAGTTGCACTTGGCCAAGAAATGACCGGGACCGGATGCAACGTCGTCCATTTTTGTATAATGGATCGCAAATAATGGAGATTTCAGCTCGGGTGGTTTCCTTTGTTTTGGTTTTGTTGGTTGCTCTTGCTCATCATCTTCATGAATCGATTTTGAGGCTTCAAACATTTCGTTGATTTGTTCCTCGGTTAATTCATCGGGAACATAATCTCCAAAATTCGGACTTGGTATAGAATGAGAACTCGGAGTATGAGTAGGAGGAGGAGTACTACCACTAGCACCGCCTCTTCCACGTCGAGGAATGCCGGTGATAGCCTTTCCCTTTCCCCGATTGAATTGACCACTTGACATTTTTTCGAATTAAAAGTGTATACTTGATAGTTGAGATAATAGAAATTAGAGAGAAAGTAGATAGTTGGTGTGAGAAAAATGAAGGATGTGAGGGGGGTATTTATAGGTGTAAAAATTTAATTTTTTTTTTTTGAAAATGTGACCGTTGAACCGCCGGTTCCGGTTTGAACCGCCAGTTCACAACGGCCACATTTTTGAATTTTTGATTTTTTTTTTTTGAAACCGCCGGTTCGCGGTTTGTCATTTTGACGAACCGGAACCGAATCGTCTAAAAACGGTTCACAGTTCCGGTTTTGAACCGAACCGCGGTCAACGGTTAACCGAACCGCGGTCAACGGTTCAAAACCGGCGGTTCGGCGGTTCGAACCGGAACCGTGAACACCTCTAAGTGGGAGTCTACCCTTTACCTTTGACGATGTTTTTAAGTTTGGGCTCTCTAGTAGAGGTGGTATGTGGGCCGGTCGCAGAACAGCCCGACACGGCCCAGCACGCATAAAAACCGGCCCAGACCGGCCCGTGTACATTTAGGTTATGTGGGCCTTAGGGGCCTTTGTTTTAGAGGCCCGGCCCGTACCGGCCCGAGCCCGCCTAAAACCGCTGGCCCGGACCGGCCCGAGCCCGTGTTAGCCGTGAACCGGGAAGGCCCGATCCGTTTAGCCCGTCTAAAGACCGTGAAATGGGAATGCCCAATAGGGTTTTTTATTTCTTTCCTAAGGTACAAAATTCAGTTTTCATTTAGTAAATCACATCTTATTATGTCCAAGAGGCATGCAGTAGTGAGAGTACATTTCAGCATTCTATGTCCACTAACATTTCACACCCGACAATAGTCCGATGCACTATAGGAGCACTTCGTAATTAACTTGAAGAGGAGTAAAATGAGAGAGAGAGAGTTGTTCTTTCTTTATAATAAAGTTCAAGTTCATTTTGTTGGTCTTTGTAATAAAATTTCTGTCTCACAAAGGAAAAAAAATGTTCAACCCGACCCGGCCCGACCCAAGAACACAATGGGTCATGGTGGACCTTATGTTTGTAAAAAGACCGCCCACCAAAAAAGAAGGACCGGCCCGGCCTTTAATTGGTGCGGGCTTTCGAAGCCCGGCCCGGTCCGGCCGGGGCCCGGCCCTAATACCACCTCTCCTCTCTAGCTCATTTACCCAACACACTTTTAGTATTGCTTTAACTAAACGACCGGTCCTCTTTTTTGAGAAAGATTACCATTGAAACACTCGTATGTCAGCTGAGTAAGTCTCCCTCGAGACGGTTTTACGGATCTTGATCTATAAAACAGATCCTAAAACTAAATTTAAAAAAGAAATAAAAAATACCATAGAATAGAAAACTCAAAAAAATAGACCAAATAAAATATTAAAAAAATGAACACTAAAAAACTAAAAACAACAACTAAAACACTATAATGGGCGTACATATTACGATTTGCATGACGGTCCTATACAAGTTTTTGCCATGTCAATTATATTTGAAATCAAAATGAAATCCGTAGATTTTCTATTCCCAAATTATTGTTAGTAATCACGGCAAAGTACTTTATTAACATTTCTCCGCAGGCCATAAGATCATCTCGAGGATTTTATATCCCCCTGATATCGGCCAAATGCATTTTCCCCATTTAAGTAAAACATATGATAAGAATAAGATCATGATTCTTGTTCTAATACTTTAAAAGGCTTACCTGCTTCTTTGAAATTCATTTCCAAATACTTTAAAAGGCTTACCTGCTTCTTTGAAATTCATTTCCAGGAACTTTAACAACTCTTTCAACCATTGGGTATCTTATATCCTTTTTACATGCAGGTAGATGGCATAGAGGTTCATGCAAATGAAGGTGGGTCCACCCGAACACGTGGCGGGATATATTGGTTGATCTTGCCAGCAGGATGTAATATTTTTCCCCCCTTTAATGTTCCTTTTTTAGTTTTTCGTTTCTGGCAATGTTAGTTGCCATCTCGAAGCTCCTTCATTCACTTCCATTCTTTTTGGGTCTAAAATTGCAAATTGCTTCATTATTATCAGTCATTTCTTCTCCATTGCAGATCTTGGTTCATCATTTTGGGGTATGGCTCTCATACTTGCATCTACCCATACTCTCACTGCAACGATTGCTGCTTCTTTCCCTTGTTATTGTCTTGTTCATTGCCAAAAATGTAAGAATCTTGGGGGAAACAAAGGTTCTACATTTTGATGAATGCATTACTTAAATTTGAGTGTTCTTGGATCCATGTGATATCTTTAGTTTCCTTGAGATTTCACATTTTAAACTTGATTTTTTCCTTTTTTTTTTTTGGAAAAGTGGACGCTGCGAGGGCTTTGTATCGGTAAGTTACTTCATCAATAAGTCTATTTGGCTCGTAATAACTTCTGGTGGAATTTGATGATAACCTATTCATTTGCTTGCCAGGATTTATAATTTTTATTGTTGTTATCTGGGTGGTGCAAGAAAAGACTAAAGTTCGTATGCTTCGGTACATTATTCTCTTCATCGGTATGTGATTATTATCTTTGTTATACTTCTACTTAACTGTTACTCGATTTCATGACCTTTATCTTTTTTGGTTATGCATTTTTACTTCGTCTTGCGGGTGTTATGAATAGTTTGTTTTCGGTCTATGGTATGGAACTATACCTTCTTTTTTTCATATCAAGTGAATGAAGTATTAAATAGCGGAATGCAAAATATAATTTATCCGTTATGATGCAGATATATACGACGATTTGATATCCCGATGTGTTAAGACAAGTGATCTTTGAGAAGTTTGCGGAAGTTTGCCCTTCTGTAATGGGATTGGATGGGGAATTATTTGGTAGTGTACTTTTTTGAAAGAGTTTGAGAAATTGGAGGGTATTTACACATGAGATTAGAAAAAAGAATTTAGTAGACTTAAGATTCTGTTTACTTATTTAATAAATTAGGAAGGCAAAAACTTAAATGAGTTCGGTCTCATGAAATACATTCCGTGTGACGGAGTGTAAACATTATTTTTAGTTGTTTTTTTTTTTCATTTTTTTGTTCTTTTGTTTTTTCTTAGTTTTTTTTTTTTTTCATTTTTTAGAGTTCTTTCTTTTTCTATTAGGGGCCCTTAATATTTTTTTCTCTACAGTTTTTAGGATTTATCTTCAGTTTTTAGGGTTCATTTTTAACGTTTTAGTTATTTTCTAAGTTTCGTTTTTCCTTACTTTTTTAATTTTAAAATTTATTTTTAGGGGTCCGTCTCACATGAACCTGTCTTACAAGAGACCTACTCGATTGAGAAGTATCTCATGTTGACTATGCTTAGTAGGATTTCTATAGTATATGGATCCCGAATAAATTTTCTGATGTGACCATAAAAGTGTCTGCTAGATTTTTTTTTTCCTGCTGTATGTTCTGTAGTTTTGTTGTGATAAGAATGTGAATCGTATTTTTTGCTATTAATTAAACCTTTTTTTTCTTGCAGGGGGCTAATATCCTTTACATTTCTTTGTGGAGCACTATATCTTGGACTTGTCATCTTGTCTTGAGGTACTTTGTAGAGCAATAATATATTAAGGCTTTGTCGTCGTTGTTGTTGTTGTTTCTCTCTCTCTCTCTCTCTCTCTCTCTCTCTCTCACACACACACACACACACACACATATTCATGTGTGGGCTTGCTCTGTTGGGAACTTCAAAAGTTGAACTAAAATCGAAACAATTGAGACGGTAAGAAGTTGGATTTAATCGTGGACTCGCGCAGAGTACAAAATGTTACAAATATGATTGAAATAAAGGTTCATGGTGGGAAATTTAGAAATAGGAAATTTAAACGGATTGCTTTTACTTTCGTTGAAAAATGTGTTGTTGACGAAAGAGATTGAACGTTAAAATTGTGCAACAATTATTCCCTGCATCCAAGGAGCACCTACCAAGGTGCTCACTTTACTACATATGGAAAGAGTGATATATACACTTGTGTAGATTGAGAGTTTGTACAAACTTATATCATTCTCAATATAACAAGGTGAGTATCTT
This sequence comes from Orobanche coerulescens, assembly GCA_033398695.1. Classification (NCBI taxonomy): domain Eukaryota; kingdom Viridiplantae; phylum Streptophyta; class Magnoliopsida; order Lamiales; family Orobanchaceae; genus Orobanche; species Orobanche coerulescens. The sequence continues at coordinate 153,346,443 of CM065803.1, forward strand.
ACTAGATGCTCCTGCATGCGGTATAAAATTTGCCATAATCGTGGATCGGTGTGGTAAGTATGATTTATATGTGAATATATGCATGAAAATTATTATATGACAAATCCGACTGCTTTCATCATAACCGAATCTCGGTTCGGACCAACCCCTGAAAGAGCCATTGAAAAGGAAGGGAAAACTAGATTTTGCATAATACTAGATACATGTATACTTTGTTTAACTAAGTAGCACAAGTATTTTGGAGACAAGTACTTGTATTTACTTTAACATGTCTTAAAAATTCCGTGCAACGACATACGGTAAGGAATATGACAATGTAGAAGTTATTCCTACTTATAAAACGGGTCCGAGTTGGGACCGAGAACTTTTATCCTACATATAAAATTTATATTCCTACATGGGGTATTCTTATTGAGAGGTTCTACCGTCCATCATTAGTTTCAAGTATAATTGCATTTATTTTTATTCAGGTAGTATAGATATATTTAGTTCCTTCTATTTTGAAATATATAATGCTTTGAGTTCTGATTTTTTCTTATTTTGTCATTGTAGTAGAGTAGTTCTGCATGCTGCTCAACGACTGACTATTCGTTTCATTTGACAATGTTATTGCATCCTTTTAACATCAGGGTTGATGGACGGACAAACAGGGTCCCGTGCATTCTCAGGACTTCAAGATTTTCACTTCATTCGCTCCCTCCTTATATACTTTTGTGTACAGACAAACAGACATTTCATTCATACCCTCAAAAGATATTTTTGGCCGACCTCTCAACGGTCGCATTCTCTCACTTGTTGATTGAAATTGATTACATTTGCTCCTTCGCCAGTGTACGATAGGGCTGACCATTCGTGTGTGTCGGGTCGTTATCGATAACGACACGACACGATAAGGCCAAACACGAACACGACCCGTTAAGTATATGCCCGACACGAACACGAACACGGCACGAAAGGTTGAAACATGGACACGACACGAACACGATATGACACGATATTTTTCGTGTTGACACGACACGATAACGACACGATTCGATACGACATGAATCGATAGATTAAAATAAAAAATTAGAAAATAAACTAAAAATATTTAAAATGATAATAAAATTAATGCTAAAAATATATAAATATTATCGGGTTACACGAACACGACACGACACAAATACGAAAGTTATCGTGTTACGCGAACATGACACGAACCTAATACGAACACGACACGAAATTATCGTGTCTTTATCGTGTTGACACGATAAGGATACGAACACGATAAGGACAAACACTAACCCATTAATTTCGTGCGTGTTCGTGTTGGGTATCGTGTCGTGTCGGAAATTGTAAGCCCTAACGTACTGAGTAGATATCTATGGAAACTCTGTTTTTTTTTTACCTTAGTTGAAACAGCAAGAAAAGTCATGTTGTTCAATGTTCATTATCTTTAATTAATCAGCATCTTAAATGTTAGTATGATTATAGATTGATATATGAATAGTGCGAAATAATGAACACAGTAAATAAATTGAAACAGGAGAAGTCTATCTATTGTTATGAATAATTGCACCTTCATTGGGATATTTTGTTAATAAAATATAAACTTGGATTTGGTGTTTGTAATATACCAAGGGTTCGTTTATTTTTTGCGAATGGAATAGAGATGATTTATAAAAAATATTGATTAGTGATGGAATTATGATTAAATAATCAAAAAAAAATCTCATGTTTACTTGACGTGATTACTTATATATATATATATATAGTGTAACTTTATTTTCAGAACTCTGTTAAGTGCGAGAACTGCGAGAACCACCTTCTGCACATATATATATGCACGCGCGCGTGTGTGTGCGCGCTTTTATTTATACAACGAAATATTTTGGATAATTTGATTAAAATCATATCATTAATCAATTTTTTTTTACCAAGTATCCATAATTCTATCACAAAAAGTAAATGAGGTCTAAAAATGAGGATTTATCATGGGCCATAAATTTTATTAGGGGTGTCGAGTGGTTCGGTTCTGGTTAACCGAACCACAATTTTCGGTTAACCGGAACCATAAACGCCCCAAAATAGGAACCATGAACCACACCACTTTAAATTTCGGTGAACCGGAACTGCACCGATTATATATGGTTCCGGTTCGGTTAACCTTAAAAACCATTTTTTTTTATCCGAAAAAAACTGAAATAGTCAATTCTAAAATGCTAAAATTAATCTTTTAACAACTATAAATCAAAATTAATCCATAAATACAATTAAAATGCAAAACAATCACAAACGGAGAATTGATGTGGGGGTAATTAATTTACATATTATTAATTCAATTGAATTTCTTTTTAGGATAAAAATTAATAATTATAATTTATTAATATCATAATTTCGGTTTATGGTTCTGTGGTTCTGGAACCATTCGGTTCCGGTTAACCACTAACTATATTTTTTTTGAAGTAGGAACCACAAACCGCACCCTAACCACAAATAGTGGTTCTCGGTTAACCGGAATCAGGTCGGTTTGGTTCGATTCCGATTAAAACCACTAACCACGAACCTTATAGACAACCCTAAATTTTATCATGTGCTTTTATCATTTAAAATAAATAAATGATTAAATCGGATAAAATAATATATCCAATATAGTCGTATGAAATAAACGAGGCCTAAGGGAGGAGGGAGTGGTCACTGTCACCCTGAGTCGCATCACCTCTATCCAATAAAAACCCTCCAACTCAAAACTAGCCAATTCTACCATAACACTACCCTAAGTGGAGGGAGTGGTCACCTATACTACCCGATTTTTTTTTCATACATAAAATCACATACAATATTAAAATAAAAACATATCATTTCATTAAAAATAAAAACATTACATAATACTTAAAAAAAAACATTACATAAAAACATACCATTTTATTGTATAACTGAATTGTATAAAAATATACGGATTTTTATTTATATATATATATATATATATATATTTTAATACATAAAATCACATACAACATTAAAATAAAAACATACCATTTCATTAAAAATAAAAACATTACATAATACTTTAAAAAAAAAAAATTTTTTAATGGGCTGTTTTTTCAACCCCAGGTAACTGTTTTTTCATTATTTTGTGAAAATAATTTATGGGTTTTTGAGAAAATATTCTCCCTTCACCGATCGGGTTTGGAAGCCGAAATCATACCCGATTTTCACTACCCGAGCCCCACGGGGCGGTGTTGCCGATCGGGTACCTCAACCCGATTCACTACCCGAGCCCCACTCCCTCTCCCCTAAGGAGACTTGGAGTGTTGGTAGATTTGAACAAAGGCTTTCAAATCCATCGAAACAAAATGTCTGAATAGAATCATCTACCTCAATCTAAATGCATTTTTTCAAAAGATACTCCTATCCGATCGGGTTTGTTATTCTTCTTGTAAGTTTTTTGCTCTTTATGTGTGCTGCTCACATTTGATTCCTGTTTGACCCTTTGGAGTACAATATTTACTTTTGGCTGTAGATTTGTCATAGAGACCCTTTTCAATTTATTTTATTTTCATTTCTACACTTTGTTCTGCAATGATTTACCGTCATTTCTTGGATTCTTTGAGTTCCAGGAAGTTTAGATTTGTAGCATTATTGCGATGTTGATTACATTTTTTTTTTCAGGTTGCTTCATTTTTTAGGCTTTTCTTAATCCATTTTCAAGACCACTTGTTAACTAAATCTGAAAAAAGTGTTTGTAAACTGATATACTTGTGTATGTTCCGTAAAACTAAGCTGGCTTATAAGCTAACTTATTTTTTGAGCTTATTGAAAAAGCTATTTTTGGTACGCCATAAATTAGCTTATAAGCTAGAACTAGCTTATCGTATATTTTTGTCAAGGAGAATCCACAACTTGTCCAAATACAAACACAAAGTAGTCCAAAAATAATACTTTGACAAAAGTCTCCCAAGCTCACAAGAAAGTCGCAGGACCCCGAAATCAATATCACAAACACAGTGATGGCAGCAAAAACAATCTGCGGAAGCTTATCACAACCAACACAAGCTGTAAAAATGAAAGAACCCAAAGCAAATGCAAGACACCAGGATTTTTACGTGGAAAACCTCTCCAAATCGAAGAGGAAAAACCACGAGACCTTTGGGTCCACTCAAAACCTCCACTGTCAACAAGGAATGAGTACAAAAGAGTCTTTGAACATCACATATGATGTAGTACAGCCCAAAGAAGCAATAAACTTCAACAAAGATACAAAAGAGATAAAATGGATTGAAATCACCCAAATCTGCAGCTCTGTTCCGAAGACGATTTCCACTGATCCGGCCGTCGAAATCCGATCTCCACCGTTCAGAATGTATAACTATGTCCTGGGAATATACAGTCCAAATTTGAGCACGATCGGACCACAAACTGCTTCCCGATCGTGATTTTGGTGAACCTGCTCGCCCAGAAAAGTTGGTGGCGAATTTCCATTTTTTCTCTCTCACTCTTTGGCTCTTCACTTTTCTCTCTTTTTTCTTACTCTCTCTCCCACTTGACACAATACTGTAGGACATCTTTCAACCCTAATGGGCCTCCAACAATGGGCTTAAAGTGTGACACATAGGAGGGAACATAGAGACTTAAGCCCAACAAATTTTAACTTTTGAAGTATTGTTTCCAAAAAGCTAATAAAATTAGCTTTTGAGTAGAGATTGAGAGAAGCTACCAAAATTAGCTTTATTATGTTATTTGCTTGTACCAAACACGTATATCGAACAACGCATAGCAACTAATACTTGATAGTTAGCAACAAGTATTCAACAGCTTACAGCTGCTACAACAACTAACAACCAACATCTCCAACTAATTTTGCGAAACCAAACCTTAGCCATAGGGAAAATCAACTGATACAGGCAGTGGTAACATATGAATATATGATGCATTAGTTAGAAACAAGAAAGAATAGGACGAAGAACATAAAGGGCCAACTTTAGATCACTTTTGCAAAAATAAGTTCAGCATTTGACTGAATAAGCACTGTTCTAAGCAATTCATTATCATGATCATCCGATTGAACTTCTTTATACTAAAATTCAAAGCAGGAAAATGCATTAAATAAAAAGGCACCAATATACTGAGCCTTGACTCGTGGTTGATTTGTTCAGAGCTTAACTTGTCTTAGATGACTTGTTTAGAATCATGCCAGGCTTAAACTATTTATCGATTTATTTGGGTTTTAGATCTCTCCTATGTTGCTTCATGCTTGAAGTTATTCTTGATCAAATGCTACAAAAGATGTTCTAAAGTTTTTGAAAATTCAAATATGATGTCATGATTGTTTCTCTTTTTCGGTTGTATCATATCTTAGTAGATGTATTCGACTTATTGTAAAACTGAGGGCCTTATATATATATATATATATATATATATACATATATATATGTGTGTGTGTGTGTGTCTGTGAGTGTGAGTTTTACGTTTTCCTATTTACATCTGAGGAAGTTTATTTATATGACATTGGTTCTTGAATTTTCTATTATTATCTCATTTTTGTCTGTGATGATAATGACAATGACAGCTATGGCGAACATTTTTATTGACACCTTTTAAGCTCATCACAGTGTTCCTTCATGAAGCAAGCCATGCAATTGCTTGTAAGCTTACATGTGGTAAGGTACAAATGCAACCCTTTTATACCCTTTATGAACTACATTATGGTTTATGCTCGACATTTCCTTTATGCACCGGCATTGTAATTATATTAGGATTTTTGAAATTTTGATTATATTTTCGACAAGGTATTTAGTGCGGATATGCAATAAATCTATCAATTAATTCAAGTATTGAACTGATTAAGACCTTTGACCTCCTACATTTTTTCCTCATAACTGAATCTTGATAGATGCGACTTTAAGATAAAGATACATCTATGAGGAATAAGCTAACATAGGTAGTGGTGCCACCGGGCCGTGAACCGCTGGTTCCGGGCCCGAACCGGCGGTTCCGGTTCACCAGAAGAGGTGAACCTGAACCGGCCCGGGTATTCTGTAAAAGGGCTGGTTCCGGGCCCGGAACCGGCGGTTCCGGTCCGGGCCGAGAACCGGCGGTTCCCGGGTTGAACCGCTGGTTCCATTTTTTTTTTTTGTAATTTATAATATATGTAATATTATTTATATCTTATTTTTTTCTAAATTAAATGATGAAATTTCTAAATTTTGTAATTTACAAGTGTTGACACTTTGAAATTACTTAAGTTAATTTAATAAAAATATAATAAATTATTAAATAATTTAGAAATCTAGAAATTCTTTATGTTGTGTATTTTTTTTATATAATTTATAGTAACTTGTAATATTTTTTATGACTTTTTTTTAAAATTAAATTACTTGTGTTGAAAATTTGAAATATTGAAAACTTGAAATGCAATAAAGTAAAAATAGTTCTAAAACATTTACAATCAAAATAATGCATACAAATTGATATATTCATTGATTTCTATGATTCTATCTATGTACAAAAGAAATGTTACAATGATACAATCTTTAAAATTGAATAACTAAATTAACCAATACTAACTAATTCACTATATAAAAGAAATGTTACAATTATGATACAATCTTTAAAATTGAATAACTAAACTAACTAATTACTAACTAAACTAATAAAAGAAATGTTACAATGTTACAATGATACAATCTTTTTTTACAAGGGGGAAAAAATGAATAAATAAAGAGCTTGAACTCAATTTTAATATTTAATCCATCTCAACTAGCTTGAAATGTTATTTTTTTTGAAATATTTTTTTGAAATGATTTTTTGAAATAAAAATTTGAATTTTTTTTTTAAATAAAAATTTGAAATGTTTTTTTTTAAAATAAAATTTTGAAATGTTTTTTTTTTGAAATAAAAATTTGATTTTTTTTTTTGAAATAAAAATTTGAAATATTTTTATAATTTTTATAAAATGCTAGTTGCGATGAATATTAAAATTGAGTGGCCTACGTATCTTCATTGAATAATGAAGAATCAAAGCCCACGTAGTTCTCTTACCTTAACTTACCTAGTCGTAGGCCTCGGCGTCGGATCTTTCGGACTCGGTGTATGAATCATTTGGGCTCTCGTCGGCTTGATCCCATTGGTTCTCTTGAGCGCGCAACTCGGCTTTGGACCAATCATCAAGCAACATGGTGGCCTCCATGTTTCGAGGATCCATGTTGCTTCTTCTTTCGTCCAAGACAAGTCCACCAATGCTAAATGCTTGCTCGACGGAGACCGTGGAGGCCGGAACCGCGAATAACTCCTTGGCCATGGTGGCGAGGATGGGATATTCCTTCTCGTGCATGGACCACCATTTCAAGATGTCGAATTTTTGACCACCTACATTTTTGAAAGCAAATGTAATAGACAAATATGTATCTAATTCGTTAGAAGTATGACTCCTTTGTGTTTGCATAAATGAATAGGCGGCTTGAGCGAATTGGTTGTCTATAAAAGAAGTACCTCCTAATGAGCCTACACGAAATTGGTCTTGAAAACTACTACTTGTGCTTACATTTGAAGAGTATGATGGGTTTGCTAGTGTATATTTTTGATCATATTCACTAAATAAGACCCTAATTGTGCTTTCTATTCTAACTTTAATGTAATCTACATTGGGAATGTAAAATTCCATTGGTTCATTATTTGCTAATGCTTGGATATAAAAAGGCATTTCCTTAAAGGCACCATAATAAATTTCTAACATGCGATTAACACCGACTAGTTTAAATGTAGGATCTAAAATTTTAGCAATTAAAAAAACATCGGGAATTTCTAGAAAATATTTAAGCCACTTAATGACCATTTCATATGCTATTTTACTTAAATCTTGGTTATGACTACATGCATTTAAAGCAATAGCAATATACATACAATGTTCTAAAACTTTAACACTAGTGCAATAATAAACACGGATAAATCTCTAGTTGCACTATCAAAAACTTTTAAAAGTTCAAATAATTTAGCACATTTTTGCCAATAAGAGGGCAATAAAAGCAAGTTAGCATCGGGAGTGGCTCTAAAAAAATCACATAAATGATCAACATGATTCAAGGTAGAAGCAAGCATGGCATATGTTGAATTCCAACGTGTAGAAACATCTTTGAAAAAATTCGTATATTTAATCTTTTTAGTACGACAATATCTTTGCCATTTTTTTCCGATTGACGCTTTTCGATGCAACATATTAACGGCATTTCTAACGGGTTCAACACTTTCATTAATAAGAGCATAAACATCTTGTACACAACGGGAATGAGACATGATAGTATATATTAGAATTATAGTATATATTATATTATAGTAGATAGTGTTTATATATAGTATAGTAGATAGAATTTATATATAGTATAGTAGATAGTATATATATATATGTATATAATAAAGTAAATAGTATTTATATATAGTATAGTAGATAGTATTTATATAATATAGTATATAGTATTTATATAGTATAGTAGATAGTATTTATATATAGTATAGTAGATAGTATATATATAATATAGTAGATAGTATTTATATATATAATATAGTAGATAGTATTTATATATAGTATAGTAGATAGTATATATTATAGTAGATAGTATATATATATATATATATATTACAATTATAGTAGTCTTAGTAGATAATATTTAATTTTAGTATTTAGTTACTTAGTTGAATTATAGAGCAAGAACAAAAAGAGCAATTTAAATTTAAAGAATGGAGGAGAATGGAAGTAGAAGAGAAGAGAGTTTAGAATATTGTTAACACAATGGGGTGATTTTAAAGGTGGAAGAAGGGGAGTATTTATAGATAAAATTGGGGGGGGGGGGGGTTGGGAAAAATTTGAATTTGAAAAATTTGAAAATTGAAAATTTGAATTTTGTTTATAGATAAAATTGGGGGAGTTAGGAAAAATTTGAATTTTGAATTTGAAAAAATTTGAAATTTGAAAATTTGAATTTTGCTTATAGATTAAATTGGGGAGTTGGGAAAATTTGAATTTTGAATTTGAAAAATTTGAAATTTGAAAATTTGAATTTTGTTTATAGATAAAATTGGGGAGTTGGGAAAAATTTGAAATTTGAAAATTTGAATTTTGAATTTGCGGAAAACCGCGGTTCGTGAAAAACCGCGGGTTCCGCCGAACCGTGATTCGGGCGAAACCGCCGGTTTCGGGCCGAACCACGGTTTGGCCCGCCGTTCACGCTCGAACCTTGAACCGTAATCGCCCGTGCGTAATTCGTTCCCGATCAACCGACCGGAATCGGGTCCGGCGAACCCGATTCGGTTAAAATGTGGCACCACTAAACATAGGATCTTAAACACATTGCAAAATCTACTTACCACTATATTTCTAAGCCATTCTTATGGTAAATATATTAAGTGTTCATTATCACCAATAATACCTTTTATAAATTCTAGACACTTTTTTTGTATCATTTAAACACTATGTTACGATATCCCACATCGCACATGACAATGTTGAAGGGTATATAAGTAGGAGTCAACTCTTTACCTTTGACCATGGTTTTGGATTAAGTGAGAGCTCCCTAACTTATGTGCCTAACAATTTCGTCCCACCTGTCGGATCTGGGCGGGCTCGGAGAGGGACTACCCGATGGTGGGCTCAGGGTTTGCCACCCCGGATGTGGGCCCAAGGGGGGGTTGCCACCTGGGAAATGGACCTTGGTACGGGTTGCCACCCAGAGTGTGCCGTCCGTGGACGTCCGATTTGAAAGGGGGATGGATTGTTATGATATCCCACATTCGCCACATGACAATGTGGAAGGGTATATAAGTGGGAGTAGAGGTGTTCGGCGGTTGAAAACCGCCGGTTTTTTGAACTGCCGGTTCCGGTTTGCCAAAAATCGGAACTGGAACCGAACCGCCTTATAGCGGTTCACAGTTATGATTTTGAACCGTGAACCGTCGGTTCCGAACCGGAACCGAACCGGCGGTTCGGCAGTTCGGCGTTTTTTTTTTTTTTAATTTTTAAATTTTAATTTGAAAAAAAAATGGGGTAAAAATTGGACTTGAGTTTAATTCAGATATTAAAGTCTAAACTTGAATTTTGTAATTTTAAATCTTTGAATTAAGCGCCTACGTATTTGATATCCGTAACTTTAGAGTTTAGGAATCAAAATCAAAGTCCTCGTAGTTCATTTTTAAATTTGGTGGGGAAGGAAAAAAAATAAAATGGACTTGAGCTTAATTCAAATATTCAAAGTTAAAATTAAGAATTTCAACTTTAAATATTTGGATTAAGTTGCCTACGTATCCCCTTACCTTAGGAATCAAAGTCCTCGTAGTTCACTTACCTTATACTTACCTTAGGAGGCGGAGGTGGAGGCGGAGAGGAGATGGTTCAATCACCCAAGTCAACCGAATCATTGCTAGATCCTAGATCATATGTATCACTTGTCTTCTTGTTCATTATAATTTGGTTCTTGTTGGCGTAACTCGGCTTTCACCCAATCATTCAATAAAGCTTGGGCTTGAAGATTTTGAGGCGTCAATCGAGATCGCTGCTCATCCGTAATGTATCCTCCTACATCAAGGCTTGTTCAATGTAAACTGTTGAGGCGGGGACAACTAGTATTTCCTTCGCAATCGTGGCAACTACGGGAAATATTGTAGACCTTTTGCCCACCACTTAAGAAGATTGTTATTACCATCCGAACCACGTTCTAAAGCTCCCAATTCACAAGTAGTTAAATAATTTTCAAGTTCTTGATAAGCATTACTTTGGTACCTTGTTCGTTTTCGGGATAAATCTTCTTGATAGGCATTCCATTCACTAAAGATCCGAATAGCAAAACCAAAAGATGATGTACTACTACTAGAAGGAATGTGAACAGAGAAGAAGAACCCGTACCAAGATCAAGACTACCACTATAACTACAAGCATATTCACGATAAAGAGTAGATAATAATTTTTTTGCATTTTGAACTAACTCGCTAGGATTTGGAGGACTAAAATTAGCAATAGGATTAGGAAATAAAGCATTATAGTAAAATGAAAGTAATTTTAGCAAACCTTCCTCTCTAACTTGAGGATCTAAAAGTTTAGCAACTAAAAAAACCGGAGGAATGTAGGCGAAATATTTAATCCATTTGTCTCTCATTTCTTTTATACAATTAAATAACTCGGGAACTTTAATTAAAGACTTGAATACAAGTACAATTTTAACACAATGTTCAACAACAAGTGTAGAAGTAGGATAATAAACACCGGACAAAGATTCAGTTTCCTCTTTAAAGATTTTTAAAAGTGCCATTAAACTAGAGCACTTATCCCATTGAGTTGGCAATAAGCAAATGGGTACTTGTTCTTCGTTATAAAAATTGCATAATGCAATACGATATTCATAACTATCATTTAACAAATTGTAAGTAGAATTCCAACGATTTGGCACATCTTTTGAAAATTTTTTTGGATGAATATTATTTTTATGCAATATCTTTTCCATTTTTTACCTAGAGCCGAATGTCTAATTAAATACATTATTGCTTCACGGATAGGAGCATATGCTTCTTGTAAAACAGTTAAACCATCTTGAACACATAAATTAAGAACATGACAAATACACCTAACATGAAAAAATTTACCACCAAGACACTAGTGGAAAAATACCATTTTACATCGCACTTTCTAAATCGGTTGCAGTATAACCGATTTAAAAAATGATTAGACTTCATTTTACATCGGTTATTCGGAAACTGATGTAATATATCAGTTTTTACATCGGTCAATAAGGAACCGATTTAATATATCAGTTATTTACATCGGTTAATAAAAAACCGATATAGTATGTGTATGTTTCACATCGGTTCTCAAATACAACACATAAAACAACCCCCCACTACCCAGTTTTGGTCATTCACCTTCTCCCGTTCCCCGCTTGTTCAACCTGCGATTCAATCTCCTCCTCAATCTCCTCCCCTCAACCTTGCGATTCACATACCGGCTAAAAGCTCCGACCACCGCGCGCCACTGGAGTTATTGAGATCAGTGGCGAAAGCCTTGGAGGTGAAGTTGGGGGATGACACGGTCGAAAATTTCTCATCGTCTTCTTGGTATGTGTGTGTATGTGTAATATAAAAAGAACGAAGTCGAAAATTGTACAAGAATTAGACTTCTGAAACATCTGACCTCGGATTATCCATTTGTCTCACTCCAAAATAATCCAACTCCACCGGTTTGGTACTTTTGTTGCATCTTTTTTTTTGTTATTTATTTTATTATATAGTGTTTTGTGTATATATAATTTTGTAATTTCTAGTCAGAGATGTATTACTTGTAATGGGTTTTCTCGTTCCTACGGAATCAATGAGATTCATTTTTGTTTGGATTTTATTGATCTTTTTAGGTATTTTTTAGTTTCTTTTTGAAATAATATTAGGTAATTATCCTTTGCTTGATTATAGAGGAATTATAAAGTTTAGAACTGATCAAGACTGATTTCTTTTGTTATTTTTCTGCTTCTTGCTAGATTATTAATAAATTATTGCCCGTGTGTGTGTGTGTGTGTGTGCACGATGTAGTAATTTTTCTTGAATTTCTAATCTTTTGTGCAAGAGTCTTAGAATATAACTTATTTGGGCTTTTTTCTACAGTGGGGAGAGGCTGCAATTCGCCGAAGTTTAGTCCAGCTTCTGCGAGCTCACTGCCTTCTCTCGTTTACAATGGCAATGGTTATGGTTTAGTCCCTTTAGTTTAGTCCAGCTTCTTTTATACTAAAATCTTGCAGAAAACCAGATACGATCACGATTATGGTTTAACAGTGATAATCATGGGCGCTGCTTGTTCCGTTTGAGGATGAATGTGAAGATTTTGCTAATCCTAACATTTCGATTTATCGGAGCGTATATGCCTTCATTGCTTCATTCAGAACTTGGTACATGTGGTATGGTTTATATAGTCCCTTTGGTTCTTGATTTGCTAGACTAGTAATGCTTTTATAACTCAATATCAAATATGGAGTCAATACTTGTGGACTTTTTAATTGTCATAATGCACAAAAGATCTCTTTTCTTTCCGGAATATGGTATTTCAGTTCAACTTAGTTGGACTCTCTCTAAAACCTTAGAGGGTATTTCGCGAGCTTATTTAAAAAATCTTGTCGGCTTCTACATATGATAAGACATTTTAGAGCGTATATGATTCTAGATTTTTCTTTCGAAAATATGTTCTTGAATGTGTTGATAAAATAAGATGACGGACCTCAATGCATTCTCGAGTCTGGTTTCTTGCATTAAATTTTCTAAGGAACATGCCACTTTTTGTTTATTACATTATGCATGCAAATCTAGTTAGTGACGGGGTTCATATTTGAAGGGTTGCTGTAGTAGCTTGTTTATGAAGTTCCTAGATCAGATATGAATGGCAGATCCTGCTGCTCTTACAATTTCACTGCCTACAGCAAACTAGCTATTCATGGCTTACTTTCTTAAACAGATTAGCTCACACTCTGAATGTTTTGTCTTATAGACAATGGTGTGATAAATATCATTCTTGGGAGATGTGGAATAGTTGTGAGTTGCTCCAAAGTGGGTTTTCAAATAACATGTACGGATAACGTGCTACAATGATATTTATATTGGATATCTTCTTTAAGTTTGTAGTTCGCAAACTTCATGATACCCAATGGCCTTTGGAGGCATGTCTCTATTCTTGTAGTGTGTTGGCATGTCACATGAATTATTAAATCTCATCCAAATACATGTACTCACGGATAACATATTAATACTTGATTTTTATGTGAATTTGTGCATATCATTATGTGTTTTCGCACTTCATGCCACCGATCTCAACATAGTTGGGATTAAGGTGCAGTTGATGATGATTGATGATGATGTTAGTATTTGTGCCTTTTTCTTGCATCTGGCATGCTTTATGGGGTACAGATATTTCAAGGCCTAAGCCACTTAATATCATTTATGGAGGCAAGAATGGCATTCGGGAGTTCTCTAGTGGATCCTTTTGTCTTAGTCACCAATCAATGGATAGAATCACGGTGATTAAATCCCCTTTAACTTTTTCTTCTCTTGATTTCTGGTTCTCTGCTAATATATTGATTGTTACTTAGTTTGGGATATTTTGAGAACTTGATGTTTTCAATCTTTGTTTTGAAGGTATCGACTAGGGAAATGATTTATGGACAGCAAGGAAGGTTCAAGTGCCCACAATAGGCATCTTTGTCCAAATGAGTTTTCCCAAGTCGTTAAACATTATGTTTTATGTGAAAATATATTTTTGTTCTAGTGTCGACTATATATGCCTCTTTCCAGTCAACCATCGGTCCAAACTTTTCGACCAATTTAGGTATGCTTGATACCGTGAGCTAATTTTTTCTCAAGTGCTTCGCACTTGAAGGTATATTTTAAGTTGTTTCTGTGGAAAGGTTATAAGGAAGAGATTTCTTTGTCACCATATTTTTTATTGCATCGTCATATTAATAAAGTGCTATCACCTACACTGCGTCGTGCAGGAGGCCCGTAGTGTGCGATAGCGCGCTACAAAAATCGCGCTAACTCGCGCTTTTAAAAACACTGATCGGGCAATTAAGTTTTTCTAAAAAATATCCCAAGTTTTTAGTTTTTAAAGCTCTTCATCTATTCTTTTGTTTTAATTTTTTTTTCTGAGCGTCTATTTTGCTGACGTCGGCACAGATGTCAGTGTGGTTCTTTATGAGCTTGAACTAACAATTAAAAGGGTGAAAGTTTATACAGCGCCCGATGGAAGAGTGATGGACCTGTTCTTTATCACGGATACGAGGTTTGTCTTTAGTACATTTTCCGGTGTTATGAACATCTCATTTCTTTAATTCTAATTTCATCATAAGTTGGGATTTCTTCTAATCATTGAGGATGTCAATTGCGAATCGCATTCCCTACACAAACATCACGTATATCCTTAGGAGGCTCACTGCCATTTTTTGAACTAGAATATCAATTTTTCTAAATCAGTTAAAGCAGTAACCTATTTAGAATATTACACATTCTAAATCGGTTAAATCAGTAACCGATTTAGAATATTACATATTCTAAATCGGTTAAAGCGAATCGATTTAGAAACTAAACATTCTAAATCGGTTTTCCGGATATCCGATATGGAATGTGATATTCGAAATCGGTTATATCAACTTACTAAATTGGTTAAATAACCGATGTTAAAAGTATTTTCTACATCGGCTAAATAACCGATGTTAAATGCGTCGATTTTCTACATCGGCTGGATCTATAACGGTTCGAGAACCGATTTAAAAGGTCTATTTTAACCGATTTAAAAGGTGTTTTTTATAGTAGTGAGAGATGGCTCACATATTGCAATAAGTGATTCTAAACTAGCTGTATTGGAGCTAGCATTATCAAAAGAAATTGAAAAACTTTTTTGTACTAAATTATATTCAGATAAAATTGTATGAATTTTATGCGAAATATTTTGAGCGGAATGTGGGATATTAAACTCTCTAAAAACAATTAAACGTTTTTGTATAGTCCAAGAATCATCAATCCAAATACAAGTAATTCTCATATATGAATTTGCTTCCCAATGATCACTCCAAGCATCGGAACATATACAAACTTTATGATCTAAGTTTAAAAACATATTTGCTAAAATTAATTTTGCCTCGCTAGTAGTTTTTCGAACATCACGAGTTACGGTGGAGCGTGAAATTTTTTTACTAGCGGGATTAAAACTTAGTTGAGTGAAATTTCCATACATTTGGTCGTCGGCAAAGTTAAAAGGAAGAGATTTACCACAAACAAACCTAGCTAATTCTTTTTTAGCGGTAATTGGATTAAATTTAAATAAAGTACTATTACCTTGATTGGGGGCATTAGACGACGTCGCCGTGCCTCGAAGTTGGGTTTGATTAGACTCGATGCCAACTTTGTCGGGATGTTGTCTTTGTATATGGCCATTGAGTGTCCCGTAACCTCCTCCTTTTTTAAACTTGTACATTTTATCGCAATAGTTGCACTTGGCCAAGAAATGACCGGGACCGGATGCAACGTCGTCCATTTTTGTATAATGGATCGCAAATAATGGAGATTTCAGCTCGGGTGGTTTCCTTTGTTTTGGTTTTGTTGGTTGCTCTTGCTCATCATCTTCATGAATCGATTTTGAGGCTTCAAACATTTCGTTGATTTGTTCCTCGGTTAATTCATCGGGAACATAATCTCCAAAATTCGGACTTGGTATAGAATGAGAACTCGGAGTATGAGTAGGAGGAGGAGTACTACCACTAGCACCGCCTCTTCCACGTCGAGGAATGCGGTGATAGCCTTTCCCTGTCCCCGAGTGAATTGACCACTTGACATTTTTTCGAATTAAAAGTGTATACTTGATAGTTGAGATAATAGAAATTAGAGAGAAAGTAGATAGTTGGTGTGAGAAAAATGAAGGATGTGAGGGGGGTATTTATAGGTGTAAAAATTTAATTTTTTTTTTTTTGAAAATGTGACCGTTGAACCGCCGGTTCCGGTTTGAACCGCCGATTCACAACGGCCACATTTTGAATTTTTGATTTTTTTTTTTGAAACCGCCGGTTCGCGGTTTGTCATTTTGACGAACCGAACCGAATCGTCTAAAACGGTTCACGATTCGGTTTTGAACCGAACCGCGTCAGCAGTAATCAACCGCGGTCAGCGGTTCAAAACCGTGGTTCGCGTCAACCGGAACCGTGAACACCTCTAAGTGGGAGTCTACCCTTTACCTTTGACGATGTTTTTAAGTTTGGGCTCTCTAGTAGAGGTGGTATGTGGGCGGTCGCGAAACGGCCGACACGGCCAAAGACGCATAAAAACCGCCCACGGCCCGTGTACATTTAGGTTATGTGGGCCTTAGGGGCCTTTGTTTTAGAGGCCCGGCCGTCTGCCCGAGCCCGCCTAAAGCCGCCCGGCCGGCCGAGCCCGTGTTAGCCGTGAGCGGGAAGGCCCGATCCGTTTAGCCGTCTAAAGACCGGGAAATGGGAATGCCCAATAGGGTTTTTTATTTCTTTCCTAAGGTACAAAATTCAGTTTTCATTTAGTAAATCACATCTTATTATGTCCAAGAGGCATGCAGTAGTGAGAGTACATTTCAGCATTCTATGTCCACTAACATTTCACACCCGACAATAGTCCGATGCACTATAGGAGCACTTCGTAATTAACTTGAAGAGGAGTAAAATGAGAGAGAGAGAGTTGTTCTTTCTTTATAATAAAGTTCAAGTTCATTTTGTTGGTCTTTGTAATAAAATTTCTGTCTCACAAAGGAAAAAAAATGTTCAACCCGGCCCGGCCCGGCCCATGAACACAATGGGCTGTGGGCTGGACCTTATGTTTGTAAAAAAAGACCGGCCCACCAAAAAAGAAGGACCGGCCCGGCCCTTAAATGGAGCGGGCTTTAGCAGCCCGGCCCGGACCGGCCCGGGCCCGGCCCGAATACCACCTCTACTCTCTAGCTCATATACCCAACACACTGTTAGTATTGCATTAACTAAACGACCGGTCCTCTTTTTTGAGAAAGATTACCATTGAAACACTCGTATGTCAGCTGAGTAAGTCTCCCGCGAGACGGTTTTACGGATCTTGATCTATAAAACAGATCCCCTAAAACTAAATTTAAAAAAAGAAATAAAAAAATACCATAGAATAGAAAACTCAAAAAAATAGACCAAATAAAATATTAAAAAAATGAACACTAAAAAACTAAAAACAACAACTAAAACACTATAATGGGCGTACATATTACGATTTGCATGACGGTCCTATACAAGTTTTTGCCATGTCAATTATATTTGAAATCAAAATGAAATCCGTAGATTTTCTATTCCCAAATTATTGTTAGTAATCACGGCAAAGTACTTTATTAACATTTCTCCGCAGGCCATAAGATCATCTCGAGGATTTTATATCCCCCTGATATCGGCCAAATGCATTTTCCCCATTTAAGTAAAACATATGATAAGAATAAGATCATGATTCTTGTTCTAATACTTTAAAAGGCTTACCTGCTTCTTTGAAATTCATTTCAGGAACTTTAACAACTCTTTCAACCATTGGGCATCTTATATCCTTTTTACATGCGGGTAGATGGCATAGAGGTTCATGCAAATGAAGGTGGGTCCACCGAACACGTGGCGGGATATATTGGTTGATCTTGCCGAGGATGTAATATTTTCCCCCTTTAATGTTCCTTTTTTAGTTTTTCGTTTCTCGCAATGTTAGTTGCCATCTCAAGCTCCTTCATTCACTTCCATTCTTTTTGGGTCTAAAATTGCAAATTGCTTCATTATTATCGATCATTTCTTCTCCATTGCAGATCTTGGTTCATCATTTTGGGGTATGGCTCTCATACTTGCATCTACCCATACTCTCACCGCAACGATTCTTCTTTGGTTGTCTTATTCTTTCCCTTGTTATTGTCTAGTTCATTGCCAAAAATGTAAGAATCTTGGGGGAAACAAAGGTTCTACATTTTGATGAATGCATTACTTAAATTTGAGTGTTCTTGGATCCATGTGATATCTTTAGTTTCCTTGAGATTTCACATTTTAAACTTGATTTTTTCCTTTTTTTTTTTTGGAAAAGTGGACGCTGCGAGGGCTTTGTATCGGTAAGTTACTTCATCAATAAGTCTATTTGGCTCGTAATAACTTCTGGTGGAGTTTGATGATAACCTATTCATTTGCTTGCCAGGATTTATAATTTTTATTGTTGTTATCTGGGTGGTGCAAGAAAAGACTAAAGTTCGTATGCTTCGGTACATTATTCTCTTCATCGGTATGTGATTATTATCTTTGTTATACTTCTACTTAACTGTTACTCGATTTCATGACCTTTATCTTTTTTGGTTATGCATTTTTACTTCGTCTTGCAGGTGTTATGAATAGTTTGTTTTCGGTCTATGGTATGGAACTATACCTTCTTTTTTTCATATCAAGTGAATGAAGTATTAAATAGAGGAATGAAAAAAATAATTTATCCGTTATGATGCGAGATATATCTGACGATTTGATATCCCGATGTGTTAAGACAAGTGATCTTTGAGAAGTTTGCGGAAGTTTGCCCTTCTTTGTAATGGAATTTGGATGGGGAATTATTTGGTAGTGTACTTTTTGAAAGAGTTTGAGAAATTGGAGGGTATTTACACATGAGATTAGAAAAAAGAATTTAGTAGACTTAAGATTCTGTTTACTTATTTAATAAATTAGGAAGGCAAAAACTTAAATGAGTTCGGTCTCATGAAATGCATTCCGTGTGACGGAGTGTAAACATTATTTTTAGTTGTTTTTTTTTTTTTTTCATTTTTTTGTTCTTTTGTTTTTTCTTAGTTTTTTTTTTTTTTCATTTTTTAGAGTTCTTTCTTTTTCTATTAGGGGCCCTTAATATTTTTTTCTCTACAGTTTTTAGGATTTATCTTCAGTTTTTAGGGTTCATTTTTAACGTTTTAGTTATTTTCTAAGTTTCGTTTTTCCTTACTTTTTTAATTTTAAAATTTATTTTTAGGGGTCCGTCTCACATGAACCTGTCTTACAAGAGACCTACTCGATTGAGAAGTATCTCATGTTGACTATGCTTAGTAGGATTTCTATAGTATATGGATCCCGAATAAATTTTACGATGTGACCATAAAAGTGTCTGCTAGATTTTTTTTTTTTGTATGTTACGTAGTTTTGTTGTGATAAGAATGTGAATCGTATTTTTTGCTATTAATTAAACCTTTTTTTTCTTGCAGGGGGCTAATATCCTTTACATTTCTTTGTGGAGCACTATATCTTGGACTTGTCATCTTGTCTTGAGGTACTTTGTAGAGCAATAATATATTAAGGCTTTGTCGTCGTTGTTGTTGTTGTTTCTCTCTCTCTCTCTCTCTCTCTCTCTCTCACACACACACACACACACACACACACATATATATTCATGTGTGGGCTTGCTCTGTTGGGAACTTCAAAAGTTGAACTAAAATCGAAACAATTGAGACGGTAAGAAGTTGGATTTAATCGTGGACTCGCGCAGAGTACAAAATGTTACAAATATGATTGAAATAAAGGTTCATGGTGGGAAATTTAGAAATAGGAAATTTAAACGGATTGCTTTTACTTTCGTTGAAAAATGTGTTGTTGACGAAAGAGATTGAACGTTAAAATTGTGCAACAATTATTCCCTGCATCCAAGGAGCAACTACCAAGGTGCTCACTTTACTACATATGGAAAGAGTGATATATACACTTGTGTAGATTGAGAGTTTGTACAAACTTATATCATTCTCAATATAACAAGGTGAGTATCTTACTAGATGCTCCTGCAGTGCGGTATAAAATTTGCCATAACTGTGGGATCGGTGTGGTAAGTATGATTTATATGTGAATATATGCATGAAAATTATTATATGACAAATCCCTGACCGTTTCATCAGAACCGAATCTCGGTTCCAGACCAACCCTGAAAGAGCCATTGAAAAGGAAGGGAAAACTAGATTTTGCATAATACTAGATACATGTATACTTTGTTTAACTAAGTAGCACAAGTATTTTGGAGACAAGTACTTGTATTTACTTTAACATGTCTTAAAAATTCCGTGCAACGACATACGGTAAGGAATATGACAATGTAGAAGTTATTCCTACTTATAAAACGGGTCCGAGTTGGGACCGAGAACTTTTATCCTACATATAAAATTTATATTCCTACATGGGGTATTCTTATTGAGAGGTTCTACCGTCCATCATTAGTTTCAAGTATAATTGCATTTATTTTTATTCAGGTAGTATAGATATATTTAGTTCCTTCTATTTTGAAATATATAATGCTTTGAGTTCTGATTTTTCTTATTTTGTCATTGTAGTAGAGTAGTTCTGCATGCTGCTCAACGACTGACTATTCGTTTCATTTGACAATGTTATTGCATCCTTTTAACATCAGGGTTGATGGACGGACAAACAGGGTCCCGTGCATTCTCAGGACTTCAAGATTTTCACTTCATTCGCTCCCTCCTTATATACTTTTGTGTACAGACAAACAGACATTTCATTCATACCCTCAAAAGATATTTTTGGCCGACCTCTCAACGGTCGCATTCTCTCACTTGTTGATTGAAATTGATTACATTTGCTCCTTCGCCAGTGTACGATAGGGCTGACCATTCGTGTGTGTCGGGTCGTTATCGATAACGACAGCGACGATAAGGCGCCAAACACGGCCCGTTAAGTATATACGCCCGACACGAACACGAACGCGAAAGGTTGAAACATGGACACGAACACGATATGACACGATATTTTTCGTGTTGACACGACACGATAACGACACGATTCGATACGACATGAATCGATAGATTAAAATAAAAAATTAGAAAATAAACTAAAAATATTTAAAATGATAATAAAATTAATGCTAAAAATATATAAATATTATCGGGTTACACGAACACGACACGACACAAATACGAAAGTTATCGTGTTACGCGAACATGACACGAACCTAATACGAACACGACACGAAATTATCGTGTCTTTATCGTGTTGACATGAGAAGGATACGAACACGATAAGGACAAACACTAACCCATTAATTTCGCGCGTGTTCGTGTTGGGTATCGTGTCGTGTCGGAAATTGTAAGCCCTAACGTACTGAGTAGATATCTATGGAAACTCTGTTTTTTTTTTTACCTTAGTTGAAACAGCAAGAAAAGTCATGTTGTTCAATGTTCATTATCTTTAATTAATCAGCATCTTAAATGTTAGTATGATTATAGATTGATATATGAATAGTGCGAAATAATGAACACAGTAAATAAATAGAAACAGGAGAAGTCTATCTATTGTTATGAATAATTGCACCTTCATTGGGATATTTTGTTAATAAAATATAAACTTGGATTTGGTGTTTGTAATATACCAAGGGTTCGTTTATTTTTTGCGAATGGAATAGAGATGATTTATAAAAAATATTGATTAGTGATGGAATTATGATTAAATAATCAAAAAAAAATCTCATGTTTACTTGACGTGATTACTTTTATATATATATATATATATATATATAGAGTGTAACTTTATTTTCAGAACTCTGTTAAGTGCGAGAACTGCGAGAACCACCTTCTGCACACACACATATATATATATATATATATATATATATATATATATATATATATATGCACGCGCGTGTGTGTGCGCGCTTTTATTTATACAACGAAATATTTTGGATAATTTGATTAAAATCATATCATTAATCAATTTTTTTTACCAAGTATCCATAATTCTATCACAAAAAGTAAATGAGGTCTAAAAATGAGGATTTATCATGGGCCATAAATTTTATTAGGGGTGTCGAGTGGTTCGGTTCTGGTTAACCGAACCACAATTTTCGGTTAACCGGAACCATAAACGCCCCAAAATAGGAACCATGAACCACACCACTTTAAATTTCGGTTAACCGGAACTGCACCGATTATATATAGTTCCGGTTCGGTTAACCTTAAAAACCATTTTTTTTTATCCGAAAAAAACTGAAATAGTCAATTCTAAAATGCTAAAATTAATCTTTTAACTATAAATCAAAATTAATCCATAAATACAATTAAAATGCAAAACAATCACAAACGGAGAATTGATGTGGGGGTAATTAATTTACATATTATTAATTCAATTGAATTT
Source organism: Orobanche coerulescens (assembly GCA_033398695.1). NCBI lineage: Eukaryota > Viridiplantae > Streptophyta > Magnoliopsida > Lamiales > Orobanchaceae > Orobanche > Orobanche coerulescens. The sequence continues at coordinate 153,369,089 of CM065803.1, forward strand.
CTTTTTAGGATAAAAATTTATAATTATAATTTATTAATATCATAATTTCGGTTTATGGTTCTGTGGTTCTGGAACCATTCGGTTCCGGTTAACCACTAACTATATTTTTTTTGAAGTAGGAACCACAAACCGCACCCTAACCACAAATAGTGGTTCTCGGTTAACCGGAATCAGGTCGGTTTGGTTCGGTTCCGATTAAAACCACTAACCACGAACCTTATAGACAACCCTAAATTTTATCATGTGCTTTTATCATTTAAAATAAATGATTAAATCGGATAAAATAATATATCCAATATAGTCGTATGAAATAAACGAGGCCTAAGGGAGGAGGGAGTGGTCACCTGTCACTAGGTGCGTCATCTCTATCCAATAAAAACCCTCCAACTCAAAACTAGCCAATTCTACCATAACACTACCCTAAGTGGAGGGAGTGGTCACCTATACTACCCGATTTTTTTTTCATACATAAAATCACATATAATATTAAAATAAAAACATACCATTTCATTAAAAATAAAAACATTACATAATACTTAAAAAAAACATTACATAAAAACATACCATTTTATTGTATAACTGAATTGTATAAAAATATACCGATTTTTATTTTATATATATATATATTTTAATACATAAAATCACATACAACATTAAAATAAAAACATACCATTTCATTAAAAATAAAAACATTACATAATACTTTAAAAAAAAAAAATTTTTTAATGGGCTGTTTTTTCAACCCCAGGTAACTGTTTTTTCATTATTTTGTGAAAATAATTTATGGGTTTTTGAGAAAATATTCTCCCTTCACCGATCGGGTTTGGAAGCCGAAATCATACCCGATTTTCACTACCCGAGCCCCACGGGGCGGTGTTGCCGATCGGGTACCTCAACCCGATTCACTACCCGAGCCCCACTCCCTCTCCCCTAAGGAGACTTGGAGTGTTGGTAGATTTGAACAAAGGCTTTCAAATCCATCGAAACAAAATGTCTGAATAGAATCATCTACCTCAATCTAAATGCATTTTTTCAAAAGATACTCCTATCCTACTCGAAAGTCATACTTGATGAATATATATTTTTATTATAAAATTAAATATATAAATATATCTGTTTTCAATATTTAATATATACCCTTCTTGTAAAGAAAAAAACGACTTCATATAAAGAAAATAAGTGTGAAGGGTAATTTTATCCTTACTTACCAGTTAAAAAATAACATTGGGCCATACTCAATACGGAGTGTAAAAAATAAGAACTGTGACTCTTGTATTGGGATAAAAATATATTTTGAATATAAATAATTTCAAGTCAGATGGAGGAAGAAGGCCCAGAGGCTATCAATGCTCTCCACTAAAAATTGTATCTGGATCCGACTCTCCCGTCTCGATTTTTCTTGTATTTAACTGAGTTTTTTGTTTAAGCAAAATATACTCAGTTTAAAAAAAAATGGACGAAAGAAGTAACTAATTTTTTTGTTGCTATTTTGTTTATTTTTCGTTCATCAACAAAAGGGGCCCTCTCCCACCCCTTACAGCTGTCTAAAAGGTTCGTGGCTAGTGGTTTTAATCAGAATCGAATTGAACTGAACCGACATAGTTCCGGTTAACTGAGAACCACTATTTGTGGTTATGGTGCGGTTTGTGGTTCCTACTTCAAAAAAAATATAGTTAGTGGTTAATCGGAACCGAATAGTTCCAGAACCACAGAACAAACCGAAATTATGATAAATTAATAAATTATAATTATATATTTTTATCTTAAAATGAAATTCAATTGAATTAATAATATGTAAATTAATTACCCCACATCAATTCTCCGTTTGTGATTGTGTTGCATTTTTAATTGTTGGATTTATGGATTAATTTTGACTTATAATTGTTGGATTTATGGATTAATTGTGTTGTTGTCTACTATTTTATTTTAAAAGTTTAATTTTAGCATTTTAGAATTGATTATTTCATTTTTTCGGATAAAAAAAAATGGTTTTTAAGGTTAACCGAACCGGAACCATATATAATCGATGTGGTTCCGGTTAACCGAAATTTAAAGTGGTGTGGTTAGTGGTTCCTATTTTGGGGCGTTTATGGTTCCGGTTAACCGAAAATTGCGGTTCGGTTAACCGGAACCGAACCACTCGACACCCTTACACCCCCTCACCCCACCCCCATAAGAAGCAAAATATATTCAATTTGTTTTTTGTTTATTTAACAAATAGTAATGATTATTCTAATAACCTTTTTATGTATATGGCATATAAATATTCTAATAAACACATGGTGATTTATGTCGTATAAAATTGAATGTCATACAAAATTAAAGTAATATTCTTGGTGTTGATTAGGATAAATTTGGTAATTCATGATAAAATAATTATACAATATTGATGTTTGATTATTTCCAACAAGCATGACATAAATAGGGATGGCAACGGGATGGGTATGGAGTGTGGTTCACAACTCCCGGCCTCAGGCCCGTCCGGGTACGGGGATTAAATCCCCGTCCCCGGTCAAACCACCGGTCAACGAATAAGACTCTTCGAATTAATTTGTAGAGTTGGCAGAAAGAGCAAACAGAAAACACATGCAAACAGACTCTTCTCATATTAATATTGTTTGGGCAAACAGAAAACTCATATTAATATTGTTTGGGCAAAGCAAATAATATTGCAAAGTAATAAAGGACTCTTCCAAGTAATAAAATAATAAAGCAAACAGAAAATTCATATTAATATTGTTTGGGCAGAAAGGTAGAAAAAACAAAAAAATAAAAACAGAAACAGACTCTTCCAACCGTTTGATCAATAAAAGATTACATAACTTAATTTCATAACCACAATAAAAGTACACATTATTCGACATCTTCATTGTATTCAACCGTTTGATCAAATCCTTCCGGCTCTCCGTCTTTTTTATCTACAATTAAAAATAATACGAGTTACAAGTAATTCATATAAGTGTACGAATTGCGATATAATAATTTATATAATTATTACCTTCAATTTCTTTCCTCAACCAACTTTGGGTGCACATCAATGCTCCAACGATTTGTGCTTTTAGTCGACTACGTTGTTTTGTTATCTTGTTCCTGCTCATGCTAAATGCCAATTCTGATGCTACCGTAGAAATTGGAATGGCTAGCACATCTCTCGCAATCATCTGCATGATAGGAAACTGTAACGACCCCAAAATAAACCGGGACGCCACAGTGCCGTAGATCCCATGAGGGACCCACAAGGCAAGTTTTTCGAAAATATTTTCTAAAATATTTTATTCAACTGATAGTATGCGGAAGTAATTAAGAAAGTATTCGTACAACCCAAGTACAAAAGAAAATAGTGTCCGTACATACGGTTATTACACAACGTGGAATATTCAAATTGGTTTAAGAAATTAACAGGCCTTCTTCCAACACAGCTCATGCCTGGCCGTAACCTTCGGGGGTGTCCTGCACAAATTCAACAAATTTACCTGGCACGACATATCGTGCGATGCCTAAATCGAGAAAATCCAAACCAAACTCAAAGATAAAATCTGATAATTTCAAGGAACAAAGTTATCACCGAGTATTCAATGTTATCCCTTTTATCAGCACATAAACTCCCAAGGTCGCAACCAAGGGTCACGGAAGTATCTACACAGGAATACTCCGGACGTGGGTACCATTCAGGTTTTATCCCGCAACACGGCCGCGGCCAAGGGTCACAGTAGTATCTACTCAGGAATACTCCGGACAAGATAATCGATGTAACACCCCAAACTAGGCGGATATTACAGTGTCGTGAATCCCCGACTGGGACCCACCAGGCAAATAAAAATGATGAATTAAATAATATAATTGTAGTACCGAACCACATTATATTACCAAGTACTCCGATGAGGAGTTTAAGTACAACACACCAGGACAAACCGAATACTAGTATATTTTATATGGAGATAAACTACACCACCCTGAACAATTAAACATCTCAAACGGAATTTGCAGCGGAAAATACAAATGACGGAAATGACTGAAATAGTGAAACAAACGGAATGGTGGGCCCCCTACTAGTATCACTGGGACTCCTCGCCGTCAACATGCTCTTCCGTGCCTTTGCCTTGCCGTGACACGAAAACAAAATCCCCAAGCGAAGTCGATTCTACGAACAACAATCCTCAAGGGTTGAAATTACACAATCATGATATATTTGAAGTTATGAAATATCCTTAGTTATGAATTACGCTGAAGAGGAGTATCATAGTACGCCCGTAGTGTTCTGTGCAAGTGTACAAGACGGATGACCGGACACACCCGTCCTTGTACCTAATTAGTCTCACGGAGGTAATCCTTACCATGTGCACAGTCCAATGTATCACTCCCAATACATGGCCATCATGTGCCCGACTAAAAATTCCACACATCCGCACCCGGCCGCGCAATATGAACCCAGAAGGTCATATGAACGAGAATGACCATAATGAATATAAATGAATAATAATAATCTGACAAAGTCAAGAATGACTCACCGATATGAAAGTGATAATGAAGTGATTGATAGTTTCAATGAAATGATTGGAACCGCCGTTCCTCGCTAATGAAGTGATTATTCGACAATTACAAGTCTCAATATGATTAATACAATGATGAATGAGTTATGATTACGAATGATCAACAACAAAAGGAATGAATATCCTTTTAACCGAGTAAGAATCAACTTACACAATACCGATGACAATGTCCTTCCACGAACAACGTCCTAATCGAGATACCGGTCGCTCGAACAACCTTGAATAACAATAATTACCAACAACCGTTCAATACACGTATCAAGCAACAAAACACGACTAACCCGAAGGTCGATACAACGATAATCAAACTCATAGGGGCATTCTAACAAATACGTAACCAACCACACAACTTCGAAAATATCTAATCCCGAATATATCGAAACTAACACCAAAATGAGTATTTCGAACTATCAAAACACTTCAATGATATCAATAATCCAATAGGAATCCACAATTCAAGATTACAACAACATCAATCGGAAAATCCCCAATTAAACGAAGTCAACTCCAAGGGTTCTTGAAATAATTCCGAAAATAGCCATTAAATCCGTAGGAATATATTTATCCAAGGTAGATAATTCATATCTAACATATTCCAATGATAATCCAAGCTTACACGAAGAAATCGAAAGGAAAAACCCAAAAATCCGAAATTCTAGATCCAAGAGATTAATACCTTAGATTTGATGTGATGAGGATGTTGAAATGATGATTAATCCAAAAGTTAAGCTTGAAGATGATGATTGATGATTACTCCTCGAAGAATACTCTCCAAATCGCCCGGAATCGCCCGAAACCGCCGAAGAAATGAAGAGAAATGATAAATGACGGAGTAAGGGCTGAACTGTCCTATTTATAGCAATCCCAGTTTAGCGCGCGCTAGCTCCAGCTCTTAGCGTGCGCTAACGGGTGTTTTGGGTAGTCCAGTACCCACTGTTCGAACACGGTAGCGTGCGCTACGTACCTTTTGTAGCGTGCGCTACAACCATACCATTAGCATGCGTTAATACCCATGGTTAGCGTGCGCTAACGAATTATTTGATGCCCATCACTGGAATCCAGAAACCGTCTATCCTCTGATCTGACCTCGGTAGCGTGCGCTACAACCAATATTTAGCGTGCGCTATAATATCGATTGCGTACGCTAAAAACAACTCATAGCGTGTGCTATGAATTAATCCAGTGCAGTCCAGTAGCCACTGGACTCAACCTGATCCGTCCTTAGCGCGCGCTACCGCAATTATTAGCGTGCGCTACTACAACCCACTAGCGCGCACTACTTACCACTCGTAGCGTGCGCTACTTATAACTCACTGCGGTCAGGTACCTTACGGGTGCGGCGTGGTAACATTAGCGTGCGCTAATGCTGAGTGGTAGCATGCGCTACCTGTACTCAATTAGCGCGCGCTAGAAAGAGTACGTAGCGTGCGTTACTCCTCACACACAACCCACAATGAAAATGACAATGATGATAAACACGGCACGGAACTCCAATTAGATTAGTGATGAACGACGATTGATACACGATACAATTACTCTGAACGGTGAATACCATGATTGAATATGAGTGACAAATGATCATTAATGAGTGAAATTACTGAATGATAAATACTGAATGATAATTACTGAATTACAACCGGGTATTACATACACCCCCCCTTAAAAGAGTTTCGTCCCCGAAACTAAGGGTCAAACAACTCGGGATAACTCTCCCGCATACTATCCTCGGTTTCCCAAGTAGCCTCTTCGACTCCGTGCCTAGACCACTGAATCTTAACCAAAGGAATCGTCTTATTCCTCAACAGTTTGATTTGCCGCTCCAAAACTCGCATAGGACGCTCCTCATATGAATGATCGTCGGCGATCTCGATTTCATCGAACTGAAGTATGTGACTCGGGTCGGCAACATACTTCCGCAACTGAGAGACATGAAACACATTATGAATTCGGCTCAACGCCGGAGGTAGAGCCAGTCGATAAGCTAACTCGCCTACTCGATCCAAAATCTCAAACGGTCTAATGAATCTCGGACTCAACTTCCCCCTCTTCCCGAAACGGAAGATACCACGACTCGGGGATACCTTGACCAAAACATGGTCACCTGATTCGAACTCTAAAGGTCGACGACGGTTATCTGCATATGATTTCTGTCGACTCTGAGCGGTCAACAAACGACTCCTGATCAAAGTTACCTTCTCACGGGCGGCTATAAGCATATCGAGCTCGGTGCTGATTGATTCTGATAGGTCATCCCAACACAAAGGAGATCGACAACGACGACCGTACAAGGCCTCGTAAGGTGCCATCTTAATCGAAGCATGCCAACTATTATTATACGTGAACTCGATCAATGGTAGTTGGGCTTCCCAATCGTCTTTCCAATCGAGGACGCATGCCCTCAACATGTCCTCTAATGTCTGAATAGTTCTCTCTGATTGCCCGTCGGACTGAGGATGAAAGGCGGTACTGAGATTAAGCTGAGTTCCCATAGCACGATGAACTGATTTCCAAAAATGAGACACAAACCATCCGTCACGATCGGAAACGATACTTTTAGGAGTACCGTGTAGTCTCACTATCTCTTTGATGAACAGCTGGGCAAGCCTCTCGGGACCCCACGTATCCTTGATCTCAAGGAAATGAGCTGATTTGGTTAAGCGGTCCACGATCACCCAGATCGTATTCATGCCACGACGACTCGTCGGCAAACTCGTGATGAAATCCATAGAAATATCTTCCCACTTCCATTCGGGAATAGGAAGAGGTTTCAGCATACCCGCCGGTCGCTGATGTTCAATCTTAACTTGTTGACAGGTTAAGCATCTCAAAACAAATTCTGCGACTTCTCGTTTCATATTACTCCACCAGTAATTTTGTTTCAAGTCCTTGTACATCTTGCTAGACCCCGGATGAACAGAATAAGGGGTAGCATGAGCTTCTTTCAAAATTGAGTTTTTCAACTCGTCATTCGCCGGTACGCACAACCGATTCTTAAACCTAAAAAGTCCATCCTCGTGGACCACAAATCCAGGGGCTTTCCCCTGAACCACATCCTCACGGATGCGTAACAATGATGGGTCCGAACCCTGATTCTCTCTGATTGCCTCCTCAAGTGACGATGAGATCTCCAACATACAAAGCTGTCCCTGAACTCGCTGAAGCCATACCTCGATCTCGGGTCTAAGGAATTCCTTCTGAAGTTCCTTCTGAACTGTTAAACGTGCAAGCATCTGCTCCTGAACGGACCTACGACTCAAGGCGTCGGCGACAACTTTCGCCTTGCCCGGGTGGTAAAGGATCTCGATATCATAATCTTTGATTAATTCCAACCACCGTCTCTGTCGCATATTTAACTCCTTCTGAGTAAATATATACTTTAAACTCTTATGATCGGTGAATATCTGACAGGTAACGCCATAAAGATAATGACGCCAAATCTTCAAAGCGAACACCACGGCTGCTAGCTCCAGGTCGTGTGTCGGATAATTAACCTCGTAAGGTCTCAATTGCCGCGAAGCATAGGCAATAACCTTTCCATTCTGCATGAGCACACATTCGAGACCTTGTCCGGATGTATCACTATAAACCACAAATCCTTCCATCCCCTGCGGAAAAGAAAGTACAGGTGCTGACATTAACCGCCTCTTGAGTTCCTCAAAACTCCGTTGACACGCGTCGGACCACGTGTATTTCTTATCCTTCCGTAAAAGGCTCGTCAAGGGTTGAGCGATTCTAGAAAATCCCTCCACAAATCGCCGATAATAACCCGCTAATCCGAGGAAACTTCGGATTTCCTTAACATTCTTCGGAGGTAGCCAATCTCGAATAGCCTCCGTCTTCTGAGGATCGACATGAACTCCGCCTGATGAAATTACGTGTCCGAGAAACGTCACTTCGGACATCCAGAACTCACATTTGGAAAACTTCCCATAAAGTTGTTCTCGTCTCAACACGTCGAGCACTTGATGAAGGTGAAACTCGTGTTCCTCTCGGTCACGAGAATAAATCAAAATGTCATCGATGAAGACAACAACAAACTGATCCAAAAAGTCGATGAAAACTCGATTCATTAACTCCATGAATACCGCAGGTGCGTTAGTTAGTCCGAACGGCATAACTACGAACTCATAATGACCATAGCGCGTACGAAACGCTGTCCTCGCGACATCCGACTCTCGAATCCGCAACTGATGATATCCAGATCTTAAGTCGATCTTGGAAAATACTGAAGCTCCCTGAAGTTGATCCAAAAGATCATCGATACGGGGTAAAGGATACTTATTCTTGATCGTCACCATGTTCAACTCCCGATAATCAATACATAAGCGAAATGAACCATCCTTCTTCTTGACAAACAACACTGGTGCTCCCCACGGGGACGCACTCGGTCGGATATAACCTTTCTCGAATAACTCCTCAAGTTGATTCTTCAATTCCCGCATTTCAGTCGGGGCCATCCGGTACGGTGCCTTCGAAATCGGGGACGTACCGGGATCCAACTCAATTGTGAATTCCACGTCTCTCTGTGGAGGCAAAACAGGCAACTCGTATGGAAAAACATCGGCATATTCCTTCACTACCGGAATATCCGTCAATATTACTGATGATTTCTCGGTTTTGGTCATAAAGCACCAATAACCAACACACCCCTAATTGAGTAATCTCACTGCTTTCATCAAATTAATGACCTTACCAGAACAGCCGGGATTACCTCCCTGAAACACACATTCAACCCCATCGTCTGAAATGATAGTGATCATACGCTTACGAACACTAATGATGGCATCATGACGATCCATCCAATCAATACCCAAGATGACGTCGTCTCTCGGCAAATCTACCACGATTAGGTCCGCTGGCCATACACGACCATGAAGCTGAACCGGACAGTTCTGAATCTCACGATTCCCGATAATTCGTCTACCATCAGGTAGACCAATGACATAAGGCTCACAACTAGTAGCACTACCCAGACGTAGTCTACTCAAACATGACTCGGAAATGAATGAATGCAATGCACCAGTATCAAAAAGGGTACACACAGGTTGAGATAGAATATCGAGTGTACCTGAGATCAATCGGGCCTCTGGATCATCGGTCTTCTTCATCTCATAAATTCGGGGCTTGCTAGTCCCGGCACCGGACGCTCCCGTCTTCTGGCTATAGGCTCCACCTTTAGTCGCTCCTGTCGTTTTAAACAGCCCGATTAGTGGCTTTGATTCGAGCAGTGCCTTAGGGGCACGAGATGACGTCTGAGTAGGTTTGGAGTCCCTACGGCAAAACGGGCCTTATGCCCAACAATTCCATGATTATGACACGTGATGTTGTCTCGGACACTTGGTGCTGACATGACCAAGATCCCCACAATTATAATAGGTGATGGCCGAACTGGCCACTCGTGACTGAGATTCTGCGGGTTTAGACGTCATAGGAGGACGCTAAAAAAAAGCAGAGCCCACACGAGGTTTCTTGAAAGTGGCCTGACTGCCGTCAGACTGATTACGGTTCTTGGACTTCTTGCTAGCAGATGAAGGTTGCTGCTTAGCAATCTCCTTAGCAGTAAGCTCATAGGTAAGAGATTTCTCAATGAATTGACCAACGTGGTGCAATTATGATTAAGCAAGCTGTAGTCTCATACGAGGTTTCACCTCTTCTTTGAAATACTTAATCTTATACGCCTCGGAATGAATGATAGATGAGGCGAACGGAAGAAGTTCTGAAATTTCTCGGCAATGGCGAGAACATCCTCGTCTGGCGAGGGTCGGGGTGAGTAATTCGGCGGTTTGGCCTCTACGGCGGGGCGGATAATACCTCTCCATCATGAGAGTTTTGAACTGATCCCAAGTACATGATCCTTCGGTGGGCTTCAACGACAACCACCAAGAATGTGCGCTCTTGCCCAGGTAGTAAGCCGCAACAGAAACTTTGTGTCCTTCGGGACACTCTACCATAGCAAACAACTTCTCGAAATGCTCGAGCCAATGAATAATATCCGACGGCTCAGACGAGCCCTCAAAAGTAGGTGGCCTCTGGCGAGATATGTCGCCGATGATATTGCTCACATTCCTCTCTTGCCTCTGAGGTGGCGGCGGAGGAGCCTGTTGATTTTGATTGACGGAGTTATGCATCGTCTCCATCAGGTGTGCCATCTGGATCATTTGGGCCATCATGCCCTGCATAAAAGCGAGTGGGTCAACCCGGACACCTTCTGACTGAGCCGTGTCCCGGGTACGACTCCCCGTTAGTGAATGATCGCGTCCAGGTGAATGAGTGGCAGCGTCGCTGCTCGATGAATTAGCATTATTTCTCGCGTTTGCACGTGTATTCACACGAGCTCTCGGGATTTGGCCCGCTCCACGGCCTCGTCCTCCACGTCCTCTTCTTGCCCTCTCCATACTGAAGTAGGAAAGTCACATGATGATTATATTTCCCGTATGAATATCACGTTATGATTATGACATGAGATGACGAAAATGAGCATACGCGCTCTAACACAGTGATTACATGAATGATTAACTGAGGTGACATGATTATCATGAACAAGTTAACATGATTAATGATTTGATCTTCCTGATCAACAACTGAATAATGAAATGAATTGAGTGATTAACGAGTTAACATGACCGTCCTGGTCAAATGAAAATGATGGTTGAGGATTGTTAACTGATGAATTATGAATGAATGATTCTTGCCAGAAATTATACCATGGCGTTAGAAATCTTACAGTTCTTGTTCTGATTGGCTCGGCATTTGCACAGGTCACACGTGACGCGAAAGTCCAATGATACTAGTCTGATGACGATGATTTCAAATGAGACATGACTTGGAGGGTAGTATTCTAAACCACGCTCCGATACCAACTCTGTAACACCCCAAACTAGGCGGATATTACAGTGCCGTGAATCCCCGACTGGGACCCACCAGGCAAATGAAAATGATGAATTAAATAATATAATTGTAGTACCGAACCACATTATATTACCAAGTACTCCGATGAGGAGTTTAAGTACAACACACCAGGACAAACCGAATACTAGTATATTTTATATGGAGATAAAATACACCACCCTGAACAATTAAACATCTCAAACGGAATTTGCAGCGGAAAATACAAATGACGGAAATGACTGAAATGACTGAAACAAACGGAATGACTGGGGCCCCCTACTAGTATCACTGGGACTCCTCGCCGTCAACATGCTCTTCCCGTGCCTTTGCCTTGCCGTGACCTGAAAACAAAATCCCCCAACCAGGTCAGTTACACAGAACAACAATCCTCAAGGGTTGAAATTACACAATCATGATATATCTGAAGTTATGAAATATCCTTAGTTATGAATTACGCTGAAGAGGAGTATCATAGTATGCCCGTAGTGTTCTGTGTAAGTGTACAAGACGGATGACCGGACACACCCGTCCTTGTACCTAATTAGTCTCACGGAGGTAATCGTTACCGTGTGAACAGTCCAATGTATCACTCCCAATACATGGCCATCATGTGCCCGACTAAAAATTCCACACATCCGCACCCGGCCGCGCAATATGAACCCAGAAGGTCATATGAACTAGAATGACCATAATGAATATCAATGAATAATAATAATCTGACAAAGTCAAGAATGACTCACCGATATGAAAGTGATAATGAAGTGATTGATAGTTTCAATGAAATGATTGGAACCGTCGTTCCTCGCTAATGAAGTGATTATTCGACAATTACAAGTCTCAATAAGATTAATACAATGATGAATGAGTTATGATTACGAATGATCAACAACAAAAGGAATGAATATCCTTTTAACCGAGTAAGAATCAACTTACACAATACCGATGACAATGTCCTTCCACGAACAACGTCCTAATCGAGATACCGGTCGCTCGAACAACCTTGAATAACAATAATTACCAACAACCGTTCAATACACGTATCAAGCAACAAAACACGACTAACCCGAAGGTCGATACAACGATAATCAAACTCATAGGGGCATTCTAACGAATACGTAACCAACCACACAACTTCGAAAATATCCAATCCCGAATATATTGAAACCAACACCAAAATGAGTATTTAGAACTATCAAAACACTTCAATGATATCAATAATCCAATAGGAATCCACAATTCAAGATTACAACAACATCAATCGGAAAATCCCCAATTAACCGAAGTCAACCCCAAGGGTTCTTGAAATAATTCCGAAAATAGCCATTAAATCCGTAGGAATATATTTATCCAAGGTAGATAATCCATATCTAACATATTCCAATGATAATCCAAGCTTACACGAAGAAATCGAAAGGAAAAACCCAAAAATCCGAAATTCTAGATCCAAGAGATTAATACCTTAGATTTGATGTGATGAGGATGTTGAAATGATGATTAATCCAAAAGATAAGCTTGAAGATGATGATTGATGATTACTCCTCGAAGAACACTCTCCAAATCGCCCGGAATCGCCCGAAACCGCCGAAGAAATGAAGAGAAATGATAAATGACGGAGTAAGGGCTGAACTGTCCTATTTATAGCAATCCCAGTTTAGCACGCGCTAGCCCCAGCTCTTAGCGTACGCTAATGAGTGTTTTGGGTAGTCCAGTACCCACTGTCCGAACACGGTAGCGTGCGCTACATACCATTTGTAGCGTGCGCTACAACCATACCATTAGCGTGCGTTAATACCCATGGTTAGCGTGCGATAACGAATTATTTGATGCCCAGCACTAGAATCCAGAAACCGTCTGTCCTCTGATCTGACCTCGGTAGCGTGCGCTACAAACAATATTTAGCGTGCGCTATAATATCGATTGCGTACGCTAAAAACAACTCATAGCGTGCGCTATGAATTAATCCAGTGCAGTCCAGTAGCCACTGGACTCAACCTGATCCGTCCTTAGCGCGCGCTACCGCAATTATTAGCGTGCGCTACTACAACCCACTAGCGCGCGCTACTTACCACTCGTAGCGTGCGCTACTTAACTCACTGCGGTCGGTACCTTACGGGCAGCTGTGGTAACATTAGCGTGCGCTAATGCTGAGTGGTAGCGTGCGCTACCTATACTCAATTAGCGCGCGCTAGAAAGAGTACGTAGCATGCGCTACTCCTCACGCACAACCCACAATGAAAATGACAATGATGATAAACACGGCACGGAACTCCAATTAGATTAGTGATGAACGACGATTGATACACGATACAATTACTCTGAATGGTGAATACCATGATTGAATATGAGTGACAAATGATCATTAATGAGTGAAATTACTGAATGATAAATACTGAATGATAATTACTGAATTACAACCGGGTATTACAATCGAAAGGGCACCATTCCACAAATAATAACACTTACTATGTTTTGAAATTATAAGACGTAAAGTCTGAGCAAGATTCACTTACCTCAAATCCGACGAGAGTTACTTCTTGACAAGGCAACGGCTTGAACGATCACACTCGGAAGCCCGACCTATTACATGTTTCTCGATTAACATCTTATGGTAACAATAATGATCAACGACGTTTCTCCCCCCCGCCCGTTAGAATCCTAACCTAGTTGCTTATGATGTCGGGATCGAAATTCTCTGTTCTTAAACACAATGCGTGCCATTAAATTCTTAGGTTCGGCAACATTCTTTATAAGTTCCTTCCGTTGAACAATAGTGTTCTAACACAACATTCCTACGTTAATTATGACTAACAACCACCGAGATTTCATCGTTTGTCTTAATATACAAGTCTAGAACGATTAATCTGTCATCTTAACATGTTTCGGTATCTATTCGACTAGAAATTTGTTGGTAAGTTCGTCAAGGATTTATTAACGGTTTTATTCAATATGATAATATGGTTATACATGAAATCCTTAAAAAGATGATTCCGAGAAATTGGTGATTAGAAATCTGATTATGAGTTCTCCCATCCGATTACGAGTTCTACTATTATTCATTCCAATTTCTAGCTTTGGTGGATATCGATTAACAATTGTGATAGTTATATACCGGTCCGATTATTACTGAGAGTTCTAAGCTACCCAAGGCATCTGAAATTCACTATAACTTACTAAACAACACTGAAATGAGCTCAAGGTTGAATAAACTTACCTTTATTGACAAATGATGATGAAGAACGACGGTGGACGAAGAAGAACGAGAGGATAACACCTTCAAGACCTTCCCCGAAGCTTGATTAACACACTCTAATAGGATAGCACTTGAATTGGGAGGCTAAAATTGGTTCAAGGATGGTGGAGAGCAGTGTATATGAGAGAAGAATTATTTTTGGGACGGAAGAAATGAAAGGCAAAGTGTTCTTTTATAAACTCATATTGCCCTTACGTACGTTATGCCTGATGACTTACATACGTAAGGGACTTTACGTACGTTATAAGAAAGTATTAACGTACATAAGGAAACTCACTGGACTAGTTTACACATATCGTTACGTGCGTAACGAAAGTAGGTTAACGTACGTAACACTTCGTTGACCTGCCTGTCGCAATCACGCCGAAAGTTGGTCGGCATGCGTACTACCCGATGAAGATTCATGTCCGAAGACCGAAGACCGATGTTACGTATGTAAGTGCCGATCTTTAACGTACGTAATGACTCGGATATAGCGTACGTAATGACTCGAAGGATAACGCACGTAAGGACCATTTTGTTTACTAAATTATTATCTCATTAATTTCTTATGACACGACTCCCTCTCCATATTGTCAGGAATCTCTCGGGGAACAAGACGTTGGCCACCGTCATATTCGCACCGATAATTACCTAACGACATCAAGGTATGTCATTGAAAGTTCGTCAATCATCACACCATCACAATACACGAATAACAGATGCGAACAATACAGTACAACCATATTATACAAAATATGTTTTATCGCAATGGAGTACATTTATTTATCAAATAGAAGAAATGGACGTGAGCGCCCAACGTGAAACAACATGTAATACTGGTGGTATTACATACCACCCCCCTTAAAATAGTTTCGTCCCAAAACTAAGAAAATAACTCGGGATGATTCTCTCTCATGCTCGCCTCGGTCTCCCAAGTCACTTCTTCCATGCCGTGGTGCGACCACTGAACTTTAACAAGGGGTATGTCCTTGTTCCTTAGTATCTTTACGCGTCGATCCAAAATCGCTGTTGGGATTTCCCTAAAGGTAGCATCATTGGAAATCTCTACTTCCTCGAAGTTGATCTTGTGGCTTGGGTCGTACACGTACTTCCTCAGTTGGGAGACGTGGAAGACATTATGCACTCCGTCTAACGATGGTGGCAATGCTAGCCGATAAGCAAGTCTACCGACTCGGTCCAGTATTTCGAACGGGCCAATAAATCTCGGGCTTAGTTTGCCCTTCTGGCCGAAGCATCGAATGCCCCGCATTGGCGATACTTTAACCGAAACATGATCCCGAACCATAAATTCCAACGGTCGCTGCCGATCCGTAGCATAAGACTTTTGGCGGCTCTGTACTGCCAACATGTGTTTTCGAACAATGGATATCTTCTTAATAAATTCTTGGATTAGATCCAACTCGGTGGCGACGACATCGGATGCATCGTCCCAACATAGGGGAGACTTGCACCTCTTACCATACAAGGCCTCAAAGGGGGCCATGCCTATGCTTGCATGCCAGCTGTTGTTGTACGAAAATTCTGCTAAGCAGAGGTGTTTAGCCCAATCCTTGCCCCAATCGAGTACGCATGCTCTCAACATATCTTCCAGGGTCTGTATGGTGCGTTCTGTTTGTCCATCCGTTTGAGGGTGATAGGCAGTGCTGAAATGCAGTTGAGTACCCATGGCACAGTGGGTGACCTTCCGAAGCGGGACACATATCTAGTGTCTCTATCCGAAATAATTCCCAAGGGAACGCCATGTAATCTCACGATTTCCCGAACAAAGATGGTGGCTAGCTGTTCTGTTCCGATGGCCTCCTGAATTGGAATGAAATGTGCCGACTTCGTCAGTCGGTCTACAATAACCCATATCGTGTCTTTCCCCCCGCCGTCACTGGTAACTTGGTGACAAAGTACATTGATATGCACTCCCATTTCCATTCCGGAATGGGTAAGGGCTCCATGATTCCGGCCGGTCTACGGTGTTCAATCTTCACCTGTTGACATATCATATATCGAGCGACAAACCTTGCTACCTCTTGCTTCATATTCTTCCACCATAAACTTTTCCGCAGATCTTTGTACATTTTGCTCGCTCCGGGATGTATCGAATAGGGAGTAGAATGAGCTTCCTTGAGTATAGTTTGCTTAAGATCGTCATTAGGTGGAATGCAAATCCTGTTCCTGAATCTAACTAAGCCCCCTTGGATCCTATAGTCTGAAATAATTCCCCCTTCGGCCTTTGCGCCGATCGCACGAAGTTTTGGATCCTCCATTTGTGCTAGGCGCATCTCGTCCAGCAAAGATGAGCGAATATCAATCGAGCACAACTGTCCCTGGCGGTGTTGTATCCACACTTCAATGTCATTTCTCTTGAGATCTTGCTGCAATTCCAGCTATACTGTCAAACCAGATAGTGTCGCCTCCTGCGCAGTTTTCCGACTCAGTGCGTCTACTACGACGTTGGCCTTTCCAGGGTGATATAGACTCTCTACATCGTAATCCTTGATTAACTCCAGCCAACGCCTTTGTCTCATATTAAACTCTTTCTGTGTGAAAATATACTTTAAACTCTTGTGGTCCGTAAAGATCTTACAGGTAACCCCATACAGGTAGTGTCTCCAAATCTTAAGAGCGTGGACCACTGCAACTAGTTCCAAGTCATGTGTCGGGTAGTTCACCTCATAAGGTTTAAGTTGTCGAGAGGCATAAGCGATAACTCTGTCGTTTTGCATGAATACACATCCAAGCCCGTGTTTATACGCATCGATGCATATTACGAATCCCTCCGTGCCCTGCGGTAGTACCAATACTGGGGCGGTAGTAAGCTTTCTTTTTAGCTTGTCGAAACTCTCCTGACAATCTGTTGTCCAGACAAACTTGGTGTTCTTCCTAAGCAGACTTGTTAATGGCTGAGCGACACAGGAGAAGGCCTCTACAAACCGTCGATAATATCCTGCCAACCCCAGGAAACTCCTCACTTATTTGACGTTTCTTGGTGGTTCCCAACTCATAACTGTCTCGATATTCTGGGGGTCTACTTTAACGTCTTCTGCTGAAATCACATGTCCCAAAAAGGTTACCTCTGGCATCCAGAACTCGCATTTAGAAAGTTTAGAATACAATTGATGTTGCCTTAAAACGCTCAACACCTGCCTCAAGTGTTCCTCATGCTCCCACCGGCTCCGAGAATAAACTAAAATGTCGTCAATAAAAACCACCACACACTTATCGAGAAACTCTGTCAGAACCCTGTTCATCAATTCCATAAAAACGGCTGGAGCATTAGTCAAGCCAAACGACACCACCATGTACTTGTAGTGTCCATATCTCGATCGAAATGCGGTCTTAGGAATATACTCCTCTCGAATTCTCAATTGGTGATATCCCGAACGTAAGTCGATCTTTGAAAACACACTCTCTCCTTACAGTTGGTCCAGTAAATCATCAATCCTCGGGAGTGGGTAACGGTTCTTAATAGTGACCTTATTTAGTTCCCTGTAATCGATACACAGGCACAGAGAGTTGTCCTTTTTCTTCACAAAAAGAACTGGCGCACCCTATGGCGAAGTACTTGGACGAATGAGCCCCTTCCTTAGCAATTCTTCGAGTTGTAACTTTAGTTCCTTCATTTCGGCTGGTGCCATCCTGTATGGTGCCTTGGAGATAGGCGTCGTTCCTGGCTCAAGTTCAATTGAGAGATCGACCTCCCTTCGTGGTGGCAATCCAGGTAGTTCATCGGGGAATACGTCCGGAAATTCGTTCACCGCAGGAATGTTAGCAACCGACAGTTGTGACGTGTCCTCCTGAAGAATATAACACCAATAATACGTTCCTCGGTCATCATGAGATGCTACTGCTGAAAGGAGACTGAGGGACCCTTTAGTACTGAAGTGTTCTCGGCCTCTGATTGTGTGAGTGGCACCGTCATGGGTCGTAATGGAAACTGTCAGGTGATAGGTATCTAATACCGTCTTGTGCATCTTCATCCAGTCCATACCCAAAATCACATCTTCGTTTTGGAGTGGAAAGACCATGAGATTGGCTGTCTAGCCCAGATTATTGATACGAATCGGACAGTTTCGAACTTCTAAGTTACCCCCCACCCTGCTACCCTCGGGTAGTTTAACAGTAAAGGACTCACAAGGTACACAAGGGAGATGCAAATGGTTAACACATTCCACGGATATAAACGAGTGGGTTGCTCCAGTATCAAACAGTACATGAACAGGCTGAGATTTAATAAGGAGTGTACATGAGACAGCAGGTGTAGTCTGGTCATCAGTAGCCCTTAGTTCGAACACGCGGGACGGCAGTGTCCCCGAGGAGGGTGCAGTGCCTCCCCCGCGACCACGTCCTCTTCCGGCACCGTGTATAGGAGCTTGGTGAGGTGGGGATCGATAGTCGGACATGGCGGACGCTCTGGATGTCTGTACCGAGCCTTGCTGACTCTGAGGAGCTAGATTTGGTGTAGGTTTGATCCGTGAGCAGTAGCGAGACATTTGCCCACCCGTTCCGCATGAAAAACACTTTGTCGACGCTTTACGACACTGACTCATGGTATGCCCTGCTATGCCACAATTGAAACAGCTACGGCGAGAAGACCCGTCAGATGTTCCTCTCTGTTGGGACAAAGCTGCTGATTTGGAGGGAAACCCAATTCCCGAGTTCACTCTGCTGGTGCTCCCGGACTGATTTGCTGTCTTCTGCTTCTTTTGATTATGCCCGGCATCCGAACTGACAACCATACCGGCGTATGCTGTGACCACGTCCTCATATGCCCTCAGAGTGGTGCAGTGAAACCCCGCCGCGTAACGTTGAACATCCTCCGGCAAATTCTGAGGCCCTGCGCTGAAGAAGCTCCGTGCTCGTGGAGTTTGAACTGATCGGGGACAGTACTCGTCTCTCAATAGTTTGGAAAACTCTGGCCATCCGACTATTCTGTCCTCCGGCTTATAGGTCCTCCACCATCGGGCTACGGTGTCACGAAGCTGGTTGATCCCGAGTGGTACTTTTCGGTTCCCTGGGCATCCGATCACCTCGAAGGCAGTCTCCATCTCCGAGATCCAATCATCCACATGCTTGTCCCCTGACCCGTCGAATAATGGTGGTCTGGCCTTCAGCATTTCTTCCAGCCAGCGGTCCTTCTCGGTGTTCTCTTCTATGTTAATGACTGGTACTTGTTCTGCCCGGTTGACCTGAGCGATTCCCATAGCAATGGCCTGGGCGAGAGTCTGAACGAAGGCTCGATCAATTCCCCCATTGTTCTGGTTTTCCGCCTCCTGTTCATTCTGATTAATAGGCGGTGGTTGATTTCTGGATGTATTAGTTTCACCGGTGTTCCTGTCTCCCTGGTGGTTCATAGCGGAACCCTGTGCATCATTTACGTTTCTTCTAGCTCCACGACGTGCCATTGGTGATGTTTGTTCGATCTAACAGGTTAGTTTAACACAAACATTCTCTGAGTTCTTACTGAATTCAAACATCATACTTGATTCTTAAGAATTTACATGTATTTTACCTTGACATCCCTCGAGGAGTTACGGTCGCCAGAAGTGTTGGATTTTTGAAGGCAAAACGTTTTCAAAATATTTTGATAAAACTTTCCACGTGAGTGTTTGGCTCCGATACCATTTTCTATAACGACCCCAAAATAAACCGGGACGCCACAGTGTCGTAGATCCCATGAGGGACCCACAAGGCAAGTTTTTCGAAAATATTTTCTAAAATATTTTATTCAACTGGTAGTATGCGGAAGTAATTAAGAAAGTATTCGTACAACCCAAGTACAAAAGAAAATATTGTCCGTACATACGGTTATTACACAACGTGGAATATTCAAATTGGTTTAAGAAATTAACAGGCCTTCTTCCAGCACAGCTCATGCCTGGCCGTAACCTTTGGGGGTGTCCTGCAGAAATTCAACAAATTTACCTGGCACGACATATCGTGCCAGTAGCCTAGGACAGAAAATCCAAACCAAACTCAAAGATAAAATCTGATAATTTCAAGGAACAAAGTTATCACCGAGTATTCAATGTTATCCCTTTTATCAGCACATAAACTTCCAAGGTCGCAACCAAGGGTCACAGAAGTATCTACATAGGAATACTCCGGACGTGGGTACCATTCAAGTTTTATCCCGCAACACGGTTCTACAAGAAAACTCCCAAGGCCGCGGCCAAGGGTCACGGTAGTATCTACTCAGGAATACCCCAGACAAGATAATCGAAAGGGCACCATTCCACAAATAATAACACTTACTATGTTTTGAAATTATAAGACGTAAAGTCTGAGCAAGATTCACTTGCCTCAAATCCGATGAGAGTTACTTCTTGACAAGGCAACGGCTTGAACGATCACACTCGGAAGCCCAACCTATTACATGTTTCTCGATTAACATCTTATGGTAACAATGATGATCAACGACATTTCTCCCCTCCGCCCGTTAGAATCATAACCTAGATGCTTATGATGTCGGGATCAAAATTCTCTGTTCTTAAACACAATGCGTGCCATTAAATTCTTAGGTTCGGCAACATTCTTTATAAGTTTCTTCCATTGAACAATAGTGTTCTAACACAACATTCCTACTTTAATTATGACTAACAACCAACGAGATTTCATCGTTTGTCTTAATATACAAGTCTAGAAGGATTAATCCGTCATCTTAACATGTTTCGGTATCTATTCGACTAGAAATTTGTTGGTAAGTTCGTCAAGGATTTATTAACGGTTTTATTCAATATGATAATACGGTTATACATGAAATCCTTAAAAAGATGATTCCGAGAAATTGGTGATTAGCAATCTGATTATGAGTTCTCCCATCCGATTACGAGTTCTACTATTATTCATTCCAATTTCTAGCTTTGGTGGATATCGATTAACAATTGTGATAGTTATATACCGGTCCGATTATTACTGAGAGTTCTAAGCTACCCAAGGCATCTGAAATTCACTATAACTTACTAAACAACACTGAAATGAGCTCAAGGTTGGATAAACTTACCTTTATTGACAAACGATGATGAAGAACGACGGTGGACGAAGAAGAACGAGATGTGAGAAACCAGGTCCGAGATGAACTTGATAAGATCCGCCACTTTGACATGAGGATGAAGCCGGGGGTTCATCACTACATGTCTGGTCTCGGGTGTACAACTCTAAAAGATTATCAAAACAAAGCAATGGCTTATGAGATGTCGTTTTCTGCGACAGAGGCAGCAACCGAGGGAAAGAAACAGAAGACCTCCGGTCAGTTTTTGGAAGGCAAGTCTGGCGGGTATCCGAAGGCTCAGTCTGGTTCACGAGTCTTCGGGAATCAGTCCCCATCATTTGGGCGAGGAAATGGTTCTAAGTCTGCTCCTACTGGTTTCGTTCGTGGTCCTACCTCCTTTAACTGTGGTCGTCCCGGCCACATGATGAGTGAGTGTGACAAGCCTCCGATTTAGTGTCTTGCTTGTGGTCGGATGGGACATCACGCTAAGTATTGTACGGATGCAATTTGGGCACCAGTCACTCAGATATCAGCCCCAGCTGCGGGAGAACCAAGCGTGAATCAGGCACCAGCAGTTTCTCAGCCACAACAGAGTTTTGGTAGAGGTCGAGGGCATGGGAAGCCTTCTAGAGGGGGAGCTTCCAGTGCGGGGTCTGTTCCGCCCCGTGTGTATGAGATGAGACGAGCTGGAGATACCGGCGCGACGGTGGCTACAGGTACCGTTCACATCCTTGATCATCCTGTTTTCGTGTTATTCGATTCTGGTGCTACGCATTCTTTCATATCTATGGATTGTGTGCGTCGTCTACATGTTGATTGCCTAGTTGCGTGTGAACCATTTGTTGTTAAACTGCCTAGTGGGGATAGCATCGTGGGGGATCGTGAGGTTAGAGATTTTCCTGTGAGTATCGCAGGGAGGGATTGGCCTTCTAATCTGATTGTGGTAGATATTAAGGACGAGGATCTGATTCTTGGTGAGGATTGGCTGGACAACCATGGGGCGATCATGAATTATAGAACGAGAACCGTTTCGATATTATCCTCTGACGGTACCGAGCATTCCTTTGTGGGGCGTAACCGGAGTAGCCAGAGATTCCTGATCAGCACTTTGAAAGCACTGAGACTTCTTTGAGGAGGTTGCACGGGTTATTGGTGTTATGCTTTGAGATCGGAAGAAAGAGGAGTCGAGCTCTCATCTATTCCTGTAGTCTCAAGCATCTCGGCAGGCGCCATACGGTATGGCGTCTTAGAAATTGGTGCTGCACCCAACTCTAAATCTACGGTAAACTCAACCTCTCGGTCTGGCGGAAAACCGGCAACTCGTCTGGAAAGATGTCAGGATACTCATACACGATAATCGATTGTCCATCGAAGACAAATACCAAAGGAAATACGGAACATACCTCAAGATATGAAATGCCACGACGAAATCACATCAGTCTAATCCAAGATCATATCAACATAACATACGGACATGGTCCTAACACAAGACCTACAAATGCATACTCATATGACAACGTCAATATGCTCGCATCAATAACAACACTGTATACTTATGGCAAACCCATAATATACATATGAAAAACAACAACACATATGGTAATCCAGCGATCCAGCGCACACAGCTATAGATTCCCATGATGATCCCGTCGGACCAATGCATGGTGGAATTACCTGTCCAACGATCCAGCGCACACAACTATAGATATCCCATGTTGATCCCATCGGACCAACTCCTGGTGGACATATCACAACAATGCACAACTGCACAATACAACAGTACACAATGCACGACAACAACAATACACAAATGCATGACAACAACGCACACAAATGTATCACAACATGATTGACACAAATGACAAAAAATGATTAAAATACTTCCTCCGAGTCCTTCGAGAGCAATCTCGATATCTAAACCATCACCAACCATTATTTTGAATATTTAACGATCCAAAATATCACGGATGGTAGATAATTTACGTCTTCATCTATACCACAATGTATCCTCGATACCAAGTATACCAACAACAAATGTAAATCATATACATTATGATTTAATTCCCAAAACTCGCATACAACTTATAATCCCAAATATCATGTGATTATGATTATAAACATTGCTATGAGAATTATGAACGAATGAAATGGAAACAATTCATTAAATATTATAAACTGAGCAAGTAATGACTTACCTCGATACCGATGAAGTCGTTACCAATCCCATTGCCTTCGCCTACAAGTTTCTCGGCCCTGATCAATGCAATTCACGAACATTCTGGAACACGACCGCAACGCATGGTTCTAATCACCGATCAATAATCTCAATCTATTACAATAATCGATAAACAACAAGTTCGATAAAAATCAACAATCGATATGACCAATTCACAAACCCAACGGCTCAACAATATCTCGATTAACCACAAGTCTGATCAATCCAACTTAAACAATCACGAATTCATAACCAAAACAGGATATACTACACTGCCTATCCACTTAGCGCACGTTAATCACTTAACATAGCGTGTGCTAAGTCGCTTCAATTAGTGTGCGCTAGCCAGTAAGCTTAGAGTGCACTAATGCTGTCCAGATGCATGCCTTACAAGTATCGATCAACATATGGAGATTATCAAGAACACGAAGTGATTCTAACTGATGTTGATACCCAGCAACTGGAGTCCAGAACCTCCTGTCCTCTGACCTGCTCGCGATAG
This sequence comes from Orobanche coerulescens, assembly GCA_033398695.1. Taxonomy (NCBI): domain Eukaryota; kingdom Viridiplantae; phylum Streptophyta; class Magnoliopsida; order Lamiales; family Orobanchaceae; genus Orobanche; species Orobanche coerulescens. Next base: position 153,393,479 of record CM065803.1, read on the forward strand.
CGTGCGCTACACCCAAAACTCAGCGTGCGCTACACTTACCACTAGTGCACGTTATGACCCGCTCGTAGCGTGCGCTATGAATTATTCCATTTCAGTCCAGTACCCACTGGACTCTGCCTGATCGACCTTAGCGCGCGCTACACTGATTGCATAGCGTGCGCTATCCAAACTACTAGCGCGCGCTACTTACCATTCGTAGCGTGCGCTACTACAACTCAAATTCAGTCCAGTGCCTTCTGGACTATCTGCCTGAACCACATTAGCGTGCGCTAAAGCTGAGAGGTAGCGTGCGCTACCCGTACTCAATTAGTGTGCGCTAAGGAGAGTACGTAGCGTGCGCTACTCCTCACACACAGCCCACTACAAAGATGACAATGATGATACGCTCGTCCCGACTCTCCAACCGGGTTGAATGACGAATAATAACTGATACACGATACAAAATTACTCCAAACGGTAAATACAATGAATGAATATGAATGATGAATGATTATTAATGAGTGAAAAATTACTGAGTGACAATATACTGAATGATAATGAATGAATTTACAACCGGGTATTACATACACCCCCCCTTAAAAGAGTTTCGTCCTCGAAACTAAGGGTCAAACAAATGGGGATAACTCTCACGCATACTATCATCGGTTTCTCAAGTAGCCTCTTCGAATCCGTGCCTAGACCACTGAATTTTAACCAAAGGAATCGTCTTGTTCCTCAACTGTTTGATATGTCGCTCTAAGACTCGTACAGGACGCTCCTCATACGAATGATCATCCGCGATCTCGATTTCATTGAACTGGAGTATGTGACCCGGGTCGGCAACATACTTCTGCAACTAAGAGACATTAAACACATTATGAATTCGGCTCAACGCCGGAGGTAAGGACAATCGATAAGCTAGACTGCCTACTCGATCCAAAATCTCAAACGGTCCAATGAATCTCGGACTCAACTTCCCCCGTTTCCCAAAACGGAAGATACTTCGGCTCGGGATACCTTGACCAAAATGTGGTCACCTGTATCGAACTCTAGTGGTCGACGACGATTATCTGCATATGATTTTTGTCGACTCTGAGCAGTCAACAAACGATTCCTGATTAGCACTATCTTTTCACGAGTGGCTATAAGCATATCGGGCTCGGTGCCGGTTGATTCTGATAAATCATCCCAACACAAGGGAGATCGACAACGACGACCGTATAAGGCCTCGTAAGGTGCCATATTAATCGAAGCATGCCAACTGTTATTGTACGTGAACTCGATCAACGGTAGTTGGGCTTCCCAATCGTTCTTCCAATCGAGGACACATGCCCTCAACATGTCCTCCAATGTCTGAATAGTTCGCTCTGATTGTCCGTCGGACTGAGGATGAAAAGTTGTGCTGAGATTAAGTTGAGTTCCCATAGCATGATGAACTGATTTCCATAAATGTGACACGAATTGCCCGTCACGATCAGAAACGATACTCTTAGGAGTACCGTGTAATCTCACGATCTCTTGGATGAACAACTGGGCAAGTCTCTCGAGACCCCACATATCCTTAATCTCAAGGAAATGAGCTGACTTAGTTAAGCAGTCCATAATTACCCAAATTGTATTCATGCCATGATGACTCGTCGGCAAACTCGTGATGAAGTCCATTGAAATATCCTCCCACTTCCACTCTGGAATAGGGAGCGGTTTCAGCATACCCGCTGGTCGCTGATGTTCTATCTTGACTTGCTGATAGGTTAAACATCTCGAAACAAATTCTGCGACTTCTCGCTTCATATTACTCCACCAGTAATTTTGTTTCAAATCTTTCTGAGTAAATATATACTTCAAACTCTTATGATCGGTAAAAATCTGACAGGTGACGCCATAAAGGTAATGATGCCAAATCTTTAACGCGAAAACCACGGTTGCTAGTTCCAGGTCATGGGTCGGTTAATTGACCTCGTAAGGTCTAAGTTGCCGTGAAGCATAGGCAGTCACTTTCCCGTTCTGCATTAATACACATCCAAGACTGTGTCCGGACGCATCACTATAAAGCACGAATCCTTCCGTCCCTTGCGGTAAAGAAAGGACAGGTGCTGAAATTAAACGGCTCTTGAGTTCTTCAAAACTCTTTTGACACGCATCAGACCACGTGTATTTTTTATCCTTCCGCAAAAGGTTCGTCATAGGTTGAGCGATTTTAGAAAATCCTTCCACAAATCGCCTGTAATATCCTGCTAATCCGAGAAAGCTTCAGATTTCCTTAACATTCTTCGGAGGTTGCCAATCTCGGATAGCCTCCGTCTTCTGAGAGTCGACACATACACCGTCTGATGAAATTACATGTTTGAGAAATGTCACTTCGGACATTCAGAACTCACATTTGGAAAACTTTCCATAGAGTTGCTCTCGTCTTAACACGTCGAGAACCTAATGAAGGTGAAATTTGTGCTCCTCTCGATCACGAGAATAAATCAAAATGTCATCAATGAAGACAACCACGAACTAATCCAAATAGTTGATTAAAACTCGATTCATTAATTCCATGAATACCGCAGGTGCATTAGTCAACCCAAACAGCATTACCACAAACTCGTAAGGACCATAGCGGGTTCGAAACGCCGTTCTAGCGATATACAACTCTCGAATTCACAACTGATGATACCCAGATCTTAAATCGATCTTGGAAAATACGGAAGCTCCCTGAAATTGATCCAAAATATAATCGATGCGGGGTAGGGGATATTTATTCTTGATCGTCACTCTGTTCAACTCTCGATAATCAATACACAAGCGAAAGAACCATACTTCTTCTTGACAAATAACACAGGTGCTCCCCACGGGGACGCACTCGGTTAGATATAACCTTTCTTGGACAATTCCTCCAGTTGATTCTTCAATTCCAACATTTCAGTCGGGGCCATCCGATACGGTCCCTTCGATAATTGGGACGTACCAGGTTCCAACTTAATCGTGAATTCCACATCTCTCTGTGGAGGCAAACCAAGTAACTCGTCTGGAAATACATCGGCATATTCTCTCAATACAGGAATATCCGCCAGCATCACTGATGATTTCTCGGTTTTGGTCATATAGCACCAATAGCTGACACACCCCTGATTGAGTAATTTCACTGCTTTCATCATATTAATGATTCTTCCAGAACTGCTGGGATTGCCCCCCTAAAAAACACACTCGACTCCATCGTCCGAAATGATAGTGACCATGCGCTTACGGACACTAATGATGGCATCGTGATGATCCATCCAATCAATACCCAAAATAACGTCATCTCTAGGTAAACCCACCACGATTAGGTCTGCTAGCCATGCACGGCCATTAAACTGAACCAGACAATTCTTAATCTCATGATCTCCGATAATTCTTCTACCGTCAGGTAGTCCAATAACATAAGGTTCACAACTAGTAGCACTATCCATATTGTAATATCCGAAATTTCTACTACTATTATTTAATGTTATTTTATCTGAGTTATGTTGTACAGCGTGGAATCTGTACAGTATGGATAAAATAAATGAAGGACTGAGATGTCAGTATTGGTATAATTGTCGTATTTGGTCGACAATTGTATTTGAGGATATAATGTGTTGAGCATATGTTTTGGTATGCCGTATGTTCGTATTCTGTATGTCGAGACGTTGGACAAGAATAGCTGAAAATGGATAAATATAGCCTTGTTAGCGCACGCTAATATTCATGTATAGCGCACGCTATCGTATAGGTTTAGCGCATGCTAAAGGTAAAAGGCAGCGCACGCTAGTACAGACCAGATCAGAGAGAATCTACGTGTGGACCCGGTCACTTTCGGCGCATGTGCCGATAAGGTCAACGGATGTTTGTTGTGAAGGGTTAGCGCATGTTAATGCATATTGTTAGCGCACGCTAACATCAGATCGGTCCAAAAGGAATCTTATCCTAGTCAGAGCTGTCAACGTGTGGACCCGTCTTCGGAGCATACAGACAAACGAGTCAACTATGAGTAGCGCACGCTATGATCAGAGACTAGTGTACGCTAAATATAGGATATTACGTACGCTATTGCATGGGCATTGCGTACGTAACTCATTGTACGAAGCAAAACAGTCGCCTCTGGACCACGATAGCCCACGCTACTAAGGAAAAGTAGCGCACGCTAATAACAGTCAGTATATATATGATTGCAGATGTGAATTATGTTCATTCGGCCATTCCTTCCTTTATTTGGAGAGAGAGAGAGTTTTTAGAGAGAAGTTTGAGATTCCAAACACTGAGAGATGATGATCTTTAACAAGATTAAGCTGAGGAACATGGATTAAAGTCTTGTTCTTGAAGTTATTGATGATTCTTGGAATGAAATTGATTGTTCTCCTTCATGGTTCGTCTATACAAGGTAATCACTCTTGATCTTTGGATTTCGTTTTGGATTGAATGTTGATATTCTCGAGTTGATGATTATTACATAAACAAGTTGACAAGCATGATTATGATATGGATTACCGAAGTATGATGATATTAATATGATTTGTGTGATTTGAATTGTGTAGTTCGTTTTATTGAGATAAGTTGGTTAATCCTCCTTCTCCTTTGCGGATGTTGATGTCATTGCTGATGATTAATCTCTGTAATGTGAGGTTAGGGAAGTGTTGTTAGGGTTCTGGGTGTTCATGATGTTGATATTTGAGGAAGAAGATGATATGTGAATATATGAATTGGATTAAGAGTTGGATGATTACCTATATGTCAAAGGATATCGGATTTCGTTGTTTTGATAGCTATGAACATGGTTTAGAATCACTTAGTGTTCTTGATAATCGCCATATGTTGACCGGTATCTGAAAAGCATGCATCTGTACAGCATTAGCGCACGCTAAGCTTACTCTCTAGCGCACGCTAACGGGAGCAACTTAGCGCATGCTACGTTAAGTGATTAACGTGCGCTAAGTAGGCAGAAAGTGCAGTATTTTCGTGTTGTGGTTGTGAATTCGTGCTTATTTGAGTTGGATTGATCAGCCTAGTGGTTAATCGGGATATTATTGAGCCGTTAGGTTTGTGAATTGGTTTTATCGATTGTTCATTGTTATCGAACTTGTTGTTTATCGATTATTGTAATAGGTTGAGATTATTTATCGGTGAATAGAACCATGCTTTGCGGTCGTGTTCGTGAATTGCATTGATCAGGGCCGAGGGACTTGTAGATGACGACAATGGAATTGGTAACGGCTTAATCGGTATCGAGGCAAGTTATTACTTGCTCAGTTTATAATATTAAATGAATGGTTTCAGTTTCATTCGTTTATAATTCGTATAGCAATGTTTATAATCGTAATCACAGGAGATTTGGGATTATAGGTTGTATTCGAGTTTTAGGAATTAAATCATAAGGTATATGATTTACATTTATTGTTGGTATACTTGGTATCGAGGATACTTTGTGGTATAGACGAAGACGTGAATTATTTACCGTCCGTGGTACTTTTTACCATCGAGTATTGAGGATAATTATTCGTGATGATTTGGACATCGAGATTGCTCTCGAAGGACTCGGGTCAAGTACTCTAATCATTTTTATCATTTTGTGTTGATCATATTGTGATACATTCGTGTATCGTTGTTGTCATGCATTTGTGCACGGATGTTGTCGTGCATTGTGTACTGTTGTTTTGTGCAGTTGTGCATTGTTGTCATATGTCCACCATGCGTTGGCCCAACGGGATCAACATGGGATATCTATAGCTGTGTGTGCTGGATCGCTGGACAGGTAATGCCACCATGCATTGGTCCGACGGGATCATCATGGGGATCTATAGCTGTATGCGCTGGATCATTGGATTACCATATGTGATGTTGTTATTGTGCATATGTATATTATGGGTTTTCCATAAGTATATAGTGTTGTTATTGATGTGAGCATATTGACGTTGTCATATGAGTATGCATTTGTAGGTCTTATGTTAGGACCATGTCCGTATGTTGTGTTGATCTAATCCTGGATTAGACTGACGTGATTTCGTCGTGGCATTTCATATCCTGAGGTGTGTGTTAGGCGTATTTTTATACGCTTATTTATCATTACTTTGTATTATTTTGGCGAGTAAAATTGCATAAATGAGCTTTTAATGTCTTATTCTCGCATGTTTGACAGAAGCTTGGAGTCTGGAAGCTAAAACGAGGCAAAATAGGCGAAAACGGCGAATTTTGACCGTGGGCCGCGGCACAAGGCAAGTGGGCCGCGGCACACGAAGAGGAGCAGCGGGCACCAGAGTAATCTGTAATCTGTGCCGCGACACAGACCAGGTGAGCCGCGGCCCAGAAGAAAGACACAGCGCCCAGGTTTTAATCTGGACGCCATGTGCCGCGGCACAGATTAAGTGAGCCGCGGCACACAGGGCGGTTTTGGTGTGCTCCGCGCGGATTTGGGCCGTTTTGAAGCCAGTTCTCGACCTACTCACACGGACGCGATTTGGAGGCTGTGGGGAGGTATAAATAAGGGTTTAAGACCCTAATTAATCATCTTGGAGGCTTGGGAAAAGGAGGAACACAGAAGAATATCGCAGACGAGAGAAGCAGAAGACATCAAGGGCAGAGGGCGGAAGCCAGAAGAACGGAGGAATCCGAGCTCTTCATCTGCGTTTGATTTTCATGCTTTTATTTATAAATTATGTATTTTCATTATTTAGCATGTCAGGCTAAAACCCTAATCTAGGATTTTGATGAAACCTATGTTTTGACGGATTTGCTTGAGATTATCTATTTAATTCCCTTTTTATTGAGTTTTTCCAATCGTGTTTAATGCTTTCAATTATCTGGCCAATAGTTGTATTGTTTTAATCATTCAATTCGAATCGGGAGAGGAGAGTTGGTGAGGAACTATTGGTGAGGACCGTTTTATCTTGTGAGATAGGAATATACTCATAGGAACTACGTGGCCTTTTGGAGATTTTATGCTTTTTGTCTATTGACGAATTAATTCACCTAGGGATAGAGTGTGTTATTCGCCTTTAGAAAAATCTATTGACCTCGGGAGAGGCGGTAGAGTATATTAGCAATCTTCGCCTTCAATAAATTGGGAAAATCATTAACTTCAGATAATCGAGAGTAAATTCGGATAAACCAAGGTGGATTCAGAATCCTAGACTTATTCATCATTTGATTCTCTTTCTTCAAGCGATCGTTTTTACTGTTTAGTCTCTTATTAATTTTCTTTAGTAATTAATTGCAACCCAAAGTTCGATTGTTCAAATAAAACTGGAATACACAAAAATCGGTAGTTAGTGATTCAGTCCTCGTGGGAACGATACTCACTCATCACTTTATTACTTGTCAACGATAACGTGCACTTGCGTTAACGAAAAATCCGCAACAAGTTTTTGGCGCCGTTGCCGGGGACTGATTTTTCGCTAATATCAATACCAAGCGACTCTAATTTTAATTTGAAGTTTTTTTTCTTTAGTCTCTATATTTTTAATTTCTTCATTATGTTTTCCTTTGAGTATCGTGGCCCTTCGCATTTCATAAATTTCGATGTTCTTAATAATTTGCCAAATAGGGTCAGTCAGCCCCCTCCCCCAAAACAAAAGACCATGCTTGAACAATGTGTAGACACTCTTAAAAATCCTGATAGTACCCTTTTTGAGCTAGAATGTGCAAGTTGTGGTCTTGAGATTCACTATGGTTATTTTCCAGCTCATATATTTAGTAGTGAAGTTGAGGGGGAGGTTGAGAAGAAAGACATGCTAAGTTTTAGGGTCGATCCCACAGCACCTGATAATTACATAAAGTGTGATGAGCCTATAGAAGAAGTTACCATTGATGATGTTTCCAAAGAAATTCCATTTAATTTTCATCAAACTTCGACTAATAAGGTGAACACTTATGTGCCTAAAATTTTATTAACGGTGCCGCGCATAATCTTTCCTAAATCCATAATGGGAGAGATTGACCCTATTACTTTTGATTCTGTTGAGGCTGATACCATGAGTTCTAATGAGGTTGTTCATGATAAGTCTTTATTATTTACCCATTCGAACTCTGCCTATTTTTTCATGCCTTATCATTATTATATTCTTCCATCATTTTTTGGTTGCCCGCATAATTATTCTTACTCATTATTTTTGGCAACCGGGCATGAACCAAAGCCTCCCTTATGGAATAAGAGGCTTATAGATTGTAAGAAATGGGTATTTGGCAATCTCCCTAGAAAGAAGCCACGTTGAATTTTTGTTTGCCACGTCGTGCTCAAGACGTAAAATAGAGCGCTTGATGGGAGGCAACCCATCATTTTACTTGCTTTCTAGTTAGTTGTTTTATTTGATTTTTCGTTAATAATTTTCTTTTCATTGTTTTGTATTTCGTTTGGATTCGTGTATTCTTGTGGCCCTTATTTCTCTAATCTTTTTATAACCCCAATGAGATATTATCCTTCATATTCTAGTCTTTCTTGGCGTAATGTCTACAGTTATTTCATGACTAGAGACTAAGTTTGGGGGTCCCTGGTGATGTGGGGGATTATTTGAAGTATGGATTGACAGTCGATTCCACTCAGACATGTGCTGGATTTCAAGAAGACATTTGGAATAAGTTTCACTTTTCCTTATCTCTTTTATTTTCACATGAGTTGTACTATTGATGATGTTAGGTGTAGTGGAATAAATGGAAGCATGCGATAACTTTCTGAATTTTTCTTTGGTATAAATTGCATTTGCTTTATTGTCCTTGCATGCTGTTGATGGTTTTGTTCAAAATCGTGAATTTTTCGTGCTTCCGTGTGTAAAACTGATGTTACGATACTGATGTCTCTTGGAAGAAACGGTTGACTTCTGGTCGAGTTGCAGTTAGAGATTTCTGCTTCTGATGAGTATTCAATTAGGTCCGAAATTTTATCGTTTTTGTAGAAATTTTAGCAGATAAGAAAGGAGACATACGTGCTTTCAAATCACCGTTTATACATTTGGTTAAAATTTTCGCGTAGCTAGTCGTCCAGTACCATGAGTTTTGTTGGCATTTAAATTGAGTTTAGAGTCGGACAGTTTGTCCCAAGAAAAAGTCGAAATACTATTTGTTCTATGATGGGAAGTCTAGTAACCGGGGGTATTCACGTGACCCGTTGTTTACTCTCGTGTAAAACGACGACCCTGAATAGATTAATAATTTAGAAATATCGCATTACCGATGATGGGAAGCCTAGTAACCAGGGGTATTCACGTGACCCGTTGTCTACTCTCGCGTAAAACGGCAACCTTGACATGCGGGAATTGCTATTCGAGTTTTTTCTCCGCTGTAGAGGGGGGCTTAGTAACTAGAAGCATTCATGTGCTCCATGAGTGTCTTTTACGTCAAACGGTTCCCCGATACATGAGAATGGAAATCCACCCTAGGATCATCCCGATGAAATATCCCGAGAGCCGAAACCTAGTGGTTAACTCGAATCATATTATTGATCATACATAAGGGAATGTTGTCCTGAGAGTAATTTTGATAATGAAACTCTTGAATTTTGTCACTAGACTGTGGGACTGAGCGAATTAGCTTGTTTAATCTAACCCTTCATATTGGCGGTCGGTTAAATTCACACTTGTTAATCTTTGAGCTGGATTTTCTTCATAAACGATTGATTAGGACTGAAATTGGTTACTTAGTGGAATCAGTGTCCTGGATGCGACTCGCTATTACGATACTTGTACTATTCTTTGAGATTTTCAGGGTAGTATTGATTAAGTTGAGCACTATGGACTTGCATGATTATTCGCGATACATTTTGTTTAAAATTGATAATTTTTGCTTGAGGACAAGCAAAGGCTCAAGTTTGGGGGTATTTGTTAGGCGTATTTTTATTCGCTTTTATATCATTATTTTATATCCATCTTGAGCCTTATTCAGTATAAATGAGCTTTTAAAGCACTATTCTTAGATGTTTTACAGGAAATCGGAGTCCGGAAGCCAAAACGATGAAAAAACGGGCGAAAACAGCAGTTTTTAGTCATGAGCCGCGGCACACACCAAGTGAGCCGCGGCACACGAAGACAACCAGCGAACGCTGTGCACACTGTACTGTGTGCCGCGGCACACACCAAGTGAGCCGCAACACAGGAGGAAAAAGGCGCCCAACAACAGGCACTGAAGGATATGGGCCGCGGCACAGATTAAGTGAGCCGCGGCCCACCGGGCGGTTTTGCTGAATATTCCGCGGTTCTGGGCCGTTTTTGGAGCCTGTTCCCAACCTAATTCCCGGACGCGTTTCGGAGGCTGATGAAGGGTTATAAATATGCAATCAAGGTCAGAAAACAAGGGAGGGAGGATCATCATCGATCAAGGAAGGGCATCAATAGAAAGAGAGAAGAACACAAGGAGGAGATTTGTGGGGCGACGACAAGACCACGGATTCCTACGGTTTTTCTTAGTTTTTCCGCATCTAAATTTCTAGATCTATTCGTGTAGGATTTTGATTGTAGCCGATTTCATGACGGGTTGATTATTTATTATTATTTCGATTTACTTGTTATTCTATTAAATTGGATTCTTCTTATTGTTCTTAATGCTTTTTAATTGTCTGGCCAACAGTTAAATTGTTTTGAATGTCTTTATGGATTCGGGAGATGAAATTTAGGCATAGTTCTTGTGAGACGAATCATAATTTTCGTGAGATAGGAATATACTCATGCGAATTGTGAAGCCTATTTATTGTGGGAATTCTTGAGCTGTTTTAGCTATTAATTATCTAATTCGAATAGGGATATATCGAGTTAATAATTCGTAGTATTTTCTATCGACCTTGGGAAAGGCTTTAGAATAATTTAGGAATTCCTGGCTTACAATCAATTGAATAAAAGTGAATTGAATTGAATAAATATCATTCCTGATTGTTTGAGGTGAAAATCATAATCCTACGCCCTTATTAGTATTATTATTATTATTAGTGCTATTATTTATTTTCTGCAATTAGTTTAGGTATAAATTCCGAATACTTGTTCTTTAAATAAAATTGTGAGTCGACTATATTTTGGTACTTAGTGAAATCAGTCCTCGAGGGAACGATACTTTACTTATCACTTTATTACTTGTTGACACCGTGCACTTGCGGCATATTGTGAGGGATTTTCCCACAACAGTATGTTCCGTATTTTCTTTTGGTATTTGTCTTTGATGGACAGTCGATTATCGTGTTGAGATGCGATTGGGTTGGACAGAGTTAGTAGATTTCGTACAGTGAGTTATGATAATGTTTTGAGAACCTTGGGTATTGTTGAGATACAATACAGATATTTCGGTATGAGCGTATTGTGTTGTTGAAAGGATACGAGATGTGAACTTTGGTAAATTTTATCATGAATTGGTAAAATTATGGCGGTAAGATTACATTGGTCATATTCTTGCTTAGTATTTTCATTGATATGTAATTATTGACGAGATGTGATGGTTATCATTGTTAGATATTATGGCTGACCCCGTCGTGGGCTTTCTTTTTAAGTTCTTGGATTATCAAGCTTGTAGCGATCGTGGAGAGATGAGCTTCTCGGAGAATACTGGCTAGGGCATGTATTTGTGTTTTGAGTTTCCTGATCAGTTCTTGTATTCCGCTGCTAGAGTATTTTAATCATTTGTCTTTTTCCGCTGCGTGAGTATTTTTAAAATGACCTATTGGTATCTGGTAACTTAGGTTACTTTGGAAATTATTTTATAACGTGTAAGCGATAGCTTAACGTATGTTTTTAAACTGTTGAGTTTTGGCATTTTGGGCCTTGGTTTCAAATGAGATTCTACGACGGTTTTGATAAACGAGTTTTATAAAGTCTTCGAATATTTTTAAAAGATAGTACCGTCGTTAGCCTCTTGGGCGTTTGTAAATGTTTGTGAAAATATCCTTCAGCCTTGTGGGTTCCATCTTGGGACCCACGGTGCTGTAATATTCCCGGTCAGCTCTGGGGGTTTTACAGAATATGGTATCGGAGCTTAGGTTGTGAAAACCTAGGCAGTCGGGTCGAGTTGGGTCGTGCTTTTGTCGTGTCATTCGAGTTGTCGGTTGACAAGTGTTTAAGCTCTGAGTTTTTGCTGTTCACTGGGGCTTATGCGTTATGTGATTTACCAGTGTAGTACTGGGGTTGTTGTAACTTTTTCAAATGGTATTAACGTGTTTCTTCGGATAGAGATATGTTGTGTTCTCGAGTTGAACTGAGTTTGCAAAATGTGTGTTTTGAAAATATCTGTGTCGAGTATTTTCTTGAATCTGGACATGTGCCAGTATCACGGGGAATCGTCGGCTTCACGATCTGTAAGTATTTGGATTCTAGAATTGTATTGAGATTTATTGCCGTTCTAAGTTGATATGCTTTGAGATTCAGCAAGTATTATGCGTTACAGTATAAGGTGACAAAGTTGGGACAGGATTGATGATCTTGAGAAGTTATGATTTTGGAAATCAATATGTCGGTTAAATTTTGGGAAACAGAGTTGTGCATTTGGGAGAAATGTTGTGGATGGTTGAGAAGAACATGTAGTCATGATAGATCATTTTGTGATATATGAACTGCTATTGAGCATTTGAAAATGATACTTTTCAAAATGAATGTTTTACGGATGTTCTACAGTAAATGATTTTTGGGCCGAGACCCAATCGACTTTGAAATAGTTTTATAACTCAGGACTTAGGGTCCGAAAAAGAGTTTTCTACTTTTTAAACTTCTCGTAATGCGGAACGAAATACGGGCTGAGACCCTAATGTTTCAAACGGCTTTTCTGTTTTCCTTAAAACTCCCGAGATTTGTAAAACACTTTATCAATCGTTTAACTACTTTATCATTACCTTTCGGGGTTTTGATTTATTGGTTCAAATGAAACTTCTCGGGAAGTCTTTCGCTGTGTTGATTTGTTTCAATGTTTTGTCATAGCATATTTGAGGTGATCCAGGATGGGTTAATGATTGACGTTGCGAGTCATATGTGGAAAAAGGATCTAGCCGATTTAATTTTTCAAAAACTGATTTTGTGGTCTTACCAAAATTTATGTTTTGAGCTTTGAAATTTTTGAAAGAACTTTCGAAAATTTGTCTTCTTGACAAGATTACATGATTTTAAATTGGTTTTGAAAATGTAACTAATATACATACGCATTTAGTGCATAACGCATATCATGGTGAAGTTCTGAGTGTGACTCACGAACTGGATAAGACATCAGTATGGTACGATGAATGGAGATTCGAACTTCAGTATGGTAGTTTGATTATCCATGGATGATCGGTTGATCAATCAGATAAGAAAAATATGCTGCGTATTGTATATTCGGGTACAGTATATGATTTTGGAACTTCGAGTTTTGTGAAATCGGGACACATGTGCTATGTAATTCTATTGGTATGGTAGTAGTGCGATTTTATCATAGTGATTTTTGAATGATTTCTGTGTAAGTGTAGATTTGGGGATGGTGACTCCATGTTGGTTGCTTTGAATATTGAGTGGTCGTTGCCACTCCACTTATGATTGGATATGTTCATTAGTTTGTGATTGGTTGTTCGTATGCCGAGGAGTATATTCACCAGTCGGGTATGTTTATTGAGATCCATTGTATGTGATTGGTGTGTCTTTTTGAGAACTTTATTCGTTCATATATCGGTTTTTGTAGTTCTGTGTTGATCGTGTTGGAGCTTATCGTGTGAAGATATTCTCAATTATAGCTGATCGTTCATTGGTAATATTGGAGTTTATCATGTCGATGATATTCTCTACTGCATTTTGACCTTTGGATTGGTCGTATTAGAGTTTATCATGTCGATGATATTTTCGGTTAATTTATTGGTTGATCATTGCTAGTGATCATCTGAGCGTTCAGATTTTGTGTCGATGTTTCGGGATTCGTTGCCATCGTGTTGGGCAGTTGTTTCACAGATGTATCGTGTATTATTCATTTGTAACAGGATTTGGACTTGATTGTGTAATCAAGCAGACATGATTTGAAATGGATAGATTATTTCATCCGAAGATGATATATTTTTGTTGAGACTCATGGAATTGTGATCGTAAGCATGTTGAAGCTTTACAGTGAAGTCACTTGCTAGTATCTTAGGAGATCATCGACTTCGCGCATTTGTAAGTATGCTATTTTGGTTATTCGGTAATAATGATGATTGATTGTTGTCGTGATGGTTTCGGAATATTTTGGTTGAATGGTTTGTTTGTTTTCTATGACGGATTGCAAGTTTCGAGGACAAAACTTATTTTAAGTGGTGTAGTATGTAATATCCGAAATTTCTACTACTATTGTTTAATGTTATTTTATCCGAGTTATGTTGTACAGTGTGGAATCTGTACAGTATAGATAAAATAAATGAAGGACTGAGATGTCAGTATTGGTATAATTGTCGTATTTGGTCGACAATTGTATTTGGGGATATAATGTGTTGAGTATATGTGTTCGGTATGCCATATGTTCGTATTCTGTATGTCGAGACATTGGACAAGAATAGCTGAAAATGGCTAAATATAGCCTTGTTAGCACACGCTAATATTCATGTATAGCACACGCTATCGTACAGGTTTAGCGCACGCTAAAGGTAAAAGGCATCAGCACGCTAGTACAGACCAGATCAGAGAGAATCTACGTGTGCACCCGGTCACTTTCGGCGCATGTGCCGATAAGGTCAACGGATGTTTGTTGTGAAGGGTTAGCGCACGCTAAAGCATATTGTTAGCGCACGCTAACATCAGATCGGTCCAAAAGGAATTTTATCCTAGTCAGAGTTGTCGGCGTATGGACCCGTCTTCGGAGCATACAGACAAATGAGTCAACTATGAGTAGCGCACGCTATGATCAGAGACTAGAGTACGCTAAATAGAGGATATTACGTATGCTATTGTATGGGCATTGCGTATGTAACTCATTTTACGAAGCAAAACAGTCGCCTCTGGACCACGATAGCGCATGCTACTAAGGAAAAGTAGCGCACGCTAATAACGGTCAGTATATATATGATTGCAAATGTGAATTATGTTCATTCGGCCATTCCTTCCTTTATTTGGAGAGAGAGTTTTTAGAGAGAAGTTTGAGATTCCAAACACTGAGAGATGATGATCTTTTACAAGATTAAGCTGAGGAACATGGATTAAAGTCTTGTTCTTGAAGTTATTGATGATTCTTGGAATGAAGTTGATTGTTCTCCTTCATGGTTCGTCTATACAAGGTAATCACTCTTCATCTTTGGATTTCGTTTTAGATTGAATATTGATATTCTTGAGCTGATGATTATTACATAAACAAGTTGACAAGCATGATTATGAGATGGATTACCGGAGTATGATGATATTAATATGATTTGTGTGATTTGAATTGTGTAGTTTGTTTTCTTGAGATAAGTTGGTTAATCCTCCTTCTCCTTTGCGGATGTTGATGTCATTACTGATGATTAATATCTATAATGTGAGGTTAGGGAAGTGTTGTTAGGGTTCTTGGTGTTCATGATGTTGATATTTGAGGAAGAAGATGATATGTGAATATATGAATTGGATTAAGAGTTGGATGATTACCTATATGTTAAAGGATATCGGATTTCGTTGTTTTGATAGCTATGAACATGGTTTAGAATCACTTAGTATTCTTGATAATCTCCATATGTTGATCGGTATCTGAAAAGCATGCATCTGTACAGCATTAGCGCACGCTAAGCTTACTCTCTAGCGCACGCTAACGGGAGCAACTTAGCGCATGCTATGTTAAGTGATTAATGTGCGCTAAGTAGGCAGACAGTGCAGTATTTTCGTGTTGTGGTTGTGAATTCGTGCTTATTTGAGTTGGATTGTGTTGTTACCCAAAATATTATCCGGAGATAGTATTGCTGGAATGATCGAGTAACAAACAAATGCGAGAACACTTCCGTGAGAAAATAGGTAACACAAGATTTGCCGGGGTTGTTAATCCCGGGCTTGAATGCTCTCGCGAGATGTTATTAATAAATATACTGTCGAGTACAAATATTAATGTTAGAATCTATTACAAGGAGTGTAAAGACTTCTAGTTATCTAGGCTTTAGAGCGCGTAGATTTCCGGAAGAACCAGATAGATAAATATGTGAGTTCTTGCTTGGGACATATGATGAATGTGTATGAATATGACTATGAATGTATAAGTGGTTGCCAAAAGAGTATTTTATTCTCTCTTTTGTGTGTATTTTGCACTGAATTCGTAGTAAATTCGCCTCTCCTTGGCCATAGCAGTGAGTTCTCTATTTATAGGGGACAAGGTAGTTGGGATTCCTCAGGCGATCGCGGGCGACCGCCGTTTTCTATATTAAAATAAAATGGCCGATCGTCCCGTCACGTGGGCCTGTTCCCTTGAGGTCCGAGGTCGCTGCGGGTGGCCAGCTGGGCGAACCAATGAGAAGCCAGCACGCGTCTTGAGTTGCTGTCCGGGGAGGACCCACTTTGTACCTTTCGGCGGCCTTGTCGGTAGGTGTGGTAGGTGACAGGCTGGGGTCAAAGGTCCTATCTGTCGGTATCCTTTGAAGATCCGCACGTGGGCCACCGTCCAAGATTCGGTCTTCGACGACTTTGACGGATGCTGGATCCATACGTGGCACGAGATGATCGCCTCTGGTTCGCTCATTAAAGACGATCGTTAGACATCAAAAGACGATCACTGGGTACCAAAAGACGGTCGCCGCATTGTGCCGAACTCTAGGCGTTTGTCCAGAGTATGTCTTCCATGGTTGGCTTATCTGATTGTGATGCCGATCGCTTATCGAGGCGTATTAATCGCCGCACAACAATTGCCCCCAGCTCGCCTCGATGTTGAAAACACGGGGTGAGGTGGCACTGTTGGAAATCGCCAATGTTTAAACGATCAGCCAATCTGAATTCAAATTTGGACGATCTTCTTTCGCGTCGGGAGCAGCGGGAAATGAAGGTGGGCTTTCTAAAAGTGGCAGGGACACGCGTCGCGCCGCTGTTG
This sequence comes from Orobanche coerulescens, assembly GCA_033398695.1. Classification (NCBI taxonomy): domain Eukaryota; kingdom Viridiplantae; phylum Streptophyta; class Magnoliopsida; order Lamiales; family Orobanchaceae; genus Orobanche; species Orobanche coerulescens. The sequence continues at coordinate 153,410,384 of CM065803.1, forward strand.
GGGGAGTCCGACGGTTTGTCGGACTTGTCGGCTGGCATGCCCTCGAAAAGATGCGTTTGCGGGATTCGAGGGCAGCATTTAATGCGTCCCCACGTGACGGTTGCGATCCAGCCCTCGAGGTTTCTCCTATTTGCATTTTGACCCCCGTCTCCATCTATAAAAGGGCCAAGGCTTCTTCTCCTTCACTTTTTACGCGTCCTTGCATCCATAGCCGAAACTCTGCAAAAATTTCTGGAGCTTCTTGTGCCGATCTTCTTCTTTTCTCTAGGTAAGAAAAATTAACCTTCTCCCTCCATTTACTTTCTAATATGTCGGGAGGATCCAAAACCTTCGAGACCGGAAGTTCTTCCGCTGCCGCAGCATCGCCTGAACGGGAGGAGATTCCCGTTGGAGTGGATATGGAGACGGCCGTTGAAGCTATTCGAGCGGGGATTGCACCCGCAGAACTCGAAGAACTTTTCAACGAGGCCGAAGTGGCGAGGACGGCGGCGACGGCGGAGCAGGGGGGGCTCGCCGGTGGATGAGGATGATTTGGTGCGGGCGGCCTGGGAACGAGAGAGTAGATTCGGCCCTGCCTATGTGGCTTTTGCTCAGATGATGGAAGCGATCGCCGGACCCTGTCCGGAATTCGACTTCGAGGCCTACTCCGCCGCTCACCCTTACGAACATGTGAAGCGGACGGTTTTTCAGGCCGTCGTCCCGTCTCCGTGGACTCTCGGAAAGATCCAGAGTACGGCGACCAAGAAAGACCTGAGCCGTTGGAGGGCCAAATATCACATCCCCTCTGACGTTTCCTTGCACGTGCCCTCGGAGAATGAACGTGCCGACCAACCACCCAAGGATATGGTTGCCGTTAGCGAGATGATTATGGAGGCGGGTCTGCGATTTCCTCTGCCATTCGCCGTCTCCTACTTGCTGATCGCCTGGAATTTGGCGCCTCTTCAACTGACGCCGAACGCTTGGCTACAGATCATCTGCACGTTGACACTGTTTGGCGGTCACCGGTTGTTCCGCCTCCTTACTGCGCTGGAGATGAATTATTTGTTTAAACTGGCCGCGCAGAAATGGTCGATCGGCGGCAATCATATCCAAGGCCAAATCGGGAGAGTGGTCCTCGGTGTGCCGAATAAGACCAGGGGTGACCTGGCTAAATGGTGCTGGGTCGGCGGGGTGTGGCGATCGGCATCGAGTGACAGGCCGAATGAGGAGTTGGAGATCCCCACCACTTTCCGGGAGAGGAACCCGAGTAAGGATTTTAACTCTCCCCTTGATTGAGCTTGTCTTGGACTGATCTAATTTTGTTTTCTTTTTGCAGTACCTCTCGTTCCAGCGATCGGCGACCTTCCATTTGATTTCTTGATCGTTTGGGAGCGGATCCGTGCCTTGCCCCTTTATTGACGTTCGCTCGCTTGGTACCGAAGCTCATCGGTTGGGGGCTCGATTGTTCTGCTTCCCCCATCACTTGAAAGTTCCAGGTATGAGCTTAAGCGGTGCTTCCTTGCTCGACGATCGTCCCCAGGAGGTCGTATCGTTTAAGTTGTTGTCTAACTTTTTTGTATCTCTTCTTTGACAGAGGTTCATTTTCCCCGATTTGCCGAGCCACCGCCAGAGATCGCCATGTCAAACCCGGGACTCATCGGTCGCCTTCACTTGGGTAAGCAGACTGGTCGCGTTCCTGCAACGACGTCTCGCCCTGCTCCGGTGACGAGGCCTGCCGAGGTGCCAGTCGCCGAGCCAGTGGTTCAGGGAGAGGAACCGCTTCAGCACCGCAAGAGGCGGAGGTCGGAGGAGTCCCCGTCGATTTCTGAGGCGGATGTATCCATTCTTGAGCCTCCGGTTGCTGCGGCACCTATCTCTGCCATCCCGATGATGGAGCGATCAGGCCCTAGGCCTTCGGTCCCCGGCTCCCGGTCATATGGTGGCTCGATGAAGAAGGTGGCGATCGCCGAGGCGGAAACCTCTCGGGGCAAGCCTTATTTTGGACGCGATCCCGAGCTGGTCAACAGGTAAGAAAGGATCAAAATTTTCTGAGTTAGGCATTTTGGGCAAGGTATAGGCTAACTCTTTGGTTTCTTTGGTTTGTGCTGCAGGGTTCGTCTTGCCGACCCGGACGTTGCTCCTATGGTGCTGGACTTTTTGTCGAGCAAGGCTCCGCAAACATCTCTCGACATCCCCACTTACATCCAGCAGGCTATCTCCTCTCTGCCCAAGGCCTGGACGACCGATCTTGATGCGATCGCTCATCGTCGATCTGGAGATGCCATGCAGGCGACCCTTGCCCTGGCTCTCCAGACGGCGACGATGGCCGTCCAAGCTGCTAGGGATTTTGAGGGGCGACCCTCCACTGCTCGTCTCCATAGCGACCTCGAGGCCGCCCGGAACAAAAATATCGAGTTTGCCAACCGGATCCAGTCTATGGAGAAGGAGTATGAGGAGACGGCCAAAAGAGCTAAACAGGACGTTGACCGATTGAAGCAGGAGCTGAGCCGCTCTAAGGAGGCTGCCGACCGATCCCGTGATAAGGAGAAAGAAACCCGCCAGAAGTTCGCGGCTTCGCAGGAGGAGGCGGTCGGGCTGAAGGTGATGGTGGATCGGCTCAGCGGTGAGCTGGAGGCGGCGAAGAAGGAGCTGGAGAAGGCCAAGGGTGAGAATGCCGCCAAGGTGGTCGAGTTGGCGGAGGCCGAGAAGACGGCCGTGGATTTGAAGGGGCAGTTGAAGGCGATCAAGGTCGATCCCTACCTCAACGTTGCGCTCGTCGGCGAGTTTGCTTATTACTTGGCCTATGCTGACGCTGTTCGAGCCGCTAAAAAGGCAGGGATCGAGATCGGTCCCTTGATGGAGAGCTTCAAATCCTATGCCCTCGAGCATCCTCTGCACCCGGAGTTCTCCTTGCCGATCCTTGACTTTGTCGACTTCGGGATCGATTTGAGTTGGTATTCTGGTAAACTCATTCATCCCGAGGCCGATGGGGGGGCCCAAGCCGATCCGCATCCTGAGGGCGATGACCAGCCGGCGGGGCCTTGAGAGACATTTTTGTTTTCCTCTGTAACGTGTACTTTTTGTTTTCCTTTTGTAATGCCCTCGGGCCCCATAATGTACGGAACTTGCGTTATGAATAAAATGTTCCTCTTTTCATACTGTCTCATTACATACGATCGCCTTTGAATGTTTGCGTGCAATTTTTACAAGTACCTGTATGATTGCTTTCGACGTTTTGTTCATCCGACCGATTGTCTGAGTGTTGAAAGCATTGATATGTTTTGAATCGGAATTCTTACTTGTAATTTTTGTCGAACGACTCCGATCGTCCTGCGTGTGTTTGAGCGAAGCCGATCGTGTGTGGTTCCTCTTTGTTCTATCGTATTTGGGATTATCTCGACCCATCTCTGCCCCCTTGTTTTTGTTCACTTATTGTAAGTAAGGAAACAAAAACTAGTCTGTCAGGCGAGCTATCTTCATTTTGCCGATTCTGAAGAATCAAGTACGGTTGGGGTGTTCGATGGAACGACCTCCCCAATCGTGTCTTTGTGTGCGAGGGATATTGTGTATCCCGCGACTCACTTTTTGTGATGGTCCTCCGTTAGGCTACGCCTGCCTTGTGTTAAAACGAAAGGCGGGCGATCTTGGTCCGGAGGAGTCCTTGCGCGGGGCGTCGTCGGCTTATTCGACTCCACGTACGCGGCTTGTCAGCTCTGCTTCCACCTCGGCTCGCCATGAAGATGGTGACCCTCGACGGGGTACGTTGAGACGGGGGTAGTGGCACGTCGTATTGTCTGGGTTCACCATGTTAAATGATGTACCTTGAGGACGTGCGATCGTGCCTACTGATTATTTTGGAGGGTCCTTCGGCTACGCCGGCCTCGTATTTATACGAAGGGCGGGCGATCTCAGCCCAAAGGAACCCTGCATGGGCGAAGCTGTCGGTTCCATCGACCTCCAGGACCATGGCTGCATTGATTTTACATCGGATCGTCGTGATCAACGAACGTCGGCGGTATGCGATATGCCTGGTGGGGCGATCGCCAGAATAGATGGGATAGGAAAAAATCTCATTATATTCCTTGTACATCATTGAAATTGAATACAAAATTATCACTGGTAGTATTTTTTCAGATGCACGGCGTTCCAGGGGTATTGATCCGGAGTACCGTCAGGATGTTCCAGTTCGTAGGCTCCTTTAGTTAGCCATCTGGATACTCTGAAAGGTCCTTCCCAGTTCGGACCGAAAACGCCTGTGTGGGTTTGGATCTTCTTGAGGACGAGATCGCCCACTTGAAACCTTCTTTCTTTGACCTTTGAATTGAAGAACTTCTCGGCTCTCCTTTTGTGGATTGTGTTCTTCATTTCTGAGGTCAGCCATCGTTCTTCGAGCATGTCTAGGTCGATTCGTCGGGCCACATCGTTGTCGGTCGTCATCTCCTGTTCGGTTCGATGGCTGAGGACGGCGATCTCTGAAGGAATCACCGCCGTTCCGAAGGCAAGGGCGAATGGGGTTTCGCCGGTTGAATTGCGGGTCGTCGTTCGGTAGGACCACAAAACGTCTGGGAGCTCGCTCGCCCATCGTCCTTGCCTGGATTCGAGTCGTGCTTTAATCGTGTGTTTGAGGATCTTATTCACTGCCTCTACCTGACCGTTCGTCTGAGGGTGATAGGGCGCTGAGAATAACCTTTTGATTCCCCACTTTTCACAGAATTGCATGACTTCTAAGCCGTCGAACTATTTTCCGTTGTCGGAGATGATGGCCTGGGGCAGATCGAATCGGCATACGACGTTTTTCCATATAAACTTGATCACTTTCTCTTGGCCGATCTTGTTGAGCGGTTCGGCCTCAGCCCATTTGGTGAAATAGTCGACCCCTACGATGGCGAACTTACAGCCCCCTGGAGCCGTCGGCAAGGGACCTATAAGGTCGATGCCCCATTGCGCAAATGGCCAAGGGCTATACATGGAGGTGAGCTGTTCGGGGGATAGTTTAATGTTGGGGCCCATTATCTGACATCTATGACACGATCTGGCATAGGCGATTGCATCCTTCTGAAGTGATGGCCAGAAAAACCCTTGCCTGGTTGTCTTATGGATGAGAGCTCGCCCGCCCGCATGGTTTCCACAAATCCCGTCATGGATCTCAGCTAAAACGAGCCGACCTTCCTCTGGTGTAATACACTTGAGGAGGGGAAGGCTGAAGGCTCGCTTGTAAAGCCGGTCGTCCAATAGGGTATATCTGGTCGCACGGAGCTGGAGTTGGCGAGCTTTGACACGGTCGTCAGGGACCGTTCCGTCCTTTAGGTATTTGATGAACGGAGTCATCCAGTTCTCTTCGGAAATGGCAACCGTGGTAACTAGGCTTTTGTCGATTGCCGGCCTTGTTGACTTTGTGATTTGGATATTGGAGAAGTCGGCTGCCCCATCCGACGATGCTAGTTTGGAAAGGGCATCGGCCTGGGAGTTGTGTTCTCTTGGGACTTGTTCGATTAGCACTTCTTCAAATTTTGTGCACATTTCGGCGACCAGCTCTTGGTATTTGACCATCTGTTCGCCGCGCGCCTCATATTCTCCCTTGACTTGGTTCACTACCAAAAGGGAGTCCATGAAGATATGGAGGCGACGAACATCTAGGGCGAGGGCTAGATCGAGCCCGCCTACCAAAGCTTCGTATTCGGCTTCATTGTTGGTCGCACGAAAATCGAAACACACAGCATTTGTGAAACTTTGTCCGTCGGGGCTGATGAGGACAATCCCTGCCCCTGCTCGCGAATTGGTCGCCGAGCCATCCACATATAATTTCCAGGCGGGTCGGCCGATCTGGGTCGGACTGTGAGGGAAAGTTAATTCCACCACGAAGTCCGCCAGATCTTGTCCCTTGATCGCCGTGCGAGGAGCGTATGTGATACCGTATTGGGCGATCTCCAGCGACCACTTGAGGAGTCGCCCGTTAGTGTCCGGCCGGTGTAGGACTTGCCTTAGAGGTAGAGTTGTTAGGACTTCCACTTGGTGATCGAAGAAGTAAGCCCTCAGCTTACGAACACTCATGACAATGGCATAGGCGATCTTCTCCAATGGTGTATAGCGTGTCTCAGCGTCGTGGAGCGCCTGGCTAACATAGTAGATCGGCAAGTGGGCTTGTCCCTGTGCTCGCACCAGAACGGCACTCAGCGCGACCTCCGAGGCTGCTAGGTAAAGGAATAATTTTTCACCGGGGATCGGCTTTGAGATCCGGGGTTAGATAGATATTCCTTTATCTTGGCGAACGCTATCTGGCTTTCCTTCGTCCATGCGAACTTCTTGTTCTTGATGGTTGCGAATAAAGGCTTGCTTTTATCGCCGAGCCGTGATATGAAACGGTTGAGGGCGGCTAGACAACCTGTGAGGCGTTGCACCTGTTTGATGTTTCGCGGTTCCTGCATGTCAAGGATCGCCTGTATCTTGGTGGGGTTCGCCTCGATCCCCCTTTGGCTTACTATGTGCCCCAGGAACTTCCCGGAGCCCACCCCGAAGTTGCATTTCTTGGGGTTCAGCTTCATGTTAAACTTCTCAAGGATGGCGAACGTCTCGGCGAGATCGTTGAGGTGATCTTCCTTTTTGAGGCTTTTGACTACGATATCGTCAATGTAGACCTCCATGGTCTTGCCGATCTGATTAGCGAACATTCTATTGACTAATCGCTGGTAGGTCGCCCCTGCGTTCTTCAAGCCGAACGGCATTCGGACCCAAAAGTATATGTCTTTTTCCGTGTGGAAAGATGTGTGTTTTATGTCTTCCTCCGCCATTGGGATTTGATGATACCCGGCGAAGGCATCCATAAATGACATCATTTCGCAACCTGCCGTACTATCGACCAAGTGATCAATATGAGGCATCGGGAAATGATCTTTTGGACATGCCGCGTTGAGGTTGGTGAAGTCAATGCATAACCTCCAGGAGCCAGTTGGCTTTTTGACGAAGACCGCGTTGGCGACCCACTGTGGTTCGTCTGTGGCTACTCCGATCAATTTGTTGTTGAGTAACTTCTGGACTTCTATGTCGAGCGCCGCGTATTTCTCGGGGCCGAACTTCCTACGCTTATGGTGAACCGGCTTCATTGCTCGGTCGATCTTCAGATAATGGCAAGCGTGTTCGGGACTTATACCAACCATATCTTGATGCGACCAGGCAAAGACCCCGATGTTCCTACGTAGCAAGTTGATCAGATCTCCCTTTAATTCGTGGTCGATGCTCGCGCCGATCTGTACTTCCCGTTCTGGATGAACTGGATACATCGTAATGCTTTCCAACTCTTCGACAGGGACGGTCGCCTCTCGTTTGGTGCGATCTACGGACTCGGTCCTTGGATCGATGTCGAGTCTTGGCTCGAAACCGATCCTTGGCTCGATGTCATCCATCAATTGATGAGAGATGGCGTCCCCTGAGTCGGGTTGGTACGATGTGCTCGGCTTGTCGATCTCCATGGGTTGATCGTCGATCGCTTCAATGTTACATATAGTATGGGAAGTATTGAAAGAAGTAACAACATAGGAGTAATTCAAACAACTTTTTGCCATTAGCTGATCTCCTTTTACAGTACCGACCGTCCCATCAGCAGTGGGGAATTTGATACAGTAAAAGAAAGATGAGGCGACCGCCTCAAAAGTTTCTAAAAAGGGGCGACCTAGGAACCCATTATAGATGCTGGGCCTATCTATGATTACAAAACTTAGGTTCCTAGTAATCCTAACCTTGGGATCATAAAAGCATACTAGCTCGACGGAGAGCTTGATCCTCCCGTAGGCTTGGACTGTGTTGTTGCCGAACCCTTGGAGCACGGTGTCGAAAGGCTTGATGAATTTGATTAAGTTGTCGAGTTGGTCTAGGGCAGATTTGAATATGATGTTGCAGAAACTCCCATTGTCGACCAGCACGCGATCGACCGTCTTCCCAAGGATGCAGGCGGAGATCACCAGTGCATCCTCCTTGGGGCACTGCACTCCCTCCCTGTCCTTGTTGGCAAAGGTGATGAGTGCGTCTTTAGAAATGGTCGGCACTAGAGGAACTACGGTATGGACCCCGGCGAACGCCCTCAGCTCGGCCTTTTGCTTCCTGTTTGACATGGTGGAAACCGGGGAAAGACCCCCGAGGTTTCCATCTCCTGCTTGAAGCATGTTGATCCGACCGCCCGGGTTGATCGGAGGGACCGACTCATCAGAGTATTCCGGCTCATGCTCGATTCTGGCGACCGGATTGGGAGGAGCTCTTTCGTTTTGTCGGCGATCGCGTCCTACGGTTCTCTCCGTCCTAGGTTCTGGCTTGGTGACCAAGCTGTCCAGTTTACCTTCCTCAAATAGTCGCCAGAGCTGTCTGAGGAGGTCTCGGCATTGGCTGGTGTTGTGGCCGGGACTCTTGTGGTATGCACAGAATTTGCTGCGATCTAGGTGACCATGGTCCCTTATCGGTTTTGGTTTGGAGAGCCACTCGCGACCTTTGATTGCGTTGAAGATGTGGGCCGGAGATAAGTTGAGGTTGTGGAGAAGGTGGACCTCCACATCCTCGAAGGCTTTGAACTCACCAGGCGGCTTTGCGACCGCCTTTCTGGGCTTGGCGACCGCCTTCTTCTGGACATGGGAAGGTGTTTTCCCTTCTCCGGAGGGTTCCTCGCCTAAACGGAGGGAGAGCATCCTCTGCCTGGCCAGAAAATCGGCGGCTCTGACGCAGAAGACCGTATAGGTCGGGGGAATATCCTTTGTTAGGTGCCTGAACATGGGCGAGCGTCCGTGGAATCCGCTCAGGACTGCGTGGAGAGCGAGCTCGTCGCTGATGGGCTCACCGGTGAGGACTATCTCGTCTACCCGGTCGATGTAATCCTCATCTGATTCGTCTTTTCCCTGCCTGATTTTCATCATGCGGTGGGGACCTTCCGGGCGAGCGAATTTCGCGGCGAAGTACGACGTGAAGTCGTTCGCCAGCTTCTCAAAGCAATTAATTGAGCGAGATGGTAGTGAGATGTACCACCTGTGGGCGAGATCGCCCAGAGTTAACGGGAATATTCGACATTTCGTCGCATCTAAGGCTCCGCATCCGGTCATGTAGATCCGGAATTTGCCCAAGTGGGTCTCTGGATCCGACCTCCCCTCATATAGAGGCGTTTGTGGGGGAACGATCTTTGTTTGAATTGGGGCGATCTCGATCTGGACCGCGAGTGGTTCATTTAGCCCAGCGATCGATCTCCTGGCACCTGCCCTAGTTTCTAGGAGCGCCTTCATCTCGTCGAGCTGGCGTTGCATGGCGGCCATCGCTGCCGCTCGATCGCCGCCGATTGCTCGTAACGCGAACCGAGGCGATCGTGTACTGATCCCCTAGCTCCGTGGTGAATGACGAGCTCCCTACCAGTGGGTTCCTTCCTCGGGCGAGCAGGGGTTCGCGGACCGACCTGTCTCCTGGGAGTCGGATATGCCGAACTCCTGGTAAAGGATTCGGACACTGATGTCTCCTGGCTGGGGCCTGAGTGCCCGGGTCGCCATGAGGGATCGCTCCCCAGGCGGCTGAAGACGGAATCGTCCCGCCTCACGAGAGCCTTCTCCTGCGGCTCGGGGCTTTCTATCGATTTCTCAACTTAGATCCCCTTAAGCTTCCGCTTGCCTGCCCGGCGGATGGTCGATGGAGTGATGGTGGGCGAGTCGTAGGCCTTCCGTCGCTCCCTGAGGATGGCTATAGCCTCCTCAATCTGTTCCGCGGTCTGGAACTGATCGAGTGAGAGGCTAGAACCGTCCCTCGGGGGCGGGAGTGAGAGCCTAGCGTCGCCACGGTCGCCTTCCGCCGTGGGCTGGGATTCGGTCCGGGCCGGAATGAGGTTTCCGGCAGATCTTAGGGTGGCTCTCTTGGATGTTGTTGCAGATGTCATTTTTCTGAAGGCTTTTCTATTGAAGAACAGTGAGTGTTTCTTCAAGTATATGTCTGGAGAACAGTGAGTGTTCTTCAATACGGTAGGAATAAAAATGAAGGTTTAGATCCCCTTCCTCTAGCGCCAATTGTTGTTACCCAAAATATTATCCGGAGATAGTATTGCTGGAATGATCGAGTAACAAACAAATGCGAGAACACTTCCGTGAGAAAATAGATAACACAAGATTTGCCGGGGTTGTTAATCCCGGGCTTGAATGCTCTCGCGAGATGTTATTAATAAATATACTGTCGAGTACAAATATTAATATTAGAATCTATTACAAGGAGTGTAAAGACTTCTAGTTATCTAGGCGTTAGAGCGCGTAGATTGCCGGAAGAACCAGATAGATAAATATGTGAATTCTTGCTTGGGATATATGATGAATGTGTATGAATATCACTATGAATGTATAAGTGGTTGCCAAAAGAGTATTTGATTCTCTCTTTTGTGTGTATTTTGCACTGAATTCGTAGTAAATTCGCCTCTCCTTGGCCATAGCAGTGAGTTCTCTATTTATAGGGGACAAGGTAGTTGGGATTCCTCAGGCGATCGCGGGCGACCGCCGTTTTCTATATTAAAATAAAATGGCCGATCGTCCCGTCACGTGGGCCTGTTCCCTTGAGGTCCGAGGTCGCTGCGGGTGGCCAGCTGGGCGAACTAATGGGAAGCCAGCACGCGTCTTGAGTCGCTGTCCGGGGAGGACCCACTTTGTACCTTTCGGCGGCCTTGTCGGTAAGTGTGGTAGGTGACAGGCTGGGGTCAAAGGTCCTATCTGTCGGTATCCTTTGAAGATCCGCACGTGGGCCACCATCCAAGATTCGGTCTTCGACGACTTTGACGGATGCTGGATCCATACGTGGCACGAGATGATCGCCTCTGGTTCGCTCATTAAAGACGATCGTCAGACATCAAAAGACGATCGCTGGGTACCAAAATACGGTCGCCGCATTGTGCCGAACTCTAGGCGTTTGTCCAGAGTATGTCTTCCATGGTTGGCTTCTCTGATTGTGATGCCGATCGCCTATCGAGGCGTATTAATCGTCGCACAACAATTGCCCCCCAGCTCGCCTCGATGTTGAAAACACAGGGTGAGGTGGCACTGTTGGCAGTCGTGTTCTTGTATTCCGCTGCCAGAGTATTTTAATCATTTGTCTTTTTCCGCTGTGTGAGTATTTTTAAAATGACCTATTGGTATCTGATAACTTAGGTTACTTTGGAAATTATTTTCTAACGTGTTAGCGATAGCTTAACGTATGTTTTTAAACTGTTGAGTTTTGGCATTTTGGGCCTTGGTTTCAAATGAGATTCTACGACGGTTTTGATAAACGAGTTTTATAAAGTCTTCGAATGTTTTTAAAAGATAGTACCGTTGTTAGCCTCTTGGGCGTTTGTAAATGTTTGCGAAAATATCCTTCAGCCTTGTGGGTTCCATCTGGGGACCCACGGCGCTGTAATATTCCCGGTCGGCTCTGGGGGTGTTACAGAATATGGTATCAGAGCTTAGGTTGTGAAAACCTAGGAAGTCGGGTCGAGTTGGGTCGTGCTTTTGTCATGTCATTCGAGTTGTCGGTTGACACGTGTTTAAGCTCTGAGTTTTTGCTGTTCACTCGGGCTTATGCGTTATGTGATTTACCAGTGTAGTACTGGGGTTGTTGTAACTTTTCCAAATGGTATTAACGTGTTTCTTCGGATAGAGATGTGTTGTGTTCTTGAGTTTAACTGAGTTTGCAAAATGTGTGTTTTGAAAATATCTGTGTCGAGTATTTTCTTGAATCGGGACATGTGCGAGTATCACGGGGAATCGCCGGCTTCACGATCTGTAAGTATTTGGATTCTTGAATTGTATTGAGATGTATTTCCGTTCTAAGTTGATATGCTTTGAGATTCAGCAAATATTACGCGTTACAGTATAAGGTGACAGAGTTGGGACAGGATTGATGATCTTGAGAAGTTATGATTTTGGAAATCAATATGTCGGTTAAATTTTGGGAAATAGAGTTGTGCATTTGGGAGAAATGTTGTGGATGGTTGAGAAGAACAGGTAGTCATGATAGATCATTTTGTGATATATGAACTGCTTTTGAGCATTTGAAAATGATACTTTTCAAAATGAATGTTTTACGGATGTTTTACCGTAAATGATTTTTGGGCCGAGATCCAATCGACTTTGAAATAGTTTTATAACTCAGGACTTGGGGTCCGAAAAAGAGTTTTCTACTTTTTAAACTTCTTGTAATGCGGAACGAAATACGGGATGAGACCCTAATGTTTCAAAAGGCTTTTCTGTTTTCCTTAAAACTCCCGAGATTTGTAAAACACTTTATCAATCGTTTAACTACTTTATCATTACCTTTCGGGGTTTTGATTTATTGGTTCAAATGAAACTTCTCGGGAAGTCTTTCGCTGTGTTGATTTGTTTCAATGTTTTGTCATAACATATTTGAGGTGATCCAGGATGGGTTAATGATTGACGTTGCGAGTCATATGTGGAAAAAGGAGCTAGCTGATTTAATTTTTCGAAAATTGATTTTGTGGTCTTACCAAAATTTATGTTTTGAGCTTTGAAATTTTTGAAAGAACTTTCGAAAATTTGTCTTCTTGACAAGATTACATGATTTCAAATTGGTTTTGAAAATGTAACTGATATACATACGCATTTAGTGCATAATGCATATCCTGGTGAAGTTCTCAGTGTGACTCACGAACTGGATAAGACATCAGTATGGTACGATGAATAGATATTCGAACTTCAGTATGGTAGTTTGATTATCCAGGGATGATCGTTTGATCGATCAGATAAGAAAAATATGCTGCATATTGTAGATTCAGGTATAGTATATGATTTTGGAACTTCGAGTTTTGTGAAATCAGGTCATATGTGCTATGAGATTCTATTGGTATGGTAGTAGTGCGATTTTATCATAGTGATTTTTGAATGATTTCTGTGTAAGTGTAGATTTGGGGATGGTGACTCCATGCTGGTTGCTTTGGATATTGAGTGGTCGTTCCCACTCCACTTATGATTGGATATGTTCATTAGTTTGTGATTGGTTGTTCGTATGCCGAGGAGTATGTTCACCAGTCGGGTATGTTTATTGAGATCCATTGTATGTGATTGGTGTGTCGTTTTGAGAACTTTATTCATTCATATATCGGTTTTTGTGGTTTTATGTTGATTGTGTTGGAGCTTACCGTGTGAAGATATTCTCAATTATCGCTGATCGTTCATTGGTAATATTGGAGTTTATCATGTCGATGATATTCTCGACTGCATTTTGACCTTTGGATTGGTCGTATTAGAGTTTATCATGTCGATGGTATTCTCGGTTAATTTATTGGTTGATCATTGCTAGTGATCATCTGAGCGTTCAGATTTTGTGTTGATATTTCGGGATTCATTGCCATCGTGTTGGGCAGCTGTTTCACAGATGTATCGTGTATTATTCATTTGTATCAGGGTTTGGACTTGATTGTGTAATCAAGCAGACAGGATTTGAAATGGATAGATTATTTCATCCGAAGATGATATATTTTTGTTGAGACTCATGGAATTGTGATCGTAAGCGTGTTGAAGCTTTACAGTGAAGTCACTTTCTAGTATCTTAGGAGATCATCGACTTCGCGCATTTGTAAGTATGCTATTTTGGTTATTCGGTAATAATGACGATTGATCGTTGTCGTGATGGTTTCGGAATATTTTGGTTGAACGGTTTGTTTGTTTTCTATGACGGATTGCAAGTTTCGAGGACAAAACTTATTTTCAGTGGTGTAGTATGTAATATCCGAAATTTCTACTACTATTGTTTAATGTTATTTTATCCGAGTTATGTTGTACAGTGTGGAATCTATACAATATAGATAAAATAAATGAAGGACAGAGATGTCAGTATTGGTATAATTGTCGTATTTGGTCGACAATTATATTTGAGGATATAATGTGTTGAGTATATGTGTTCGGTATGCCGTATGTTCGTATTCTGTATGTCGAGACGTTGGAAAAGAATAGCTGAAAATGGCTAAATATAGCCTTGTTAGCGCACGCTAATATTCATGTATAGCGCACGCTATCGTACAGGTTTAGCGCACGCTAAAGGTAAAAGGCAGCAGTACGCTAGTACAGACCAGATCAGAGAGAATCTACGTGTGGACCCGATCACTTTCGGCGCATGTGTCGATAAGGTCAACGGATGTTTGTTGTGAAGGGTTAGCGCACGCTAAAGCATATTGTTAGCGCACGCTAACATCAGATCGGTCCAAAAGGAATTTTATCCTAGTCAGAGCTGTCGGCGATGGACCCGTCTTCGGAGCATACAGACAAACAAGTCAACTATGAGTAGCGCACGCTATGATAAGAGACTAGCGTACGCTAAATAGAGGATATTACGTATGCTATTGTATGGGCATTGCTTACGTAACTCATTGTACGAAGCAAAAAAGTCACCTCTGGACCACGATAGCGATGCTACTAAGGAAAAGTAGCGCACGCTAATAACAGTCGGTATATATATGATTGCAAATGTGAATTATGTTCATTCGGCCATTCCTTCCTTTATTTGGAGAGAGAGAGTTTTTAGAGAGAAGTTTGAGATTCCAAACACTGAGAGATGATAATCTTTTACAAGATTAAGCTGAGGAACATGGATTAAAGTCTTGTTCTTGAAGTTATTGATGATTCTTGGAATGAAGTTGATTGTTCTCCTTCATGGTTCGTCTATACAAGGTAATCACTCTTCATCTTTGGATTTCGTTTTGGATTAAATATTGATATTCTTGAGTTGATGATTATTACATAAACAAGTTGACAAGCATGATTATGAGATGGATTACCGGAGTATGATGATATTAATATGATTTGTGTGATTTGAGTTGTGTAGTTTGTTTTCTTGAGATAAGTTGGTTAATCCTCCTTCTCCTTTGCGGATGTTGATGTCATTACTGATGATTAATATCTATAATGTGAGGTTAGGGAAGTGTTGTTAGGGTTCTTGGTGTTCATGATGTATATATTTGAGGAAGAAGATGATATGTGAATATACGAATTGGATTAAGAGTTGGATGATTACCTATATGTTAAAGGATATCGGATTTCGTTGTTTTGATATCTATGAACATGGTTTAGAATCACTTAGTGTTCTTGATAATCGCCATATGTTGATCGGTATCTGAAAAGCATGCATCTGTACAGCATTAGCGCACGCTAAGCTTACTCTCTAGCGCACGCTAACGGGAGCAACTTAGCGCACGCTACGTTAAGTGATTAACATGCGCTAAGTAGGCAGACAGTGTAGTATTTTCGTGTTGTGGTTGTGAATTCGTGCTGATTTGAGTTGGATTGATCAGCCTAGTGGTTAATCGGGATATTGTTAAGTCGTTGGGTTTGTGAATTGGTTTTATCAATTGTTGATTGTTATCGAACTTGTTGTTTATCGATTATTGTAATAGGTTGAGATTATTGATCGGTGAATAGAACCATGCTTTGCGGTCGTGTTCGAGAATGTTCGTGAATAGTATTGATCAGGGCCGAGGGACTTGTAAATGATGGCAATGGAATTGGTAACAGCTTCATCGGTATCGAGGCAAGTTATTACTTGCTCAGTTTATAATATTTAATGAATGGTTTCAGTTTCATTCGTTTATAATTCGTATAGCAATGTTTGTAATCGTAATCACAGGAGATTTAGTATTATAGGTTGTATTCGAGTTTTGGGAATTAAATCATAAGGTATATGATTTACATTTATTGTTGGTATACTTGGTATCGAGGATACTTTGTGGTATAGACGAAGACGTGAATTATTTACCATCCGTGGTATTTTATACCGTCGAGTATTGAGGATAATTGTTCATGATGATTTGGACATGGAGATTGCTCTCGAAGGACTCGGGTTAAGTACTCTAATCATTTTTGTCATTTTGTGTCGATCATGTTGTGATACATTCGTGTATCTTTGTTGTCATGCATTTGTGCACGGTTGTTATTGTGCATTGTATACTGTTGTTTTGTGCAGTTGTGCATTGTTGTCATATGCCCACCATGCGTTGGCCCGACGGGATTAACATGGGATATCTATAGCTGTGTGCGCTGGATCGCTGGACAGGTAATGCCACCATGCGTTGGTCCGACGGGATCATCATGGGGATC
Source organism: Orobanche coerulescens (assembly GCA_033398695.1). NCBI lineage: Eukaryota > Viridiplantae > Streptophyta > Magnoliopsida > Lamiales > Orobanchaceae > Orobanche > Orobanche coerulescens. The sequence goes on from CM065803.1 coordinate 153,426,439, forward strand.
TATAGCTGTGTGCGATGGATCATTGGATTACCATATGTGATGTTGTTATTGTGAATATGTATATTATGGGCTTGCCATAAGTATACAGTGTTGTTATTGATGTGAGCATATTGACGTTGTCATATGAGTATGCATTTGTAGGTCTTGTGTTAGGACCATGTCCGTATGTTGTGTTGATCTGATCCTGGATTAGACTGACGTGATTTCATCGTGGCATTTCATATCCTGAGGTATGTTCCGTATTTTCTTTTGGTATTTGTCTTCGATGGACAGTCCATTATCATGTTGAGATGCGATTGGGTTGGACAGAGTTAGTAGATTTCGTACAGTGAGTTATGATAATGTTTTGAGAACCTTGGGTATTGTTGAGATACAATACAGATATTTCGGTATGAGCGTATTGTGTAGTTGAAAGGATATGAGATGTGAACTTTGGTAAATATGATCATGAATTAGTAAAGTTATGGCGGTAAGATTACATTAGTCGTATTCTTACTTAGTATTTTCATTGATATGTAATTATTGATGAGATGTGATGGTTATCATTGTTGGATATTATGGGTGACCCCGTCGTGGGCTTTCTTTTTAGGTTCTTAGATTATCAAGCTTGTAGCGGTTGTGGAGAGATGAGCTTCTCGTAGGATACTGGCTAGGGCATGTATTTGTATTTTGAGTTTCCTGATCAGTTCTTGTATTCCGCTATCGTTTGTCTTTTTCCATTGCGTGAGTATTTTTAAAATGACCTATTGGCATCTGGTAACTTAGGTTACTTTGGAAGTCGTTTTCTAAATTTGTTCTGTCGGTACGTGTAAGCGATAGCTTAACGTATGTTTTTAAACTGTTGAGTTTTGGCATTTTGGGCCTTGTGGTTTCAAATGATTCTACGACGGTTTTGATAAACGAGTTTTATAGTCTTCGAATGTTTTTAAAAGATAGTACCGTTGTTATCCTCTTGGGAGTTTGTAAATGTTTGTGAAAATATCCTTCAGCCTTGTGGGTTCCATTTCGGGATTCACGACTCTGTAATATTCCCGGTCGGCTCTAGGGGTGTTACAAAGATGAAGTCTACTCAAGCATGACTCAGAAATGAATGAATGTGATGCACCAGTATCAAAAACGATACACACAGGTTGAGATAGAATTTCGAGTGTACCTAAGATCATTCGGGCCTCCGGATCGTCAGTCCTCTTCATCTCATAAATTCGGGGCTTGCTAGTCCCTGCACCGGACGCTCCTGTCTGATGACTATGGGCTCCGCCTTTATTCGCTCCCGTTGTTTTAAACGACACCGACTGAGCAGCCTGATTCTGAACCGCTTACTGTTTCGGGGCCTGAGATGTCGCCGGAGTAGGTTTGGAGTCTATTCGGCAAAAACGGGCCTTATGCCCAGCAATCCCACAATTATTGCACGTGATAGTCTGCCTCGGACACTTGGTGCTGAAATGGCCCTGTTCTCAACTATTGAAATAGGTGATGGCCGAACTGGCCACTCGGGGCTGAGATTCCGTGGGTTTCGGCGCCATAGGAGGTCGCTTAGAAAAAGTAGAGCCTGCGGGAGGCTTCTTGAAGGTTGCCTGACTGCCTTCAGACTGATTACGATTCTTTGACTTCTTGCTAGCAGATGAAGGTTGTTGCTTAGCAATCTCCTTAGCAGTAAGCTCATAAGTAAGATCTTTCTCGATGAATTCGGCCAGGGTGGTGCAATTGTGATTAAGCAACTGCATCCGCATACGAGGTTTCAACCTCTTACTAAAGTACTTGATCTTATCTGCCTCGGAGTGGATAATAGATGAGGCAAAAGGAAGAAGTTCCTGAAATTTCTCAGTGATGGTGAGAACATCATCTTCCGCTGAGGGGTTGGGAATGAGTAATCTGATAACTTGGCCTCCCTGAGTGGGGCCGGATAATACCTTTCCATCATGAGAGTGTTGAATTGATCCCAAGTACAAGATACGTCGGTGGGTTCTAAAGATAACCACCAAGAGTGAGCGCTCTTACCCAGATAGTAAGCCGCGACTGAAACTTTATGCCCTTCGGGGCAATCCACCAGAGCAAATAGCTTCTCAAAATGTTCAAGCCAGTGAATAATATCCCCCGGCTCAGATGAGCCCTCGAAAGTAGGTGGTCTCTGGCGAGAGATGTCACCAATGATACTGCTCACACTTCTCTCTTGCCTCAGAGGTGGCGGCGGAGGAGCCTATTGATTCTGAGCGGTTGAGTTCTGCATCGTCTCCATGAGGCGTGCCATTTGAGTCATCTGGGCCATCATGCCCTGCATAAACGCGAGTGGGTCAACCCGAACACCTTCTGAATGAGCTGTGTCCCGGGTGCTACTCCCTGACAGTGAATGATTATTTCCAGGTGAATGAGTGGCAGCGTCGCTGCTCAATGAATTAGCATTATTCCTTGCATTTGTACGTGTATTCACATGAGCTCCCGGGTTTCAGCCCGCACCGCGGCCTCTTCCCCTGCGTCCTCTGACATCTCTTTACATACTAGTCGGAAAGTCACATGATAGTTATAGATCTTGCATGAACACCGCATTATGATTACGTTATGAAATGATAATAATGAGCATACGCACTCTAACACAATAATTACATGAATGATCAACTGAGGTGACATGATTATATGATGAAATTCTTGAAATGATTATCTTGAGCAAGTTAACAAGATTAATGATACGATCCTTAGGATCAACAAATGAACAATGAACTGAACTGAGTGATTAATGAGTTAACATAATCGACATGATCAAAAATGAAAATGATGATTGAGGATTGTTGATTGTTGAGTGATGAATGAGTGATTCTTATTGCCAGAAATTATACCATGGCGTCAGAAATCTTACTGTTCTTTGGTCTGAGGGGCTTGGATCTTTCACAGGTCACACATGACGTGAAAGTCCAATGATACTAGTCTGATGAACGATGCTTTTAAATGAGACATGACTCGAAAGGTAGTATTCAAAACCACTCTCTCATACCAACTCTGTAGAACCCCATATTAGGCGGATATTACAGTGCCGTGGACCCCTAACTAGGACCCACCAGGCGAATGAAAATTAATGAATTAAATAATATAATTGTAGTACCGAACCACATTATATCATTTATTACTCAGATGAGCAGTTTCAAGTACAACACACCCAGGAAAATACAGAATACATGTATATTTTATATGAAGATAAAATATACAACACTGAATAAAAATGAATATCCAAACGGAAATCTGCAGTGGAAATAAAAATGAAGAAATATGAATGACTGAAAGACTGGGGCCCCTACTAGTATCACTGGGACTCCTCTCCGTCAACATTATCTTCCCGTGCTTTATCCTTGCCATGACCTGAAAACCAGAATCCCCAACGGGGTCAGTTACACAGAACAACAATCCTCAAGAGTTGAATAAACACAATCATTATATATCATAGTTATGAAATTAAGCTGAAGAGGGGCATCGTAGTATGCCTGTAATGGGACGTGCAAGTGCACAAGATGAGTTTCCGGACACACCCGCACTTGTATCTAATTAGTCTCATGGAGGCACGTTACCGTGTGCACAGTATATTATTTCGGTGAACCCGTCACATGACTATCGTGTGCCCGACTAAAAATTCCACACATAACCACCCGGCCACGCAATATGAACCCAGAAGGTCACATGAATAAAAGTGACCACGATGAATATTAATAAATAACAATCCGACAAGGTCAAGAATGACTCACCGAGGTGGAATAATAATGAATAAATGATAGCTCACTGAATTGATTGGAACCGTCGTTCCTCGTGAATTGACTGATTAGTATGATAATTACAAGTCTCGACATGAATAATATATCATGAATGAATTATGAATATAAATGAACAACAACGAAAGGAATGAATATCCTTTTAACCGAGTAAGAATCAACTTACCTCAATACCGGTGATGAAACGTCCTTTCTCGAACAAACGCCCTACGGAAAATATCGGTCCCTCGAACAACCTTGAATAAAACAATTACCAACAATCCGCTTAATACACTTATCAATTGTGATCACAACCACATCAAGAGGTCGATACAATACATCCAAACTCATTGGAGCATTATGACAAACACTTTGTAAAGAAACTCCCATTATGTACAATCAATCCTAATTGTATCCAAATGAGTGATTCACTCCAACAAATCACCATCAACAATCGATAATCCAATAAGAATACACAACTCGAGATTATTATAACATCCAATTGAAAACCCCCAAAAATCCAAAGTCAACCCTTATGGTGTTCTTGAATAATTCCCCAAATACTCATCAAATCTGAAATATACACCAATAAATCCATAGGAATACATGTATCCAAGGTAGATAATCCATATCTAACATATTCCAACATAATAGCAAGCTTACACGAAGAGATTGGGAGGAAAACATTCAAAATCGAAAATTCTAGATCCAAGAAATGTTTATCTTGATTTGGTGAGTTGGAGAATATTAAATGATGATTAATCCGAACTAGAAGCTTGAAGATGTTGATAGGTGGATGCAGCTCGAAAAGATCTCTCCAAAACGTCTGAAATCTCCCAAAACCATCGAGAGGAGGAGGAGAAAATGAAAAATGATGAAATGGGGCTAAACTGTCCAATATATACTGATCCCAGGTTAACGCACGCTAAGCCCTGATATTTAGCGTGTGCTAGCAATTAACCAGGCAGTCCAGTAAGCCCTGACTGCCTCGTTAGCGTGCACTACGTACTTGGTAGCGTGCGATAATGCCTTCCCGATAACGTGGGTTAACCCAAAATGTTAGCATGCGCTAACTGATGTTGATACCTAGCAACTGGAGTCCAGAACCTCCTATCCTCTGACCTGCTCGCGATAGCGTGTGCTACACACAAAACTCAGCGTGCGCTACACTTAACACTAGCACACGTTATGATCCGCTCGTAGTGTGCGCTATGAATTATTCCATTTCAGTCCAGTTCCCACTGGACTCTGCCTGATCGACCTTAGCGCGAGCTACACTGATTGCATAGCGTGCGCTATCCAAACTACTAGCGCGCTACTTACCATTCGTAGCGTGCACTACTACAACTCAAATTCAGTCCAGTGCCTTCTGGACTGTCTGCCTGAACCACATTAGCGTGCGCTAAAGCTGAGAGGTAGCGTGCGCTACCCATACTCAATTAGCGTGCGCTAAGGAGAGTACGTAGTGTGCGCTACTCCTAACACACAGCCCACTACAAAGATGGCAATGATGATACGCTCGGCCTGACTCTCCAACCAGGTTGAATGACGAATAATAACAGATACACGATACAAAATTACTCTGAACGGTAAATACAATGAATGAATATGAATGATGAATGATTATTAATAAGTGAAAAATTACTGAGTGACAATATACTGAATGACAATGAATGAATTTACAACCGGGTATTACAGACTCCGGCGAACGACAACCCATGACAATAAACTACGAACGACAACAACAACAATGAAAATGAATTCCATAGTATGACCCAAAGCCGCTGAATTGAAGGGACAAACGACAAGAGTTCAAGGGTTTCCCCCAAAATGTCCAAGAACACGGAACGACCGACCAAAACATGGAAACAAACTTCCAACCCGGAATATCGATATATAATCCATAGGATATGTTTAACAATATCATTGAACAACAATCGGTTCATCAAAATCGGATAGAAAACGAAATCAAGAACAAAACTCCCAAAGAGTCAACTCTAGGGATTCAAGAAAAATACCTTGATTCGGCGAAGAACAATGGATTAAATGATGTTATAATCACCTAGGATGCTCCAAAACACCTTTGGATTGAGCAAAATCGGCCAAGATCCCAATCCCTAGTCGCCCTTGGCTCAACCCCGCGGAAAGGAGGAGAAATGAGTTGGAAATTATGTATCACGACTGTTATCCAGCTTATATACACCGGACAGCTTAGCGTGCGCTAATCTTTAAGATTAGTGTGCGCTATCGAGGCACCGAAGTAAAACTTCCTCACGAAAATACACTATTTGCGTGCGCTAACCAGAAGTGTTAGCGTGCGCTAACGAGACCTTCAGACCCAGTCCAGTAGCTCCTAGACTGCCCTGAACTACCAAGTAGCGCGCGTTATCCTCACCCTAGCATGCGCTACTAATGCACTCTAGTGCGCGCTATGTTACTAAATAGCGTGCGCTGATCAATGTCTGAACCTAGTAAAGTAGCCTCTGGACTGTTTCTGCACCACCAGTTAGCGTGCGGTACCACATCCGTAGCGTGCGCTAATAACCGCACCATAGCGCGCGCTAACCAATAAGTGTAGCGTGTGCTAATGACTCAGAAGGACAGCAACATAACTCTCAGAAATGGGTACGACGACGGATACCCGCAACTTTGGGAATTTACAAAACGGCCCCGAAAATCACGATACGACAACGCATAATCAAACCGAAGCTCACCACAAGTATAACAACGTTAGACGGACTTAGGGGGAACATGAAACCACAGTTTCGAACGAGATTTGCAAGAATCGAACTCAAATGCGGAAAAGTCGCCAAAAAGAACGGAACTCAGCAGAACGACACCGAAACGAACTCGAACATCAAAAAGTGCAGAATTAAACATTCTCTTGATGATGAAACAGACACAAGCGAGCCTTTAAAATAGACTCCTGCCAAAAAGGAAATTTACCGAAAATCGAAAATCGCGGATATTACATACTACCCTCCTTAAAAGAAGTTTCGTCCTGAAACTTAAAATAAGTAGGGAGGAGTAACATCCCACCAGGAAACACGCAACGAGATACACAAGAACCGAAACTCGTGCCTAATGGCGAAACGTTACAAGCAACGCAAAGAATTATACGGCTTGAAAACACGCTCCACGAAGACCATCACAACGCCACAGGTAGAGACATAGTAAAACCAAAAAGTGACAAGCGTCATCAAACATATAGTATAATCGAGTCAATTATCCGAATAATCACAAAGCAAGAGGCACCAATATAAGAAAACATGCACAGTCAAGAAAATAGAAAATAAACACAAACGATCCATAAGTACGACCATACACAATTCGGACTACGCCGAAATCCTCAAAAACCACATTAGGCATCACCATGTCCTTTCGGAGAAGAGACGCAGACTCGATCCCCAAATATCTCAGCTACCGTCTCGCAATGCACAGCTCAGTGACCCACCTGGCCGGACTCGAAACAGCTGACTAACGATGAACGACAATTCTTCGCGGTATGGCCCGCTCGATTACAGTTATAACATGTCTTCGAGCTGCTCACATTACTCACTGAAGGGGTAATACTCCTCCTTTGATCACGCGATCGTAGAACCTTCTTGGAATGACGACACGAAGTCCCACTCTCAGGGGCCCACTCCCCTGATTTCCGGAAAAGTTCCCAATAGATTTCTATTTCTTTAACTCAGACATATTCTCAGTCGATAATCTGGATAGCTCATAGGCTAACGCCCTATTCTGATAATCTATCAAGGAAGTACAAGTGAGACCTGCCATGTACTGACAAATCTCCAGCTTCATTCATCTACTAAAATGACAGATCTTATCTTCCTCTGTCCTTACCTGATCCTACACATAGCTGAGTTGTTTGGTAAAATCAATAATAGCTTGAGATAGAGGTACGTCTCGCGGTTTCGCCGAAAAGAACTCATTAATTCTCTGATTTCTGATCGGTTCTGGATAAAACTCATCTCTCATGAATCACTAGAACTCTGCCCACGCAACCACATGATCTTGAGGCTTAACAGCCTCCCACCAGTTAGCGGCATCCTTGTCGAGAAGATACTGAGCGACTGGCACCTTACGTTCTTCTGGACAATCGACTACCTCGAATATCTTTTCCAACTAGAAAAGCCAACATCCCAACCCAAGGCATCTGCGGCACCAGTAAAACGAGGGGGAATCATACGAACCACTTCTCGAAGCCACTGATTTGCACCAATGTTCAGGGTTACATCTGTATTACGTTGAACTGCTTGAGTCAACTGAGTCATCTGTGCAGCTACCTCCTGCAGAATAGTAGCAACGCCGATACTTACACCATCACCGGCAGCATGATCCCGATCACGCATCCGGTCGCCACGACCACGAACTCTGCCCCTCGGCATACTGAATGAGCAACCACTCAGCACAACAGAAAATCATAACACGCAACACATACAATGATTACTATCATAAAGCAACACACATATCAACATCACAGCAACGACGGCATCGTTCGGCGATCTCAACGGCCCGAACGATAACCAGCACATAATCACAAAACATCATGAAACAATCACACATTTACACAAACATACCAACTCAAGCTTTAACAGCTCGCACATGCGCGACAACACGCAATTCACCACGAGGCGACAAACATTAAATACCACATCACACCTCTCACAGAGGGCTAGTACAACAAATGCGTCGCGAACGACTCAATTCTCACACCACCAACTCAATCACAACTCGGAGGGCTAACACCCTAACGACAATACAAACATCATACACACCTTCTCCGACCACAAGCAGGAAGTGATAGGTTTTAAAAAGGAAAACTACCTTTTTGAAAACAATTTAGAAACACCGGTTGATCTTGAGTATCACATTTCAAAAAGTAGTACAAACATCGTTATCGAGACCTTGAAAAACCCTCTTGCATTTGATAAATATGACACTTTTCTTTAGTGAAAAACTTTCAGAAATATTCAACCCTCAGGTCTAAGCAAATGCGTTACTAAATTATTGAAAATATCTCAAAATATTTTGGTCCTCAAGGGGAACAATTTTGAAACATATTGCGGCACCTGAAGGCACCTTGAAAGTACCGCGGGAAAATAATTCATTTTAAAAGTACGTCTCAAAATTTATTTTCTAAGATACTCAAGGTTTTCAAAACTCCAATAGGCTAGAATGTCCAAAAACTCACATGTATCGTCATTCGCTTAAACACATCATAGTACACGCATAAAATCGTTCAAAATAAAGACAGTACATGTATTTTGCCTGAAAACAAACAGTCAAATATCACAGTCGAAAAGACACAAGTAGCGACAACACTCCTAATATAAATGAAATATGAGAGTCAAATAAACACGCATCACGAAACCAAGAATCTACATAAAGATTCCACCCCTAAACAACTAACCATAAGAGTAGCTCGTGCCACACGAGGCAAAATACAAAGAAGGGAGACTTACATCCACAGGTCGCATGAAGATGATGATCGCCACACGATACTAATCACGACCAACAACTCAGACGATGCATCGCAACACGACTCAGTCAGACAAAATCCGACGAGACAAAACTCAACAGACACAACTTGACCCGACAGCCTAAGTTTCCACAACCTAAGCTCTGATACCATTTATGTAACACCCCCAATCCGCTCAGGGATATTACACACCGTAGAACCTTTCCTCAAGGATCTACCAGGCTGGTAACAAAATCGAACATCTCAACAATGCCTTTGAGGCTAAAATGACTCAGTAGACCGATTTGGTCTTTCAATAAATACATACAACTCAATCTCAATACATGCCCATGCAGGGGTCAAATACAACATACTCCCGTACAACGAGAGAAATACTGCAGTGGAAATAAAGTACAGCAGAATCAATACAACAACGTACGGGTCCTCATGTGATTAGTATCGATCATCTTTCATCAGCCTTCGTGACGACCCTGTGTTATGCTCCCCAAAACCTGAATGCAATACAGACATCCACCCCCCGATTACTCGGGGGTTAGCAAAATTCCACTATTTTGCTAGTGCAAGTACAAAGTGCAAATACAAGTCATACAAATCATGTTTCAAGAATAATAATAACCAGGAATACTCAAAGATTCAAACATAACGAAAATACTTCCCGAAGCAAGAGTTTGGGTAAAGCTTTCCAAATTCGAAAGATCACAAATCAAGAGAACCATTTGTAAAACGGTTTAAAATGCCCTCGGCAGTTTTAACGGAAAACAATTTAGGATTTTCAAATCCCTATCTTTCCAAAATCAATAGGGGTCACAGCTCAAAGGTTTTGTTTTCACAAATAAAATCCAACAACAAGCCACAGGGTCAAAACCCACGTCACGTGTCCTCGACGGACATAAAATCAACACAACATAATCACCCAAGATACGCAAATCTTGGTCACACAAATACAACACCAACTCGTGAATCTATAGTGAAGTCATAGATTCCCTCGAGGCCTCGACGGACCCTCCCGTGGTGAGCAAAGTACATATACATAACACCGTGAACACATGCCACCTCATCTCACGGTTGGATCAATCACTTGTTGTCTCCTGACCATATGATCACATGTCATATGTCACCGCATGTCTTATCATCTCACGGTTGGATCAATCACTTGTTGCATCCTGACCACATGATCACAAGCCATGTGTCACCGTAGATTGTCTTATGCTCTCACGGTTGGATCAATCACTTGTTGCATCCTGACCACATGATCACATGCCATGTGTCACCGTAGACCTTCGACCATATCCACACATTCACACAAATAACATATCACACAAAGGATATCCAAACAATTCACCCAAGGTTAACAAACACAAAGCACGACACAATTGTCAAATCACAACGCACCGAAATGAGATAATATATGCATATATATTATCAAAGCACAACAGCAACACCAAGCGTATTCATAGAGTTTACTTAACCATTCACGGGACAAAACATTCACAAAACACACGCGTTTTGAAAGTGAGCCTTTGACGAGGCTAAACCGAATCTTTTGAAAGCTCATCTCAAACAATCAAGCAAACATACTGAGACAATAACCAATCATTATATCCACAAAACAAGAAATGTATGGGCAAGGTACTTGCCTCGAATAACCACGAACGCGGAAAATCGACCGAAGTAGGTTGGCACGAACCGACTACGAACCTGGCGACTCCGCTGAACGACAACCTGCGACAATAAACTATGAACGACAACAACAACAATGAAAATGAATTCCATAGTATGACCCAAAGCCGCTGAATTGAAGGGACAAACGACAAGAGTTCAAGGGTTTCCCCCAAAATGGCCAAGAACACGGATCAACCGACCAAAACATGAAAACGAACTTCCAACCCGGAATATGGATATACAATCCATATGATATGTTTAACATCATTTAACAACAATCGGTTCATCAAAATCGGATCGAAAACGAAATCAAGAACAAAACTCCCAAAAAGTAGAGATGTTAAACGGGCTCGGGCCGACCGGGCTGGCCCGTTTAACCCGCTAAAAAATCGGGTTAGGGCCGATATTTCCTAGCCCGTTTAAATCCGGGCTTTTTTGGCCCGGACCGTTTAGCCCGAAGCCCGTTAGGGCTAGCCCGAAGCCCGAAATATATATATATATATATATATATTGTTAATTTCAACTTAAAGTAATACTATATTTATATAACATATATTTATATAATATATATTAATATTATATATGTAATATATATTAATATTATATATAATGTATATTATTACTGTATTTGTTAATATAGTGTGTTTATATATATACATAAAAGTGTATTTTTTGATATATTTATTATAGTATATTTGTTACTATATATATAAAATATATTGTTATTGTTTTTTTTGGTTTATGAATTATAAAAAAATAAAAATAGATTTTTTAAATATTTAGCCCGTTTAGCCCGAAACCCGTTAGGGTTAGGGTTAGGGCCGATAGTTCCTAGCCCGTTTAAATCCGGGCTTTTTTGGCCCGGACCGTTTAGCCCGAAGCCCGCTAGGGCTAGCCCGGAACCGCTAGGGCTAGCCCGTTTAATATCTCTACCAAAAAGTCAAATCTAAGGATTCAAGAAAAATACCTTGATTCGGCGAAGAACAATGGATTAGATGATGTTATAATCACCTAGGATGCTCCAAAACACCTTTGGATTGAACAAAATCGGCGAAGATCGCAATCCCTAGTCGCCCTTGGCTCAACCCCGCGGAGAGGAGGAGAAATGAGGTGGAAATGATGTATCACGACTGTTGTCCAGTTTATATACACTGGACAGCTTAGCGTGCGCTAATCTTTAAGATTAGCATGCGCTATCGAGGCACCGAAGTAAAACTTCCTAACAAAAATACATTGTTTGCGAGCGCTAACCAGAAGTGTTAGCGTGTGCTAACGAGACCTTCAGACCTAGTCTAGTAGCTCCTGGACTGCCCTGAACTACCAGGTAGCGTGCGATATCCTCACCCTAGCGTGCGCTACTAATGCACTCTAGCGCGCGCTATGTTACTAAATAGCGTGCGCTGATCAACGTCTGAACCTACCCAAGAGCTCGGATCGCTTCGCACCACCGCTAGCGCGGTACCACACCCGTAGCGTGCGCTAACAACCGCACCATAGCGCGCGCTAACCAATAGGTGTAGCGTGCGCTAACGACTCAGAAGGACAGCAACAGAACTCTCAGAAATGGGTACGACGACAGATACCCACAACTTTGGGAATTTACACGGCCCCAAATGCCCGAAAGTCACGATACGACAACGCATAATCAAACTGAAGCTCACCACACGTATCAAAACGTTAGACGGACTTACGGGGAACATGAAACCACAGTTTCGAACGAGATTCGGAAGAATCGATCTCAAATGCGGAAAAGTCGCCAAAAAGCTCGGAACTCAGCAGAACGACACTGAAACAAACTCGAACGTCAAAAAGTGCAGAATTAAACATTCGCATAATGACGAAACGGACACAAGCGAGCCGTTAAAATGGACTCCTGCCAGAAAAAAGAAATTTACCGATAATCGAAAATCGCGGATATTACACTGGGTTTATTGAAGTGGATGCGGGCACTTTAGTTCATTATGCGTCATAGACACATTTGGCTGTGCCATGGACTGCTCGTGATTCTTTAAATATTATTCGTCAGCGTCTCCATAATTGGGGAAGCGTTATTTCGCATGTTTGCAGGGAAGCGAATTCAGCTGGGAATCATTTGGCCTCCATTGGTTTATCGCTTTCTCACTCTTTAAGTTTTTATTCCTTTAATTTGTTGCCGGCGATATATATATATATATAATATGACCATAACTAGTCAAAGTTAGAAATTTCAACCTATATTGATAACAGATACCAAACAAATCATTACTTATATCTTACAAGTAACCAAAAAAAATCATCAATATATATATATATATATATATATATTGATAACATATCCAAACAAATCATTGCTTATATCTTACAAGTAACCAAAAAAAAAATCATCAATACATACAGGAAATTATTTTAATCTTTACTATACCTGAGAATGCAACATCATAAATAATAATGATGAATCGAATAAAGTAAAATGAACTGATTCCTCATAGCTACAGATTTACCATAATATAAAACTGTAAAAGTTTTGTGAATAAACAACTAATGTTCAAAGAGATTCATGTTTGAGCAATTAGGTATTGTTGTCTATATGTGATCCCCTACTGACATCACAAAATCTCATAACTAGGCATATTATATCAGAACATATCTCAACTGGATATCTATCACGTATGAATATGAAAAAACACTTTAATACTTTAGAAGTCTCTCGCATTGCAGTCTACTAGATATCCCTCTTCTCTTGGTAATAAGAGATTAAGTATCAAGATAAGGGCCCCCGTAAAAAACCCTGCTCGTCTCTCAAAGAAAAAATTTTTTGCATAGAACAAGATCAGGGAAAATAACTTTATAAATAAGAAATAAAGAGATGGGATTCAGTACCTCTATTTCTCGGTATTCGTGTACGCAGCGGTATGATTGCTTATATGATCAGGGAAAGGTTTTCAAGAATTGTCCATTGTGGTGCAATTTTATACTTATTCTTTCATTTGCCATCCTGTTAGATAGTAAACAACAAACAGTTAAATTCAGATATTATTTCAAAAAGCCAAATTATCACAAAAACATTCCAACTGACCAACTATAAGCATTTAATCTAATCTGGACAATTAATCTAAAATTCACAAAAACATTCCAACTCACAAAATCAGAATATTTAATCTAATGTAAACAATTAATCTAATTTCCATATCACAAGATAAATTTAATTTATGCATTTAACTATCGACAAAATATTTCAACTGACCAACTATAAATATTTAATCTAATCTGGACAATTAATCTAAAATTCACAAAAGCATTTCAACTCACAAAATCAGAATATTTAATCTACTGTGGATAATTAATCTAATTTCCATATCACAAGATAAATCTAATTTATGCCTTTAACTATCAACAAAACATTCCAACTAACCAACTATAAATATTTAATCTAATTTGGACAATTAATCTAATTACATAACAGATGAAATATAATTTATGCTTTTAATATAAGGCACACATGAATCAAATTAAAACATTAAATTTAATTTACAGATTAAGTAGTCATTACCACTTAATCAATTTTCTCTAGCTTTTTTAGATGGAATTGGAATTTGTGTTGTAGGGACATCATCTCTGTTCCAACTAACTTCATCATCTCGTGAAATTGGAATTGGAATTTGTGTTATAGGACCCCTTGCTAAGGAAGAAAGTTCTCGTGAAACATTCTCCTTTTTTCTGATTTCCTCTTTAAACCAATGACATATTTCATCCCCATTTGTTCTATCTCGTTTATACCTTTTGGACTTTGCATTATTATCGAATAATGCTCGATGTTCCCTACAGTTACAATCAATTAAGATATGTCAACATTTTAATTCATGGATACTGTTATGTACTAGAATTTGTAAAACATATATATTTATTAATTTGACTTACTCAATTAAATTCTCCACTTCCTTATCATCATAGTTAAACAGAATGTATCGATGAGCTGCACTACACATCTCTTCTGACAAGTGAATATCTTTCCCATTTTTGTTCTTGCCAGAACCAATAGGATACCCATCTACTTCTACATTCTTTGTTGTCCCAAATGCACTCGATGACTTCTGTTCATCATCATTTAAAAATCGGGCACAGAATGTTAAACATTCATCTGCCAAGTACCCCTCCGTGATGGACCCTTCGGGTTTGCTCTTATTGCGAACGTATCTCTTCAATTTACCTAGATAACGCTCGATTGTATACATCCACCTTAGGTGTACTGGACCGCTGAGCTCAATTTCCTTACATAGATGCACTTGTAAGTGAACCATAATATCAAAAAATGAAGGTGGAAAAATTATTTCTAATCGGCAAAGTATATCAACAATCTCTTGTTCCAACTTTTTTATATCATGTGGCTCGATAACTTTGGCACATATACCTCGCAAGAATTGGCCGAGTTTAATCAAGGGTACTGCAACCTCGGGCTTTAGTGTTTTTTTCACAGCATATTATAGCAAGTACTGCATAATAACATGTGCATAATGGCTCTTGTAAACCGCAACTTTTCTATCATTGACTTGCACACATCGACTGATATTAGAAGCAAAACCATAAGGCGGCTTAGCATTCTTCAGTACAGTGCAAAACATGACCTTCTCTTTATTTGTCAAGTCAAAGTTTGCTGCCTTAATTTCAAGGTCTTTTCCATCAGCCGAGGTAGTCGGATGAAGAAACTTTCGAATACCCATTTGTTGCAAGTCTAATCGGGCATTTATATGGTCTTTCGTCTTACCCCCAATATTTAACAAAGTGCCAAGAATACTATCAAAAATGTTCTTTTCTATATGCATGACATCGAGGTTATGTCGAATTGCATTATCTTTCCAATATGGCAAGCCAAAAAGTATTGACTTCTTATTCCATGGGTTCGTATCACAATTAAATTTCCGTTTCCTCCTTTTACCCCCTCCAAAATTATTTTCGTAACCTTCCAACAATTCTGCAATCTCCCTTCCAGATAACATTTTAGGACTTTCGCCAAGCTCAACATCGCCATTAAATCTTTTCTTATCTAATCTCCATTTGTGGTTGGGATCTAGAAATCTTCTATGATTCATGTAACAACATTTCCTACTGTGTTTCAAATATATTGATGATGTCTCATAATTGCATACTGGACAAGCCAGTTTGCCTTTCGTGCTCCAACCAGACAACATTGCATATCCCAGAAAGTCACTGATGGTCCATAACACACCCGCGCGTAACGTAAATGTTTGATCTAGCAATGCATCATAAGTCTCCACTCTTGTATCCCATAATTGTTTCAACTCTGCAACTAAAGGCTGCATATACCTATCGAGATTATTACCAGGATCATTCAGGCCAGATATTAAGGTTGAGAGAATTAAATTCCTTGGTTTCATGCATAGCCATGGGGGGAGGTTGTAGTTCACCACTACGATTGGCCATGTGCTGGGTTTTAGTCATTGTACGATAAGGGTTGAACCCATCAGAAGCTAACTGTAACACCCCAAATTAGGCGGATATTACAGTGCCGTGGACCCCCAACTGGGACCCACCAGGCGAATGAAAATTAATGAATTAAGTAATATAATTGTAGTACCGAACCACATTATATCATCAATTACTCCAATGAGGAGTTTCAAGTACAACACACCCAGGAAATACAGAATACATGTGTATTTTATATGAAGATAAAATATACAACACTGAATAAAAATGAATATCCAAACGGAAATCTGCAGCAGAAATAAAAATGAAGAAACATGAATGGCTGAAAAGGACTGGGCCCCGCTACTAGTATCACTGGGACTCCTCGCCGTCAACATTATCTTCTCGTGCCTTTGCCTTGCCATGACCTGAAAACAATATCCCCAACTGGGTCAGTTACACAGAACAATAATCCTCAAGAGTTGAATAAACGCAATCATTATATAGCTTAGTTATGAGATTAAGCTAAAGAGGGGCATCATAGTACGCCCATAATGGGACGTACAAGTGCACAAGATGAGTTTTCGGACACACCCGCACTTGTACCTAATTAGTCTCACGGAGGCACATTACCGTGTGCGCAGTCCATTATGTCGGTGAACCCGCCACATGACTATCTTGTGCCCAACTAAAAATTCCACACATAACCACCCGACCACGCAATATGAACCCAGAAGGTCACATGAACAAAAGTGACCATGATGAATATTAATGAATAACAATCCGACAAGGGTCAAGAATGACTCACCGAGATGAAATAATAATGAAATGAATGATAGCTCACTGAAATAATTGGAACCGTCGTTCCTTGTGAATTGAATGATTAGTTTGATAATTACAAGTCTCAATATGATTAATACACTATGAATGAATTCTGAATATGAATGAACAACCACGAAAGGAATGAGTATCCTTTTAACTGAGTAAGAAGTTACTTACCTCAATACCGGTGATGAAATGTCCTCTCTCGAACAAATGTCCTTAATGGAGATATTGGTCGCTCGAACAACCTTGAATACCAAAAAACCGCTTAATACACGTATCAATTGTGATCACAACCACATCCAGAGGTCGATACAACACATCCAAACTCATTGGAGCATTATGACAAACACTTTGTAAACAAACTCTCATTATTTACAACTAATCCTAATTGTATCGAAAACCAACTTCCAAATGAGTGATTCACTCCAACAAAAAACCATCAACAATCGATAATCCAATAAGAATACACAACTCGAGATTACGATAACATCTAATTGAAAACCCCCAAAAAATCCAAAGTCAACCCTTAGGGTGTTCTTGAATAATTCCCCAAATATTCATCAAATTCGAAATATACACTAATAAATCCATATGAATATATGTATCCAAGGTAGATAATCCATATCTAACATATTCCAACAATATAGCAAGCTAACACGAAGAGATCGGAAGGAAAACACTCAAATCTCAAAATTCTAGATTCAAGAAATGTTTACCTTGATTTGGTGAGTTATAGAAGATTAAATGATGATTAATCCAAACTAGAAGCATTAAGATGAATATAGGTGATTGCAGCTCGAAAAGATCTTCACGAAATGCCCGAAATCGCCCAAAACCGACGGGAGGAGGAAGAGATATGATGAAATGGCAAAATGGGGCTAAACTGTCCAATATATAGTAAACCCAGCTTAGCGCGCGCTAGCTCCTGTGCTTAGCGTGCGCTAGCGGGTTTACCGGGTAGTTTAGTACCCGCTGTCTGCATCGTTAGCGTGCGCTACGTACCTTGGTAGTGTATGCTAACGACCCTTCTTAGCGTGCGTTAACCTTGTGTTAGCGCGCGCTACCTGATGGTTGATGTCCAAAATACTGGAGTCTAGAACCTACTATCCTCTGGTCTGATTGAGCCTTAGCGTGCGCTACCATACTAACCCTTGCGTACGCTATACACACTCTTAGTGTGCGCTACGAATTATTCCATCTCAGTCCAGTACCCACTGGACTGGATGTTCCAATATGCTAGCGCGCGCTGATGGATACCGATAGCGTGCGCTACAAACATCATTAGTGTACGTTATACTCCAGTTGTAGCGTGCGATATGAATCTCACCAATCCAGTCCAGTGCCTTCTGGACTGTCTACCTGCACCACACTAGCGTGCACTAATGCTGAGAGGTAGCGTGCACTACCCGTACTAAATTAGCGCGCGCTAAAGAGAGTACGTAGCGTGCGCTACTCCTCACACACAGCCCACTACAAAGATGACAAAGATGATAATCTCGGCCCAATTCTCCAACCAGGTTGAAAGACGAATAATAACTGATACACGATACAAATTACTCCGAAGAGTGAATACAATGAATGAATATGAATGATGAATGACTATTACTGAGTGAAAATTACTGAGTGACAATGTACTGAATGACAATTAATGAATTTACAACCGGGTATTACATACACCCCCACCTTAAAAGAGTTTCGTCCTTGAAACTAAGGTTCAAACAATTCGGGATAACTCTCCCGCATACTATCTTCGGTTTCCCAAGTAGCCTCTTCGACTCCATGTCTAGACCACTGGATCTTAACCAAAGGAATCGTCTTGTTCCTCAACTGTTTGATTCGCCTCTCTAAGACTCGTACAGGATGCTCCTCGTACGTATGATCATCCGCAATCTCGATTTCATCGAACTGAAGTATGTGACTCAGGTCGGCAACATACTTCCGCAACTGAGATGTGAAACATATTATGAATTCGGCTCAATGCCGGAGGTAAAGCCAATCGATAAGTCAGACTGCCTACTCGATCTAAAATATCAAACTGTCCAATGAATCTCGAACTCAACTTTCCTCTCTTCCCGAAATGGAAAGTACCTCGGCTCGGGGATACCTTGACCAAAACATGGTCACTTGCCTCGAACTCTAATGGTCGACCACTATTATCTACATATGACTTTTGTCGACTCTGAGCGGTCAATAAACGACTCCTGATCAAAGCTACATTCTCGCGGGCGGCTATAATCATATCGGGCTCGGTGTCGATTGATTCTGATAAGTCATCCCAACACAAAGGAGATAGACAATGACGACCGTACAAGGCCTCGTAAGGTGCCATCTTAATCAAAGCATGCCAATTGTTATTGTACGTGAACTCAATCAATGGTAGTTAGACTTCCCAATCGTCTTTCCAATCGAGAACACATGCCCTCAACATGTCCTCCAACGTCTGAATAGTCCTCTCTGATTGTCCGTCGGACTGAGGATGAAAAGGTGTGCTGAGATTAAGCTGAGTTCCCATTGCACGATGAACTGATTTCCAAAAATGTGACACAAATCGTCCGTCACGATCAGAAATGATACTCTTAGGAGTACCGTGCAATCTCACTATCTCTTTGATTAACAACTGGGCAAGTCTCTCGGGACCGCACGTATCCTTAATCTCAAGGAAATGAGCTGACTTAGTTAAGCGGTCCACAATTACCCAAATTGTATCCATGCCACGACGACTCGTCGGCAAACTTGTGATGAAGTCCATTGAAATATCCTCCCACTTCCACTCTGGAATAGGGAGCGGTTTCAGCATATCCGCCGGTCGCTGATTTTCTATCTTGACTTGATGACAGGTAGGGCTGCAAACGAAGCGAGCCGAGCCGAGCTTTGATCGAACCGAGCCGAGTTTTAAATTTTTTTCTGACGAGCCGAGCCGAGCCGAGCTTTCTTACCGAACAAAAATCGTGTTCGAGCTCGAGCTCGTTAATAAATCGAGCCGCACACGAGCTGTTCGCGAACAACTCGAGCCGAGTCATGCTCGAGCCGAGCTCGAGCTGTTCGCGAATAATTATATATTTTTAAATTATTTAAATAATATATTTGAATTATTTAAAATAAATATTTTAAAATAATCATTAAAAATTATATATTTTCAAATATATATATAAATTAATATTTTAATATATGAAAATTATTTAAAAAATTATTAATCTATAATAAAATATATAAATATTATAAAAAATAATTTAAAAATATATTTATTAATCGAGCTTAACGAGCCGAACCGAGCTCGAGTCGATCTCGAGCCGAGCTCGAGCCGCACATGCCCAAGCTCGGCTCGAGCTCGTTTTCTTAACGCACAGATTTTCGAGCTCGAGCTCGAGCTCGAGTTCTTAACGAACCGAGCCGAACCGAGCTCTTAACGAGCCGAGCCGAGCTTTGTTCGCGAACAGCTCGGTTCGTTTACAGCCCTACTGACAAGTTAAACATCTCGAAACAAATTCTGCGACTTCTCGCTTCATATTGCTCCACCAGTAATTTTGTTTCAAGTCTTTGTACAACTTGCTAGACCCTAGATGAATGAAATAAGGGGTAGCATGAGCTTCTCTCAAAATCGAGTTTTTCAACTCGGCATTTGCTGGTACGCATAACCGGTTTTTAAATCGCAAAAGTCCATCCTTGTCGACCACGAATCCAGGGGCTTTCCCCTGAGCCACATCATCTCGAATGCGCAATAGAAATGGGTCTGAACCCTGACTCGTTCTGATCGCCTCTTCCAGTGGCAATGAAATCTATAGCATGCATAGTTGCCCTTGCACTCGCTGTAACCAGACCTCGATCTCGGGTCTTAGAAATTCCTATTGAAGCTCCTTCTGAATGGTTAAACGAGCAAGCATTTGCTCTTGAACGGACTTACGACTCAAGGCGTCGGCGACAACGTTCGCCTTACCCGAGTGGTATTGATCTTAATATCATAATCTTTAATCAGTTCCAACCATCGTCTTTGCCACATATTTAACTCCTTCTGAGTAAATATATACTTCAAACTCTTATGATCGGTGAAAATCTGACAGCTGACGCCATAAAGATAATGACGCCAAATCTTCAACTTGAATACCACGGATGCTAGCTCCAGGTCGTGGGTCGGATAATTGACCTCGTAAGGTCTCAATTTCCGCGAAGCATAAGCAATTACTTTCCCGTTCTGCATTAATACACATCCAAGACCGTGTCCGGGCGCGTCACTATACACCACGAATCCTTCCATCCCTTGTGGCAAGGAAAGGACAGGTGCTGAAATTAAACGGCTATTGAGTTCTTCAAAACTCCATTAACACGTATCAGAACACGTGTATTTCTTATCCTTCCGCAAAAGGTTCGTCATAGGTTGAGCGATTTTAGAAAATCCTTCCACAAATCGCCGGTAATACCCAACTAATCCGAGAAAGCTTCGGATTTCCTTAACATTTTGGAGGTTGCCAAGGGGGGATAGCCTCCGTCTTCTGAGGGTCGACACTTACTCCGTCTGATGAAATTACATGTCCGGGAAACGTCACTTCAGACATCCAGAATTCACATTTGGAAAACTTTCCAGAGAGTTGCTCTCGTCTCAACACGTCGAGATCCTGATGAGGGTGAAATTCGTGCTCCTATCGGTCACGAGAATAAATCAAAATGTCGTCTATGAAAACAACCACGAACTGATCTAAATAGTCGATGAAAACTCGGTTCATCAACTACATGAACACAACAGGTACATTAGTTAACCCAAACGGCATCACCACAAACTTGTAATGACCATAGCGTGTTCGAAACGCCGTTCTAGCGATATCCGACTCTCGAATTCGCAACTGATGATACCCAGATCTTAAATCGATCTTGGAAAATACTGAATCTCCCTGAAGTTGATCCAAAAGATCATCGATGCGAGGTAGGGGATGTCTATTCTTGATCGTCGCCCTGTTCAACTCCCGATAATCAATAAACAAGCGAAAAGAACCATCCTTCTTCTTGACAAATAACACTGGTGCTCCCCACGGATATAACCTTTCTCGGTCAAATCCTCCATTTAATTCTTCAGTTCATGCATTTCGGTTGGGGCCATCCGATACGGTGCCTTCGATAATGGGGACATACCAGGCTCCAACTCTATCGTGAATTCCACATCTCTCTGTGGAGGCAAACCAGGTAACTCGTCTGGAAATACATCGGCATATTCACTCACTACAGGAATATCCGCCAAAATCACTGATGATTTCTCGGTCTTGGTCATATAGCACCAATAACCGACACACCCCTGATTGAGTAATTTCACTGCTTTCATCATATTAATGATTCTTCCGGAACAACTGGGATTACCCTCCTGAAAAAACACTCGACTCCATCGTCTGAAATGATAGTGACCATACGCTTACGGACACTAATGATGGCATCGTGACGATCCATCCAATCAATACCCAAAATAACGTCATCTCTAGGTAAATCCACCACGATTAGGTCTGCCAGCCATACATGGCCATTAAGCTGAATCGGACAATTCTTAATCTCACGATCTCCGATAATTTTTCTACCGTCAGTAGTCTAATGACATAAGGCTCACAACTAGTAGCACTATCCAGATGAAGTCTACTCAAGCATGACTCGGAAATGAATGAATGTGATGCACCAGTATCAAAAAGGGTACACACAGGTTGAGATAGAATTTCGAGTGTACCTGAGATCATTCGGGCCTCCAGATCAGCGGTCCTCTTCATCTCATAAATTCGGGGCTTGCCAGCCCCGGAACCGGATGCTCCCGTCTGATAGATTTTGGCTCCGCCTTTGTTCGCTCCCGTCATCTTGAACGACGCGGACTGAATGGCCTAATTCTGAACCTCTGACTGTTTCAGGGCCTGAGATGTTGCCGGAGTAGGTTTGGAATCTCTTCGGCAGAAACGGTCCTTATGCCCCGCAATCCCATAGTTATTGCACATGATAGTCTGCCTTGGACACTTAGTGCTGAAATGACCCTGTTCTCCACAGTTGAAACAGGTGATGACCGAACTGGCCGCTTCGGACTGAGATTCCACAGGTTTCGGTGCCATAGGAGGTCGCTCAGAGAAAGTAGTGCACGCACGAGGCTTCTCGAAGGTTGCCTGACTGCCTTCAGACTGATTACGATTCTTTGATTTCTTGCCAGAAGATGAAGTTTGTTGCTTAGCAATTTCCTTCACAGTAAGATCATAAGTAAAAGATTTCTCGATGAATTCGGCTAGGGTGGTGCAATGATGATTAAGCAACTGCATCCGCATACGAGGTTTCAACCTCTTACTGAAATACTTGATCTTATCCGCCTCGGAGTGGATAATACATGAGGCGAAAAGAAGTAGCTCCTGAAATTTATCGTCGATGGCGAGAACATCATCTTCCACTGAGGGGTCGGGAATGAGTAATTCTGATAACTTGGCCTCCTTGAGTGGGGCCGGATAATACCTTTTCTATCATGAGAGTCTTGAATTGGTCCCAAGTGCAAGACCCGTCGGTGGGCTTCATAGATAGCCACCAAGAGTGAGCACTCTTACCTAGATAGTAAGCCGCAACTGAAATCTTGTGCCCTTCGGGACACTCCACCATAGCAAATAATTTCTCAAAGTTCTCAAGCCGGTGAAAAATATCATCTGGCTCAGATGAGGCCTCAAAAGTAGGTGGCCTCTGGCGAGAGATGTCACCAATGATACTGCTCACACCCCTTTCTTGCCTCTGAGGTGGCGGCGGAGGAGCCTGTTGATTCTGAGCAGTTGAGTTCTACATCATCTCCATTTGACGTGCCATCTGAGTTATTTGGGCCATCATGCCCTGCATAAAAGCGAGTGGATCAACCCGAACACCTTCTAATTGAGATGTGTCCCGGGTATGACTCCCTGACAGTGAATGATTATTTCTAGGTGAATGAGTGGCAGCGTCGGTGCTCGATGAATTAGCATTATTCCTTGCGTTCGCGCGTGTATTCACATGAGATCCTGGGTTTCGGCCCACACCGCGGCCTCTTCCCTTGCGTCCTCTGAGGGCTCTCTCCATACTGAAGTAGGAAAGTCACATGATAATTATAGATCTCGCATGCGTACCGCATTATGATTACGTTATGAAATGATGATAATGAGCATACGCACTCTAACACAATGATTACATGAAGGATCAACTGAGGTGACATGATTATCTGATGAAATTCTTTAAATGATTATCTTGAACAAGTTAACAAGATTAATGATACGATCCTCAAGATCAACAACTGAGCAATGAAATGAACTGAGTGATTAATGAGTTAACATGATTGACATGATCAAAAATGAAAATGATGATTGAGGATTGTTGACTGTTGAATGATGAATGAGTGATTCTTATTGCCAGAAATTATACCATGGCGTCAGAAATCTTACTATTCTTTGGTCTGAGGGGCTTGGCTCTTGCACAGGTCACACGTGACGCGAAAGTCCAATGATACTAGTCTGATGAACGATGATTTCAATGAGACATGACTCGGAAGATAGTATTCAAAACCACGCTCTGATACCAACTGTGTAACACGCCAAATTAGGCGGATATTACAGTGTCGTGGACCCCCAACTGGGACCCACCAGGCGAATAAAAATTAATGAATTAAATAATATAATTGTAGTACCGAACCACATTATATCATCAATTACTCCGATGAGGAGTTTCAAGTACAACACACCCAGGAAATACAGAATACATGTATATTTAATATGAAGATAAAAATATACAACACTGAATAAAAATGAATATCCAAATGGAAATCTGCAGCGGAAATAAAAATGAAGAAACATGAATGACTGAAAAGGACTGGGGCCCCTACTAGTATCACTGGGACTCCTCGCCGTTAACGTTCTCTTCCCGTGCCTTTTCCTTGCCATGACCTGAAAACAACATTCACCAACGGGGTCAGTTACACAAAACATCAATCCTCAAGAGTTGAATAAACACAATCATTATATATCTTAGTTATGAGATTAAGCTGAAGAGGGGCATCATAGTACGCCCGTAATAGGACGTGCAAGTGCACAAGACGAGTGTCCGGACACACCCGCACTTGTACCTAATTAGTCTCACAGAAGCATGTTACCGTGTGCACAGTCCATTGTGTCGGTGAACCCGCCACATGACTATCTTGTGCCCGACTAAAAATTCCACACATAACCACCCGGCCACGCAATATGAACCCAGAAGGTCACATGAACAAAAGTGACCATGATGACTATTAATGAATAACAATCCGACAAGGGTCAAGAATGACTCACCAAGATGAAATAATAATGAAATGAATGATAGCTCACTGAAATGATTGGAACCGTCATTCCTCGTGAATTGAATGATTAGTTTGATAATTACAAGTCTCAATATGATTAATACACTATGAATGAATTATGAATATAAATGAACAACCACGAAAGGAATGAGTATCCTTTTAACTGAGTAAGAATATACTTACCTCATACCGGTGATGAAATATCCTCTCTCGAACAAATGTCCTTAATGGAGATATCGATCGCTCGAACAACCTTGAATAACACAATCACCAACAAACTGCTTAATACACGTATCAATTGTGATCACAACCACATCAAGAGGTCGATACAACACATCCAAACTCATTTGAGCATTATGACAAACACTTTCTAAACAAACTCCCATTATTTACAACCAATCCTAATTGTAACGAAAACCAACTTCCAAATGAGTGATTTACTCCAACACAACACCATCAACAATCGATAATCTAATTAGAATACAAAAATCCAGATTATGATAACATCTAATTGAAAATCCCCAAAAATCCAAAGTCAACCCTTAGGGTGTTCTTGAATAATTCCCCAAATATTCATCAATCCGAAATATACACCAATAAATCCATAGGAATACATGTATCCAAGGTAGATAATCCATATCTAACATATTCTAACAATATAGCAAGCTAACACGAAGAGATCGGAAGGAAAACACTCAAATCCCGAAATTCTAGATTCAAGAAATGTTTACCTTGATTTGGTGAGTGGAGATGATTAAATGATGATTAATCCGAACTAGAAGGTTGAGAATGAAGATAGGTGATTGCAACTCAAAAATATCTTTGCAAAATGCCCAAAATCGCCCAAAAACGACGGGAGGAGGAAGAGATATGATGAAATGACGAAATTGGGCTAAACTGTCCAATATATAGTAAACCCAGCTTAGCGCGCGCTAGCTCCTGTGCTTAGCCTGCGCTAGCGGGTTTACCAGGTAGTCCAGTACCCACTGTCTGTATCATTTGTGTGCGCTACGTACCTTGGTAGCGTATGCTAACATCCCTTCTTAGCGTCCGTTAACCTTGTGTTAGCGCACGCCACCTGATGGTTGATATCCAGAATACTGGAGTCCAGAACCTGCTGTCCTCTGGTCTGATTGAGCCTTAGCGCGCGCTACCCGATGCTTAGTGTGCACTACCAAACTAACCCTTGTGTATGCTATACACACTTTTAGCGTGCGCTACGAATTATTCCATCTCAATCCAGTACCCATTGGACTGTCTGTTCCAATACGCTAGCGCGCGCTGATGGATACCGATAGCGTGCGCTACAAACACCATTAGCGTACGTTATAATTGTAATACCCGGTTGTAATTCATTCATTTTCATTCAGTAATTATCAGTCTGTAATTGTCACTCAGTGTATTTTCACTCGATTATAATCATTCATCAATCATGTTCATTCACCGTGTTCACCGTTCGGAAAAACTTCGAGTTGTGTATCGTTATTGTTCATTGTTTCAACTTTCCTCATATGAGTTCGACTTTGTTAGATCACCATTAATTTTTGGTAACTCCAAAAATTCTAAATCTTTGCAATATTATAGAGCATCGAGTTAGCTTTCCAATGGTTCAAACGGTGAGTCAATCGGAGTCCGGACGAGAGAGTTATGGTCGTTTTAGCTAAACCGCTCATTTTTCAGTTATTGGCCGATCACTGCCGAACGAACTCGGCCGTGTCGTCCGACACGGCCCGTGCCGTACTCGTCCGGAAATGCTGAAGTCTCGGCCTCAGGACCCGACCGTGTCGTCTGGCACGGCCGAGTCGAACTCTTCCGGATAAGCCGAACCGACTGCCGACACGCCCGACCGTGTTCCAGGACACGGTCGAGTCATGCCGAGTCGCTGTCGGACGGGTCACTATCGGAAGGCCCTCCGCGCCACGACCGTGTCAAGCAGGACACGGTCGAGTCCCTGTCGGCCAGCTGTGCGACACGACCGTGCCGATCGGCACGGGCCGTGTCCGGCAGGGCAGTCAACTCCTTTAAATTCGTTTTTTCAGCATTTCACCATTTCTCTCCCTTTTCTTCACCTTCAACCGAGAGAAAGCTTGATGGAGGGTTTTTCCTTCACAAATCATTTGGGTGTTTGATTTTCTTCATCTCCTTTCGATCGTGAAGCTTGGATAATCAATCTAATGCGTGTTCTTCTGATTAAAGTACTTGGATCTTCAAAGGTAATATTCTTCAACACCTTGATTTCGATTTTTGTGTTGAGATACGATGTTTTGGACGTTATAATCATGATATATGAAGGTATATGTATATGATTATGAGTTTGTATAAGGATTCATTGGATTATTGAGGAATTATTCAAGAACACCTTGAAAATCGAGTTGGAATTGGGGATTTTCGACTAATTGTTGTTATAATCACGATTTTGGATATTCATAATGGATTATTGATCATATTGGAGATGTTTTGTTGGTTTGAAACACTTCTTGGGGGAATTAATAGTGGCTTATTGAGATTTGATTGTAAACAACCGGAGTTTGGCCACAACGTATTCGATATAATGCCCCAATGAACTTAGTTTAATCGTATCGACGTTTTGAGTTCGTTATATTCGTGTTTAATTCGTGTATTGATCGGATTGTTGGTAATTGTATTGAATTAAGGTTGTTCGTGCGACCGACACTTCATTTAGGACTTTTGTTCGTGGAAGGACTTTCTTCATCGGTATTGTGTAAGTTAATTCTTACTCGGTTAAAAGGATATTCATCCCTTTTGTTGTTGTTCATTCATAATCATAATTCATTCATCATTATATTAACCGTATCAAAACTTGTTGTTATCAATTAATCATTTCAGTCATAAGGAACGACGGTTCCAATCTTTTCATTGAGCTGTCATTTATTTCATTACCATTCCACCTCGGTGAGTCATTATTCATTTTCGATGTCACTTTTGTTATATCGTGGCATTCCGGGTCATACTGGCGTGCCGGTTGGTATGTGTAGGATTTTCATGTCGGGCACATTATAGTCGTGTGTTGGTTGGTGGCCTCACATTGGGTGTGCACGAGATTGATTGTTTCGTGAGACTGATTAGGTACAAGACCACACGTGTATTCGATCGATACTCGTTGGTGGCTTGTGCACGGACACATTTCCATCCCGGGCGTAGTTTGGCGCCACCCTTTGAGCCGTACTGTTAGTTGATTCATATAGCATGTTTGATTGCGTATGTTTCGACAGGAGATTTCATAATTTCAGATATAATCATGATTGTGTATTTTCAACCCTTGAGGATTGTTGTTCTTTGTAACTGACCCCGTTTGGGGATTTTGTTTTTCAGGTCTTGGCAAGGCAAAAGCACGGGGAGAACACGCGACGTCGAGGAGTCCTGGTGATACTAGTAGGGGCCCCGATCTTTCGATTATTCATGTTATTGTCCTTTATTTTCCTGCAGACTTTCATTTGAATACTCCGTTTCATTCGGTATTGTGTATTTTATCTTCATATAAAATACACTAGTATTCGTATTGTCTGGTGTGTTATAACTAAACTCCTCATCGGAGTAATTATTGTTGTAATGTAGTTCGGTACTACATTTCTCCTATGTAATTCATTCATTTTCATTTGCACAGTGGGTCCCAGGTTGGGGATTTACGGACCGTAATATCCGCCTAGTTTGGGGTGTTACGAGTTGGTATCGGAGCGTGGTTTTGAATACTACCTTCCGAGTCATGTTTCATTTGAAATCATCGTCATCGGACTAGTATCATTGGACTTTCGCGTCACGTGTGACTGTGCAAATGCCGAGCCAATCGCATCAAAGAATCGTAAGATTTCTAACGCCATGGTATAATTTACGCAATAGTCATTCATTCATCATTCATCAATTTACAATCCTCAAACATCATCATTCATTGTGATTAGGACGATCATGTTAACTCATCAATCACTTAATTCATTTCATTACTCAGTTAATAATCAGGACGATCATGTTAACTCATTAATTACTCAATTCATTTCATTACTCGGTTGTCAACTGGATGATCATATTATCAATCTTGTTAAGTTATTCAAGATAATCATTTCAAGAATTTCATCAGATAATCATGTAACTTCAATAAATCATTCATATAATCACTAAGTTAGAGCATGTATACTCATTTTCATCATCTCATGACATAATCATAACGTGCTAATCATGCGGGAAATATAATCATTATGCGACCTTCCTACTTCGGTATGGAGAGAGAGCTGTCGAGGATGCACGGGGGAGAGGCGCAGTGCGGACCGAAACCCGAGAAATAATCACTGGCCGGAAATCGTGCCCAGGACTCGGCTCGATCAGAAGATGTTCGGTTTGATCCACTCACTTTTATGCAGGCCATGATGACCCATGTGCAGTTGCTCAATCATCATTGCGCCACTGACCGGATTAATCGAGAGAACTCTCCCGTATGAGACGGCCGCTAAGGAAAGTCTTGAACAACAACCTTCATCTTTCAGCAAGAAATCAACGAAGCGTAATCAACCCAAAGGCGGTCAGTCAACCTTCAAGAAGCCTCGTGTGAGCCCTATCGTTTCTGAGCGACCTTCTACGGCGCATAATCGTGCGGGATCTCATTCCCGAGCGGCCAGTTCGACCATCACCTGTTTCAATTGTGGAACGCCGGGTCATTTCAGCACTGAGTGTCTGAAACCGTCTATCACGTGCTATAATTGTGGGAATTTTGGGCATAAGGCCCGTTTTTGCCGAAAGGACTCCAAGTCGGCTCCGGCGGCATCTCAGGCACCGAAGCAACCAAGCGTTTGAGAATCGATCGCTTTGTCATCGTCGTTTAAGACAATGGAAGCAAATAGAGTTGGAACTCGTATTTATCAGACGGGAGCGTCCGGTTCGGGGACAGGCAAGTCCCAGATTCATATGATGAGGAGGATCGACGATCCGGTGGTCCGAATGATTTCAGGTATACTTGTAATTTTATTTCAACTTGTGTGTACCTTTTGATGCTGGTACACCGCATTCATTCATTTTCGAATCATGCTTGAATAGACTTATTTCGGGATAGTTCTATTGCTTGTGGACCTCATACCATCGGTCTACCTGACGATGGAAGAATTTTCGGAATCATACCGAATTAAGCTTAATGACCGCGATTGGTTGATGGATCTAATCGTGGTGAACTTATCTTAGGACGATGTAATTTTCGGTATTAGTTGGTTTGATCGTCTTGATACTATCCTCAGTGTTTGTTAGCGTTTGGTCGCTATCTTTCCGTCGTTGGTTGTCGAATGTGCGTTTCAGGGAAGTAATCCCCGTTGTTCCAGAAGAAGTATTATTATGACGAAAGCAGAGAAATTCCGCAATCAAACTATTCAATCATTCATTATATCATTTTCATCGATTGGCCTTTCTAAGACAATCGAGTTATTCAATTATTCCTTGTATCATTTCCATCGATTGGTCTTTCTAAGGCAATCGAGTTATTCAATCATTCATTGTATCATTTTCATCGATTGGCCTTTCTAGGGCAATCGAGTTATTCAAACATTCATTGTATCATCTTCATCGATTGGCCTTTCTAAGGCAATCGAGTTGTTCAATCATTATTGGTATCTCTTTTTATCGATTGACCATTCAAGGGCAATCGAAATGTTCAATCATTCGTGGTATCATTGTCATCGATTGACGATGTATTTCCAGACGAGTTATCTGGTTGCCTTCACATAGAGTAAGGGAATTCAGGAGTGAGTTGGAGCTGGTACGTCCCCTTTATCGAAGGCACCGTATCGGATGGCCCCGACCAGAATGCAGGAATTGAAGATTCAACTTGAGGAATAGTTCGAGGAAGGTCATCTTCGACCGATTGCGTCCCCGTGAGGAGCACCAGTGTGATCTGTCAAGGAGAAGGATGGCTCGTCTCGTGTGTGTATTAATTACCAGGAGTTGAACAGAGTGATGATCAAGAGTAGTATCCTTTACCTCGTATTGATGATCTTTTAGATCAACTTCAGGGAGCTTCAGTATTTTCCAAGATCGACTTAAGATCTGGGTATCACCAATTGCGGATTCGAGAGTCGGATATCGCGAGGACAGCGTTTCGTACACGCTATGGTCATTATGAGTTCGTAGTTATGCCGTTCGGGCTAACTATTGCACCTGCAGTATTCAGGGAGTTAATGAATCGGGTTTTCATCGACTTTTTGGATCAGTTTGTTGTTGTATTCATCGAAGACATTTTGATTTATTCTCTTAGCCGAGAGGAACACGAGGTTCATCTTCTTCAGGTTCTCGACGTGTTGAGACGAGAGCAACTTTATGGAAAGTTTTCCAAATGTGAGTTCTAGAGGTCCGAAGTGACTTTCTCGGGCATGTAATTTCATCTGACAGAGTTCGTGTCGACCCTCAGAAGACGGAGACTATCCGAGATTGGCAACCTCCGAAAGATATAAAGTAAATCCGATGTTTCCTCGGATTAGTTGGTCAATTATCCAACCCACGACCTGGAGCTAGCAGCCGTGGTTTTCGCGTTGGGGATTTGGCATCGTTACCTTTATGGCATCACCTTTCAGTTATTCACCAATCACAAGAGTTGAAGGATATATTTACTCACAAGGAGTTAAATATGCGACAGAGGCGGTGGTTGGAACTAATCAAAGATTTTGATATCGAGATCCTTTACCACCCGGGCAAGGCGACGTTGTCGCGACGCCTTGAGTCGTTAGTCAGTTCAAGAGCAGATGCTTGCTCGTTTAACGATTCGAAGGAGCTTGGAGAATTCCTTAGACCCGAGATCGAGGTCTGGCTTCAGCGAGTTCAGGGACAGCTTTGTATGTTAGAGATTTCATCGTCACTTGAGGAGGTAATCAGAGAGAATCAGAGTTCAGACCCTTCATTGTTGCGCATCCGTGAAGATGTGGCTCAGGAGAAAGCCTCTGGATTCGTGATCCACAAGGATGGACTTTTGAGATTTAAGAATCGGATGTGTGTACCGGCGAATGATGAGTTGAAAAACTCGATTTTGAGAGAAGCTCATGCTACCCCTTATTCTGTTCATCCGGGGTCCAGCAAGATGTACAAGGACTTGAAACAAAATTACTGGTGGAGTAATATGAAGCGAGAAGTCGCAGAATTTGTTTCGAGATGCTTAACCTGTCAACAAGTCAAGATGGAACATCAGCGACCGGCGAGTATGCTGATACCGCTCCCTATTCCAGAATGGAAGTGGGAAGACATTTCTATGGAATTCATCACGAATTTCCGACGAGTCGTCGTGGCATAAATACGATCTGAGTGATCGCGGACTGCTTTACTAATTTAACTCATTTCCTTGAGATCAAGGATACTTGGGGTCCTGAGAGACTGGCTCAGTTGTTCATCAAGGAGATAGTGAGACTGCACGGTACTCCTTAGAGTATCGTTTCCGATCGTGACGGACGATTTGTTTCCCATTTTTGGAAATCAGTTCATCGCGCTATGGGAACTCAGCTTAATCTCAGTATTGCCTTTCATCCTCAGTCCGACGGACAATCAGAGAGAACTATTCAGACATTAGAGGACATATTGAGGGCATGCGTTCTCGATTAATAGACGATTGGGAAGCCCAATTACTGTTGTTTGAGTCCACGTACAGTTTAGTTGGCATGCTGCGATGAAGATGGCACCTTACAAGGCCTTGTACGGTCGTCTTTGTCAATCTCCTTTGTGTTGGGATGACTTGTTAGAATCAATCGGCACCGAGCCCGATATGCTTATTAGCCGCCCGTGAAAAGGTAGCTTTGATCAAGAGTAGTATGTTGACAGCTCAGAGTCGACAGAAATCATATGCAGATAATCGTCGTCGACCACTAGAGTTCGAGACGGGTGACCATGTTTTGGTCAAGGTATCCCCGAGTCGAGGTATTTTCCGTTTCGGAAAACGAGGGAAGTTGAGCCCGAGATTCATTGGACCGTTTGAAATTTTGGATCGAGTAGGCGAGTTAGCTTATCGATTGGCTTTACCTCCGGCTTTGAGCAGGATTCATAATGTGTTTCACGTCTCTCAGTTGCGGAAGTATGTTGCCGACCCGAGTCACATACTTCAGTTCGACGAAATCGAGATCGCAGATGATCATTCGTACGAGGAGCGTCCTGTACGAGTGTTAGAGCGGCGAATCAAACAGTTGAGGAACAAGACGATCCCTTTGGTCAAGATTCAGTGGTCTAGACACGGAGTCGAAGAGGCCACTTGGAAAACCGAGGAGAATATGCGGGAGAGTTATCCCGAGTTGTTTGACCCTTAGTTTCGGGGACGAAACTCTTTTTAAGGGGGGGAGTATGTAATACCCGGTTGTAATTCATTCATTTTCATTCAGTAATTATCAGTCTGTAATTGTCACTCAGTGTATTTTCACTCGATTATAATCATTCATCAATCATGTTCATTCACCGTGTTCACCATTCGGAAAAACTTCGAGTTGTGTATCGTTATTGTTCATTGTTTCAACTTTCCTCATATGAGTTCGACTTTGTTAGATCACCATTAATTTTTGGTAACTCCAAAAATTCTAAATCTTTGCAATATTATAGAGCATCTAGTTATCTTTCCAATGGTTCAAACGG
This sequence comes from Orobanche coerulescens, assembly GCA_033398695.1. Classification (NCBI taxonomy): domain Eukaryota; kingdom Viridiplantae; phylum Streptophyta; class Magnoliopsida; order Lamiales; family Orobanchaceae; genus Orobanche; species Orobanche coerulescens. The sequence continues at coordinate 153,460,424 of CM065803.1, forward strand.
TGAGTCAATCGGAGTCCGTACGAGAGAGTTATGGTCGTTTTAGCTCAACCGCTCATTTTTCAGTTATTGGCCGATCACTGCCGAACGAACTCGGCCGTGTCATCCGACACGGCCCATGCCGTACTCGTCCGGAAATGCCGAAGTCTCTGCCTCAGGACCCGACCGTGTCGATGCAGCACGGCGAGTCGAACTCTTCCGGATAAGCCATAACCGAAGCTGACACGCCCGACCGTGTTCCGAGACACGGTCGAGTCATGCCGAAGTCATTGTCGGACGGGTCACTATCGGAAGGCCCTCCGCGCGCGCGACCATGTCAAGCAGGACACGGTCGAGTCCTGTCGTCGGTATGCGACACGACCGTGCCGATCGGCACGGGCCGTGTCCGGCAGCGATCAACTCCTTTAAATTCGTTTTTCAGCATTTCACCATTTCTCTCCCTTTTCTTCACCTTCAACCGAGAGAGAAATCTTGAGGGAGGGTTTTTCCTTCAAAAATCATTTGGGTGTTTGATTTTCTTTATCTCCTTTCTATCGTGAAGCACGGATAAAAAATCTAAAGCGTGTTTTTTTTATAAAAGTACTTGGATCTTCAAAGGTAATATTCTTCAACACCTTGGATTTCGATTTTTGTGTTGAGATACGATGTTTTGGACGTTATAATCATGATATATGAAGGGATATGTATATGATTATGAGTTTGTATAAGGATTCATTGGATTATTGAGGAATTATTCAAGAACACCTTGAAAATCGAGTTGGAATTGGGGATTTTCGACTAATTGTTGTTATAATCACGATTTTGGATATTCATAATGGATTATTGATCATATTGGAGATGTTTTGTTGGTTTGAAACACTTCTTAGGGGAATTAATAGTGGCTTATTGAGATTTGATTGTAAACAACCGGAGTTTGGCCACAACGTATTCGATATAATGCCCCAATGAACTTAGTTTAATCGTATCGACGTTTTGAGTTCGTTATATTCGTGTTTAATTCGTGTATTGATCGGATTGTTGGTAATTGTATTGAATTAAGGTTGTTCGTGCGACACTTCATTTAGGACTTTTGTTCGTGGAAGGACTTTCTTCATCGGTATTGTGTAAGTTAATTCTTACTCGGTTAAAAGGATATTCATCCCTTTTGTTGTTGTTCATTCATAATCATAATTCATTCATCATTATATTAACCGTATCAAAACTTGTTGTTATCAATTAATCATTTCAGTCATAAGGAACGACGGTTCCAATCTTTTCATTGAGCTGTCATTTATTTCATTACCATTCCACCTCGGTGAGTCATTATTCATTTTCGATGTCACTTTTGTTATATCGTGGCATTCCGGGTCATACTGGCGTGCCGGTTGGTATGTGTAGGATTTTCATGTCAGGCACATTATAGTCGTGTGTTGGTTGGTGGCCTCACATTGGACTGTGCACACGAGATTGATTGTTTCGTGAGACTGATTAGGTACAAGACCACACGTGTATTCGATCGATACTCGTTGGTGGCTTGTGCACGGACACATTTCCATCCCGGGCGTAGTGTGGCGCCACCCTTTGAGCCGTACTGTTAGTTGATTCATATAGCATGTTTGATTGCGTATGTTTCGACAGGAGATTTCATAATTTCAGATATAATCATGATTGTGTATTTTCAACCCTTGAGGATTGTTGTTCTTTATGGCCCGTTTGGGGATTTTGTTTTTCAGGTCTTGGCAAGGCAAAAGCACGGGGAGAACACGCTGACGTCGAGGAGTCCCAGTGATACTAGTAGGGGCCCCCGATCTTTCAGTTATTCATGTTATTGTCCTTTATTTTCCACTGCAGACTTTCATTTGAATACTCCGTTTCATTCAGTGTTGTGTATTTTATCTTCATATAAAATACACTAGTATTCGGTATTGTCCTGGTGTGTTATAACTAAACTCCTCATCGGAGTAATTATTGTTGTAATGTAGTTCGGTACTACATTTCTCCTATGTAATTCATTCATTTTCATTTGCCTGGTGGGTCCCAGTTGGGGATTTACGGCACTGTAATATCCGCCTAGTTTGGGGTGTTACAATAATCCAGTTGTAGCGTGTGCTATGAATCTCACTAATCCAGTCCAGTACCTTCTGGACTGTCTACCTGAACCACACTAACATGCGCTAATGCTGAGAGGTGGCATGCACTACCCGTACTCAATTAGCGCGCGCTAAAGGGAGTACGTAGCGTGCGCTACTCCTCACACACAGCCCACTACAAAGATGATAAAGATGATAATATCGGCCCGATTCTCCAACAAGGTTGAAAGACGAATAATAACTGATACACGATACAAATTTCTCTGAATGGTGAATACAATGAATGAATATGAATGATGAATGACTATTACTGAGTGAAAATCACTGAGTGACAATATACTGAATGACAATTAATGAATTTACAACCGGGTATTACACTAACCCAATCTAACATTTCGTTTTTCTTCTGAAAAATGTGGGAATTTGGTGTCCATCATCTTCGAACCTTCACCATCAGCCGGATGTCGTAACTTCCCATCTTTATTACATCCTACGGCTTGCCAGGTCATAAGCTTAGAGAAACCTTTGCATATAAACATCCGTTGTATCCTTGGCGTCAATGGAAAATATCGCATCAATTTTGCAGGAATTTTGTTGTCAGATTCCTGTGCTGCAACTTTCCACCTAGATACACCACATATTTTACAAATAACTTCATTTTTATTCTCGCCCCAATAAATCATGCAGTCGTTTCGACATGCATGTATCTTTTCATAATCAAGACCTAAGTCTTTGATGATATTTTTAGCAGAATTAAAAAAGGTTGGTACGCTAGCATCAGGAAAAGCCTCTTTTATTAACTGTAATATATCACCAAACGTAGACTCAGTGATTCCATAAATGCATTTCCAATGGTAAAGCCTTACTAAAAAATTTAGTATAGAAAATTTCTTACATCCAGGATACAAAGGTTGTTTTCCATCCTGGATAAGACCGTAAAATTTCTTCGCATATGCATTAGGTCCCACATTTTTGTAAGTAACATTCAGCATCACATCAAGATTATCTTTAAAACCTATACTTGTTTCATAATCCATTTCTTCAGTGTTGTCCTTCCAACTCGACACATCATAAATCACTTGTCCAAATGTCGGAGAAGGTCCGTTGCAAATTAGATGATCATATACATCATATCTACTCCACCAGTGGCGATTATAGCATAGTTTACATGGACACCTTAATTTGTTTCCGATGGCGAATTTGCTCATTGCATTTTCCGCAAAAAGTTTAACCCCATTCATATATTATTCACTATACTTTGGTAATTTCAACCACGTACTGCTTTTATCCATCATAACTACACAATATTTACACACATTATGGACTAACAAAAAGTTTAACCAAGAACATATTAGGTACATAGTAGTCAGACATACAAATAGGATAATGTGTAAGTGTATAACTAGTCATTTAAGTTATTACAAGAAATTCTATATGATCACTAGACCATTTATGAATTGTGATTAGATCTTGCAATATTACAATATTGCAAGAAATCTAATTTATCTCTCATTACAACCCCCTATTGACCAAATTTAGCCCAAAAGCACCTAATCAGTTTAGGACATCACAAGAAGCCTATACCTAGAAATAAAACTATAATTATAATCACTAGGTATATTTGTACCAACGGTTAGCTGATTATACACAGTTGACACTAATTGCTCTAATTACTGTGAAAATCAAGATCAAAACATAAGTCCTTGTTGCTATTAATATAAATCAAGATTAGAAAAATCTAATATTGTCCAAGTTTCTATTTAAACCTGTACAATCAATGATTTATGATTGTTTAAAAGATCCTATCTAATATGTACCTAGAAACACATGAGATTTTTAACTTTGAGTTTTCTCATTTGTGTTGGAACAATCCCAATCAGAAGAAAATCTAGTGAATCTAGCTTTCTACTTATAGTTTACTTGTAATATTTTTAAACAAGCACTCATATCAGCCTATAAATTTAGATAAAATTTAAAACTCTGCCAGATATAAACACTGTATCAAATAATAATAAAGTCCCCAGGCACTTAATTACATCAAAATTACTAATTACATGATCAAGGAGAGGACAACAGGGAAACAACACAAACAAAAACTAAGTATTGAAAACCACTAATTCAACTAAGCATGTATAAATCTGCAGGCCAGTAATGAGAAAGGGGCAGGGGACATCAAGATCCACTAATTCAACTGAAAAGCCTTTAAATTAAGAGCACATATTCAACTAAGTTACATGTACAGGCCATAATACTGCCTTCACAATCAATCTGCAGGCCATAGTATCACATATACACTAGAACCAACACTAACAATGCACACAGAGAAACAATGCACAGAGAGAGTTATATATACACTACGCATATACACTAACAATGCACACAAAGAGTATATATACATATTTACACCCATAGAAACATAAATTGCACATATTTACACTACCAAAAATTTAGGATTTATAAAAATTCCCAAATTTGTAGGGTTTACAAAAACTCAATTGAATTTAGATCACATTCAGCGAAGAAGAGAGAAAGTATTGAGGAATACCTTTAGATAAGAAGAAATCTTCAAACAAAGCTTCAGACGAACCCAATGACTCAATCGAACCCAGCGAAAAGAGCTTGTGTGAATCCAGCAAACTCACTCACTTAATGAACCCAGTGATTTGTGCGAGATTTGTGTGAGTGAAGAATGGCGAGAGATTTTGCCGAGAGATTTTATGAGATATTTTGTGAATATATTTTCAACTCTATTATTTGTGAGAGTAATTATTTGTGAGGCAACATTTTGGCAGAAGCGGGCTTTCTTTTTTAGCCAAGGAAGGGAGCGGGACGATTTCCCCGCACATATTTTAGCCAAATAATCTTCATCTAAGGCAACATAGACACAATGTTGCCATTGTTACTCCGCTTTTATGTAAGGCAACATTGTTTCATATCAAAGGCAACATCAAATTATAACGTTGCCTCACATCTAATTTTTTCAAAATTTAACCACTTAAGGCAACATTGTGATGGCAACACCGAAAAAAAGTATTGCTGAAGACCATATATAGTGTGGTGGTATGTCCTTTCTTATTGCAATGATCGCAATTCTTCTCTTCCCGATGGGTAGCCGAAGCATTATTTTTGTCGGCCTTCTTGCTCTTTTCTCCATAACTCTCGGCTTCTTTCTATGAGCTTGACTAGCCCCGAAAAGGTTTGGTCCGCTTCTCCATATGCATAGCCTTAATACTAGCATTATCAAGATCCCTCATATTGAACAGAGCCAATTGTATGTGCAAAAAATAGTGTACCCACACCTTGTACTTGGATTTTTTGCGAAATTATGTAGTATAATATTGTACCATTTGCCCTTTCTTCTACCTCAGAAACTGCCACTTACCCATCCATTCCCCCTTATAGCCGAGAGGGTATATAACACCCGCAAACCGTTCGCGAATATTACAGCGGTGCAGAGCCTCTCCGTGAGGATCTACCAGGCTAAATGCATAAACAATACATCACATTACATGACGACATGGCTAAATAACGAACCATTAGACCGATTTGGTCTTTCACCATAATATACAAATCAAACCCACAAAACTGATAACACTCAAACTCAAACCAAGCTCAAATACACGAACCATACTCTTACAATCAGAAAATACAATAGTGGAAAAGACACCACAACATGCCTTGACCAAAATACTCAACACTGGTCTTCATGTGATTAGTATCGACGTCTTCCACCATCCTTCGTACCGATCCTGTATTTTGCTCCCCGAGAACCTGCATGTACCTCGACGAAATACAGACATCCACCCCCCGATTACTCGGGGGTTAGCAAAACTCCACTATTTTGCTAGTGCAAGTATAAAGTACAGATACGAGCCATACACAACATACTCCAAGAACATAATAATCGTGAACATACTTCCCAAGATAATTCACTTGATTAAAACAGTTCAAATCATTAGAGGTAGGAATAAAATTAATATACATCTTACAAAACATTTTAAGATCTCGGGAGTTTTGAAAACATTTGAGATTTAAGAATTCTCGACTTTTCGAAACCACTTAGGGACACAGCCCAAACATCATTTTTCCAAAATATAAATCCGATAACAAAACACAGGGTCCACGACCCAATCATATAATTCTTATCACAAAACACGAGGTCCACCACCCAATCATATAATTCCGATCACAAAACACGGGGTCCATGACCCAATCATATAATTCCGATCACAAAACACAGTGTCGATGACCCAATCATCCACACCCAACATCCTCTCAATGATTATTCGCGTCCCGTGCTAACAAGCCACGAACCTCAGAGCCTCCTCGATACATACCCGAGTGAATAATCCAATGGGAAACCACATATTATCACACATTACCATGACAACAGTCACATAACCACAACCATGATATACGTTCATAGTTATCCCAGCATCGGGCTAGCAAGCCACGAACCTCGGAGTCTCCGCATCGACATACCCGATTTGGATAACCCCAAAAGTTATCCCGGCATTGTGCTAACAACCCACGAACCTCGGAGTCTCCAAAAGACATACCCGATTGGATAACCCCATGACACGTACGTCACACAACCAAACCACAACCATAAGTTATCCCGGCATCAGGCTAGCAAGCCACAAACCTCGGAGTCTCCACAAGACATACCCGATTGGATAATCCTATGATCACGCCTGATCCGTACTAGCAAGGGTGGATCCCGGAGGTTCAACAAACCCTACCCGGTAGCACATCACTTCCCAATCATCAAACAACAACAAGGAAGTATAATTTCCAAACAACACCGAACACCACAAACTCCGCACAAATGAGTCACAATCAATATCACACGATAACACATACTCACCAAACAAATACACGTACTAACACACAATCCTTTACAAGTGAAAGGAAAGACATAATATAACCACGTAATACGACTACAATACTAATACACATATTCAGAAAGTACATTTGTTCATAAAACATACGAGTTATCTTTGAAGGAAAACCTTTATTGGGAATATACCGATCCTTTTTGAAAGTTCATTAAAACATTCAAATTGCACATAAAATCAATTACCAACTATTACGTCTACGAAACACGAAGTGTATGGGCAAGATACTTGCCTAGAGACCACGAGAAATGGAACAACGAATGGACGGGGTCGAGCAGCCCCTGAATTTCCAAGAACAACCAAGAATTCGACAGCCCCACGAACACTACGAGAATAACACCATCATGAATCAACAACACTAACCGGAGTCCGATTCGACACCAAGAACAACAAGGGTCCAACGGTTACTCAAAGAAATCAAAACTCATATTCCAGATGAAATAAAATCGATAAAGGAGTTCCCAATTCGAAGATCACGACCAAGACAACAAGAATTACATAATTAATTCATTCACTTCGGATGAAATCGAGAAATCAAGGAAAATCCCCAAAAATTACTCAGCTAGGGTTCTAGGAAGGAAATACTTCGATCCGGAATGAAAACAAGTGAAATGATGTTATTAACGTGAAGAAGACTCACCAAGATGAAGCTTGATGATGAAGATCGCTCCAGATTGCCCTAGAAACTACTCCCGACGAATGGAAGTGAAAGGGGAAGAAAATGAAAGAAAAACGGGAAAGAAAGACCTGTTGTCTAGTATTTATACTGGACAGTTATTAACGTGCGCTAACTATTATATTTAGTGTGCGCTAACGAGGTCAACACTCTAGCATCTTATGCCCGAAACACTGTTAGCGTGCGTTAGCAAACATACGTAGTGTGCACTAACGAGTCATGTGTCCAGTCCAGTGGCTTCTGGACAGTTCTGCACCTTCCGGGTAGCATGCGCTATAATAACAAATAGCGTGCGCTAAGACGGATGATAGCGTGCACTTACTACAAGATTTAGCATGCGCTATTGAGGCCCCCAGTCCCAGCCCAGTAGCTTCTAGACTGCCTCCGAACTATAAGTTAGTGTGCGTTACCCTCCCCGTAGTGTGCGCTAACTGCGGCACAGTAGCGCGCGTTACATCACCTAGTAGCATATCAAACAAAAACTCATGCAACAATCTGAATCGAAATCAAACACGTGTCCACTCATGACACACGATTCCAAAGACATGAACGGCAACAATCCACTAACCCGCAGAAAAATTCAACAAAACCAGAGCGAAAATCTCGGGTATTACACTAAAACTAGTTCTCGATAGCTGCAACGAATTCTGTCCATGTCTGAATTAATGGCATACCCTCATTTACTAAACCCGACTTAGGGCCTGTTTACTTTTTACTTAATCAGCTTAATGCTTAATCAGCTTAATCAATCAGCTATATTTTGTTGTTTACTTTCTACTTAATGATCTTAATAATGTCTTTTTCATTAAGCAACTTTTGGGGTGTCCTTACCATTAAGACATAAATACTTCCTAAATATACCAAAATTACCCTCTTTAATAATAAAAGAATTGAGTATATATAGTATAAATTATCATATAATCTTAATTATAATTAAGTATATATAATATAAATTTAAAATATATATTAATATTATACATTTAAAATTCATAAAATATAAGCTATTTATTGATAAAAAATTAATATAACTATATATTAAAATATAACTTAATATATTTATAAAAATATTATCTGATTATCTAAATATACCTGAAAATTATAATATGATTTATGAATATAAGTATATCATAATATAAATTAAAATATATATTATTTTATATTATATAAATTGATTTTTTTTATATTGACTATTAAAAAAATTAATATAACTATATATAATAAAATATAACTTAATATATTTATAAAAATATTGTCGATTACTTAAATATACGAAAATTATAATATGATTTATGAATATAAATATATTATAATATAAATTAAAATATATATTATTTTATATTATATAAATTGTTTTTTTATTATTGACTATTAAAAAATTAATATAACTATATATAATAAAGTATAACTTAATATATTTATAAAAATATTGTCGATTATTTATATATACCTAAAAATTATAATATGATTTATGAATATATATTATAATATAAATTAAAATATATATTATGTTATATTATATAAATTAATTTTTTTATATTGACTATTAAAAAATAATATAATTATATATTAAAATATAACTTAATATATTTATAAAACTATTGTCTAATTATTTAAATATATCTGAAAATTATAATATAATTTATGAATATATATTATAATATAAATTAAAATATATATTATGTTATATTATTTAAATTGATTTTTTATATTGATTATTAAAAAATTAATAAAACTATATATATATATATATATTAAAATATAACTTAATGTATTTATAAAAATATTGTCTGATTATTTAAATATATCCAAAAATTATAATATGATTTACGAATATATATTATAATATAAATTAAAATATATATTATGTTATATTATTTAAATTGATTTTTATATTGACTATTAAAAATTAATATAACTATATATATTTAAATATAACTTAATATATTTATAAAATATTGTCGATTATTTAAATATACCTGAAAATTATAATATGATTTATGAATATATATTATAATATAAATTAAAATAAATATTATGTCATATAATTTAAATTGATTATATAAACTAAAATCTTTCAAATCATTTTATCAAAAAGCGAATTAAATATTGAGGGTAAAATGGTCATTTTTGTCATTCGTAGTTCATTCGAGAAAGAGAAACAATGGGATATTTTTTCAATCGCATGATTAATCCATGCATGACACTTAATCCATTCAGATATTAATGGAAAAAAAGTAAACAGACCCTTACAAGATTCCCACCAGGTTAGTGGATGGTTGCCAAGTCTCAGCCTAGCAAATGAAATTCTCTGTTGATTCGTGTATGGCTTGGTGCCGAAGTAAACCCCCAACTATTTGATCCATACATTCAATTTTTCCTGATCTAATTCCCCATTGTATATCGTAATCACTATCTGAACCTCCATCTTGAACGGATCAACCACCCCCTGCCACCCGGGTTGTGCAGAAACCGAGGTTTTGGCCGGTTCCTCCTTGTCCGTCAATTTCATTGACTATTTCAAGAGATCCATCATCGATTCCAATAGACTCTCCCCCATCTCCACTATCGGATCCATCTTCTGAATTGGACATCTTTGGGGAGTTTCTTCTTTTCCAGATTTTTGAATCAAACTCTGCAAGTTCCGGTATCAATGATCTTTTACTTTGCATATACCAACATGTTTGAACTTAGTCTCTGATACCAAGCTTGATCAATTATGAACCCATCGATTAAACAAGATTCAAGAAAACTAATCCGATTACCCAAGATTAATCATGCGTCAACAAATAAAGAAAATAAGGAAGAACATACGAGTCTTTTTTAACGTGGTAAATGTTAGGGTTGTATACTGCAAAGCATACTTTATATTTGTATTATCTTATTTCCTTGTAACTACCTATGAGAATATTAATTATATTTAATCACATGTTTTGCATATTTATTCCCGTTATGGTTATGCAAATGAAATGACTAATTATTTTATATTGCAGATAATTTGGTGTGTTGGTGTCACACAGAAGATCACATTATCAGTGCCTTATAAAATATTATAATAGTTCACAACCAATATAATTATTAGATAAATTATATGAAAGGTTGTAGTGTATGCTTGAGATTAGTTGGTCTTGACTATTAACATGCATTAGCGTATTTGAATACATTGAACAGGATCGAAGTGAGATAGTGTCTTCTGTACTGATTGTAAGAAGAACGTAAATCTCAGATAATTATTATTTTTAATTCTAGGTATATAATATTTAATTGTGTATTTATAATATTTATTGCTTTGATTTACCATGGGTGAGAGTCAAAATAATTGACTCAAGAAGCTTCGTATCTTGGGCAATAATATTTTTTGTATGACAAATTATTATTATTATTACTAGAAATCGTGTCCCGACTCGTGCGTGTTGATGATGTCCCTTTGAGGAGCTCGATAGTGATTATTATATAAACCCTGCAGGTGGATTTAATTCCGATATAATAATAAGGTTCGAGTGGTACTACTCTTGGATAAGATATTAATTAATTAAAGCTGTCAGTAGCTTAAATTAATTAATGGACATTTGATATCTTAAACACGAAAAATAATATATTTAAATAAGGAGCCCGATTTTGCAAAACTTGGATTTGGGGTGGAAGTGCAATATTAATTCTTTAGTGGACTGAATTGATATTAGTGAACTCAACCATATTAGGAAAGAGATTAATATGGAAAGTTGGGTTGCACTAGAGATCCTCCGTAAGATCCCTACAGTAGTCCAAAGCCTATAAATAGGACATCTAAAGAGGATTTCGGCCGTGACAATTTTTGATGCTTGTGAGATCGATTTTTCTTCTTGTATTTAATTGTAGATCTTGACTTGTGCCTTTGATTCTACAATTTAGATAACACATCAATTTTCTAAGAGTGTTTACATAATACTAGAAAAACAAGAAAAAATAGAGTGACTCATAAAAGACATATTCAGCCGATCCCATAGAAGTCCACGCAAAATTCGATAGCTCCTTGCCCACACAACGTCCGGATTAAGGTGGATCATACTCTAGAAGATCTAAAGGTAGAAATACAAGAAGATTAAGGAGCAAGCAACCACTACGCTTCAAAGGTAAATATCCTATGATCTTTGATCTAGATTAGGATATTTAATTTACTAACATATCTATTTAATAGATAATAATAATATTTAAATTACTTATTAATCTTAGTAGTTAATTAATTAGCATGCCTAAATTGGTTTTGTGCTCGTGGATGCGTAAAACGCTTTAATAAGAAAAAAATCCAACTTCGCTTCTCTTGCGTTTTATTTCCAATAATTAGTATCGGAGCCATATTTTTAGGCTTTTGCTCGGCCTTCAAAGCCGGACGTATTATTGTATGGAGTTTGATTAGGATCATACTCCATGTCATCATGCTCTTGCTGCTATAAGGTAATTTTTTTGCTCGAATATGCACATGCTTCAATATTTTTGTCAATATGTGTGACATAATTGCTTATTGTAACAGGCGCACTAGTAATAATTTGTTTGTGTATGATTTCGCCAGTCCTTATTTCAATTAACAAGGTCTTAGAGAGACTTACAATAGCATATTAGTCCAATACCACATCCTGATGAGTGGAATGTCCCACCATATATCTCATCCATCGTTTGCCTACCTCCAGAGGAGGTACAACAGGTCGGCCGACCAAGAGATGAATCGTGCATCCACAGTTGAAAATTTGGCCATAGGTAGACGTCCTCAGATGTGCGGTAGGTGTGAGGGAACCATCTATAATATAAAATCTTTCAAAGCATTCATTCCCATGGGTGGTATGAATTTGAATATCCTTCCAGAAGAAATTCAAGTAATGGATGGAGAACAAACGAGGCAAAGGCCCCGACAGAAGAAGAGATGTAACATTTATCGTAATGATGAACATGGCATAAGTGGATGTCCCTACCACGAAACTTAAATTGCTTATGTATTTTGATATTTGTGATTATCTGGCAATAATCTTAGTAATGATGATTGAGTATTATATCACCTTATTTAATTTCAATTAGCGTCATTTCTGACCTTACTATGTGATGGTTCATTATTTTGATTATAAGTTGTGTTCGTAAATTGAAAGAACATGATTTTCTCTGAAACTTTATGTTGCCCTGTGTAGTGCACACGATGAGAACACACGATGGCAGCGATCGTGTTCTCCCATCGTGTGCAACTTGGTAACTATTCACTGTATCCACAATATTACCATGTCACTGTGTCCATAAGAAACTTTGTTTTGTTCGACTTTATAAAGATATGGAGTGGTAGCTCGAATAGTAAGAGCATGACCGGCTTGCACAAAGTTATAAAGCTTTGCAAAAGTGTGCACTGTCAACTCATGGTCTCTTGATGCAGCTTCTCCCCGCTCATCGAACCAATTCTCTAAATTTAGGTGAACTATCTCAAGTAACTAGCAAACATGTAAATGCTTCGCCCACAACATCCGACTATTAAAGCATTCAACGACATTGGATGTCAAGAAATTATAGGTTCGTACCAGAAACTTTGGCCTAGCCCACCTCTCTGGCCTAGTTTCAGAAATCCGCTTGTGAGCCCCATTAGCGCTTTCAACATGTAGTTTCGAAAAGTAGTTCTAAAAAACTTCACGATGCGTATATGCTACAGTTCTGGAGAGTCCTATAGCAGTAAGAGGTCAGATTTTTCGCAAGATGGTGATAGCACAACCTGTTGAATGCATTCAGATAGACAGCTCGAACAGCATTCTGAATGCTCTTATGTTGGTCACTCACAATCAGCAAATCTTCTGCAGGATTGTAGCATCTACGCAGGTTATATATAAAATAAGTCCACGACTCGTCGTTCCCTACCGGATTGGAGACCAACTGCAAGAGTAAATATTTTCTCATTCGCGTCAAATGTGACAGCCACAAATAAAGTCCCTTTATTCCTTCCCTTCAGGTGGGTCCCATCAACTATAATCACCAGCCGAAGGCACGTATCAAATGCCCTAATACTCTGTCTGAGTGAAATGAACATGTGGCAAAGCACTCCCTCACGAGTCGTATGCAAGTCATAAGTTGTCCCTGGATTACATTGCTTTGACAAATACGGATAAGACGGGAGCCTCTGATACGACTCATCAAAGCGGCCGTATGTATTCTCTATCACTATATTCCTCATTTGGAGAGAAAAATTGTATAACATGTCGATGTCGTACTCCCTACGTATCTCTGCAATCATATCCTTTAGCCCCAAAGTGAGCCCCTCACCAGTTAATCTTTTAGCAAAATAATGAGTGGCAACCTCAGAAGTGACCGACCGTGCGACATCAGGGTTCAAGTCAGAGTGATAGCCGTGATCCGAGGTCAACTTAGTAATTTCCAAATGGTTGCACCCTCAATAGCACACAACCTAAACTGACAATTGTTTCTCCCACTCTTATAAAGGAACACTATACGTTTATCGGCAGAACAATCAGCGATACACTGTAACATATTCTCCAAATGATACATTCATACAGTTATCCTCAAATCTATCTTGGATTGAAAGGTGGATGTAACACCCCAAACTAGGCGGCTATCACAGTGCTGTGGACCCCCAATTGGGACCTACCAGGTGAATGAAATACAATGATTTAAATAATATAACTATGGTACCGAACCACATTATATTACCAATTTCTCCGATGAGGAGTTTTAAGTACAATACATCCACAATTACAGAATACATATATTTTTTATATGAAGATGAAATATACAACACCAAATTAAAATGAAAGTCCAAACGGAAATATAGCGGAAAACACACATGAAGTAAACATGAATAGCTGAAAGGACTGGGGGGGCCTACTAGTATCACTGGGACTCCTTGCCGTCACCGTGCTCTTCCCGTGCCTTTGCCTTGCCATGACCTAAAGACAACATCCCCAACGGGGTCAGTTACACAAAACAACAATCCTCAAGAGTTGAAGAAATACAATAATAACATGTCTTAGTTATGAAATCATGTTTGAAAGAGGGGCATCATAATACGCTGAATGGGATGTGCAAGTACACAAGTCGCCGAGTGTTCGGAAAACCCGTATAAACACACGCACTTGTGCCTAATTAGTCTCACGGAGGCACGTTACCGTGTGCATGGTCCAATATGCCGGATTACCCACATAACACATGACCATTATGTGCCTGACTAAAACTTTCACACATATACCACCCGGCAACGCAATATGATCCCGGAAGGTCACAAGAACAAAAGTGACCATAATGAATAGAAATCCGACAAGGGCCAAGAATGACTCACCATGGTGAATTAATAACACAGTGAGTGATAGCTCAAATGAAATGATTGGAACCGTCATTCCTCGTGAATTAAGTGATTAGTTTGATAATTACAAGTCTCAACATGATTGATATACTATGAATGAATTATATATATGAATGAACAACAACGAAAAAAATGATTATCCTTTTAACTGAGCAAGAATTAACTTACCTGGAATGAGAGGAAAGGGTACGAACACCGAGGTACCAAGGCTGAAGGGAAACGACAACTCCGAACGACAAGTTCGTAACCAACAATCAATAACCCATCGGTAGGAAAATAAGTTGGAATCTACCCGAAAAATACTACCCACGATACATGTATTCCAATAATAAATTCTCTAGGTGGTGAATCACACCCAATCATCCCAACTACTCAACAATTCCGGAAATATATCAATAAATCCATAGGAAAAATATGTATCCAAGGTAGATAATCCATACTCAACATATTCCAACACAATAGCAAGCTAACTCAAAGAGATCGAAAAGAAAACCCTCAAATCCCAAAATTCTAGGGTTATGCAAAGTTTATCTTGATTTAGAGTAGTGGAGAGGATTAAACATTGAATAATCCGAACTAGGAGCTTGAAGATGTTGATAGATTTTAGTAGCTCGAAGAGATCTTCACAAATCGCCCAAAATCGCCCAAGGGAGGAGGAGAAGTGGGAAAATGACGAAATGGGGCTGAAATGTCCAAGGCAGCTTAGCGCGCGCTAATATCTGAGGATAGCGTGCGCTAGCGGGTTCACCGGGTAGTCTAGTGAACTCTGCCTGCATCGTTAGCGTGCGCTACGTATATGGTAGCATGCGCTAACGCCTTACTCTTAGCGTACGTTAACCGAGTTTAACGCGTGCTACCTGATAGTTGGTGTCGAGAGAGTGGGAGTCCAGAACCTACTGTCTACCGCCTGCTCGAGCCTTAGCGCGTGCTACTTCGGTTGCTTAGCGTACGCTACTAACACATCTAGCGTGCGATATGTCCTACTCATAGCATGCGTTACGAATTCTCTATTTCAGTCCGGTACCTACTGGACTATCTGCCTCAAATACAGTAGTGTGCGCTATTGTTGACAGTTAGCGTGCGCTACCAATACCCAAATAGTGTGCGCTACAAAGGGTAGCGTGCACTACACCCCACACACAGGCTACCAAACGATGATAACGATAATAATCTTGTCTCGATTCACAACAGGGTTGAAGGGCGAATGATAACTGATACACGATTCAGAATACGCCGGACGGTGAAAAAATGAATGAATATGAATGATGAATGATTATTAAAGAGTGAAAATTACTGAGTGATATGAATTCACAATCGGGTATTACATACTCCCCTCCTTAAAAAGAGTTTCGTCCTCGAAACTACGGGTCAAATAATTCGAGATAACTCTCCCGCATACTATCCTCGGTTTCTCAAGTAGCCCCTTCGACTCCGTGTCTAGACCACTGAATTTTTACCAAAGGAATCGCCTTGTTCCTCAACTGTTTGATTCGCCGCTCTAAGACTCGTACAGGACGCTCTTCGTACATGTGATCATCCGCGATCTCGATTTCATCGAACTGAAGTATGTGACTCGAGTCGGCAACATACTTCTGCAATTGAGAGACGTGAAACATATTATGAACTCGGCTCAAAGCCGGAGGTGAAGCCAATCGATAAGCCAGACTTCCTACTCGATCCAAAATTTCAAATGGTCCAATGAATCTCGGACTCAACTTTCCTCTCTTCCTGAAATGGAAAATACCTCGACTCGGTGATACCTTGACCAAAACGTGGTCACCTGCCTCGAACTCTAATGGTCGACGACGATTATCTGCATATGATTTTTGTCGACTCTGAGCGGTCAACAAATGACTCTTGATCAAAGCTACCTTCTCGTGGGTGGCTACTAGCATATCAGGCTCGGTGCCGATTGATTCTGATAAGTCATCCCAACACAAGAGAGATCGACAATGACGATCATATAAGGCGTCGTAAGGTGCCATCTTAATCGAAGCATGCCAATTTTTATTGTACGTGAACCTGATCAATGGTAGTTGGGCTTCCCAGTCATCTTTCCAATCGAGAAAACATGCCCTCAACATGTCCTCCAACGTCTGAATAGTTCGCTCAGATTATTCGTCGGACTAAGGGTGAAAAGTTGTGCTGAAATTTAGCTGAGTTCTAATGGCACGATGAACGGATTTCCAAAAATGTGACACGAATCGCCCGTCACGATCAAAAACGATACTCTTAGGAGTACCGTGAAATCTCACGATCTCTTTAATGAACAACTGGGCAAGTCTCTCGGGACCCCACGTATCCTGGATCTCAAGGAAATGAGCTGACTTAGTTAAACGGTCCACAATTACCCAAATCGTATTCATGCCATGACGACTCGCTGGCAAACTCGTGATGAAGTCCATTGAAATATCCTCCCACTTCCATTATGGGATAGGAAGCGGTTTCAGCATACCTGCCGGTCACTGATATTCTATCTTGACTTTCTGACAGGTCAAACATCTCGAAACAAATTCTGCGATTTCTCGCTTCATATTACTCCACCAATAATTCTGTTTCAAGTATTTGTACATTTTGCTAGACCCCGAATGGATGGAATAAGGGGTAGCATGAGCCTCTCTCAAAACAGAGCTTTTCAACTCGTCATCCGCCGGAACGCATAACCAATTCTTAAATCGCAAAAGTCCATCCTCGTGGACCACAAATCCAGGGGCTTTCCCCTGAGCCACATCCTCTCGAATGCGCAACAAAAATGGGCCTGAACCCTGTTTCGTTCTAATCGCCTCTTCCAGTGGCGATGAAATATCTAGCATGCGAAGTTGCCCCTGCACTTGCTGTAACCATACATCGATCTCAGGCCTTAGGAACTCTTGTTGAAGTTCCTTCTGAGCAGTCAAATGAGCAAGCATTTGTTCCTGAATGGACTTACGACTCAAGGCGTCGGCGATGACGTTCGCCTTACCCGGGTGGTATTGTATCTCTATGTCGTAATCAGTTCCAACCACCATCTCTGATGCATGTTTAACTCCTTCTGAGTAAATATATACTTTAAACTCTTATGATCGGTGAAAATCTGACAGGTGACGCCATATATATAATGTAATATCCTAGAATTTCGCTATGATTCTTCGCATTATTCTATCTGAGTTGTACCGTACAAAGTGAGACCGATACAGTATGGGTGGATAATTTTGGGAACTGTGACAGTCGTGCCAGTATATCTATCGAGGCTATATTTAATTCTAGGATATTACATGATTGTTATGTTTTTGGGTGTCGGATATACTGTATGAGTATTTGTACAAATTGCCTTACTTGGTCGACAATTGTATTCGAGGTATCGTGCATTATAAGTATCGTATGAGAATGATATTGGGATGATTACGTACAGGAACAGTCGGATTTTAGCCAAGTATAGAAGGCCATTACATACGCTAGTTTTAAAGACATACATACGCTAAATTATACGATTTACGTACGTTATGCATAAGGCATTACGTACGTAACAAGAGGAATCGGACAGGTCCGAGCTGTGGTCGGCAGGTGGGGCCCTGTGTCGGCAGCTTTCGGCGCAGATGTAGACAGGTGAGTCAACGGATGGATTTACGTACGTTATACAGGGTGTATTACGTACGTAATACGAGCATATATTGTAACAAGTCAACGTACGTATTACGTATGCAATGGATTAAGCGTTACATACATTAGGAGGCAGCTGGCCGAGTCGTGGCCGTAAGGACCTGCAGTGCCGCACGTGTTCCGGCAGTGACTCACTGGATGGCCGATCATGGTCGGCAGTGACTCGTTAGGATTGGCCGATTACGGCCGTAAGGTTGTGGTCGGGTACGGCCGTAAGGCCTATTACGTACGTAAG
Source organism: Orobanche coerulescens (assembly GCA_033398695.1). Taxonomy (NCBI): domain Eukaryota; kingdom Viridiplantae; phylum Streptophyta; class Magnoliopsida; order Lamiales; family Orobanchaceae; genus Orobanche; species Orobanche coerulescens. The sequence continues at coordinate 153,479,256 of CM065803.1, forward strand.
GTGACTGCCGATAACGGTCGTAAGGGTGTCGGCCAAATTGGGCAGTAGGGTAGCCATGGCCGGTTACGTCCGTAAGCCATGGCCAGTTACGACCGTAAGGGACCGGCGGGACTCGGCTATTTAATGGCCTGGGCACGGGTCACTTGGCCATTTCCACATTTTCTTCATTCTTTTCGCAATCCTTCATCAAAAATCGATGGTTTTGAATGGAAGCATCATAGAACAACATTTTTTGGAAGTTTGATTCATGTCTAACATCATCTTTCGCCCGGATCGAAGGTAAGAACTGAACCCTTGGTTTTGGGGATTTTTGGAGTTTCATGATGTTTTGGCCGGTTTCATTCGTTTTAACTCAGATTGTTGATAGAACTTCGTTGTATTCTTGGAATCATTCATTATTTTTGAAGTTTTGTGGAACAAATTCGAAAATTCCTCCGTTAATTGATTAAATTGGACTACGCCCTCAAAGTGTCCGATAAATTGCTACAATGGGTAGAACTTTGGAAGTTCTATATGTTTTCATAGAATTGTGATTGGATTGATATCGTTGTGATTTACGAACGAACTTTGAAGGAGGTTGGATCGGGACTCTTTCCTTTCGTCAATTTCTTCGCACCGTGTTAATCAAGGGAAATGTTTACTTGTGTATTTCATCTTCTAAGAGGTATGTTGGATAACTCCTCTCTTCGATTCGGATTTTGATATTGTAGTTGACGTTCTTCTTCGTGTAATGATGGTTACGGTGTTATTTTTGTGAATCTTGAAGTTGTATGAATTGTATATTGAGGAACAAAATGATATATGCCTTGGATTATGAATTAGATGATGGTTTATATGTTAGAACACATCGAATTACGTCGTTTTGTTGGCTATAAACATGATTATGGAGTAATTCATGTTCTTGAAGAACTCTTGAGTGATATATGTCATGATTTTATGGGAATTTGAAGGATTACGGTTGATTTTGGTATATGGTTATTCATGATGCTAACAGGTAATTGTATTTCTATGAATTTACTAAGATGAGCCGTGTTAATCCGGAACTAAGGTTGAAGTCGGAATCATGAATGATAAAATTAATTATTATCGAATTACGGCTTGTATTCGTATTGTTTGAATTGTAATGGTTTGGTTTCGTATGATCGAGATATCATTGAACCATCGAGTTTGATTGGTTTGTCGTATCGGTTGTTGATTGTTATCGAACGTATCGTTAATTGATCATTGCATTAGGTTGCGTTAATTGATCCTTGATGATTAACCATTGAGCTGCGATTAGAATTGGAGAATGCATGGGTCGCCTTGGTCGGGGCCGCAGAGCTTGTATATGAAGACGACGGGATTGGTAACAACTTCATCGTATCGATATCAAGGCAAGTTATGCTTGCTCAGTTCATAATGTTTAATAAATAGTTTCGATTTCATTTCATTTATGATTCATATAGCAATGGTATTATGGAATATGAATTTTCGGGATGAGGGTATGTATATTATGCTTAGATAAATCATAATGTATATGATTTTAAAGATGTCTAGTGGAAACGGAGACGTGAATTATATTTGGACTATTGTACGAGAAGTTAGATATCAAGGCTAGTTATCATTGAACTCGAGATGGTGGTTTGGTATTAGTAATGGACTGTACTTCATTTTGGATTATTCGAATAACTGTGTATTCGTTCAGGGATGTTGGTCGTGGAAAGGTTAGCGCCTCCGGTTTGAGGTAAATTAATATTGCTAGATTATGATAATCACCCCGTTGCATTATTGCATGTGTGTATTGATGCTTCATGTGGTGAGTGTGCATCATTGTTTGCTACATTTTGTCATGTGATCTTTCCTTGAGCTGTAATCTATGGGGCCGATGTATTGGGGGATAAGACCTAGATAGCATCCATGTTCCGGGGTATTCCCGTGTGGATACTTTCGTGACCCTTGATTGCGACCTTGGGGTATTTTGTGATTGCATAAACTATGTTAAGGGATAAGACCTAAATGGCACCTATGTTCCGGGGTATTCCTGTGAGATGCTTGCGTGACCCTTGGTTGTGGCCTTGGGGTTTATGTGTTAATATCATTGCATTGTTGAGCATGCTATGAACTGTTGTCTGACGGAAATACGACGTTGTGGTCGTGTCGGTCTTCCATGATCAAGTTATCGTTGCTCACTTGGAAAGTCTTCTAATCCTTGTTGGATATGCATTTCTTCGAGATTCGTTGTCATGTTGTATCATGACATATCTGGAGTCAGATACGTTCTGATCGGTCATGTGTAGGATTTTCAGGGCGGGCATGTGTAGCATGTGTTGTCTTCGACCTCATATTGAACCATGCACACGAGACGTACTTTGTGAGACTGATGAGGTACGAGATCAGACGTGTATCTGATCAATACCTGTGGTTGGCTTGTACACAGACACATGTCCGGATCGGGCATATCGTGACGTCCATCTTGAGTCTTATTGATTGGTCATTCACAGTCCATGTATAATCGGATCTGTTTGATAGTCGGGTTGTCTTTGAAATCCCGTTTATATGATTTGTATATGGTTGACCATTTTATTCTCTCGTGTATCTATCACTGTAGACCCTTTATTAATCTCGTTTGGAGTTCACCCTGTCATTGGTAATCTCGTTCGTTATTGATCCTATTTGGGAGTTTGCCTAACCGTTGGTATTCTCGATTGTTAGTCCTTGATTGATCTTGTTGGAGGTTACCGTGTCGTCGGTATTCTCGGTTGTTGATCCCTTATTGCTCTTGTTAGAGTTTACCATGCCGTTGGTATTCTTGGTTGTCGATCCTTTCTCGATATTTTTGGAGTTTACCGTGTCGTTGGTATTCTCAGTTGTTGATCCTTCATTGATCTTGTTGGAGTTACCACATCATGGTATTCTCGTATGTGGTTGATCCTTTGTCGATCTTGTGTGGAGTTATCATGTCATTGATATTCCCGTTTTGATGAATTGGTTGTTTATCATTTTGATTGTGTGAGCATTCATGCCTTGTATTGATATCCGGGACTTGCCATTGTCTCGGGACAGTTGGTTTACAGATGTGCCATGTGATATCGGTTTTATCAGGATTGGAATCCAATTGTGTGATCCAGCGGACAGAATCGGACTCGGCCAGACTATCCTATATTGGGGATATGTTTATGTTTGAGAATCTTGGTATCGTTTCGGATACAGTACAGATGGTTACTTTTGAATTCATTCATCACTTAAGGATGAGAGACGTGGATTATGGTAAGGATTGATTTGATATGGATTGTGACGGGTTGGTAAGGTTACTTCGGTAAGATTACGTGGGGAATGTGTTGTCACCTAAAATATTATCCGGAGATGAATATTGCTGGAATGGTCGAGTGACAAACAAATGCGAGAGCACTTCCGTGGGAAAAGTAAATAACACAAGATTTGTCGGAGTTGTTAGTACCGGGCTTGAATGCTCTCGCGAGATATTATTAATACGAATACTTTGGAGTACAAATATTAATGTTAGAGTACAATTACAATGAGTATAAAGACCCTAGTTATCTTAGCTATTGAGCGTGAAGATTTCTGGAAGAACCAGCTGTGATGCTCTGTGAGTTCTTGTAACAACAATGGGGTGCTGTGACGACTGTGAGAAATTGACGGTCTCTCACATTGTGTATTAGCTGGAAGTCTAAGATCCTGGGCTTGCAAGTCTCTTCGAATCTGTACTGCAGGGAGTTCTTGCCTCTGCCGACCGTCTTCTGGTTAAGAGGTGCTGAGAGAGAAATCCTGAGATGGATTCAAGAGAGGAAGCCGAGAGCTTGAAAGTATGTACGTTTGTGAGTGTTTTCTCTGAACTGAGCGGAGAGCTGAGAGGAACGTCTGTAAACGTTTTTCTGAACTGAGAGGAGAGCTGAGAGGAACGTCTGTAAACGTTTTTCTGAACTGAGAGGAGAGAACCCTTCTCCAGTTGCTGGAAGCTCTCTATTTATAGCACTGGGAGTTGCTAGGCGATCGCCTCTGCTGTATTATAATAAGAGGGCGATCGTCTTTAGCACCTGGGCTGGTCTCCTTAAAGTCCGCAGGAGTTGCTGGCTGCCAGAAGTGCGAACCAATGAGAGGCCAACACGCGTTCGTGTCGCTGTCCTGGGAGGCCCCACTTAGGACCTTTCGGCGGGTCTGTCGGTAGGTGAGGCCGTCCTTATCACTGACAGCTGCATGTGGGTTGGAGTCAACGATCCTTGTTCTGCGGCGCCTTTTGTGGATCTGCACATGGGCGCTTGCTTTGGGATCCAGTCTTCGTAGACTTTGACGGACGATGATCTTGTTAGTGGCACAGGTCGGTCATCCTTGGTCGGGCACCAGGGTCGATCGCTAGGTGCCAAAAGGCGATCGCCTTGGGACTCGATCGCTAGCTACTCGACGGTGAACTGTTATCTTCGTTAAGGCAAGTTCATCGTAGCTTGTTTGGTTGCGGAATCGGTCGCTCGGCCTTGTTATCGATCGCCATCGAGGCGTATAAATCGCCGTACAACAATTGCCCCTAGCTCGCTCCGATGTTGGAAACGTGGGGTGAGGTGGTTCTACTGGCGATCGCTTAACTTTGACGAGTGACTCTGCATTTTTCGGAACTGGCGATCGTCTTCGAGCGGAATGACTTCGAATTTGGACGACCTGGTTAGTCGCTGAACTGAGCGGGAAATGAGAGCGGTCGTGAAAAAGTCTCCGGGGCACGTGTTGGGTTCCTGTTGGGGGAAATCGACGGTTAGTTATGACTCCTCACCTGGCGTGTCCTCGAAACGGCGCATACGCGGGTTTCAAGGGAGCATTAATTGTGACGGTTGCACTTCGGCCCCTGAGATTCTCCTTAATTGCATGGAAGTCCCTGCCTTCTCCTATAAAAAGGGGTCGGGCTGCAGTGTTTAAGAACCTTATGCGATTTTACCGGAGAAGAAGAATATTGCCGAAGAATTTTCTGAAGCTTTGACTGCCGATTGTCGATCGACTCAACCCTCGGTAAGAAACACTCCTCTTCTCCTCTTCTCTTCGAAAATGTCTGGAATATCTTCATCGTCTGGAATGGACACCACCTCTGCCGCCGGAACTTCGGCTGCTCGGAGAGGATCCTCCGCCGAATTCCATTTGGAGACGGCCGCCGAGGCTATCCGCACCGGCATTGATCCCGTGGAAGTCGAGGCGTTATTCAATGAAGCCGACGCCGCCAGGGAGGCGGCGGTTGAGCGAAGACGCTCGCAGATGGAGAAGGATTTGGCGGTGCGGGCGTACTGGGAGCAGCATAGTGCTTTTGGCCAGGCCAATTTGGCATTTGCTGAAATCATGGAGAGGTTGGCCGATCCGTCTCCTAAATTCGATTACCGGGAGTACTCGATCACTCATCCCTGCCAATCTGCTAAGCGGTCGCTGTTTCGGGCTGCGCAGCGCTCTCCATGATCCCTCAGCCAGATAAGGAGATCGACGACCAGGAAGGACCTGGACGTCTGGAGAGCGAGGTATCATGTCCCTTCAGATGTGGATATTTTTGCGCCGGCCGAGAACGAAAGAGCCGACCAACCTCAGGAGGGTATGGTCGCCGTGAATGAGGCAATCATGGAGGCTGGGCTGCGGTTCCCTCTGTCTTTCGCCGTCTCCCATTTGCTGGTTGCTTGGAACGTGGCGCCGCTTCAGCTCACGCCGAACGCCTGGCTCCAGATCGTCTGTGCCCTTACCTTGTTCGGCGGTCACTGACTGTACCACCTTCCTTCGCCATTGGAGACGAACCACCTGTTCAAGCTGACGGTTCAGAAGGGGTCGGTCGGAGGCTATCATATCCAAGGCCGCTCCGGTCGGGTGATCCTTGGAGTCCCGAACAAGGTGCGGGGCGATCCGGCGAAGTGGTTCTGGGTCGCCGGTGCCTGGAAGGCATCTGCGTGTGACAATCCTGCGGGCGAGCTGGACATTCCCACAGGCTTTCGGGAGAGAAATCCGAGTAAGGGTTTTGACTCTCCCTATGTTCGGATATGTTTTGAACTGATCTAATTTGGTTTTTTTTTGCAGGTTTCCATATTCCGGCGATCGACGAGCTGCCTTTCGATTTTCTGGTCGTCTGGGAGTGGATACAAAGTCTGCTGGACGACGACTTAGACGCTCGCCGGATTAACAAAGAGAGTCGTTGGCTGTCTGCTTGGCTGTTCCGTTTTCCGCGACATCTTTCGGTCCCAGGTATGAGTTTCTACGATCTCCATTTGCTTGGCGATCGTCCTGTTTTGAGAATGTGTCTAACCGTTGCTTGATTGTTCTTTATTGCAGAAGTTCGCTTTCCTCGTTTCTTGGAGCCTCCAGCAGAGATAGCCATGTCGAACCCCGGAGTTCTGAGCCATCTTCGCCAGAAGAAGTCATCTCGAGTTCCTCCGGTGGCGTTACCTCTTATTCTGGAGGTGGGGCCTCGTGTAGAGCCGATCGTGGCGGATGAGGAGTTCGGGAGGAAGGACTTCGATCGAACCGCAAGCGGCAAAGGTTGGGGGAACTTCCAGTTTCTGCCCCTGCCGGTGAGGTGCCGATCGTCGCGCCTCCGATCACCGCTGTCCCCCCGGTGGATGAGCCTACGCCCTCTGTGGCTTTCTTGCGAGAGATGGCGATCGCCGAGGCTGAGACCCCTCGCGGGAAACCATACTTTGGTCGCGACCCCGAGAAAGCCGAGAGGTAAACTTTGTGTGTTTGTTGAGTTTCATCACTTGCGTGGGAGTTGTGCTAACTTTTTGTTGTCTGATGCAGGATCCGCAGCACCAACCCAGCTTGCCCGCCGCTGGTGTTGGATTTCCTCACCATCCGATCTCCTCGTGCGGCCTGTGATGTCCCGCTTTACGTCAACCAGGCGGTTTCTGCTTTGCCGAAGGCCTGGACGACCGACTTGGATGCGATCGCCCGCCAGCGATCCGGGAACACGATGCAGGCTGTTTTCGCTCTCTCCCTCCAGGCGGCGACGATGGCTGCCGAGGCTGTGAAGGAATTCGATGGGCGTCCTTCTACTACTCGTCTGTAGGCGGACCTCGAGGCCGCTCGGAAAGAGAATGTCGAGTTTGCCGACAGGATTGTGGCTATGGAGAAGGGCTCCTTGGATGCAGCTAAACGGGCGAGTCAGGATCTTGAGCTGATGAGAGAGAATTATGAGTGAGCCCTGGCGGCGGTTGACCGGTTTCGGGACCAGATGACAGATGCCCGTCAGTTGCACACGGCCGCTCAGAAGGAGGCCGATCAGCTGAAGGTGACTGTCGCTCGGCTAACTAGCGAGCTGGCGTCGTCGAGGAGAGGCAGGCGCTAGGAGACCGAGCTCGTGGTGCGCAACAGGCGGTTGCGGAGTTGAAAGGGAAGCTGGAGGCGACTGAGGTCGATCCCTTTCTCAACGTGGAGTTCGTCAGCGAGTTTGCCTATTACATGGCGTTCGCTGACTCGCTCCGTTCTGCTAAGAAGGGAGGGCTGGAGGTCGGCCCTCTTGCTGAAAACTTCAAGGCATATGCGCTGGATCACCCTCTTCATCCTGCCTTCTCTGTGCCGATATTGGATCTCCCGGAAATCAGCGTGGACCTGAGCTGGTATCCAACTCCCAGAAATCTTGTTCATCCGAATGCCCCGAAGGACGGGGAGGCAGCTCCGGAAGCTGGCGAAGGGTCGCGGGCCGATCTAGTGGTTGAAGGCGAAGTCCAGGCTGGGACATCCTGAGGGTCTGTCCTTTTTGTTTTAGCTTTTAGCTTGTGATTTTGTAGCTTTGTTGTACCTAGGCCTTCGGGCGACCGTTTTGTACTTCTGATATTTCAAGTAATAAAATGAATGTTTGTTTCTCCGATTTATTACTTGAATGATTGCTTTTCTGAGTCTTTGCATGACTTTGTACAAATGTGTGAGGAGAGATTGTTGCGTGTATAGCTCCAAGTGAATTGATAAACTCATATAGATAACTTTTACAAGAAATTTGATCGCTGCACAAACATCTGAAAAATGCCGATCTCCGTATGTAATTGAATAGGGACGATCGTCGTATATATGGCTCCACTCTTCCCCCTTATTTTTGTTCGCTTAGTGAAAGTAAGGGGACGAAAATAAATCGTTGAGTGAGCGGTCTTCAATTTTGCAGATTCCTCGAGGAAGGCCGTCCATCTCGGTCTTGAGGAACCGTGCACGATCGCGGAGTTCGATGGACCGACCTCCACGACCGTGTCTTGTGCGCGAGCGACATTCCGTCTGATGGCTTAGTTCTCGCGACTCACTTAATTGTTAGGGTCCTCCGTAGGCTGCGCCTCGCGTCGTATTTAAACGAAGGGCGTGCGGTCTTGGTCTGGAGGATTCCTTGCGCGGGGCATCGTCGAATTAATCGACTCCACGTCCGCGGCTTGTTAGCTCTTTTCTACCTCGGGCCGCCATTAAGATGGCGACCCTCGACGGTATACGTTGAGACGGGGGTAGGGACGCGTCGCATTGTCCGGGAAGGACCCACCACGTTAAGTGATGGACCTTTGAGGGCGGGCGAACGTGTCCACAGATCTGTTTTGATGAGCCCTCAGACTACGCCGGCCTCGCATTTAAACGAAGGGCGGGCGATCGTGGCCCAAAGGGACCTTGCACGGGCACAGAGAATGGTTCCATCGTCCTCCACGACCATGTCGACACTCTTCTACCTCGGACCATCAAGTCAGATGACGATCCTCGACGCTATACGTTGTGTAAGGGAAGGCGATCGCTGGCCTAGGTTCTTCATGTTGATGACGAACTTTAGAGGGCGAGCGAGTCATCTTCTGATTTGCCTTTGGAGAGTCCTCAGGCTACGCCTGCCTCGTATTTAAACGAAGGGCGAGCGATCGAAGCCCAAAGGAACCTTGCATGGATGGATCGTCGGTTTTATCGATTTTCGCGACCATGGCAGCACTTTTCTACCTCGAACCATCATGTCAGATGACGATCCTCGATGGTATACGTTGTGCTAGGGGAGGCGATCGCTGCCTAGGTCCATCATGTTGATGACGAACTTTAGAGGGCGAGCGAGTCATCATCTTTTTCGAAGCGTTTGCTCAGGCAGTAGCCTTTGGTTTGACGAGGCGGGAATCGGGGAGAGACTTCCGAAGCTTCCTCCTCTTGATTGAAGTATATGGATTCGGTCGCCGAGGTTGATCGAGGGGTCGGCTCGTATTAGCTTTCCGGCCTGTTCGCGTTCGACTCTGGCGACCGTATCGAGAGATTGATGGGGCTCCGTCTAAGCCAATAAGCTGTCCAACTTGCCCTCCTCGAACAATCTACAGAGTTGTCTGAGGAGGTCGTGGCATTGGTTGGTGCTGTGGCCGGGACTCTTATGGTAGGCACAATATTGATTGTGGTCCAGATGACTGTGGTCCCTTATAGCCTTTGGCTTGTTTAGCGGTTCGCGCCCCTTGATGGCGTAAAAAATGTGGGCCGGAGTTTGGTTGAACTTGTGGAGGAGATGGGCTTCCACATCCTCGAAGGAATTGAGATCGTCGGGTGGCTTGGCGACCGCCTTTTTGGTTTTGGCGATCGTCGTCTTTCGGACAGGAGGTGGCATTCCCTCACCTAGGCGGAGGGTGAGCAGCTTCTGCCTGGCCAGAAAGTCGGCAGCCTTAGCGCGGAAGATCGCGTAGGTTGGGGGGATGTCCTTTGTGAGATACCTAAACATGGGCGAATGACCGTAGAAACCCCCCAGGACCGAGTAGAGAGCAATCTCGTCGCTGATGGCCTCGCCGGTGAGGACTATTTCATCCACCCGGTCAATGTAATCTGCGTCGGATTCATCTTCCCCCTGCCTGATTTTCATAATGCGGTGGGGGCCTTCTGGTCTGGCGACCTTGGCGGCGAAGTATGACGTGAAGTCACTCGCCAGTTTCTCAAAGGAGATAATCGATCGCGGTGGTAGTGAGACGTACCACCTATGATCCATCTCGCCCAATGTTAACGGGAAGATTCGGCACTTGGTCGCATCTGATGCCCCACACCCAGTCATGTAGATCCGGAACTTGCTTAGGTGGGTATCGGGGTCCGATCTCCCTTCGTACAAAGGTGTCTTGAGAGTTGCGATCCTTGGTTGCACGGGGGCAAGCTTGATGTGGACCGCGAGTGGCTTGGTTGGTCCGATGATCTTTCTACTGGTGCTTTCCCCAATATCCAGGAGCGCTTTCATCTCGTCGAGCTGGCGTTGCATAGCGGCCATCGTCGCAGCCTGGCTGCTCGCGGCTAGGCGCTCGGAGCGGGAGCCGAGGCGATCAAGTACTGACCCCCTAGTGTTCGGAGCGGGAGCCAGACGGCTGACCTGTATTTGGCTGGGAGTTGGGTAGCCGAACTCCTGGTGACGGAATCGGATTCTGTCGTCTCGTGGTTGGGGCCAAAATGCCCCAGTCGCCATGATGGGTCGCTTCCCAAGCGACTGAATACGGAACCGTCCGGCCTTGCGAGAGCCTTTTCTCGTGAATCGGGGTTTTCTAACGATCGCTCGTTCAGTAGCCCCTTGAACTTCCGTTTGCCCATGCGGCGGATGGCCGAGAGAGTTATAGCAGGCGTCGCGCATGCTCTCCGTCGCTCCTTTAGGATGGCCATAGCCACCTCGATCTGTTCCGCGGTTTGGAACTGGTCGAACGAAAGGCTGGGGCCGCCCCTCAGGTGCGGGATCGAGAGTCTCGCGTCGCCGCGGCTTCCCTCTGCCGTCGGCTGGGGCTCGGATCGAGCCGGGATATGATGTCCGGCGGTTCGGAGAGTGGCTCCCTTCGATGTAGTGGCGGACGTCATGATTCTGAAGGCTTTCTTTGAAGAGCAGTGAGTGTCACTTCAAGTATATGCCCTGAGAACAGTGAGTGTTCTTTGGGACGGTAGGAATAAAAATGAAGGTTAAGATCCCCTTCCTCTAGCGCCAATTGTTGTCACCCAAAATATTATCCAGAGATGAATATTGCTGGAATGGTCGAGTGACAAACAAATACGAGAACACTTCCATGGGAAAAGTAAATAACACAAGATTTGCCGGGGTTGTTAGTCTTGTGTTATTTACTTTTCCCACAGAAGTACTCTCGTATTTGTTTGTCACTCGACCATTCCAGCAATATTCATCTCCGGATAATATTTTGGGTGACAACAGAATGATCATACTCTGTAAATTACGTTGATATGTAATTGTTTTTGTGATGTGATCGTTATCATTGTTAAGTATTATGGTTGACCCCGTCGTGGGTTTTATCTTTTAGGTACTCGGAGTTCGAGCTAGTAGCGGTCGTGAAGGGATGAACTTTTCGGTGATACTAGCTATGGCATCCTTGTTGGGATTTGTGTATTCTTTTCTGTTTTTTTTAATTCCACTGCAAATGTATTTAATTATGTCTCTATTCGCTGCGTGTGAAATTTTATAATGGCTTTCAGTATTTTTTTCCAACTCGGGTTTACTTTCTAAATGCCCTTTTGGCGTCTTTGCCTTGTGCCTTCAAATGGTATTTTCTGACGGTAATTGAGAACGACGTTTTTAAAAATATTTGAGTATTTAAAACATTACCGTCATTGGCTTTTAGCATTTATTTGACCCGTTTGCGAAATTGATTTTAGCCTTATGGCTTCCAATATGGGCCCCACGACGCTGTAATATTCTCGGTCGGTTTTGGGGTGTTACAGAATATGGTATCAGATCTTGGGTTTCATAAAACCCGGGCATGTGTGTTATGTGGCTCTACCGGTGCGTTAGTAGCGACACTTTTGAAAATAATTTTCTGACTTTCGAGTCAAACTGATTTTGGAAGTTTCAAAATTTTTGAAATATTTTCAAATTGCTATATTTGCGATGTCGGTGTGTTGTTATTTTGTTAAGACTTTGTATGAGAGTTGTGTGCTAGTATCACGGGAAATCATCGACTTCACAGACCTGTAAGTATGTCCCTTCAGTTATTTGGTTTTTATGATGATTATTTGAGAATGGTGACATGATTTTAAGATATTTCGGGATTGAGATATGGATTATGACAGGATTTTAAGGTTCGAGGACGAAACTTATTTGAGTGGGAAGATATGTAATATCCCAGAATTTTGCTATGATTCTTCGCATTATTTTATCTGAGTTGTACCGTACAGTGTGAGACCGATACAGTATGGGTGGATAATTTTGGGAACTGTGACAGTCGTGCCAGTATATCTATCGAGGCTATATTTAATTCTAGGATATTACATGCTTGTTATGTTTTTGGGTGTCGGATATATTGTATGAGTATTTGTACAAATTGTCGTACTTGGTCGACAGTTGTATTCGAGGTATCGTGCATCAGAAGTATCGTATGAGAATGATATTGGGACAAGCATATGTATTCATTATGTGCGTAGACGTATCCAGTATGTAGAGACAGATAGGAACAGTCGGATTTTGGCTAAGTATAGAAGGCCATTACGTACGCTAGCTTTAAAGACTTACGTACGCTAAATTCTACGTTTTACGTACGTTATGCATAAGGCATTACGTACGTAACACGAGGAATTGGATAGGTCCGAGCTGTGGTCGGCAGGTAGGGCCTTGTGTCGGCAGCTTTCGGCGCGGATGTGGATAGGTGAGTCAACGGATCGATTTATGTATGTTATACAGGGTGTATTACCTACATAATATGAGCATATACTGTAGCAAGTCAACGTACGTATTACGTACGCAATGGATTAAGCGTTACGTACATTAAGAGGCAGCTGGACGAGTCGTGGCCGTAAGGACCTGCAGTGCCGCACGTGTTCCGGCAGTGACTCGCTGGATGGCCAATCACGGTCGGCAGTGACTCACTGGGATGGCCGATCACGGTCGGCAGTGACTCGTCAGGATTGGTCGATTACGGCCGTAAGGTTGTGGTCGGGTACGGCCGTAAGGCCTATTACGTACGTAAGGTGACTGCCGATAACGGCCGTAAGGGTGTCGGTCAAATTGGGCAGTAGGGTAGCCATGGCCAGTTACGTCCGTAAGTTATGGCCGGTTACGGCCGTAAGGGACCGGCAGGACTCGGCTATTTAATGGCTGGGCATGGGTCACTTGTCCATTTCCGCATTTTCTTCGTTCTTTTCGCGATCCTTCATCAGAAATCGATGGTTTTGAATGGAAGCATCATATAACAAGATTTCTTTGGAAGTTTGATTCATGTCTAACATCATATTTCGCCCAGATCGAAGGTAAGAACACTTGAACCCTTGGTTTTGGGGATTTTTGGAGTTTCATGATGTTTTGGCCGGTTTCATTCGTTTTAACTCAGATTGTTGATATAACTTCGTTATATTCTCGGATTCATTCATTATTTTTGAAGTTTTGTGGAACAAATTCGAAAACTTCTCCGTTAATCGATTAAATTGAACTATGCCCTCAAAGTGTCTGATAAATTGCTTCAATGGGTAGAACTTGGGAAGTTCAATACGTTTTCGTAGAATTGTGATTGAATTGATATTGTTGTGATTTAGGAACGAACTTTTGAAGGAGGTTGGATCGGGACTCTTTCCTTTCGTCGATTTCTTCGCACCGTGTTAATCAAGGGAAATGTTTACTTGTGTATTTCATCTTCTAAGAGGTATGTTGGATAACTCCTCTCTTCGATTCGGATTTTGATATTGTAGTTGACGTTCTTCTTCGTGTAATGATGGTTACGGTGTTATTTTGTTGAATCTTGAAGTTGTATGAATTGTATATTGAGGAACAAAATGATATATGCCTTGGATTATGAATTAGATGATGGTTTATATGTTAGAACACATCGAATTACGTCGTTTTGTTGGCTATAAAGATGATTATGTAGTAATTCATATTCTTGAAGAACTCTTGAGTGATATATGCCGTGATTTTATGGGAATTGGAAGGATTACGATTGATTGTGGTATATGGTTATTCGTGATGCTAACCGGTAATTGTATTTCTATGAATTTACTAAGATGAGCCGTGTTAATCCGGAACTAAGGTTGAAGTCGGAATCATGAATGATAAAATTAATTATTATCAAATTGCGGCTTGTATTCGTATTGTTTGAATTGTAATGGTTTGGTTTCGTATGATCGAGATATCATAGAACCGTCGAGTTTGATTGGTTGGTCATATCGGTTGTTGATTGTTATCGAACATATCGTTAATTGATCATTGCATTAGGTTGCGTTAATTGATCCTTGATGATTAATCGTTGAGCTGTGATTGGAATTGGAGAATGCATGGGTCGCCTTGGTCGGGGCCGCTGAGCTTGTTGATGAAGACGATGGGATTGGTAACAACTTCATCGTATCAGTATCAAGGCAAGTTATGCTTGCTTAGTTCATAATGTTTAATAAATGGTTTCGATTTTATTTCATTTATGATTCATATAGCAATGGTATTCTGGAATATGAATTTTCGGGATGAGGGTATGTATATTATGCTTAGATAAATCATAATGTATATGATTTTAAAGATGTCTAGTGGAAACGGAGACGTGAATTATATTTGGACTATTGTACGAGAAGTTAGATATCAAGGCTAGTTATCATTAAACTCGAGATGGTGGTTTGGTATTAGTAATGTACTGTACTTCATTTTGGATTATTCGGATAACTGTGTATTCGTTCAGGGATGTTGGTCGTGGAAAGGTTAGCGCCTCCAGTTTGAGGCAAATTAATATTGCTAGATTATGATAATCATCCCATTGCATTATTGCATGTGTGTGTTGATGCTTCATGTGGTGAGTGTGCATCATTGTTTGCTACATTTTGTGATGTGCTCTTTCCTTGATCTGTAATCTGTGGGGCCGATGTGTTGGGGGATAAGACCTAGATGCCACCCATGTTCCGGGGTATTCCCGTGTGGATACTTTCGTGACCCTTGGTTGCGACCTTGGGGTATTTTGTGATTGCATGAACTGTGTTAGGGGATAAGACCTAAATGGCACCTATGTTCCGGGGTATTCCGGTGAGATGCTTCTGTGACCCTTGGCTGCAGCCTTTGGGGTTTATGTGCTAATATCATATGCATTGTTGAGCATGCTGTGAACTGTTGTCTGACGGAAATACAATGTTGTGGTCGTGTCGGTCTTTCATGATCGAGTTATCGTTGCTCACTTGGAAAGTCTTCTGATCCTTGTTGGATATGCGTTTCTTCGAGATTCGTTGTCATGTTGTATCGTGACATATCTGGAGTCAGATACGTTCTGATCGGTCATATGTAGGATTTTCAGGGCGGGCATGTGTAGCATGTGTTGGCTTCGACTTTCATATTGAACCATGCACACGAGACGTACTTTGTGAGACTGATTAGGTACGAGACCAGACGTATATCTGATCAATACCCTTGGTTGGCTTGTACACGGACACATGTCCGGATTAGGCGTATCGTGACGTCCATCTTGAGTCTTATTGATTTGTCGTTCACAGTCCATGTATAATCGGATCTGTTCGATAGTCGGGTTGTCTTTGAAATCCCGTATATACGATTTGTATATGGTTGACGATTTTATTCTCTCGTGTATCTGTCACCGTTGACCCTTTATTAATCTCGCTTGTTGTTCACCCTATCATTGGTAATCTCATTCGTTATTGATCCTATTTGGGAGTTTGCCTTACCGTTGGTATTCTCAGTTGTTAGTCCTTGATTGATCTTGTTGGAGGTTACTGTGTCGTCGGTATTCTCGGTTGTTAATCCCTTATTGCTCTTGTTGGAGTTTACCGTGCCATTGGTATTCTCTGTTGTCGATCTTTTCTCGATCTTTTTGGAGTTTACCGTGTCATTGGTATTCTCGGTTGTTGATCCTTCATTGATCTTGTTGGAGTTACCACATCATGGTATTCTCGTACGTGGTTGATCCTTTGTCGATCTTGTGTGGAGTTATCATGTCATTGATATTCCCGTTTTGATGCATTGGTTGTTTACCATTTTGATTGTGTGAGCATTCATGCCTTGCATTGATATTCGGGACTTGCCATTGTCTCGGGAAAGTTGGTTTACAGATGTGCCATGTGATATCGGTTTTATCAGGATTGGGATCCGATTGTGCGATCCAGCGGACAGAATCGGACTCGGCCAGATTATTCTATATTGGGGATATGTTTATGTTTGAGAATCTTGGTATCGTTTCGGATACAGTACAGATGGTTACTTTTGAATTCATTCATCACTTAAGGACGCGAGACGTGGATTATGGTAAGGATTGATTTGATATGGATTGTGATGGGTTGGTAAGGTTACTTCGGTAAGATTACGTGGGGAATATTCTTACTCTGTAAATTACGTTGATATGTAATTGTTTTTGTGATGTGATCGTTATTATTGTTGAGTATTATGGCTGACCCCGTCGTAGGCTTTATCTTTTAGGTACTCGGAGTTTGAGCTAGTAGCGGTCGTGAAGGGATGAACTTTTCCATGATACTGGCTATGGCATCCTTGTTGGGATTTGTGTATTTTTTTCTGTTTTTTTAATTCCGCTGCAAATGTATTTAATTATGTCTCTATTCGCTGCGTGTGAAATATTATAATGGCTTTCAGTATTTTTTTCCAACTCGGGTTTACTTTCTAAATGCCCTTTTGGCGTCTTTGCCTTGTGCCTTCAAATGGTATTTTCTGACGGTAATTGAGAATGACGTTTTTAAAAATATTTGAGTATTTAAAACATTACTGTCATTGGCCATTTGGCATTTATTTGACCTGTTTGCGAAATTGATTTTAGCCTTGTGGGTTCTAATGTCGGGCCCACGGCGCTGTAATATTCCCGATCGGTTTTGGGGTGTTACATATAATGTCACTAAATCTTCAATGCGAATAGCACGGCCGCTAGCTCCGGGTCGTGGGTCGGATAATTTACCTCATAAGGCCTCATTTGCCGCGAAGCATAAGCAATAACCTTCCTATTCTGCATTAATATACATCCAAGACCATGTCCGGATGCATCACTATAAACCACGAACCCTTCCGTCCATTGTGGTAAGGAAAGGACAGGCGCTGAAATTAGACAGCTCTTGAGTTCCTCAAATCTCTGCTGACACGCGTCAGACCACATGTATTTCTTATCCTTTCGCAAACGGTTCGTCATAGGTTGAGCAATTTTAGAAAATCCTTCCACAAATCCCCGGTAATATCCTGCTAATCCGAGAAAACTTCGGATTTCCTTAACATTCTTCGGAGGTTGCCAATCCTGGATAGCCTCCGTCTTCTGAGGGTCGACATGAACCCCGCCTGATGAAATCACATGTCCAAGAAACGTCACCTCGGACATTCAGAACTCGCATTTGGAAAGTTTTCCATAGAGTTGCTCTCGTCTCAACACATCGAGAACCTGATGAAGGTGAAGTTCGTGCTCTTCTTGGTCACGAGAATAAATCTAAATAGTCGATGAAAACTCGGTACATCAGCTCCATGAATACTGCAGGTGCATTAGTTAAGCCAAATGGCATCACTACGAACTCGTAGTGCCCATAGCGTGTTCGAAACGCCGTTCTTGTGATATCCGACTCTCGAATTTGCAACTGATGATACCCAGATCTTAAATCGATCTTGGAAAATACTGAAGCTCCCTGGAGCTGATCTAAGAGATCATCGATGTGGGGTAAGGGATATTTATTCTTGATCGTCACCCTGTTTAGCTCCCGGTAATCAATGCACAAGCGAAATGAACCATCTTTCTTCTTGACAAATAACACTGGTGCTCCCCACGGGGATGCACTCGGTCGGATATAACCTTTCTCGGTCAATTCCTCCTGTTAATTCTTCAGTTCCTGTATTTCGGTTGGGGCCATACGATATGGTGCTTTTGATATTGGGGACGTACCAGGCTCCAACTCTATCGTGAATTCCACATCTCTCTATGGAGGTAAACCAGGTAACTCGTCTGGAAACACATCGGCGTAGTCTCTCACTACATGGATATCCGCCAACGTCACTGATGATTTCTCGGTCTTGGTCATATAGCACCAATAACCGACACACCCCTGATTGAGTAACTTCACTACTTTCATCATATTAATATCTCTTCCGGAACGGCTGGGGTTACCCCCCGAAATACACACTCAACTCCATCGTCTGAAATGATAATGACCATACGCTTACGGACACTAAGGATGGCATCATGACGATTCATCCAATCAATACCCAAGATTACGTCGTCTTTAGGTAAGTCTACCATGATTAGGTCTGCCAGCCATTCGCGGCCCTCAAGCTAAATCGAACAATTGTTAACTTCACGATTTCCGATAATTTTTCTACCGTCTGGTAGACCAATGACATAAGGTTCGCAACTAGTAGCACTATCCAGGTGTAGTCTACTCAAACATGATTCGGAAGTGAATAAATGTGATGCGCCAGTATCAAAAAGGGTGCACACAGGTTGAGATAGAATTTCGAGTGTACCTGAGATCATTCGGGCCTCCGGATCTTCGGTCCTCTTCATCTCATAAATTCGGGGCTTGCCAGTCCCTGCACCGGATGCTTCTGTCTGATAACTATGGGCTCCGCCTTTATTCGCTCCCGTCGTCTTATACGACGCGGACTGAGTAGCCTAATTCTGAACAGCCGACTGCTTCGGGGTCTGAGATGCCATTGGAGCAGGTCTGGAATCTCTTCGGCAGAAATGAGCCTTATGCCCGGCAATCCTATAGATGTTACACGTGATAGTCTGTCTAGAACATTTAGTGCTGTAATGACCCTGTTCTCCACAGTTGAAATAGGTGATGGCCGAACTGGCCGTTCGGGACTGAGATTCCGTAGGTTTAAGCACCATAGGAGGTCGCTAAGAAAAAGTAGAGCCCGTGCGAGGCTACTTGAAGGTTGCCCGAATACCGTCAGACTGATTATGATTCTTCAATTTCTTGCCAGCAGATGAAGATTGTTGCTAGGAAATTTCCTTAGCGGTAAGCTCATAAGTAAGAGCTTTCTCGATGAATTCAGCCAGGGTGGCGCAATGATGATTAAGCAATTGCATCCGTATACGAGGTTTCAACCTCTTACTGAAGTACTTGATTTTATCCGCCTCGGGGTGGATAATGGATGAGGCAAAGGGAAGTAGCTCCTAAAACTTCCCGGTGATGGCGAGAACATCTTCTTACGCTGAGGGGTCGGGACTGAGTAATTCCAATAACTTGGCGTCCCTGAGTGGGTCCGGATAGTATCTTTCCAACATGAGGGTCTTAAACTGGTCCCAAGTGCAAGATCCATCGGTGGGTTTCAAAGATAGCCACCATGAGTGAGCGCTCTTACCCAGATAGTAAGCCGCGACTAAAACTTTGTGACCTTCGGGACACTACACCATAGCAAATAGCTTCTCGAAATGCTCAATCTAGTAAATAATATCCGCCGGCTCAGATGAGCCCTCAAAAGTAGGTGGCCTCTGGCGAGATATGTCGCTGATTATACTGCTCACACTCCTCTCTTGCCCTGCATAAATATGAATGGGTCAACCCGAACACCTTCCGATTGGGCTGCATCTCGGGTATGACTCCCTGACAGTGAATGATTGTCGACTGGTGAATGAGTAGCATCGTCAGCTGAGTTGGCAACATCGCTACCTTTTGAACTAATGACGTCCCTCACATTCGCACGGGTATTCACTTGGGCTCCCAGGTTTCGGCCCGCACCACGGCCTCTTCCTCTGCGTCTTCTGACAGCTCTATCCATACTGAAGTAGGAAAGTCACATGATAGTTATAGATCTCGCATGAATATCGCATTATGATTACGTTATGGAATGATAATAATGAGCGTACACGCTCTAACACAATGAACGCATTAATAATGCAGTAAATTAATCGTCGACATTATGCCGAAATATGATAAGATCGCATGAAAGATCAACTAAGGTGACATGATTATCTGATGAAATTCCTGAAATGATTATCTTGAACAAGTTAACAAGATTGGTAATACGATCCACGAGATCAACAACTGGGCAATGAGATTGAGTGAGTGATTAATGAGTTAACATGATCGACAAGATCCAAAAGGAAATGATGATTGAGGATTGTTGTCTGATGAATAATGAATGAGTTGATTCTTATTGCCAGAAATTACCATGGCGTCAGAAATCATACCGTTCTTTTGGTCTGAGGGGCTTGGTGCTTGCACAGGTCACACATGACGCGAAAGTCCAATGATACTAGTCTGATGAATGATGATTTTTAGTGAGACCTGACTCAGATGGGTAGTATTCAAAACCACGCTCCGATACCAACTCTGTAACACCCCAAACTAGGCGGCTATCATAGTGCCGTGGACCCCCATCTGGGACCCACTAGGCGATTGAAATACAATGATTTAAATAATATAACTGTAGTACCAAACCACATTATATTACCAATTTCTCCGATGAGGAGTTTCAAGTACAATACACCCAGGATTACATAATACATATATATATATTTCATATGAAGATGAAATATACAACACCAAATTAAAATGAAATCCCAAACGAAAATGCAGCGGAAAACACACATGAAGGAAACATGAATAGCTGAAAGGACTGGGTCCCCCTACTAGTATCACTGGGACTCCTCGCCATCACCGTGCTCTTCCCATGCCTTTGCCTTGCTATGACCTAAAGACAACATCCCCAATGGGGTCAGTTACACAAAACAACAATCCTCAAGAGTTGAACAAATACAATAATCATATATCTTAGTTATGAAATCAAGTTTGAAAGAGGGGCATCATAGTATGCCCGTATGGGATGTGCAAGTACACAAGTCGCCGAGTGTTCGGAAAACCCGCATAAAGACATGCACTTGTGCCTAATTAGTCTCACGGAGGCACGTTACCATGTGCAGGTCCAATGTGCTGGATTACCCAAATAACACATGATCATTGTGTGCCCGACTAAAACTTCCACACATATACCACCCGGCAACGCAATATGATCCCGGAAGGTCACAAGAACAAAAGTGCCATAATGAATAGAAATCCGACAAGGGCCAAGAATGACTCACCGTGGTGAATTAATAATGCAATGAGTGATACCTCAAATGAAATTATTGGAACCGTCGTTCCTCGTGAATTAAGTGATTAGTTTGATAATTAGAAGTCTCAACATGATTGATATACTATGAATGAATTATATGTATGAATGAACAAAAATGAAAAGAATGATTATCCTTTTAACTGAGCAAGAATTAACTTGCCTGGAATGATAGGAAATGATATGAACGCCGAGGTACCAAGGTTGAAGGGAAACGCCAACTCCGAACCTAGACAAGTTCGTAACCAACTATCAATAACTCATCGGTAGGAAAATAAGTTGGAATCCACCCGAAAAGTACTACCCTCGATACATGTATTACGGTAATAAATTCTCTAGGTGGTGAATCACACCCAATCATCCCAACTACTCAACAATTTCGAAAATATATCAATAAATCCATAGGAAAAACATGTATCCAAGGTAGATAATCTATACTCAACATATTCCAACACAATAGCAAGCTAACTCGAAGAGATCGGAAAGAAAACCCCCAAATCCCGAAATTCTAGGGTTATGCAAAGTTTACCTTGATTCGGAGTGGTGGAGAGGATTAAACGTTGAATAATCCGAACTAGGAGCTTGAAGATGATGATAGATGTTAGTAGCTCGAAGAGATCTTCACAAATCGCCCAAAATCGCCCAAGGGAGGAGGAGAAGTGGAAAAATGACGAAATGGGGCGGAAATATCCTATTTATACTCAAGGCAGCTTAGCGCGCGCTAATATATGAGGATAGCGTGCACTAGCGGGTTCACCGGGTAGTCCAGTGAACTCTGACTGCATCGTTAGCGTGCGCTACATATATGGTAGCGTGTGTTAACGCCTTACTCTTAGCATACGTTAACTGAGTTTAACGCGCACTACCTGATAGTTGGTGTCCAGAAAATAGGAGTCCAGAACCTACTGTCCACCGCCTGCTCGAACCTTAACGTGCATTACTACGGTTGCTTAGAGTGCGCTACTAACATAGCTAGCATGCGCTATCTCCTACTCATAGCGTGTGCTACGAATTCTCCATTTCAGTCCAGTACCTACTGGACTGTCTGTCTCAAATACAATAGCATGCGCTAATGTTGACAGTTAGCGTGCGCTACCAGTACCCAAATAGCGTGCGCTACAAAGGGTACGTAGCATGCGCTACACCTCACACACAGGCTACCAAACGATGATAATGATAATAATCTCGTCTCGATTCACAACAGGGTTGAAGGATGAATGATAACTGATACACGATTCAGAATACGCCGAACGGTGAACACAATGAATGAATATAAATAATGAATGATTATTAAAGAGTGAAAATCACTGAGTGATAATTACTGTATGATAATAAATGAATTCACAACCGGGTATTACAGTGGACACCACCTGCTCGACCCAGTAAAGTCCCGATCAGAAATTGAATGATCCAATTATGCATTGAACGTTGATGCCCATGCTCGCTCACAGACTAATGGTCGGGTGAGAAGTTTCGACGACTCATAATCATATTCATTTGGACAGGTTAGCGAAACCAAGCAAGAAACTCATTAGACATTGACTACAGCAAGTCTTTACAACGATCTTCGTCTTCTTCTTCAGACATATGCACCTCCTCACCTTCCTCATCTTCCTCGTCTTCATCATCTTCCTCGTATTGATAATCTTTGGAAGATATTGCCAAAATATATGTTATCGGGCTCTATTTGGAAGGTATTGCCATAATATATGTTGTCGGGCTCTACTCTCGAGCTGCTACATCCCACATTAACCTAGGGGCGAAGGAGCTATCATTCTCAACATAAACCTCCAGATCCTCTTGTATTCCATTAGCAATCGAAGTATCTCGGTATCGCCCCGTAATAGGACTTTTACTTTGTTAAACTTGGTCATGTGTGTCAAGTACCATAATTTGTGTGTCAAGTACCATAATTTATAATCGGACTCATGTCGACCATCCAAACCCTCTCTGATAACCCCCACGAGGTTCGCACGACTAACTTTGCTCTCATCGATGTAGATATAAAAAAGGCGTCCCCGTCTACATACGTCGACCGCTCCAATGACCACGGTGATGTATCAAAATATGCTGCCACGATCATAAAACTGATCGAATAATGTTCTAGCACACGGTCGCTGCCTTGGACACGACCGATGCACATGGTCGGGTGCTACCGTGTGCAGCGATCGTGGGCAAGTTTCTTGGTCATGAAATGGCCTTGAACACGATCGTTGCACATGATTGTAGACGATCATGTTCAATGATTGTGGACACATTAGTTGTGCACGAAATATCAAGGCCATTGGACACGACTACTGCACATGGTTGTTTGCCATCGTGTGCAGCCATCATGTTGGGAAGAACAAATTTCCGACGATAAAATATAGTTGCATACCTTTTTTATGAACACAGAAGCACGATAAATGAAGTGGCTTTGGGTAGTGTGCACTTGAAAAGACCATTATATTCCTCTCTTCTTCTTCTCTTCCTTTTTATGTTGAATATAATAATAATATCAAATATTCAACAACAAAATTTAAAAAATAAAACTAAATTAAATTAAATTAAATTAAACCAAAGGGACAATTAGTTTTCAAAAAAAATCTTCATTTACGGGGATCTCCGACGGACCTCCAGCCGACGCCAAGGACGCCGGTCGTCGCAGAACCTCCGTGACAGATCAGTTTACTATTTTTTTATTTTTTACGCCACGCCGACACTTTTCCGGGGCCACCGTGTGAGACAGCAGACCTCCGGTGACCGAATTTTTTTTACGCCAGGCCGCCGGCCTGCTTCTCAGCGAGCCACTTCCCGATGTCGGCGGACGACAACCGGCCAGTTTTTTATTTTTATAGGCCAGGTCGCCAGCCTGTTTTTCGACGGGCCACTGCCGACTGCTGACAGACCTTCTACGACCTACCATTTTTTTACACCAGACCGCGATCCGGCCTTTTATTTAACGTCTGGCCGCCGGCCTGCTTCACGGCGGCCACCGCCGGTAGTTGGCCAATTTTTTTTTTCTTTAACATATGGCCGCCGGTGGCCGGCCAATTTTTTTCTAAGGCTAGGCCGACCGGCCGCCCTACTTTCCGGCGGTCCCTGAATATTTTTTCTTTTATTTTACGGTAGGTCCGCCGGCCGTCGATTAGGAACATACATATTTTTTTAGTAAGTAATCTGATAATTTAATTATTTTCATTCAATTATATCACCGCCATCGTACCATTATAACACGAATAATCTATAGTACTCTTATAAATAAAAACATATAATTTATTAATGTTATGATTTGATATTACAAAATTAATTCTCACGATTATAAAATACCCACACAAATATCATACGTTTAATTAAAAGCCGAAGTAATAAAAAAGGAACGCAGCATTGAAAATTATACGTAAAAATAGGTATTCATTATAAATATTGAAAGAAATAGGAAAGTATGATAGAAGATGGGAGAAACCAATGAAGTTGTGTACATTATGAAGGCCATATGCCTCTATTTATAGGTACACATCTAGGGTTTCAGGGGCATATTAGTCATTCACTAAATACATGACTTATTTACAACACCTCCCCCTTGAATGACTTATTTACATAAATATCTGCTGGACTAGTTTGAAGAAAAACCCAACGGGAGAAAAACTTTCAAACTGTTTGGAGTGATCTTGTAACACGCATAACTTGCTGCATCATGGTGCTGTTAGGAAAAGTCCTGAGCAATAATTGAATTTGCTCCCCCTCATATCGATCATTCTTGTATGAATATTTATGTGCCGCCTCAGTAAAACCTCATGGGACAAAAACTGAGTGATCATAAGATTATAAGTTTCTCCATATACAGAATATTCATATAGGAGTATCCATGTGTTGCCTCATCAAAACCTTGTCAAGAAAACCCTGTGGGAAAAACTTGATTGAAGAAAAAAGAGTGTAATTACTCCTTACTTTAAATCTTGAGGTTTAATATCGATCTTTGTAATGTCCTCATTATGCCATGAATATGCCTCGTCAAAACCTTATTAGGAAAAACCCAGCGGAAAAAATCCTAATGAAGGAAAAAGAGTACACTATTCATGTTAATACGCCATCCTAGTTGCCTCGTTAAAAACCTTGCTAGGAAAACCCAACGGGATAAAACCTCAACCAAGGAAAAAAGTGTGCAACGCGTATTTTAATATAAATATGCTTCAGGCATTTCAAAAATTCTCCGCGAATTAGCCTAGGTATCATATTCAGTGCAAGTTGCAATCTCGAACTCACATGTTGATGAGACATGTCATCTCTTCTGGAGATTTCATATTAGTTGTGGTTAAACTCGTCAACCATACACATTCTCAACTTACTTCATGTGTTGCAATAATTTCATAACGATTGGGAGATGTTGCTAGTAAGACTTATTTCATAGATTTTCAGTGGCAGTTTTATAAAGCTCTTCAGGAGTCCGAATTAAATTTAAATCATCGACTTATACTTATATAATTGCAAATCCATTATTTATTTTCTTTATAAAAATTCCGGATCGGACAACATCATTTATATCGTCTCTCCCCTTGATCCACACGTCACTTGTAGATCACGAACAAAAAAGAAATATGCTTCATCATATCTTCTTCTCACCAGACACCACATTAACTTTATGCAAATAGCTGGGAGAACTTCATTCTTCTATTATAGTCCACAATACAGATCTAGTGGATGATTGATCTTATTTCAACATACTATCAATGCATTATAAATGTGGAGAACCATATAAATAAAAATATCTTTTTCTTTGCCGATAGCGTTGAAGTTTTCAATACCTTATTTCAATGTTGACCATTAGATGATGAATTAAGGCTTGATTAGTTCATGTAGAACTAGTCAGATATACGAGTACAACAATTGCACTGAGATTTGATGCTTCCGGACCATGAATCTCTTCATCATCATTTGGTATAAAGGTGTCCTTAATAGGATCATGTGACTGATCAATCATTTTGACGAGCATGTTTCATCCGTGTAAATCGCTTTAATACCTTTTAGGTACAAGTGGGTTGATATATAATAATACATTTTCCAAGTGTTTGTAACCCAAGGTATAGTCTAGATATTTCAATACGATCTCCAATTATGTTTTCAAATATTCAAGTGTCAATTGGATCTCTTCTGGAGTTCCAGTCAATCAAAGATCATTCATATCTATATATGACATTGAGGCAATAATATACCTTTATTTAGTCGAATAATATTGACTAAGATCGTTATTTTAAATTCGACTATACTATTTGAATCTATATAAAGACTCTTGCAATTTGAAGGAATACATATATTTAGATTTTGATTTATATGCTTCACGCATATCATCCTTCTAGGATTTCATGTATCCATAAGACAAATTTTCATGTACTTCCAATCTCACTCAATATCTTTCATGAGTGGTCTTTATAAAAAAAATATAATCATTGTAAGCAATTTTGACTACAAAAGTCGTGATTCATATCTCATATTTGCATGAGTAATGCTTAAAATTGTTGGTAACTCTTCAAGAGTTCCAATCATCATAATCATATGATCTATGAATATTAATCAATATTCAACAAACTTTGTTCAATATGCTATTTTGAACTGCAGACCAAATAACAAAGTATTGACATTAATCTAAATCATGTTAGATTGTTTTGTCCATCTTGACCAAATATTTTATTTCCGACATTAATCAACTTAGATCATTATGATCTTCATTTGTATCAGGTGCTGTTGTTAAATCTATTAATATAGGCTCCACATTTTATTGTAACAAAATTCGTAGAACGTTCTATAATTTAATTCTCTTCAAGAGTATGCTCTTCAAGAGCGACGTCTTCAGGACGTTGAATTTTGTCACTAATGTTTTTTTTGATCTCCGGAGATATATAATATAGTTCTCACCATTTAGGTGGGCTAGCCTTAAACTCAATTGTTGCACTTGCATGTGTCTTCCAAAACATCAATTTTCAACTAGATTTATTTAAACTCTTCTGGAGTATATACATATAATTGATTGCAGTTTCTGCAAAATCGATAATCATTTGAACTTCAAGTTCATAATTTTTCAAATAATTTTCTTGATCGGTTGATACTTTCCTCCCTCTAATGTCGGGAATGATACTGTCTTACAATATCAATCTTATTCATATCACCCATCAATACTTCAGGTATTGTCATAAAGAGGACCATACCCGACATATTTTAATATTCATTTGGAGCGATAAAGGAGATATGTACACTGAATTACTTGTCGGAATTTAAAATAATGCACTTTTATCGATATAAACTCATAAATTACTCAAATATGTAAACTTTAAGTTTACTGTGATGATGATTCGAATTAAAAATAAGAATAAAGACAACTATGTCAACCTCGAATTCGTTCTTGAATGATTTTTGACATAATCAACCTTTATTTTATTGAATTCTTAATTCGATAATCTACTTCAGAAGATATCAATAATATTCTATCTTTAAACATTCAAAGATAGTACTAGTTCCTCCTTCAGGGAGAAATATTATATCTTTCAAGAGCATTTATTTTTCTCAACTGCATATTTATACTTTGTCAATGATACAAGTATCATCATCAATATTACATATAATAACTATCGTTATTACTCTTCTTGCAGAAGAAAGTGCAATGATTCTTATGCAATTAATCCAACATCTATAGAATGTTGAAAATTGGTCAACTCAAATAATTTTAAGTATATAAATGTACTTCGGGACATTCGCTAGTAATTTATGATACTTAGCATACATCATGTGATAATTTGTACTAATATATCTTCAGGATATATATCATAAATAAATATGTAGTTAAATAAAATATAAATATGCTATAAATAGAATTTAACATTCAACGTGTATTTTTAAACACGCAAATATTAAAAGTATTGGGATTAGTAGACTTCTGGTCTAATAAGTGGTGAATTTTATACGTCATTTACATTGATAATTTCTATAATACATTTCTATAAGTGCATAATCCTTAACCCTTTAGAGAGGAATTTAGTGGTTCTTCATGAACTGTCAATAAATTTAGCACTATCTTTTTTTTCCACACGGAAAGTATCATTTATTTCTAAAGATATCATACATATTTGCACTTTGATGAAATAATAAATCATGACCACTATTTAATCCCAAGAACTTGGCATTCGATTCACAAAAGGAACAAATAAGATAAGCCAAGAATTTGAATGATACAAATATCTTCAGGATATTTGACTTTTTTATCACTAATTATATAGCAACGATCAATTCAAATCATACTTCAGGTATGACATCATATCTCATATTGACAAAAACTCATAATATATCATAAGAGATAATAAAATATTAAATTACACGATATATATAATATTAGATATTGACATATAATCTTAATATTATCACTTTTGTGTCTTTATCATTAACAATTGATAATATCCAATCCATAGATAAAATTTATAAGTAATTATCCTCTACAAGGATAAACTCCAAATTTTATCTACTTCGGGAGATAAAATTTGAGCCATGTAATATTGAAGTTTTTAATTTAATATTGTTCACTTCCGGGAACAACTTGATAGGAATATTCGACCACTCACTAATCTTGCTACCATTGTAGCACAGTCGGAATATGATTGTGGAGTATATCATATCTTGTACAATCTCGATAGAAAATATTCTCAAATCATATTAATATTTTTTATTTGAGATATAAGTTATATTTACCTTAAGGGATAATATTATGCTACATCAAGAGCATAATGATTTAATTATGCTATTATGTATATAAGTAACAAATCAATATTCTTCAAAAATATTGTATCATCACATAATTCATGTATAAATAAGAATTATTCATTTAGAATAGTAATATTCTTCAAGAATATTACAATTAATTGTGCTACTTCGGGAGCAATAATTTTAAGATTCATAACTAAACATACAAAGGGAAATAAAATAGTACGAGAATTAAAAGGCTCGAAATAACTAAATTAAAATAGTTGCTTCTTCAAGAGCACTTACAATATTCTTTAGGAATATTATTTTGTATTTTTCATTAGGAATTTACACAAATTATTAGATCCCATATTGTTCTTCATGAAACATCATATTCAACTAGAATATGATGAGATAACGTTGTGCTTCTTCAAGAACTACAACAAATCTATAATCTTCTGGATTATTAAGTATTGTTTGAATTGTGTTTCTTCTGGAAACAGAGAGGAATATGATTTGATAATAGATTTTGAAGTCATTATATATATTATTTATATACGATGCACACGAAAACATGAAATTTAATAACTAAAGAATATATATTTTTTCTCAAAATCATCATATGCAAGAAAGTTTTTGAAGGAGTAAATAGAATTAATACTGTTCACCAATGCAAAAAAGACTATTTCTGCTTGAACTTTTTTTTTATGTATGTAATACGTTTTAGAATTCGATCTCCACCGTTGAATTTGTAGATCTGTTTGTCAGGAAGATACTGTAAAAATTTCATGCTGATCCGACGGTTAATAAAGTGGGAATCGCGATTTTTGCGCGGTCTTGTAGTGGAGAAAATCTACTTGCGTTTTTTTTTTTATTTCGAAAATAGGGGAGAAATAAAAAATTTACTGGTAAAATATCGTGCTGATAACGTGTTATAACATTGAAAGAAATAGGAAAATATGAGATGAGAGAAACCAATGAAGTTGTGTATAACATTATGAAGAAGATCATATGCCTCTATTTATAAGTATACATCTAGTATTTTAAGGGCATATTAGTAATTTACTAAATACATGACTTATTTACTGTAGTATTTTGATAAATGTGATTGTAAAATAACTCACAAAGCGATTTTTACGTGGCGACGTTTCCTCTGTCAATACAAAAACACACGCGAGCATTCCTTCGATTGGCTGTACTTTCCTTTCTTTGTTAAACTCTTTAAACTTGAGAATTGAAATACCACCGCTTGCGTTGCCATTGAAAGCCCTTTTCTTTTATGCTTCTGGCTCTCACGCGGTTAAAGTTGCCTCTGAAAAAAGGCCTTTCGGAGAGGTAAATATATTTTCTTGTCTATTTACTTTTTCTATGTTTACATTATGCTTTTTTCTACATCAGTTGTGTTGACGACCATAAACAATCATTGATTTTTGGTTAAATGTTCCGCTCGAACATCATGTGGACCCGTTCGAAAGTTTCATTCGCTTTCGCGTACAGTGTCCTTAAAATATATATATATATATATAAGTTCCTTTTCGACTGTAAATCATCTGAGTATGTCTGTTTGGCTCTAATTTCATTATTTATTTCGCGACATTCTCGATTGAATAATCATCAATCATGCGATGCCCAGATTTTGGATCCACCTTTTGCCTTAGCAACCACGGGGGTTCTTTTTGGTCCCAGGTCTTTTTCATTTCTTCATACTCCCTCGATTGATTTTATAATAAATGATGTTTTGCTTTTCTCAAACCGGTCAAATTATCTCCCAAAATTTAATGGTAAAAATTACTAGAAAATATATTATACAAATATTTGTTAATGAGAATAGCAGTATAATTTATATAATTATATGACTGAATTTTGTGAAATAATCACCGATCAAAGTTCCATCTGAAAAAACAAAACGTCAATTAATATGAAACGGAGGCAGTATAAGATTTTCTGTTATGCATGTTTTTTTTTTTATTGGGTGATAGAGTCTACGAGCTGATGTTTATTGTTTTAAATTTCTGGATTCTGGAATTAATATGAATAGTTTTTTTTTTAATCTTTGATATGGAGTATACATTCTTTTTAGAAGAGCATGTCTTTATAATGCAAGAATATGATGGACATTTGAAGTATGCCTTTCTTTATTGAGTTTTTTTGTATATCTACGTTCAAGAGGCAATGGTTTTCTATCCTTAGGCAGCCTTGG
This sequence comes from Orobanche coerulescens, assembly GCA_033398695.1. Lineage (NCBI taxonomy): Eukaryota > Viridiplantae > Streptophyta > Magnoliopsida > Lamiales > Orobanchaceae > Orobanche > Orobanche coerulescens. The sequence continues at coordinate 153,510,074 of CM065803.1, forward strand.
TCTGTCTCATGATATTTTTTTTTGCATGCAAGTAGAAAAAATATATGGCGAGACGGTTCTGGAATATCATCTCATTTCTTCTTTGGTAAGAATGGTTCCACAGGATGGGCATCGAGCATAAAACTTTGCTATTTTGCTTTTTGCATGAATTCGTAAAACTTAGCTAAAATTAGACGTCTAATTGACACTATAATCTTCATTCCACCAACACTAACATAGTTGGTAGTTGAAATTATGGTGCAATTTGATGATGATGATGATGATCTTTATGGTATTTTCATGTTCACGAATTGAAACAGAGGTTTAGAACGTCTAGCGTTGGTAAATAATTTTGTGGTCTCACATTATTGTTTTGATTCCTGCAGCAGGAAAACATTTTGTTAATAGTGTCATTTGATTTTTGTATTTGATTAATGTAAAAAATGTCCGACGATATTTCTGTTTTTTTATGGTCATGCAATGCTCTATGAGCTAATGCAATTTTCATTTAACCAATCCTACTATATTATTATTTAATGATCATAATCTTTATATTCCCAATTCAGAGGCCGAATACTTCTGCAGGCACCTGGTGATTTGTTTTCTCAGCTCTATGTACCTTTAACAGAAAAAAATTGCCAGGTATGTGGCCGAGTATGACGTAATAAATTGATAGTACTTGTGTATTATTATTTTAGTTCGATGCTACTGTTATTGTCATGGATGATTAGTTTGTATAAGTGAGAAAAGATATAAGGGCAAGTCTGCCCTTGTTTCATTACCCTAATTAGTTCAATTTGAATGATGAAGATTTTAGAGATCGAAATTTTCTAGTACTCTGTGGATGAGCTTTCGTACCAGGTTTGTAACATGTACCAATAAGAAGTGCTTAGAGACCATATCTCGAAAGATTCAGGTTGTTTTTAAGTTGAGCTTTCTTTTCCCAATGCACCATCAAGGTTATAGAAACAGTGCTATCAATCTCATAATCATCAAAGTAGAGACTCGTTGAGAATGCATCTCAGTCGAGCTTCATCTTTCCTCATCGCAACAACTTATATTATAACTCAATCTTGACTCACTTAAGCCTCAAGCTTGACCAGATCAAAATTGAGTTAAAAAAGATCTGGTCAATAGCCATGATAAACTATTACTTCTCTAATATTTAGAGTAATATATATATATAAATATATATATGTATATATATATATATATATATAAACACATATATACTTGTATAAGATTAACAATTTCACATGAAAGCATAAAAGCAAAAATATGAAACAAACTAGATACGCTAATTTAAGAAACATACGACCACTTACATGTCTAGCACTTCATCAATCTTGTTCTTTTAAGATTGTATGCTACAGCTTTTTATGGTCGAACTCTTCTCCGCTTTATGGTTAAGAAAATGAAGCTATAAGTTCTATGCTCCAATTTGGACCTCTTTTCTATTAAACTTATATGCATTTTGGATGAACTAAGACAAGTTTCATAATAGATTAGGAATGTTTTATGCTTTTAATAGATTTATAAGATGAACCAAGTTTTTCGAAAAAGAAGATTTTAAGAAACGACGTGGTTGAATTTGACTATTTCCACTGTAATATGCATTGCTGTTTTTCCAAGAGGGCCCTGGCAGGACCTGTCCTTATGCCACTGCTCTTTCTTTCATTTTTCATGATGGTTCAGACTGTAGTTTGGTGCTTCAAAATATGCCAATTTTGCTATTCTGGGTCCATCTTTTCCTAATATTTATCTGCATAGGTCTTTAGCTTGTTTCATGTGTTATGATTTGATCTTATAGATGTTCCTTCTCCTTTGAGAATTGCAAGAAAAAAAAAAATAAGGGGAGAAAGCCAGGAGCGTTTGCCTCTCCACATTCAGTGACTAAAAATGAACAAAGGCATCATCTATCTATAGAACATAAACCGCTTAGCAAGTTGTAGCCTATGAAGCATTTTATATGGGTATCAGGGTATGGGACACGGATTTGATACATCACGGATATGATACGACACGGGTACGATGATACGATATATTATGAAAGTTTAAGGATACAGGTATCGGGGTATGGTATACATTTTTTTTATTTTATTGAAATATATACTTCTTGAGTACACTTAAAAACAAATGTTTTAATTATAGTAAAGTAAATTATAAATACTTAAATCTAAAATATGACGAGTCCCATAAACACAGGAAAAATGGTAGGAAGCAGCAGTAAAAAATTATTCTTAGCCTTTATTTAGAAATTTTCTGGAAATATACATATATGTATTCATGGAGTATCTGGTAAAGTACCGGATCTATGTACCCAGTGCGATTACGTCTTGCTCATAGAAGTATCCGTGCTTCCTAGGTTATAGTATTTCACATTTATAGGTCATGCATTCAAGCAATTTCCTAGCCAATGTTCTGACCAACGGAATCAACTTGGAGTTTCTATATGTTTCGTGCCTTCTGATGTCAGTCAAAGAAAAGGAGATAATGATGTGCCAACCACCCCTTTCATTTTCGTGCTCATTAATTTCAAACTACTTCCGCTACCAATCCACACACATCCATTTGCAACTTTCGACTTAATAGATTTATTCTTGACTAACAAGTTGGAAGTTCGCACTTGTTTTCCAGTAGAATCTGCCACAATGCAAAATTTAAATCAAATCATCCCAGCATAAGCCACAAACAACCTAATTAGTATGTAACCCACAATGGTATGCTTGGAACGAGTATTATGATATGAAAAGGCAGAAGAAAAATAGGGTCACAACCTATCTTTTTACCATTTTTAATGGTGAAATATAGGAATGAACAAAGTAATTGTGGTTTCAAAATCTGGTGTATATCTATCCATGAATAAATTCGTGTATCTTCTCATTGCATTTTCAGTTGCCACCTATTTACACTCTTGACTTACAATGATAAGAGCAATAAATTGTGGAAACCACTTAATATTACATCTTATGGAATTCGAAATATCACAAACTATAGTAATTTAAATTGTTGCAATCTTACAGATATCTCAAAATATCAACATAGATCTATTACGTTTTGCAGTGTGAAATGTGGGAATCTCAGCTCGGATCTCATACTGTGAGATCCCATGGAGCCAGAGTAGCAAGGACACATATGCATGACTGGCTAATACTTGTACTGCTGGGTTTCATCATAGTTGTTCTGAATGTCATCCATCCATTTTACCGCTTTGTCGGGAAAGATATGATGTCTGATCTCAAGTACCCTCTTAAGAGCAACACAATTCCCATATGGTTTGTGCCGGTAAGTAAACTTCTACCTTTTGCACTTAGAAAAAGGGGTAATTACAAAAACTACCTTTGACTTTGGGCCAAATTACCAAAAAAAAAAAAAGAAATCAGTTTGAATATTACGAAAGCACCATTGAGGCTACATACGTCATATATTTTGAACCGAAATTGCTGATGTCATCAAATATTTTTCAAGTTGCATCCTTCAACTGTTATAAATATTATTAATAACCACAAATCTATGTCTTACATTTTGCATTTACATCCTTCAATTTTTGCAAGTATTACAAATAGTCGTAATATTTCAACAGGTTGATGGGTTTAATTGCGATATATGTAACAATATTAGAAAATTTTGCTAGGTCACCTCATAATTGTTAAAGGCGAAAGCCGTGCCAAGGGGATACGGGGTTCCTATCGCCTGAGGCACGAGGCGCAAGGCGAGGCACGCGACTGAGAGAGGTGAGGCGCACAGAAAATAAAGAATAAATTTAAATTAAATTAAATTATAAATTTATAAACACAAAATGACATTAAAATATAACAATCCACAAAATATAAGGTGTCAAAACACATTTGTTACAACTATAAAAGTATTATGAAAAAACATAAAATGAAAAAAGAGACGCGCCGAGGCGCACCCATGCGCACTAAAAAGGCGCACCGAGGCGCACCCAGACGCTCGCCTGACTGAGGCCGCCCGCCTTAGGGCTTAAAAGGCGATGTGCCTTTTTATTTAAGCGCCTTGAGCCTGAGCGCCTGAGGCGTGCCTTTAACTATCATGGGTCACCTAATGGTTGGTGCAACATGTAAGTGGAATCAAACCTCAAGGGTAGTTTTTGTAATTATCCTCAAAGGGCACTACTTTTGTTTCTTAAGTAGAGTTAATGGAATATGTTGACTTTCTTAAACCATTTCTAGATATATTCAGTGTTGTTCCCAATTGTGGTTTTTCTGCTATTCTATCTCCGCCGAAGAGATGTATATGACCTTCACCATGCGATATTAGGTATAGTGACACAGAACTTGCTCTCTTTAGAGGTATTGTTATTAGTACCACCATCTAGAAGGAATTATTTCTCAATCTTAATTAACGATTGATAGACGTTCTTTTGTATAGGGATTCTTTATTCCGTCCTCATTACAGTGGTCCTGACTGATGCAATAAAAGATGCAGTTGGTCGCCCTCGGCCTGACTTCTTTTGGCGATGCTTTCCAGATGGAAAAGATGTAAGTGGTCCTTCTGGCGAAGAGTGATACCAAGACTTGGTTTCTAGAATCATCACGTTCTGAAGTTTATATTTTAATATATACTCACTCCTTCCCAATTTAAGTGGGAGGTTTCACTTTTTTTCAATTTCTCAAATAAGTTTCCCATTTGTATATTGTCCACCTTTATCCCCAAATTAGTTACTCCTACTTCACAAATCATTTTCTCACAAAAAACACATTACTGCTATTTTATATTATTCATCACACAATATTATTTCCGACCCGTTTCTACTCGAGATGTTATTTTCGACCGACTGTGCTCTGGGACCTCATTTTCGACTGTTTTTGCCTCAGGAAATTATTTTCGACCCGTTTTGCTCCGGAACTTCATTTTCGTCAGTTTCGTCACGGAATGTTATTTTCGACCGTTTCGCCTTGGAGAGTAATTTTTAGTCCGTTTTGCCCTGGTATGTCATTTCTAGTCCGTTTAATTCCGTCATGATATTTTCAAGCTGTTTAGCTCGGTACGAGACATTATTTTCAACTCATTTCGCCCGGGACATTATTTTCAACCCGTATCGTCCCAGGATGATATTTTCGACCTGTTTCCGATCGGGATAACATTTTTGATCCGTTCCGCTCCAGGACGCCATCTTTATCCCGTTTTGTTCTGGGTCGTCATTTTCGACCAGACATCATTTTCGACCGTTTTTGCCCCATGACGTCATTTTCTACTTTCGAGACGGCATTTTCGACCAGTTTCGTCGCAGGACATTATGTTCGATCCTTTTCGCCCGATATATTATTTTCTACCGTTTCGCCATGTGAACATTTTCTAGCCGTTTTTGTACTGAGACTACGTTTTCGGTCCGTTTCTCCCTGAGACGATATTTTCGGACAAAATTTCGATCCATTTCTCCCTGAGATGATATTTTCGGCCCATTTTGTCCCAGGACATCATTTTCGGCCAGTTTCGCTCCGTGACATTATTTTCGGCCAACTTCGCTTTGGGACTTCATTTTCGACTAGTTTTGTCCTAGGATATTATTTTCGACCAGTTCCGGCCCGGGATGTCATTTTCGACCTGTTTCTCCCTGGGACGACATTTTTGCCCAATTTTGCTGCAGGACATTATTTTCGACTCATTTCGCCCTATGATGTCGGTCTGTTGTGCCTCAGGTCGTCATTTTCACCCGATTTCGTAATGGGGCATTATTTTCGTCACGTTTCGGCTCGAGACATCGTTTTCGAACAGTTTCGTCCTGAAACGTCATTTTCGACCAGTTTCACCATGGGACGATAATTTCGATCCATTCTCCCGGGACGTTATTTTTGACCTGTTCTGCCAGGGGATATTCGACCCTTCCCACCCCCGGGTAATACGTGACGAAAATAATGTCCCGGGGAGAATGGCCTGAAAATAACGTCCCATGACGAAACGGGTCGAAAATGTCTATCTCGAGACAAAAAGTTCGAAAATGTCGTCCGGGGACAAAAATGGTTGAAAACAATTCTTCGGGGCGAAACGAGTTGAAAATATCGCCCCGTGACGAAGCGGGTCGAAAATGTCGTCGCGGGACGAAAAGGATCGAAAATAATGTCGGGACAAAATGGATCGAAAATAACACCCTATGATGAAAATAGTCGAAAATATCATCCCGGTGCGGAACGGGTCGAAAATAACGTCCGAGGTCTAAACGGGCCGAAAAGAGGCGTCCCAGAGCCACACGGGCCAAAATGACGTCCTCGGGTGAAACAGGCCCAAAATGACGTCTACAATAGTCGAAAATAGTAGTAATGTGGTTTTCACGAGGTATAATGATTTATTGTAATATGTCAAGGGTAAAATTGGAAAACCAAGTTCTAAATTTGCAATCCTTAATAATTTGGAAAAATGGAAACCTCCCACTTAAATCGGGGAGGAGGGAATAAATTTTTTTTTTATGATACAGTCTGCATTTGCCTAATTAATTTCCAAAGTTATTTTTTTTCAGGTTTATGATCAATGGGGAAATGTTGTTTGCCATGGTGACCTTTATGTCATAAGGGAAGGGCATAAGAGCTTTCCTAGTGGGCATACTTCATGTAAGGAGGAATTTCTGTTATCGACCTGCCTTTTTATGAATTTTCAGTACAAGAAAGTTTCACCTGTTAATTGTTTTTGGTTTTCTTGCAGAACTAATTGTCTTAAATTTTTCTAAACAAGATTAATGCCCTTGCAAATGTTCTAATATAGGCTTACGACATACTTGGGATATTGACTGGCTTTCCCTTTGAAATTCGATGCTGAAGTGCTTCGTGACACTTCTTTTATTTCAACTTTCTGTCATTTTGTTCTCATAATGTGGGAAAACATTACTTCTTTGTAAACCATTTCCCAGTTTTCCTTTATACAAGCCGTAATTGTTGATACTAATATGTGTGTTGACTTTCTATAACTCATTATTCTCCATCGCGTGTTTCTACTTTGAATGTAATGGCATTCGGGAATTTGTTTATTACAGAGTGGTTCATTAAGGTGAGAAGAACGTAGTTTTTGAATCACTAAAGGTTGATAGTGAAAGAATATTCACTTTTTCGTTTACAAACGGTTATAGTAAGTACTGTATGTCAGCAACATAAATAACTGTTGAAATTTAGTTTTGCGAACTGAGGCTAATCAGGATTATGTTATAGGAGGAGTCCGTTGTGTTTATTTTCAAAATTAGAAACACCCTCTTGATTTTTGCTTCTATTTTATAATTTGCACCCTCAGTGATATTTGTAAGAAATTACAAACCTATAAGTTGTTTTAAGGACGTATTGTAGTTTTGACAAATATTTAGTTTTTTTATTGTGATTAACTTGTCCTATTTTTAGTCTCAAAATCATACATAAAGATATGAAGGCTAAGAGATGATTAAAATCTTCTTGTAGAAAGAAGCACGTGGAGAAGTTAATGCATGCACAAGACCTGACATGATTCTATTTTTAGTTCATATAGCCGACCCCAATTTATTTGGATAAAAGGCTCGTTTGTATGTTTCTGTTTGGTCTCTGCTTCAAATGATATTTCCAGAACGGGATTAAGCTGATTTTTTTTTTTAAATCATGAATTGAATATAAAGGGTCGTTTGCTGGTCTGGGCTTCTTATCACTGTATTTATCCGGGAAGATAAAGGTGTTTGACCGTAAAGGTCACGCTGCAAAACTCTGCGTGGTTGTGCTTCCACTACTTGTTGCGGCGCTTGTTGCCATTTCTCGAGTGGATGATTATCGGCACCACTGGCAGGATGTGTTTGCAGGAGGTTTACTAGGTTTGTCTGTTCTAGTTTTGTCTTCTCTGATAATGATAATCCATGATAATTACTACCTTGCGGTGTTTATTGCAATTTTATTTTATTTTTTATTTTTGTCAGGTTTAGTAATGGCCACAGTTTGCTATTTGCAGTTCTTCCCGCCTCCGTATCATGTAGATGGTATCTTTATTTTTTCTTGATTTCTTATAAGATTAAGAGATGATTACAGAAACTATCCCTGAGGTTTGGATTAATTACACACAAATCCTGAATTACAGAAAAGAAAAAACACTTGAGGTTTGATCATCTTACATTTTCCCCCAATCCCCGTCGTAAGAAAAAAGGATTTTTTTTTTCAAAACCCCCTTTTCTGTAATTTCGAGACTTTTGTAGGTTGGTTTGTAAATAAACATTAGGTGGATTATTTGTAATTATCTCCAAGATTAATGGTCAACACATAGCTGTGTTTTTTTGCAGATTTAATAATAGATAAACCTGCCTAATCCGAATAATTAATCATTCTCTTTACTATGTATGTGATTTGCAATCAAGTGATAGGAAACTAACATGTCTCTGGATTTCATGCGATGCTCATCGTCGATCATTTTTATTTCGCCAATTCCCCAAACAAATAGATAACTAAGAATGAGAAAATGTAAATCTTAACATATGAGAATCGCGATATAATATTGGTTTTTGTATGAATACTACTCTGTTAAGTTCTTATTATCTTATGTCGAACGACTATGGTTGATTCATTCGTTGTAGGGTGGAGGACTTACACATATTTGGATATGTTGGAGGAGTTGCGCGGAAATGCAAACAATGTCCAGACGGAGGTTGAAGTCCAGACGAATCAAAGAAATGGCAATTTATTGAGGTCTGGCACTTCTAACTTACCAGCCGGAGATCTTGAATCTGGAAGCCGATAGTTCCAAGTATATGCCGACACGAGACCAACTTCGTTTTTTTTTCTACTAGTTCGTATATTCCATATGTATGTGCAGCTGCATCTGATTTTAATTTTAATTTTTACTTTATTAGAGATTCGAGATGAATGATTTTTGATCAATTTGGTAGCATTGGAGTTAAACTTAGTACTTAAAAGGTGTTGTAAATTAATGAAGGCAATGAGACATACATATATTAACTTGTTTGTTTATTTTTTAAATTTTTTTAAGACACAAGTAACTTTCACAGTTACACTTATCTTGTACAATTTGATATTCGTTTTAACAATAGAAATTTTTCAAAGGTTGCTCTGCTAAGAATGTGTTGTATAAGACAAGCAGTCTCTTGATCAAATTCAGCAAAAATTTAAATTCAGGGATCAAAATGGTTGCATATGATACTTGGGGAATTAGATATGATTCCCAATTATATATTTCATGATCGAATTTGTTGCACGAGAAACCTACATGATGAAATGTATCACCCAATTATCACCACTCTTTTAAGCTCTTCCCTTTTTATAATTTTAGAGTGAATAGTTTTCTTTTTTCATTAGTACAATCAAGGGTAGTAACTAATTTTCTTAGAGCACCTCTAATGCACTTTGAAAGAGGGGTGTGGGTTGTGAGCTTCCCCAGCGTGGAGTCAGAGCCTGCTAAAATGGAACTAAAGTAGGAGAAAACTTGACCCACTTTACCGTATCACTTCTTTTTTCGTTCCTCGCTTGTCCACTGCGAGGCATCAGCCAACACCACTCTCCATTGCTCAACGACGGGGTTAATTAATCGCAAAATGGTACAATCCCAACTGTTGTAAAGGTTGTGGTTAATTTAGACCATTGATTATGTGAGTGGTGGGTTAAGTGGTATAATAAATAATAAATTTGTTGTTAGATGTGTGGTGAGATGGTGTGCTGTAAAGTTTGGTTGTGCAGCATTATTGTAATTAAATCTTCATCCTTAATATTATTAATTATATCCTCCGCCCACGAAAAGTGTGGTCCAAAGGAAGCGGAGAAAGTGGGGAATAAATGTATTTTAAGTAGAGAAAGGATAATATATTATGTGGGTCATTTCTATTTATAGAAAGATCACACTTTTTGTGGACGGCTCAAAAAATAATGAGATCATATTTTCCGTGGACCAAGGAATTATTTAATTGTGGAGTGTCTTGTGTGAGATCATCTATAAAGTCTGTATTTAAGTCTGTAGCGGGTATTTTCTTTTACATTTTCTTGGGGTGTTGTTTCTAGGGGTTTTAGAGTTTTTAGCTTTTTTTTTTCTTAGAATTTTTTAGCCCTTAGTTTTTATGTTGGTTCTTTTAGTTGTTTTAAAATTTTAAGCTTTTTGCTTGTTGATATTTTTTATTAGGATTCATTTATGCGACGGTGTATGCTTCTTCTAGCATAACCTTTTCTATTATCTTTCTATCTTTTTTATAATCATTTTTTTCTTGGAGCGTTGTTGCTTAAAATTAGTAAATACCTCATCCATCCGGTAGAAAGAGCCCACTTTGAAAAATAATTATTTCAAAAAAAAAAAGGGTTTACTTTCAAGAATACCGATAGCAACATCTAATTAAAATTTATATTAATAATTCTAAAATTAATATTTCATGTCATGTGAATTAAAGTGTTTTTCTTGAGTTGACAAAGATAAATTCAAAACGATATTCCATGTTGTATGATGAACGCAGATGATATATTATTGATTGATGGGACGAAGATTAGATTGGTATTTTGGAGGATATTATGAAACTCGAGCCACAAGGCTGATTAGAAGTAAGACTGAATATTTGGAGGTAAGTTTAGCGGAAACAGAGATTGAAAGACCGGGATGATCACTTCTGATTGGGCAAGTTGTTCAAGAATTCTATTTCTTTTATTTATCTTTCGTCTATTATCCAAAAAGACGGAGAGCTAGTTGGTGATGTGGCCCATATAAAGTAAGTCCGATTGGTTGAATTGGGAGAGTGCCACAAGATTTCTATGTGATCCTAGCATGCCTCATAGACTAAAGGCTAAATTCAACCGCACGACAATTATGCTTGTCCTCCTGTAAACCTATGTCACGGTCAAAAGAAGAATGTGGCGGAGATGGGTATGTTACGGTGAATGTATGGTCATACAGAAAAGGATTGATTCAAGAATGAGGTGATCAGGGAGAAGGAAAGGGTTGCGTCTATGGAAGATAATATGAAGGAGAATCGGTTAAGATGGTTTAAGACGGGGCCTGTTGATACCCAGTGAGGAATCTTGAATATTGGGGAAAAGATAAAATTGTAAGAGGTAGGAAAAAATACATGAAGGTATGGATAAATGTGATTGAAAACGATATAAGTCATTGGTACTGTAGAAAATAGCGGTGGACATTATGTGGTCCGGAAACCCAAATAGGATCAAAATGGAATTATAATTTCTAAATCGCGTTAAATTAATAGGACCCATTTCAATCTGAAATTCATTTGACCGCTTAATACGATGGGGTTGTGACTGGGCCAAACCCTTAGGAGAAAATATGGCGATGTGGAGAATAGTTTGAAGGAAAAATACACATGTGGGTGATAGATTTTGATTCTTATTTATATTTACTGTGTTATTCTTATTTCATTTTATTTTATAATATTTTTTTGGATTATTTTCCGGACGTCTCCAATTTTTCCAACTAATCCTCATAATTTGGATGATTTTCGTGAACTTTCTTTACATTTCGTATTCTCATTTATTTATTTCGTCTTTATTGCTATTAGTTAATTTTTTCTTCTAAATCTCTTTAAAAGGGATATTTTGCCCTTTTATGACTTTTATAATTTTATTTATAGATTGGGTAATTATTATATTTTTTATTTTTTATTTATGTAACAGATTATTGATGGTTTTAATGATGATTCGTGTTAGTCGATAGCCGATGATGTGAAAGTATATATTTATAATGAGTACATTCGCCACTAAAAAAAATGTGTACAATAATCAGAATAGTCTCTTTATATGAGACTGGAAGAGTATCATATTTGTTTTTGGACACCAATTTTATGTAAAGAGATATTGATATAAGACATAAAATTAGGGAGAATTACATTGCCTAATACAATTTATTAAAGTATAACAAAAATAACATATTTGTAAAATATTTACATAACTAACTACTATGATTTTTTTTATAATAATGTGTGTTATCCCTTAATTTGTGATAACAGTTATTTATACATGTTTAGTCTGATTCAACGATAAAATAATGAAACATCCTCTCTCAACCATCTTTTTTTCGCGAAATAGCAAAGCAGATTACTTTTCAATTTTCTTTCTTCTGTTTCTCTCTTCTCTTTTCTTTTTCGTTCTCCATGTGCTTTTCTTCCTCTCTGAATAGATCATTTTTCTTCTTATTCACTCCTTTTTCTCCCATTCCTTCACCGATATATAGATCACATCTATTCTATACTTCGATCAACAGCTTCCATTAACAAATTTCGATGAATATTGTTGGAGCAAAAAATAACGAGGGGGAGACCATTGATTTCAATCAATCTGATTATCCTCTCCTTTGTACTCGAAACTAAAATAAAATATAATTCGCTCTCATCAGAACAAACTAACGGCTACTGATATTCAGTCGGAGAAAGTATCCACCAAGAAAAATGGGTCCAGCGCTCTACTCATCACATAGGAAGCCCTAGATGGGATCTTATAATGGTAAGAACTAATTCTGTCAAACACGGGTCCTCCTTGTATTCACGGCCGATGACGCGCTTGAGATGATTTCGAAGTGACTTCAGTTTTAGTTGGTTTCTCCATGTTTTGTCTCACTTTTCTGTCAAAAGTTGTAGGCGACGGAGAATTCTCGATGGTTCTATTTTAGGTTTTCGACTGGATTGCACCTTGGGCTCGACCTAATTTGGATTGTCGGATGTAATTGTGTTGGTTCATGAAGGATTTCCATTGATTACCAACATATTTTTACATAAACTATACGAGAAATGAAAAAAAATATCCATATAACTTTACGGGAGATGTTTGAATATATTTTTCATGATGTATGCTTACTGTACTATTTTTACATAAATTGTACGAGAACAAAAATTGCATATAAGCTTGTAGCAGATATTTGGATACATTACACATGATGTATGTTTACTGTTATATAAATAAATGGATATTTTTTTAATATTTTTGTGTGAATTGTATTTGTGTATATAAACTAGTATAATACATTGGACATATGGTGGTCGAATATGAATTTTAATTTGGAAAAGCAGAAAACAAGAGTAGGAGTTTGAAGTTGCGCATGCATATGATTTCAAGTTCATGCTCAATTTTTATATTTAGTGAGCTTGTCCAATGTACTTTATACTAAAACTGGTTGTTTGTATTTGAAATGCATATCATTATATAAGCCGAATACTAAATGGTATATAGTTGGTTACTCGTTAGAAAATTATGGATACTCCAATTACTTATATTTTTTTAATTGTTGAGTAAGACTACTAGGGATCTATAGTAAAATATTTCGGTTCTTTGCGTAGTATTACAATTTGATACCAAACAAACCATGAATGGATACCTGAAATAATTTATATGTTCACTTTTATTTTGGGATCAAGAGATTAAATATTTAGTTATTCATTTATAAAATCGTGGGTAGTATTATTTTACGATTAAGTAACCAATAAAATTTTGAAGTATCCAAAGACGTGTTTATTATTTTTTGTTAAATAAATTTTCGAGTATGGATAATATTTAGTGAACTAAATAGTTTTATAACTGAACTACTACTTGCAAGTACTCATATAATTTTAGTCGATATTGCAAGTTTAAACAATCCACTATGTAATAAAAAAGATATGCACATTTTTATACCTCCATTCTCTTTTAAAATAAAAATAATAATGACAAGAATAACTGGTATTTAAATCCAATATTTAAGTAATCAAATTATACTTAATACGGACCATCATTTTGTACCTTTTATTTTTGTTGCTAAATATACATATAGTTATGGATGAAAATAAATAATATTTAAATACAATATTCAATGACTATATTATTTAAAATATTTTTTAGAAATTATTTTATTAAAACTAGGAATAGCCGGACAAGGAGAAAAAAAGGAGAGAAAAAGGGAAGAGAGAGAGAAAGGAAATAGAATGAAAAGATATGGATGAGGTAGGAGGAAAAAGGGAGAAGGAAAGAGATAATAGAGAAAAAAAGAGGAAGAGGGAGAATATAGAAAGAAACTGCCGCTTGCCGCTAATATGTCTTTTTGTATAATGAAAAAATATGTATAGTTATATGTGTAAATATTTTTTTTTTATTTTTATAATTAATTTTTATATGTTGTATAGATGTGTAAAGATCCCATAAAATTATTATTTATCTGAGCCCAATTTTGAGCCCAACCGCATCCCACCGTGATTGTTTTTTTTTTGGTTAATTTTTCTTCGATTATTTGCAATTGTTGGAGATCCAACGGTCGACTATCTTAACTTTATTGCTTTCCTTTTTAAGTATTAATTTGAAAAAAAATGTTTAGAAAATATTAAACATTGTAAAATAATTAGAAGAAAATTGTCTAAAATCAAATGGTTCTTGAAAATCCTCCGTGCTTAAGTATCATGTGTACAATAGTACTTATGTGTTTGACCAAATAAGTACAACATTACTCATATATTCAATCAAGTACGTGCTACTGTATTCATATAATATGAGTACTTATTTACTCATGTAATATGAATACTTACAACCAAAAAAATTATATATAATGTTAGTCTATTGTACACATGTATTTAGTCAAATGAGTTCAATATTACTCATATAACTGTATGTGTACATCATTACTTTTTTGACCGGATATTATATTTGAGCATGACTTAAGCATGAAATTCTATCTCATATTATCTATGATTCACATCATATTCGTTAAATAATTAATTAAAAAATTTATAATAATATATTTGAGAAGCAAGCCTAGTGCTTTCTAAAAAAGTGTTATTGGATAGCGAATTGTCCTACACCATATAGGCGAAACTATCTTCATTGTATCTAAACTTTCTCGAAAGCTTGCTTAAAAAATACAATAAACATAACTGCAAACGGGAAAGACGCAATTTATATACAAAATTTACAAATAACCAACATGTCATAATTCAAATTATAAGAAAAATCTTCAATGAAATAATACGACAATCATTGTACTTGTTTTCGTAAAACATATTCAGAAAAATAGGTAATGAAAGAATTCACATTTTTGGGACTTCCACATAAATGTTGACAATGTAATACTCGTGTATTTTATGAGTGTTCTTTTGGATGTATTTTGTGGTATTGTGGTTATTTGGACCGTATATATTGATGATTGAACTTGGTATGTTCATGGCTGATAATTGTTGGGTTCTGTGATTCTCGGATTGTGCTCGTTTTAGCCGGACTTTTTGTGAATTTAATTTTGGAAAATAGCAGTTAGCGCACGCTAAGACTGTATGTCTAGCGCACGCTAACCAGGTTCGAGTAGCGCACGCTACTCTTGTGCAATGGCGTGCGTTAGGCCCACTGGACAGTGAACATTCTGGACTCTGGAATGAAGCGCTAGCGTACGCTATGGAAGAACTAGCGTACGCTATTTCGATGTACTAGCGCACGTTACTTGTAGGATAGCGTGCGCTAGGATGTAAGGTCAGTGAGGACAGAAACGTTTCTGGACTGCAGGTACTTGCAGGTAGCGCACGCTACTGTATGGAGTTAGCGTGCGCTAGTGGCAATCGATAGCGCACGCTAATAGATAGTTCAGCGTACGCTACCGGAGTCTGGCAGAAAGTTCTGGACTGCCTTTTCTTCAGCAGTGCACCGCCCTCAACTCGTTAGCGCACGCTAAGCCAGTAGCCGTAGCGTGCGCTAATGCCTCCCAGTATATATATGGGGGGGCAGGTTCCAGAAACGTCATTTTTCACCTCTTCCTCTTCCCTTCAGCGGCTGGGCGATTTGGAGTGTAGTTAGACGTGGTTTTCGACCAGTTTTCACCATCCAACAACATTTTCGTGTTCTTAGACTCAATCTAGCAAGATTTCATCAAGTGTATCATCCAAATCAAGGTAAGATTGTTCAATCCCTAGTTTTTCGGAATTTTGAGGGTTTTGTTTAGATCTCGTCCTTCTAGTCCGTTTTAAACCTTGAATTAGGTCAGATTATGATTGTGAGACCATAATCCCTTGAAGTCTACGGATTTTGTTTGAGTTCCCACCTATTGATTTGAGTATGAACAACTCCGCCTTAGTAGTGTTCGGTAGTTTGTCCCTAAGAGTAGAATTTGAAGGGAATCCTTCCATTTCCGTGGTGTTGTGTTTTGATTCCATATTTCGATGTGTTAGGATCGAATCGTTGAAGGAAGTTCGGATCGTACATTCATCCGTTCGCCGTTTCTCGTGTCGTTCAAATTGAGGGAAGTACTTTGATTGTGTTTAATGTACATCGTGTGAATATGTAAAAATGGAATTTGTGCCAAATTGTTGATCGAGTGTGTGTGAGCCGAGTAAAACCAGTGAGGGTCCCCTGAGGTCCGGTAGGCCGCGTATCCCTACGGATCACTCGGTTGGGCAATACACCAGGGAGGGCCTGACGAGGTGTCTCTGGGGTGTGTATCTTGCTTGAGAGGTACAGGGCCAGTATAGCTCGGGAGGTTGTTTTGTGATGATGACTGTGATGTGGTATTCCGGAATATATGTGATGGCACTATGATTTATGTGTTTTTTGTTGATTATTCACTTGTTGTACATATTCTAGAATCATTGTACTTGCACCGGCTTCTTGCTGACCCCTTCTGGGGTGGATATACTTTTGTGTATTCAGGTACAGGTCCAGTGGGAGGTCTAGCACAGGACGGACACGAGCTTGGTGGGCAGCATTGATATCGTGCATCATTTTGAGTTGGTGGTCATATGGTCATGGTCAAAGTCGTGTTTTGGTTTTGTACTCGCGCGGGTACTGTCCGGTGTTGTATGTCATGTCATTATTAATGGTTAATGATGTTGTTGTATTCCAGTTGTGAATGGTTGTAATGGTTATGATCCCATGGGATGATATGTTGTTTGGTATTGTGATGTATGTCATGTTTAAATTGAAGTTGGTTTTGATTGTATGAACGTTTATGTTTGTTGTATTTAATGTGTTTTATTTGGGTCTAAGCCTGGTAGGTTCTCCAAAAAGGATCTACGGCGCTGTAATATTCCTGTAAATCACGGGGATGTTACATAATATGGTATCAGAGACTATGTTTATGGATACCTAGGCTGTCGGTGTTCTGGGTCTATTAAATTGAGTCAGTTGTTGTCTACGATATCATTGTCATGCCACCACCTCATGTTGCCTGTGCTGGAAGACTCTTCGGATGTTGGTTGTTTCTTCCTTCGGAAATAATTACCTTAATATTGTGCAATCTATTATTGTAATCGTTTCCTTGTTGAATTATTCTTATTCTTCAGTATGCCGAGAGGTAGAGCTATCCGTCAACGCGGTCGTGGTAGAGTGGTAGTGTCTGAGTCCGAGAGGTCCGTTTCAGAATCGGCATCTCGTTCTGCGACTAGGTCGGACCCGATCCCTTCGGGAGGTTCAAATGGAGGCTCGGAGGCCGAAGTGCCTAACGTTCTTCAACAAGTTGTAACACAAGTGCACCAACTGGCACAAGTGGTCCAGAATATTAATACTGGCAGGACGGTTGAGGATCGATGGCTTCAAGAAGTTATGAAGATGAACCCTCCTAGATTCGATGGTTCCGGTGATGCGAACAACTGGGATCATTGGTTAGTTGAGCTGGAGAAGATCTTTGATGGTATTGGTTGTCCTGAAGCCAAGAGAGTTCCGATTGCTCAATATCTGACAGTTGATGACGCTTCGGACTGGTGGCGAGCTGTTATGCCCAAGGACCGTGATGTCACTTGGGAAGAATTTAAAGAATTGATGGAAGCTCAGTATTGTCCAGCGCCGGTACAGCTAGCAAGAGTCAGTGAGTTCTTCAGAGCTCAACCCGAAGATGTTCCTATTTCTGAGGCAATCAGGACATACAACAAGCAATTAGTGTATGTCCAAGTTCGGGTTAAGGATGAGATAGACAAGATACTTCATTTCGATGCAAGGATGAAACCGGAGGTCCGAAAGTATATGGCGGGCCTTGGGTGTACTACTTTGAGAGAATATCAGGATAGAGCACTTGCTTACGAAATGGTGTCAGTTCCGGTTCCAGCAGTTTCGAGCTCGAAGAAACCAAAATTTTCTGGTAGTTTCCAAGGCAGTGGATCGCGTAGGCCTCAATCTTCTATGCAGTCTTCTGTCGGTTCCCCTCAGCCTAGTGGAGGAGTGCCGAGAGTTTGTTTTAATTGTGGAAATCCGGGACATGTCAGTTCTCGTTGCACTTCTCGCCCCATTGATTGTTTTAAGTGTGGGAAGCAGGGTCATCGCGCATTATATTGTGAGTCAGTGGGCAAAATCTTCTCTAAATAGTCCCCTATTCCGGCTGGCACAGTTACGGGTCAGCCAACTCCGAGTGTCGGACGTGGCAGTGGCAGAGGTAAAATCGAGCATAAGGATGCATCTAGCATTGGATCATCCCCACCCCGATTGTATGAGATGAGGCGGACTGATGACGTGGGGACTGCCACTACGTCAGGTATTGTTTATATTTCGATGCACCCGGTAGATGTATTGTTTGATTCTGGAGCTACTCATTCTTTTATATCATTGTCTTGTGTGAATCGTTTGGGCCTAGACGGTCTCTCCACATGTGAACCTTTTATTGTTGGGCTGCCAAGTGGAGAAAGGATAGTTGGGGATCAGAGATTGTCAATTGTCCTGTAACCATTGGCAGTAAAGATTGGTCATCCGATTTGATTGTGATCGATATGATGGGAGAGGATTTAATCCTCGGTGATGATTGGTTAAATCGGCATGGAGCGATAGTAGATTATCGTCGGAAAATAATTTCGATAGTCGCGCCGGATGGTACTGAACACGTTTTGAAGGGCAAAAACACGGTATACAGGAAGATTATTCGAGCCATGAAGGCGATGAAATTATTGCGACAAGGTTGTACCAGTTATTGGTGTTACGCATTGAAGTCGGAAGTTGGCGAGGTACAGTTATCCTCTATTCCAGTTGTGAATGAATTTCCAGACGTATTTCCGGATGATTTGCCGGGATTGCCACCACATCGTGAAGTGGAGTTCGTCATCGAACTAGAGCCCAATGCGGCGCCAATATCCAAAGCACCGTACAGAATGGCCCCATCGGAAATGCTAGAATTGAAGAAACAATTGGGTGAATTGTTGGACAAAGGTTATATTCGGCCTAGCGTGTCTCCATGGGGTGCACCGGTATTGTTTGTACGAAAGAAAGATGGGTCCTTACAGCTATGTGTTGACTATCGTGAGTTGAATAAACTCACTATTAAGAACAAGTATCCATTGCCAAGAATCGATGATCTATTTGACCAATTACAAGGGGCTACAGTTTTCTCCAAGATTGATTTGAGGTCAGGATATTACCAACTGCGAATTCGAGATTCGGATATCCCTAGATCAGCATCTCGAACGAGGTATGGGCATTACGAATTCGTAATTATGCCATTCGGTTTAACAAATGCCCCGACGGCCTTTATGCAGCTTATGAACAAAACTTTTATCAAATATCTCGACAAATTTGTAGTGGTGTTTATCGACGATATATTAATCTATTCCAAAAGTGAGATGGAGCATGCCGAACACTTGAGAATCGCGTTGAGTATTTTGAGGGCTGATAAGCTTTATGCTAAATTTTCTAAGTGCGAGTTCTGGCTTAGAGAAGTTTCTTTTCTGGGACACATCATCTCAGCCGATGGTATTCGAGTAGACCCTCAAAAGGTTGAAGCAGTCTTAGCTTGGGAGCCTCCACGGAATGTTAAGGAAGTTCGGAGTTTTCTAGGATTAGCGGGCTATTATCGTCGATTTGTTGAAGGATTCTCGAAAGTTGCTCGACCGCTCACCCTATTATTGCAGAAGACACATAAATTTTAGTGGAGTGATGAGTGTCAGAAGAGTTTTGATGAGTTGAAAAAGCGGTTGACTACGTCTCCGATCCTAGCCTTACCACAAGGAACGGAAGGTTTCGTTATTTATAGTGATGCTTCTAAACAAGGATTGGGATGTGTATTGATGCAAAATGAGAGAGTAGTGGCTTATGCGTCTCGACAATCAAAGCCATACGAGATGAATTATCCTACTCATGATCTTGAGTTAGCCGCTGTGGTGTTTGCGTTGAAAATTTGGAGGCATTACTTGTATGGTTCTTCTTGTCGAGTGTATACGGATCATAAGAGCTTGAAGTACATATTTACACAGAAGGAGCTGAATATGCGTCAGCGGCGATGGTTGGAACTGCTTAAAGATTATGATCTTGACATTCTTTACCATCCAGGTAAAGCGAACGTCGTTGCCGATGCGTTAAGCCGCAAGTCAGTCGTGTTGCAGAAGTTGGAACTACTTACCATTCAACCGAAGCTTACACGAGAGTTAATTAATCTGGAAATTGAAGTTTGGCCTCACAGAACTCAAGGACAGTTGCGTTTCCTTGAGATTACGTCCTCCGTGATGGAAGATATTAAGTCCAAGCAGTTAGATGATCTCTCAATTGTGCAGCTTCGAGAAGACAGTGTTAGAGGAAAAGCTCCTGGATTCTTAATCGATGAAGACGGAGTTCTTCGATTTCGAGGCAAAACTTGTGTACCTAATCGGGATGATCTAAAACAAGTGATTTTGAATGAAGCACATTCTACTCCATACTCGATTCATCCGGGTATGAGTAAAATGTATAAGGACTTGAAGAAAAAATTTTGGTGGCCAAACATGAAGCAAGATGTAACAGAGTTCGTGTTGAAATGCTTGACTTGTCAACAGGTTAAAGCGGAACATTAGAGACCTGCCGGTAAATTACAACCGCTACCAATTCTGGAATGGAAGTGGGAAGATATAGCGATGGATTTTATTGTGGGAATGCCAAAGACGCGAACTGGAGTGAATATGATTTGGGTAATTGTTGATCGGCTAACCAAATCCGCACACTTTCTGGGCATTAGAGATACTTGGGGACCGGAGGGGTTGGCTCGGTTATTCATTGCGGAGATTGTGAGACTCCATGGTACCCCAAAAAGTATAGTGTCTGATCGCGATGGGCGTTTTGTGTCACATTTCTGGCAAGCAGTACATCGAGTACTCGGTACCAAATTGAATTTCAGCACCGCTTATCATCCCCAGATGGACGTACAGTCGGAGAGGACGATCCAAACGCTGGAAGACATGTTGAGGGCTTGCGCGTTGGATTGGAAAGAAGATTGGGAGACTCATTTACCATTGATTGAATTTGCGTACAATAATAGTTGGCATAGTTCGATTGGGATGGCTCCGTTTGAAGCATTATATGGAAGACGGTGTAGATCGCCAATCTGTTGGGACGAACCGTACGAGTTACTTGGAGTAGAACCGGACTTGGTGGTTCATACTCGGGAAAAAGTCGCAATTATTCGGCAAAGGTTGTTGACTGCTCAGAGTCGACAAAAGTCATATGCCGACGTTCTTCGTCGACCGTTAGAGTTCCAGGCGGGAGACCATGTGTTGTTGAAAGTATCGCCGACTCGTGGAGTTCTTCGGTTTGGTAAGAAGGGGAAGCTTAGTCCTCGTTATATTGGCCCCTTCGAGATCCTGGACAAGGTAGGCGATGTAGCTTATCGACTAGCATTACCTCCGACGCTTAGTCATGTTCATAATGTGTTTCATGTTTCACAACTGCGTAAGTATGTTCCCGATCCCAGCCATGTTATTGATTATCAAGAGATTGAGGTTAGTGACGATGTTACATACGAAAAACAACCGGTAACCATACTAGAGCGACGAAACAATTGCGACGGAAAGTGATCCCGTTAGTAAAGGTCCAATGGTCTAAGCATGGAATTGAGGAGGCCACGTGGGAGACCGAGGATAGTATGCGTGCTCGATACCCCGAACTTTTTGTATCTTAAGTTTCGAGACGAAACTTCTTTTTAGGGGGTAAGGGTGTAATACTCGTGTATTTTATGAGTGTTGTTTTGGATGTATTTTGTGGTATTGTGGTTATTTGGACCATATATATTGATGATTGAACTTGGTATGTTCATGGCTGATAATTGTTGGGTTCTGTGATTCTCGGATTGTGCTCGTTTTAGCCGGACTTTTTGTGAATTTAATTTTGGAAAATAGCAGTTAGCGCACGCTAAGACTGTATGTCTAGCGCACGCTAACCAGTTTCGAGTAGCGCACGCTACTCTTGTGTAATGGCGTGCGTTAGGCCCGCTGGACAGTGAACATTCTGGACTCTGGAATGAAGCGCTAGCGTACGCTATGGAAGAACTAGCGTACGCTATTTCGATGTACTAGCGCACGTTACTTGTAGGATAGCGTGCGCTAGGATGTCAGGTCAGTGAGGACGAAGCGTTTACGGGTGCAGTACTTGCGAGTAGCGACGCTCTCAGTATGGAGTTAGCGCGCGCTAGTGGCGTCGATAGCGCACGCTAACAGAATAGTTCAACAGACGCTAGATGCAGCGAAAGTTCAGATCGCCTTTTCTTGAAGTGCACGCCCTCAACTTCGTTAGCGCACGCTAAGCGATGGCCGTAGCGTGCGCTAATGCCTCCCGATATATATGGGGCGGGTTCGAAACGTCATTTTTCACCTCTTCCTCTTCCCTTCGGCGGCTGAGCGATTTGGAGTGTAGTTAGACGTGGTTTTCGACCAGTTTTCACCATCCAACAACATTTTCGTGTTCTTAGACTCAATCTAGAAAGATTTCATCCAGTGTATCATCTAAATCAAGGTAAGATTGTTCAATCCCTAGTTTTTCGGAATTTTGAGGGTTTTGTTTAGATCTCGTCTTTCTAGTCCGTTTTAAACCTTGAATTGGGTCAGATTATGATTGTGAGACCATAATCCCTTGTTTTTCTTGAAGTCTACGGATTTTGTTTGAGTTCCCACCTATTGATTTGAGTATGAACAACTCCGCCTTAGTAGTGTTCGGTAGTTTGTCCCTAAGAGTAGAATTTGAAGGGAATCCTTCCATTTCCGTGGTGTTGTGTTTTGATTCCATATTTCGATGTGTTAGGATCGAATCGTTGAAGGAAGTTCGGATCGTACATTCATCCGTTCTCCGTTTTTCGTGTCGTTCAAATTGAGGCAAGTACTTTGATTGTGTTTAATGTACATCGTGTGAATATGTAAAAATGGAATTTTTGCCAAATTGTTGATCGAGTGTGTGTGAGCCGAGTAAAACCAGTGAGGGTCTCCTGGGGTCCGGTAGGCCACGTATCCCTACGGATCACTCGGTTGGGCTATACACCAAGGAGGGCCTGACGAGGTGTCTCTGGGGTGTGTATCTTGCTTGAGAGGTACAGGGTCAGTATAGCTCGGGAGGTTGTTTTGTGATGATGACTGTGATGTGGTATTCCGGAATATCTGTGATGGCACTATGATTTCTGTGTTTTTTGTTGATTATTCACTTGTTGTACGTATTATAGAATCATTGTACTTGCACCGGCTTCTTGCTGACCCCTTCTGGGGTGGATATACTTTTGTGTATTCAGGTACAGGTCCAGTGGGAGGTCTAGCACAGGACGGACACGAGCTTGGTGGGCAGCATTGATATCGTGCATCATTTTGAGTTGGTGGTCATATGGTCATGGTCAAAGTCGTGTTTTGGTTTTGTACTCGCGCGGGTACTGTCCGGTGTTGTATGTCATGTCATTATTAATGGTTAATGATGTTGTTGTATTCCAGTTGTGAACGGTTGTAATGGTTATGATCCCACGGGATGATATGTTGTTTGGTATTGTGATGTATGTCATGTTGAAATTGAAGTTGGTTTTGATTGTATGAACGTTTATGTTTGTTGTATTTAATGTGTTTTATTTGGGTCTAAGCCTGGTAGGTTCTCCAAAAAGGATCTACGGCGATGTAATATTCCTGTAAATCACGGGGATGTTACAAACAACATTATGAATCGTCACCCATTAAGATTTGTTCGAACTCCTACTAAAAAAGAGAGTATTATTACTACATGTATGACTATCTAAAAACTTGTAAATGACTGAAATTTTGGGCGTACCTAGGAAGTCCGAGGCATATGGCGTAGACTTGTTAGCTTTGACAATATTTCTTTGTACACTATTTTTCGTATAGACTTTGCCTTGTTCTGAGTCTTCACTGGCCAATACATTTGTTGTGCTTATCGAGACTGTTGGTTATGAAAATTTCCAACAATGTAATTACAATAAAATTATAAATAAAGGCAATCTATTATGCTTCTGGAAAATTAAAAATTGAACAAAATACAACTTAGCAGAGGCGAATAAAACTCTTTCTGTAAGATAATTCTGCCACGTATAAGAGCAGAAAACTCAAACAAGATGTCCACAAGATACAGCTACTACGTTTCTGAGTTAGGTGCTCTCCAAAACTCAAAACTCTGGTGAACATTCAAGTGCTGGAAACTGGGCACGAAAAGCAAGAATGAAATATGTTGCAATATATTGTATGCTCATATTTCGTTCATTGTGAAAAGAAATATATAAGACCCCCTTTTATATGATCCAAATCACTCCATCAGATTGGGAGTTGTAGCAGACTAAAGTCCCATTAATTCTCTTTAATCCTTCAGCTCAAAAAATACCTCCATATATAGTCTCATTTAATGCGGAAGTTACACTATGGAGTCTGGAGAGTCATATTCCAGAAGCTACTTGAGGCAGTTGAGTTCAAACCTAACTGGATTTTCAAACACGACTTATTTCAACTGAGTCCAAATATGAGTTGAGTTTTCGAACCTGGCTTATGGCAGTTGGGTCCAAATATTAGCTGGGTTCTCAAACCTGACTTATGGCAGCTGAGTCCAAATATGAGCTGGGTTCTCAACCTGGCTTATGACAGTTGGGTCCAATATGAGCTGAGTTCTCAACCTGGCTTATTTCAGCTGAGTTCTCAACCTGGCTTATCTCGTGTGGCTTGGCTGCAAAAATTAATATAGTCACAACCCAAGCTCTCAAGCCACAAGGCTCAAATCGCCCAAGTCCAGCCCAAAGTCCAATTGCCAAGGACCAAGGCCCATGGCCTACGACCCATGCCAGTGCCCGTGCCTGATCCCGAGCCTGTGCACGAGCTGAGCTGAGCCGAGACAGCCATGGGCGACGACAACACACGTGTGTGCTTTGCATTGTTGACTCACTAATGTATACTACTAGTTTGCTGAACTACCCATACACTTTCAAATTAATAAGCTAGTCAAGAAAACTTTAATTTTTCAATGTGGGATGACGTTTTATACCCACTTTAACTCTTCACCATTTTAATAAAATGGCCAACTTTAATCATTTATTTCTGACTCATCGGAAATTGATTTTGAGAAAAATAAAACCCTAAATTTATCTCCTCGAAACCTAGCTTTACAATTTAATATGTAACTCAAGAATTAAATATTTTATTATCATTAAATTAGTTTAAATTGAGTCAAAACTAATTTTTTGTAAAACTAATTTCCAACAATCTCCCACATGAGTAGAAATAAATACATGCATGAATTTATACTCACATTCATAGTTTCTACGAAATATTGCTGCATGGGGAAAATTAGTTTGTGGCTTTGAACCTTCCTTAGTAAAATCATCGGATATACCGGCGGATTAATGGACACAATGCCTTGAACTAATCCTTCTTGGTGTATACCGATTCAACGACACTTACACAATAATGTCTCGACACTTTCCATTCTCATAGTTGTGTCCGTCTTGGCTATAGACAACATCTTGGTTTCCAAAGGTAGTTATTCGAGGCGGCCCATCCTCACACTTAGATAGGTGGTCTCCTTTTAAAAAGTACCCTGCGATACTTTTTACTTTTAAGGATAAGGAACCATTAAAAGTCTAGACACTTAACTCACCACAATCCCAGGACTCAACACTTATACTGCTCTATAAGTATGTATTTATAATAAGATCTTTTAATAGAACTTTCATAATTTTGTTTTCTCATTGAACCAGGTTTTGGGGATCTCCAATCTTTAAAGTCGGGTTACCACTATGATTGTTCTTTCAAGATGTGGATTTTAATCCCATTCCCCCTAGCAGCTTATAAAATTGATCTTTATTCGGACCTTTTGTGAGTGGATCCGCCAAATTAATATTTGACGTCACATAGTCAATAGATATAATTCCAGTTTTGATCAATTATTGCACGGTATTATGTCTCCGACAAATATGTCGAGATTTACCATTATACATAAGGCTTTGAGCTCTTCCAATTACAGCTTGGATATAACAATGGAGCATAACATTGTGCACAGGCTTTTCCCAGCATGGGATATCTTAAAAAAAGTTACGAAGCCATTCAGCTTCTTCCAGCTTTATCTAGAGCTATAAATTCTGATTCTATGGTGGATCAGGCTACCCAAGTTTTGTAATACCCGGTTGTAATTCAGTCATTATCATTCAGTATTTATCATTCAGTAATTGTCACTCAGTAATTATTCACTCATTAATGATCATTCATCGTTCATATTCATTCATTGTATTCACTAATCAGAGTATCTGTATCATATATCGATTATTATTCGTCTTTCTACCTGGTTGGAGGATCGAGCCATGGTAATCATCTTTGTCTTCATCGTATTGTGCTGTGTGAGAGGAGTAGCGCACGCTACGTATTCTCTTTAGCGCGCGCTAAATTGAGTACGGGTAGCACACGCTACCTCTCATCATCAGCGCACGCTAGCGTGGTTCAGGCAGACAGTCCAGAAGGTACTGGACTGCAGTTGAGTTGTAGTAGCGCACGCTACGAATGGTAAGTAGCGCGCGCTAGTGAGTTCGGATACCGCACGCTATGCTAGCAGTATAGCGCGCGCTAAGGTCGATCAGGCAGAGTCCAGTGAGTCCAGTGGGTACTGGACTGAACGGTTCCGAACCGAAAACCGATTTTATAATATATTTATTAAATATTATTTTTATATTTTATACTTATATAGTTTATTATTTTAATTTTTGTAAATTAAAAATTTATAACCCTAATATTGTTAAATAAATATTTTATATTTTGTTAAAAATTTATAATATATTATATATGTATTAAATATTAATTTTATAATTTATAATTTATAATTTATAAAAAAAACGGTTTTGTCGGTTTAACCGAACTGGAACCAAAAATAATCGATCCGGTTCCGGTTAACCGAAATTTTATATGGTCCGGTTTTCGGTTCTCATTTTTGTGCAATTATGGTTCCGGTTAACCGAAATTTTATATGGTTAACCGGAACCGAACCGTTCGACACCCCTAAGTGTCCGTAAATGTATGGTCACTATCATTTCAGATGATGGGGTCGAATGTGTATTTCAGGGAGGTAATCCCAGTTGTTCCGGGAGAGTCATCAACTTGATGAAAGCAGTGAAATTACTCAATCAGGGGTGTATCAGTTATTGGTGTTATATGACCAAGACCTAGAAATCATCAATCATGTTGGAGGATATTCCGGTAGTGAGAGAATATGCCGATGTATTTCCAGACGAGTTACCTGTTTTGCCTCCACAGAGAGATGTGGAATTCACGATTGAGTTGGAGCCTGGTATGTCCCCAATATCGAAGGCACCGTACTGGATGGACCCGACTGAAATGCAGGAGTTGAAGAATCAATTAGAGGATTTGACGATAAGGGTTATATTCGACCTAGTGCGTCCCCGTGGGGAGCACCAGTGTCATTTGTCAAGAAGAAGAATGGTTCGTTTCGCTTGTGTATTGATTACCGGGAATTGAACCGGGTGACGATCAAGAATAAATATCCTCTACCCCGTATCGATGATCTTTTGGATCAACTCCAGGGAGCTTTAGTATTTTCCAAGATCGACTTAAGATCTGGATATCAGCAGTTGTGAATTCGAGAGTCGGATATCGCAAGGACGGCGTTCCGAACACGCTATGGTCATTATAAGTTTGTGGTAATGCCGTTTGGGTTAACTAATGCACATTCGGTATTCATAGAGTTAATGAATCGGGTTTTCATCGACTATTTGGATCAGTTCGTGGTTGTCTTCATTGATGACATTTTAATTTATTCTCGTGACCGGGAGGAGCACAAGTTTCACTTCATCAGGTGCTCGACGTGTTGAGACGAGAGCAACTTTATGGAAAGTTTTCCAAATGTGAGTTCTGGATGTCTGAAGTGACATTTCTCGGACATGTAATTTCATTAGACGGAGTTCGTGTCGACCCTCAGAAGACGGATGCTATCCGAGATTGGCAACCTCCAAAGAATGTTAAGGAAATCCGAAGTTTCTTCGGATTAGCTGGTTATTATCGGTGATTTGTGGAAGGATTTTCTAAAATCGCTCAACCCATGACGAACCTTTTAAGGAAGGATAAGAAATACATGTGGTCTGATCCGTGTCAACAGAGTTTTGAGGAACTCAAGAGCCGGTTAATTTCATCACCTGTCCTTTCTTTACCGCAAGGGACGGAAGGATTTGTGGTTTATAGTGATGCGTCTGGACAGGGTCTCAGATGTGTACTAATGCAGAACAGGAAAGTTATTGCTTATGCTTCACGGCAATTGATACCTTACGAGGTTAATTATCCGACCCACGACCAGGAGCTAGCAGCTGTGGTATTCGTATTAAAGATTTGGCGTCATTATCTTTATGGCGTTACCTGTCAGATATTAACCGATCATAAGAGTTTAAAGTATATATTTACTCAGAAGGAGTTAAATATGCGACAGAGACGGTGGTTGGAACTAATCAAAGATTATGATATTGAGATACTTTACCACCCAGGCAAGGCGAACGTTTTCGCCGACGCCTTAAGTCGTAAGTCCATTCAGGAGCAGATGCTTGCTCGATTAACAGTTCAGAAGAAACTTCAGCAGGAATTTATGAGACCCGAGATCGAGGTCTGGTTACAGCGAGTACTGTAATACCCGAGATTTTTGATGTGTATTTGAACCTTATGATATTGTAATTGTTGCATTTTGATCTAAGTATTATTCTCCGTATTTCATGATCCGGTGTTGTTGAGTGCATGATTGCATGCATGTGTTCAAAGTGGTGATTTTTGCACATGTAGCGCACGCTATCGGCATAGCGTAGCGTACGTTAAATTGGGTTCGTAGCGCACGCCATGTATGAACCTTAGCGCATGCTATACGTAGTCAACATGATTAAGACAGGGTGGTAGGTGAGATCAGCTGCGGATCTTGGTCGGATCATGTCAGGATGAACCTGGACGGATTTCGGGAAAAGCCGAGTCTACGCTATAGTGCACGCTACTGGTATATGGATAGCGCATGCTAAATGCTGAGTACAGTGAAGTCAGTAAGCTTCGTATGACCATTAGCGCACGCTATGGATATGGACTAGCACGCGCTAATAACCATTTTCTATATATAGGAAAGCATCCTTTTTCATTTTTTCAGACTTTTCACTTCCCTAATCCGAATTCTCGGACTTAGAAAGTTACTTCCTCCATCCTCAACCTCTCATATCATCATCCTAGCATGAGTTGGAAGATTGTAGATCATTGGAGATTGGTGTTCAAAGCCTTCGGCGTTGGATTTCTTCAAGTTCCTCCTTGTTCTTCAGTACTTTGAGGTAGGTGATTCTTCACCAATATTGAGTAATATTCTGAAGGACGTTTTGATCATGATTTGGGATTATCTAGTCAGTTAAATACGTAAGTAGTCGAACATCATGTGTTAGAAGGATATTTTCGATGTTTCGGTACTTCTTCATCGTATAAACCATTGAACCTTTTAGTGTTTGAACTCCTAGCATATTCATGAAGCTTCAAAACCGATTGTGACCAGTTTTTGGAGATTATCAGTTCTTATGTTTTACATAATTGGAATTATACGTTTTGGAACATAGAATGGATGGAACTTAGGAGACTTTCTTGAAGATCAAGATGAATTATGGTGTTGTGATGATTATACTTATCCTTGCATCTCGTAGTCGTTTCATCCGTAAAGATCTTTCACAAACCGTATGAGCATGATATGCATGAAGATGACATGTATTAACACTGAAGATTTCATGAGTTTCATCACTATTAGATCAAGTCTACTGCCCAGTAGTAAACTGACATGCACAGTTAACGCACGCTAAGATAGGC
The DNA here is from genome assembly GCA_033398695.1 of Orobanche coerulescens. Classification (NCBI taxonomy): domain Eukaryota; kingdom Viridiplantae; phylum Streptophyta; class Magnoliopsida; order Lamiales; family Orobanchaceae; genus Orobanche; species Orobanche coerulescens. The sequence goes on from CM065803.1 coordinate 153,539,946, forward strand.
ATATTAACGTGCGCTATCGGGAATGAGTAATGTACGTTACATTTGGAACGTAATGTACGTTATGTCATCAGGCGAGTCAGTAGGCTGATCAGAGAGGACTGTCAGTACATAGTTAGCGTACGCTAGACTTCGCCGTTTGCGTACGCTAACGGGCAGGCTTAGCGCACGTTACGTAGAGTACGTAGCGTATGCTAAGTAGTTCAGGCAGAATTCATTTTAAGAGCTTTCGGACGTAGACCGGATTGTTAGGCATTCGTACGATTTGAGATGAATTATATATTATTCTTTTGTTAAGGTTCGAGCTTGCTACATTGATCGAAGGAGGCGGCCTTCGAGTGTGTTGAGATCATCGGAGTGATTAGTTCTTGCCATCTTCGAGGCAAGTATCGTAATTTGTTAATATTGGTATTTTGAGCATACATGTGGTTTATTCATGTTGTTGAACATGGGATTTATTTCGTTGAATTGTCATGATATTCGTTATCTAGTGTCTGTATGTTCATGTTGATGGACGTAGCGATTTGGCATATGTGTATGCATGAGTTGTGTTTTTGTATGTTTTACGATCTATGCTGAGGGCGCTGGATCGGATGTCCACCTCGTGTTGGTCCGACGGGATCATCTTGGGATCTAGGCTGAGGGCGCTGGATCATTAGACGGGTTTTTCCACCTCGTGTTGGTCCGACGGGATCATCTTGGGATCTATGCTGAGGGCCCTGGATCATTGGAATACCCATACTGTGTTAATGGAATCTTGTGGATTCACATTGTTGGATTCCGGTAGCGGAAGTCCGTGTTGTGTATCTTGTTATGCATTGTTGTTGCGTATCCGATTTGTTTAATATGATACTTGTACTAGCATCGTTTTGCTAACCCCTTCGGGGGTGGACATTTGTTTTGATGTTCAGGTAGCCGAGGAGCGGGGAAACAGCCACAGTACGGACGTGACGACGAAGGGGCTCAGTGATGTTTTTTGTTATTGTGATTTGTCTTCTTGGTTCATTTTCAGTACTCGAGTACGCGTGTCTTATTAATATTATTTCGATATGGTTGTATTAATTAACTCAAGGGATCAGTTGGAACCGGTTTTTTAATTTGAACTTCTGTGGTATTGTTGGATTATATTTACATTTCTTTCAATTAGCCTTGTAAATCCTTACTTAAAGGGTTTACGGCGCTGTAATTACTCCTAATATCTCGGGGTGTTACAGAATATGGTATCGGAGCCAGGTTTCATGGATATCTTGGCAGTTGGGTTTTAGTTGGGTCTGTTTTCGTTATTTTACGGGTCATTCGTAACATCACTGTTCAGCCAAAGTCGTCATGTGGACCGTGGTTGTAAGTCTCCTAATCTCTTATACTACCATTTTACTTAATTTCTGTTTTGTGAATATTGACGGACTTTATTTTTGAAAATGTTGTCCTGGATATTGAGTAATTATGTTTACAGTATGTTTAGGGGAGGACGTGGACGCGGACGCGGTCGTGGACGCGGACGTGGTCATGTGAGACATGAGGATTCCGCAACTACCCCAGAATTATCGGCTAGTCGAACCGATTCCCATTCTGGAGGACAACAGGGATCAGCGAATGACGACGCGAATCCTAACATGCCGGGAGTGCTTCAACAGGTGGTGGCTCAGATGAACCAGTTCGCTCAGGTAGTTGACCGCATGCAGACGGCGATGCGACAGCAGCACCACGAGGATAACCGGGGAGACAGATGGCTTGCTGAAGTGGTCAAATTGCACGCGCCAAAATTTGACGGATCTGCTGAGGCACTTACTTGGGATCATTGGCTAAAGGAGTTAGAGAAGATATTCACGGGTATTAACTATCCCAAGGACCGGAAAGTTCCTATTGCCCAGTATTTTCTGACTGGGGAGGCTTTTGACTGGTGGAAAGCTATTCGACCTGAGAATCATAATTCTGACTGGACGGAATTCAAACAAATGATGGAAGCACAATATTGTCCTCGTCCAGTTAGAGAGGCAAAAATCCGAGAGTTTTTCTCACCACAGAGTTCGGAAGCATCTGTGACAGACTTAATCAAAACTTTTAATCATCAGCTGACTTGTGTGCGACACTTGGTTAGAACGGAGGCAGAAAAGATTTTTCATTTCGATATGCGGATGAAGCCGGAGATTCAACAGTACATGTCCGGATTCGAGTGTACTACGTTGCGACAGTATCAAGACAAAGCACTGGCCTACGACATGAAAGAGGTGGCTGTGGAGAAATCGATGGAGGCAAAGAAGCAGAAAGTGACCGACAACTTCTCGGAAAAGAAGAGTGGTGGGCCCCGCAAGGGCCAATCTTCATTTTATTCATCTAGGAAACCTCCACATCCTTCTAGAGGTGGAAAGAAGTTCCGGACAACATCAGCAGTTTCGGACGCATCAAAGAAGTGCTATAATTGTGGTCGAGCAGGGCATATTCGACGTGATTGCCCCGCATCTTCTGTGACTTGTTTCGATTATGGGCAAGAAGGGCACCGTGCGGCTTTCTGTGGAGTTGCGACTAGATCATTCGGTACTCGCACTCCAACGCCAGTTCCGAAGGATATAAGTGTGAACCAGACGCAGTAGAGTGGATTTCAGCAGCAGAATGTTGGGAAGAGAGAGACATCCAGTGCTGGGTCCGTTCCTCCGCGCCTGTACGAGATGAGGAAATCTGACGATCAGAACACTGCTGTTGCATCAGGTACGATTCAGATTCTTTTGCAACCAGTTAGTGTCTTATTCGATTCCGGAGCTACACATTCTTTCATATCATTGAACTATGTTAATCGTTTGAAAATCTCGTGTTTATTTGATTGTGAACCATTTGTTGTGGGTTTGCCGAGCGGAGAGAGAATTGTGGGAACCCTAGAAGCTAGAGATTTTCCAGTGTCTATAGGAGGGAGAGATTGGCTATCGAATCTTATTGTAGTTGACATACATGGTGACGATTTAATTCTCGGAGACGATTGGCTCAACCGTTATGGAGCTATTCTGAATTACCGAAAGAGAGTCATTTTTATCATTGCTGATGACGGATCTAAACACTTATTCAGAGGATGGAGACCGGGAAGCTCGGGAAAATTTATCAAAGTGATGAAAGCTGTGAAATTACTGAAGCAGGGTTGTCACGGATTTTGGTGCTATGCCATGAAGAAAGAAGAAGGAGTAGAGCTCTCATCTGTTCCAGTTGTGAATGAATTCTCAGATGTATTCCCTGACGAACTACCTGGGTTACCTCCGCAGAGAGAAGTGGAGTTCACTATCGAATTAGAGCCTGGAGCCGCTCCTATTTCCAGAGCACCATACCGTATGGCGCCAACCGAGATGTATGAACTAAAGAAGCAACTGGAGGAATTATTGCAGAAGGGTTACATTCAACCTAGCGTTTCTCCTTGGGGAGCACCCGTTCTCTTTGTCCGGAAGAAAGATGGATCCCTTCGATTATGTATTGATTACAGGGAGATAAACAAGGTAACGATCAAGAACAAGTATCCTATACCTCGGATCGACAACTTGTTTGATCAACTGCAAGGGGCAAGGGTATTATCGAAGATTGACTTGCGATCAGGATATCATCAGTTGAGAATTAAGAAATTAGATATACCGAAATCTGCTTTCAGATCCCGGTACGGGCACTATGAATTCGTGGTGATGCCGTTTGGACTTACCAATGCTCCTGCGATATTTATGCAATTGATGAATCGGGTATTCTTAGAATACCGAGATAAGTTTGTGGTCGTTTTCATTGATGACATCTTGATCTATTCGAAAGACACAGAGGAGCATGCCGAGCATTTGCGTGTGGTTTTGAGCACCTTGAGGAATGAACAGCTCTATGCGAAGCTTTCCAAATGTGAGTTCTGGCTTAGGGAAGTCACCTTCCTTGGACATGTGATATCAGCTGACGGAGTTCAGGTGGACCCGAAGAAAGTCGAAGCAATCTTGGAATGGGAAGCTCCTAATAACGTGAAAGAAGTTCGAAGCTTCTTAGGACTTGCTGGATACTATCGCCGTTTTGTAGAGGGATTTTCCAAAATTGCTCGTCCACTCACTCAACTGTTACAGAAAACTCAAAAGTTCGCGTGGGATGAGAAATGCCAGGCTGGTTTTGCTGAACTTAAGAAGAGACTGACGACTGCACCTATATTAGCATTACGGATGGGCCCAGTGGATTCATGGTATCTGGACGCTTCAAATCGAGTGCAGGATGTGTGTTGATGCAAAAGGATAAGGTGATTGCCTATGCTTCTCGACAGTTGAAACCGTACGAAGTTAATTACCCGACTCATGATCTGGAGTTAGCATCTGTGGTCTTTGCCTTGAAAATTTGGCGACATTATTTATACGGCACTCATTGTCAGATCTTTACAGATCATAAAAGCCTCAAGTACATTTTCAGTCAGAAAGAATTAAACATGAGGCAGAGAAGGTGGCTGGAATTGATCAAGGATTACGACTTGAAAATTCTCTATCATCCGGGTAAAGCAAACGTAGTAGCTGATGCATTGAGCCATAAACCTATTTCTCTTCGAGTGTTGGAAGCACTTACGTCCCAAACCAGCATTCAACGAGAATTGATCCGCGAAGGGATCGAGGTATGGTCACCAGAAATCCAAGGGCAACTATATGTGATGAAACTGACTTCGTCACTAGTCGAGGAAATCAAATCTAAGCAGTTGAACGATTCTCTGATCCTTCGGTTATGTGACGAAGTAAAGAAAGGAAAGGCCCCAGGATTCGTAATACAAGATGATGGAGTTCTGAGATTTCAGAGTTGACTTTGCATTCCCGATGATGATGATTTGAGACGGACAATTCTGAAGGAAGCTCACAGCGCGCCCTATTCTATTCACCCGGGCAGCAGTAAGATGTATAAGGATCTCAAACAAAACTGCTGGTGGGGAAATATGAAGAAGGACATAGCAGAGTACGTTTCGAAGTGTTTGACTTGTCAGCAGGTTAAGATTGAGCATCAGTGACCTGCCAGAATTTTAGAGCCGCTTCCGATCCCTGAGTGAAAGTGGTAGGATATCTCGATGGATTTCATCACCAATATGCTAAGGACCAAGACGGGAATGAACATGATTTAGGTTATAGTTGATCGACTAACCAATTCGGCTCATTTACTAGCAATTAAAGACACGTGGGGACCCGAGAGATTGGCGCGAGTATTTATTGCAGAGATAGTCAGATTACATGGGACGCCGAAGACCATTATTTCAGATCGAGATGGTCACTTCATGTCGCACTTCTGGAAGGCAGTTCACAGGGCTTTGGGGACCGAGCTAAACTTTAGTACGGCTTATCATCCTCAAACAGACGGTCAGTCCGAAAGGACTATACAAACAGTAGAAGACATGCTTAGAGCTTGTGCTTTGGATTGGTCAACTGATTGGGAAGTTTATTTGCCCTCGATTGAATTCACCTACAACAATAGTTGGCATGCTTCTATTAAGATGGCACCATTTGAAGCTTTGTACGGGAGAAGATGCCGATCACCCCTGTGCTGTGATGATTCTTCGGACTTGATCGGGACGGAACCGAGATTGATAGTTCAGACTCAAGAGAAGATAGCTCTGATTCGGGAAAGACTGTTGACTGCCTAGAGTCGACAGAAGTCTTATGCAGACGTGCGTCATCGCCCGCTAGAGTTCGACATTGGGGACCACGTACTATTGAAGGTGTCTCCTACACGAGGAATTTTCTGTTTTAGGAGGAAAGGTAAGCTAAGTCCGAGATATATCGGACCATTTGAGATCTTCGAGAGAGTTGGGGATTTAGCTTACAGGTTGTCCTTACCGCCATCGCTGAGTCACGTTCACAATGTGTTTTCGTATCCCAATTGCGGAAGTATGTACCAGATCCTAGTCATATCATTGAGTTCGATGAGATCGAGATAGCTAATGACGGCACCTTCGAAGAGAGACCAATCAAGATACTTGAGAGTCGGATCAAACAATTGAGGAATAAACCAATACCCTTGGTTAAAGTACAATGGTCACGACACGGAGTTGAAGAGACCACTTGGGAAACAGAGGACAATATGAAGACTAGATATCTGGAGTTGTTTTCATCTTAAGTTTCAGGACGAAACTTCTTTTTAGGGAGAGAGGATGTAATACCCGAGATTTTTGATGTGTATTTGAACCTTATGATATTGTAATTGTTGCATTTTGATCTGAGTATTATTCTCCGTATTTCATGATCCGGTGTTGTTGAGCGCATGATTGCATGCATGTGTTCAAAGTGGTGATTTTTGCACATGTAGCGCACGCTATCGGCATAGCGTAGCGTACGCTAACTTGGGTTCGTAGCGCACGCCATGTATGAACCTTAGCGCACGCTATACATATTCAACATGATTAAGACAGGGTGGTAGGTGAGATCAGCCGCGGATCTAGGTCGGATCATGTCGGGATGAACCTGGACGGCTTTCGGGGAAAGCAGAGTCAACGCTATAGCGCACACTACTGGTATATGGATAGCGCACGCTAAATGCTGAGTACAGTGAAGTCAGTAAGCTTCGTATGACCGTTAGCGCACACTATGGATATGGACTAGCACGCGCTAATAACCATTTTCTATATATAGGACAACATCCTTTTTCATTTTTTCAGACTTTTCACTTCCCTAATCCGAATTCTTGGACTTAGAAAGTTACTTCCTCCATCCTCAACCTCTCATATCATCATCCTAGCACGAGTTGGAAGATTGTAGATCATTATAGATTGGTGTTCAAAGCCTTCGGTGTTGGATTTCTTCAAGTTCCTCCTTGTTCTTCACTACTTTGAGGTAGGTGATTCTTCACCAATATTGAGTAATATTCTGAAGGAGGTTTTAATCATGATTTGGGATTATCTAGTCAGTTAAATACGTAAGTAGTCGAACATCATGTGTTAGAGGGATATTTTCTATGTTTCGGTACTTCTTCATCGTATAAACCATTGAAACTTTTAGTGTTTGAACTCCTAGCATATTCATGAAGCTTCAAAACCGATTGTGACCAGTTTTTGGAGATTATCAGTTCTTATGTTTTACATAATTGGAATTATACGTTTTGGAGCATAGAATGGATGGAACTTAGGAGACTTTCTTGAAGATCAAGATGAATTATGGTGTTGTGATTATTATACTTATCCTTGCATCTCGTAGTCGTTTCATCCGTAAAGATCTTTCGCAAACCGTATGAGCGTGATATGCATGAAGATGACATGTATTAACACTGAAGATTTCATGAGTTTCATCACTATTAGATCAAGTCTACTGCCCAGTAGCAAACTGACATGCACAGTTAACGCATGCTAAGATAGGCATATTAACGTGCGCTATCGAGAATGAGTAACGTACGCTACATTTGGAACGTAACGTATGTTATGTCATCAGGCCAGTCAGTCGGCTGATCAGAGAGGACTGTCAGTACATAGTTAGCGTACGCTAGACTTCGCCGTTTACGTACGCTAACGGGCAGGCTTAGCGCACGTTACGTAGAGTACGTAGCGTACGCTAAGTAGTTCAGATAGAATTCATTTTAAGAGCTTTCGGCCGTAGACCGGATTGGTAGGCATTCGTACGACTTGAGATGAATTCTATATTATTCTTTTGTTAAGGTTCGAGCTTGCTACATTGATCGAAGGAGGCGGCCTTCGAGCGTGTTGAGATCATTGGAGTGATTAGTTCTTGCCATCTTCGAGGCAAGTATCGTAATTTGTTAATATTGGTATTTTGAGCATACATGTGGTTTATTCATGTTGTTGAACATGGGATTTATTTCGTTGAATTGTCATGATATTCGTTATCTAGTGTCTGTATGTTCATGTTGATGGACGTAGCGATTTGGCATATGTGTATGCATGAGTTGTGTTTGTGTATGTTTTACGATCTATGCTGAGGGCGCTGGATCGGATGTCCACCTCGTGTTGGTCCGATGGGATCATCTTGGGATCTAGGCTGAGGGCGCTGGATCATTGGACGGGTTTTTCCACCTCGTGTTGGTCCGACGGGATCATCTTGGGATCTATGCTGAGGGCGCTGGATCATTGGAATACCCATACTGTGTTAATGGAATCTTGTGGATTCGCATTGTTGGATTCCGGTAGCGGAAGTCCGTGTTGTGTATCTTGTTATGCATTGTTGTTGCGTATCCGATTTGTTTAATATGATACTTGTACTAGCATCGTTTTGCTAACCCCTTCGGGGGTGGACATTTGTTTTGATGTTCAGGTAGCCGAGGAGCGGGGAAAGCGACCACGATCAGAAGCGTGGCAGAAGGGGCTCAGTGATGTTTGTTATTGTTGCTACCCAAAATATTATCCGGAGATAGATATTGCTGGAATGTATGGATAGCAAACAAATGCAAGAGCACTTCCGTGAGAAAGATAAATAACACAAGATTTGCCGGGGTTGTTAGTCCCGGTCTTGAATGCTCTCGCGAGATATTATTAATACTAATATTCGGGGATACAAGTACTAATGTAAGAATACAATTACAATGAGTGTAAAGATTCTTGTTATCTTAGCTAGTGAGCGTGTAGATTAGGAAGAACCCGGATTTGATGCTCTGTGAGTTCTTGTAACAAAAGAGACGAGCGATCGCGGCGGTGAGAGATCGGCAGGTCTCTCACGGCGAGTATTTAGTTGGATGCACAGGCTCCTGGCTTATGAATCTCTTGGAATGCATCTAGTGGAGACTTGCGCCTCTGCCGTCGTCTTACGGGCGGGAGATTCGGAGAGAGAAGTCACGAGATGGATTCAGCGAGCGAGGAGCTTGATGGTATATGTGTTCTACTGTATTTCCGTGAATGAATTCGGAATGTAAGTGAATGAGTTCTGAACAACCCGGAACCTTTTTACAGTAGGAGGAGGTTCTCTATTTATAGGACTTTTGATATGCCGGGCGATCGCCTTTACTGCATTATAATAATCAGGCGATCGTCTTTTAGCACATGGGCTTGTTCCCTTGAAGTCCGCGGCTGCTGCTGGCAGCCAGCTATACGGTCCAATGGGGAGCCTGCACGCGTCCTAAGTAGCTGTCGCGGGCGGTCCCACTGACAACTTTCGGTGCGCCTGCCGGTAGGTGAGGTAGGTGACAGGCTGTGGTCAAAGGTCTTGTCTGTCAGCAAAGATCTTGTCTGTCAGCGCCTTTTGTGGATCTGCACGTGGGTGCTGTTCTGAGATCCAGTCTTCGATGACTTTGATGGGCGATCATCTCTGTTCGGGGCGTAGGCCGATTGTCCTTAGCCAGACAGTAGAGTCGATCGCCAGATGCCAAAGGGCGATTGCCTTGGGAGTCGATCGCTAGGTAACTGATGGTGGTCTAGCTTCTTCGTTTAGCGAGCTAGCCGTAGTTTGACTGAAGTTGACTTGGTCGCTCGGCCTTATAGTCGATCGCCTGTCGGGATGGATAAATCTTGACACAACAATTGCCCCCCAGCTCGCTCCTACGTTGGAAACGTGGGGTGAGGTGGTTCTCTTGGCGATCGCTGAACTTTTGACGAGCGACTCTGTCTTTAACTGAACTGGCGATCGTCTTTGAGCTGATATACTCTGGGTTCGGACGACCTGGTTGGCCGCTAAACTGCGCGGGAAAAGGCAATGGGCGTGGAAAAGTCTCCGCGCACGTGCCGGGCTTCTATTGGAGGATACCAACGGTCATTAATGACTCCTCGGCTGACGCGTCCTTGAAAAGACGCGTACGCGGGTCTCGAGGGAGTCAATAAATGCGTCGTTTGAGATCTGACCCCTGAGATTTTCCCTTATTGCAAATGAGTCCCTGCCATCTCCTATAAAAGGGCGCAGTGTTGCAGTTTCATACTCACGCGCACTTACTGGAGAAAGAAGGACTTGCTGCTGATTTTTCTGAAGATCTTAGTGCCGATCGTCGTTCGATTTCATCTTTGGGTAAGAAAAAAATCCTTTTCTCCTTTCTTTCTTTGAGAATGGCTGGAACGTCATCATCGCATGGAGTGGGTACCAGTTCCGCCGCCGGGACATCGACTGTCCAGGGAGGACCTTCTTCCGACTTCCACCTGGAGACGGCCGCTGAGGCTATTCGGGCCGGAATCGACCCTGCTGAAATCGAGGCTTTATTTAATGAAGCCGATGTCGCTAAGGAGGCGGCTGCTGGAGAAAGACGATCGCAGATAGAGAGAGATTTGGCGATTAGGGCCTACTGGGAGCAGCATAGCGCTTTTGGCCGGGCCTATAAGGCTTTTGCTGAGATAATGGAGAAGTTGGCCGGTCCGACTCCGAGATTCGATTTCAGGGGATACTCGGTCGCCTACCCTTATCAGCTTCCCAAACGGTCGCAGTACCGGGTCGCGCAGCGATCTTTGTGGTCGCTTGGCCAAATACGGAGTTCGACGACCAGGAAAGATCTGTCCGTCTGGAGGACGAGGTTCCATGTTCCTTCAGATGTGGACATGTTCGCGCCGGCGGAGAATGAGCGAGCCGATCAGCCTCCGATGGGTATGGTCGCCGTGAATGAGGCGATTATGGAGGCCGGGCTGCGCTTCCCTCTATCTTTTGCTGTCTCCCACCCGCTGGCCGCTTGGAACGTGGCGCCACTTCAGCTGATGCCGAACGCTTGGCTCCAAATTATCTGCACTCTCACTCTTTTCGGCGGTCACCGCCTGTACCGCCTCCCATTGCCGTTGCAGATGAACCATTTGTTCAAGCTGACGGCTCAGAAAGGGTCGGTCGGCGGTTACCATATTCAGGGCCGATCTGGTCGGGTAATTCACGGAGTTCCGAATAAGATGCGGGGCGATCAGACGAAGTGGTTCTGGGTCGCCGGCAAGTGGAGGTCCTCGGCGAGCGACAATCCTTCGGGCGAGCTAGAGATCCCTACTGAGTTTCGGGAGAGGAATCCTGGTAAGGGTTTAGACTCTCCCTTCGTTCGGATGCATTTTGGACTGATCTAATTTGATTTCGGTTTTGCAGGTTTTCACATTCTGGGAGTCGAGGAGGTGCCTTTTGACTTCCTGGTTGTCTGGGAGCGGATAAGGAGCTTGTCGGACGACGACCTTGACGCCAACCGGATCAATAAGGAGAGTCGTTGGTTGCCAGCTCGGCTATTCCGTTTCCCGAGACATCTCTCGATACCAGGTATGAGTTTCTGCGATCTTCACTTTCTAGGCGATCACCTTACTTGAGGAAAGTGTCTGACTGTTGGTCGATCATCTTAACTGTAGAGGTTCGCTTTCCTCGCTTTTTGGATCCCCCGCCGGAGATCGCCATGTCGAATCCTGGAGTTCTAGGCCGTCTCCGCCACAAAAAGTCATCTCGGGCCCCACCCGTTGCGTTGCCAATTGTTCCGGAGGCGGAATCTCGTGTGGAGCCGGTCGTGGCTGAGGAGGGAGTTCCGGATGAGGGGCTTCGAATGAATCGCAAGAGGCTAAGGCCGGAAGAAACTCCGGTTCCTGCCCCCGCCAATGAGGTGCCGATCGCCGCGCCTCCGATCACCGTTCTCGCTCCGGAGAATGAGCCGCCCTCTGCGGCTTTCACGCGGGAGATGGCAATTGCTGACGCTGAGACTCCTCGAGGGAAACCGTATTTCGGTCGCGACCCCGAGAGGGCTGAGAGGTAGATTGCATTTTTGTGTTGAAACTTGCAATTGCGTAGGAGTTGTATTAACTTTGTTGTATTGATGTAGGATCCGTCGCACAGATCCGTCTTGCCCGCCGATGGTCGTGGATTTCCTAGCGAGCCGATCTCCTCGCCAGTCTTGTGACATCCCGCAGTACGTCAGCAAGGCCGCCTCTGCTCTGCCGAAGGCCTGGACGACCGATCTGGATGCGATCGCTCGTCAGCGATCGGGGAGTTCGATGCAGGATGTTCTCGCCCTATCTCTCCAGACGGCGACCATGGCTGTCCAGGCTGCTCAGGAGTTTGAGGGGCGACCTTCCACTATTCGCCTGCAGGCGGATCTCGAGGCGGCTTGGAAAGAGAACGCCGAGTTTGCTGATAAGATCGTGGCGATGCAGAAGGACTCTCTGGAGGCGGCCAAGTGGGCGAGCCACGAGCTTGAGCTGGCGAAGAAGGAAACCGAGTTGTCTCGTTTGGCGGTTGACCGATTTCGGGACCAGATGCTGAATGCCGTCCGGGCGCAGAAGGTTGCTGAGGAGGAGGCCGATCGCCAGAAGGTGACAATAGCTCGGTTCACTAGCGAGCTGGAGGAGTCGAGGGAGAGGGTTGCTGCGAGGGAGGCCGAGCTCCAAGGGTCGCAACAGGCGATGGCGGAGCTGAAAAGAGAGGTAGAGGCGACCAAGGCTGACCCCTTTCAAAACTTGGAGTTTGTCAGCGAGTTCGCCTATTATTTGGCGTTCGCCGACTCGATCCGAGCAGCTAAGAAGGGAGGTCTGGAGGTCGGGCCTCTTGCTGAGAACTTCAAGGCGTATGCGTTGGAGCATCCTCTCCATTCAACTTTCTCCTTACCGATCTTGGATCTTGTGGACATCGGCGTGGATTTGAGCTGGTATCCGACTCCGGCCAATCTTGCTCATCCCGACGCTCCGGAAGATGAGGGGACCGCACCAGATGCTGATGGCGAAGGCCAGGCAGGGGCCTGAGGCACTTCATTTTTGATGTTTTAGCTTATTTCCTTGTAATTTGTAGCTTCCTTTTGTAGCACTTAGGCCTTCGGGCGACCATGTATTTTGATCTTTTCAAGTAATGAGATGAACGTTTGAATTTCTGACTTATCACTTGAATGATTGTTATTTTTGAGTCTTTGTTTGACTTTGTACAAATGTGTGAGGAGAGATCGTTGCGAGGGTAGTTCCAAATGAATTGATAAACTCATAAAGATAACTTTTTACAACAAATTCGATCGTTGCACAACATCTGAAAAATGACGATCTCCGTATGTGGTTGAATAGCGACGATCGTCGTATAGGTAGTCCGCACTCTTCCCCCTTGTTTTTATTCACTTAGTGGAAGTAAGGGGATGAAAATAATTCGTTGAGTGAGCGGTCTTCAACTTTGTCGAATCCTCGAGGACGGTCGTCTGTCTTGAGGAACCGTGCATGATCGCGGAGTTCGATGGACCGACTCCCTGATCACGTCTTGATGCGCGAAGACATTGAGTGTCTCGTGACTCACTTTATTATGAGGGTCCTCTGTTAGGCTGCGCCTCGCCTCGTATATAAACGAAAGGCGTGCGGTCTCGGTCTAGAGGAGTCCTTGCGCGGGGCAGCGTCGGATGATTCAACTCCACGCCCGTGGCTTGTTTAGCTCTGCTTCCACCTCGGCCCACCATGAAGATGGCGAACCTCGACGGTGTACGTTGAGACGGGGGTTGTGGCACGTCGCATTGTCCGGGTTCACCATGTTAGATGATGAACCTTTGAGGGCGAGCGATCATGTCCACTGGTTAACTTTGGAGGGCCCTCAGACTACGCCGACCTCGTATTTAAACGAAAGGCGGGCGATCTTAGCCCAAAGGGACCTTGCATGGCCTAAGTAGTCGGTTCCATCGACCACCAGGACCATGGCTGCACTCTTCCACCTTAGATCGTCATGTAAATGCCGACCTTCGACGGTGTACGTTGTGCGGGGGAGGCGATCTCGTGCCTTAGTCCATCGTGTTAGATGGTGAACTGTGTATGGCGAGCGAGTCCTCCAGTTTCTTAAATAAGGAGGGAGATCGGGGAGACTTCCGAGGTCCCCTACTCTTGATTGAAGCATGTATAGACGGTCGCCGAGGTTGATCCAGGGGTCGGTTCCTATGAGCTTTCCAGCCTGTTTTGTGTTCGACTCGGACGATCGTGTATAGAGATTGGTAGGGGTCTTGGCTAAGCCAATAAGCTGTCCAACTTGCCCTCCTCGAACAATCTCCAGAGCTGTTTGAGGAGGTCGCGGCATTGGTTGGTGCTGTGGCCGGGACTCTTATGGTAGGCACAATATTGATTGTTGTCCAGGTGACCGTGGTCCCGTATCGCCTTTGGCTTTTTGAGCTTTTCGTGCCCCTTGATGGCATAGAGAATATGTGCCGGAGTTCGGTTGAACGTATGGAGGAGATGGGCTTCCATGTCCTCGAAGGCCTTGAGATCTCCGGGTGGCTTGGCGATCGCCTTCTTTACTTTGGCGATCGTCGTCTTCTGGACAGGAGGTGGCGTTTCCTCGCCTAGGTGGAGGGTGAGTAGCCTTTTTCTGGCCAGAAAATTGGCAGCCTTAGCGCGGAAGATCGCGTAGGTTAGGGGAATATCCTTGGAGAGATGTCTAAACATGGGAGAGTGACCGTAGAATCCCCCCATGACCGAAAAGAGAGCGAGCTCGTCACTGGCGGGTTCGCCGGTGAGAATGATTTCGTCTACTCGGTCGATGTAATCTGCGTCGGTTTCGTCTTTCCCCTGCCTGATTTTCATCACGCGGTGGGGGCCTTCTGGTCTGACGACCTTGTTGGCGATGTATGACGTGAAGTCGTTCGCCAGTTTCTTAAAGGAGGTGATTGATCGTGGTGGTAGTGAGGCGTACCACCTATGGGCCAGCTCGCCCAATGTTAACGGGAAGATCCGGCACTTGGTTGCATCAGATGCCCCACACCCAGTCATGTAGATTCGGAATTTACTCAGGTGAGTTTCGGGATCCGATCTCCCCTCATACAGAGGTGTTTTGGGAGGAGCGATCGTTGGTTGTATGGGGGCAAGCTCGATGTGGATCGCGAGTGGCTCGGTCGGCCCGGTGATCATTTTGCTGGTGCTTGCCCCAGTGTCCAAGAGTGCTTTCATCTCGTCGAGCTGGCGTTGTATAGCGGCCATCGCCGTGGCCTGACTTCTTGCGGCTCGGCGCTCGGAGCGGGAGCCGAGGCGATTGAGTACTGATCCCCTGGCGATCGGGACGGGAGTCAGATGGCTGACCTGCGTTCGGCTGTGAGGTGGGTAGGCCGAACTCCTGGTGACGGATTCGGATTCCGTCTTTTCGTGGTTGGAAACAGGATGCCCCGGCCGCCAGGATGGGTCGCGCCCCAAGCGATTGATTATGGATCCGTCCGGTCGTGCGAGAGCCTTTCCTCGCGAATTGGGGCTTTCTGACGATCGCTCGCTTAGTAGCCCGTTGAATTTCCGTTTTCCCATGCGGCAGACGATCGAGGGAGTTATCGCGGGCGACGCGCATGCTCTCCGTCGCTCCTCTAGGATGGCCATAGCCTCCTCGATCTGTTCCTTGGTTTGGAACTGATCGAGTGAGAGGTTGGGGCCATCTCTCGGGTGCGGGATCGAGAGTCTCGCGTTGCTGCGGCTTCCCCCTGTCGTCGGCTGGGGTTCGGACTGAACCGGGATATGGTGTCCGGCGGTTCGGAGAGCGGCTTTCTTCGACGTACCGACGGATGTCATGATTCTGAAGGTTTTCTTTGAAGTGCAGTGAGTGTCACTTCAAGTATATGCCCCGAGAACAGTGAGTGTTCTTCGGGACGGTAGGAATAAAAATTTGAGGGTTAGACGCCCCCTTCCTCTAGCGCCAATTGTTGCTACCCAAAATATTATCCGGAGATAGATATTGCTGGAATGGATGGATAGCAAACAAATGCAAGAGCACTTCCGTGAGAAAGATAAATAACACAAGATTTGCCGGGGTTGTTAGTCCCGGGCTTGAATGCTCTCGCGAGATATTATTAATACTAATATTCGGGGATACAAGTACTAATGTAAGAATACAATTACAATGAGTGTAAAGATTCTTGTTATCTTAGCTAGTGAGCATGTATATTGCCGGATGAACCAGATTTGATGCTCTGTGAGTTCTTGTAACAAAAGAGACGAACAGTCGCGGCGGTGAGAGATCGATAGTCTCTCACGGCGAGTATTTAGTTGGATGCTTGGGCTCATGGGCTTATGAATCTCTTGGAATCTGTCTAGTGGAGACTTGCTGCCTCTGCCGATCGTCTTCTGGACGGGAGATTCGGAGAGAGAAGTCCTGAGATGGATTCCGGCGAGAAAGCAGGGAGCTTGATGGTATATGTGTTCTACTATATTTCCGTGAATGAATTCGGAATGTAAGTGAATGAGTTCTGAACAACCCGGAACCTTTTTCCAGTAGGAGGAGGTTCTCTATTTATAGGACTTTTGATATGCCGGGCGATCGCCTTTACTGCATTATAATAATCGGGCGATCGTCTTTTAGCACATGGGCTTGTTCCCTTAAAGTCCGCGGCTGCTGCTGGCAGCCAGCTGTACGGTCCAATGGGGAGCCTGCACGCGTCCTGAGTAGCTGTCGCGGGCGGTCCCACTGACAACTTTCGGCGCGCCTGCCGGTAGGTGAGGTAGGTGACAGGCTGTGGTCAAAGGTCTTGTCTGTCAGCAAAGATCTTGTCTGTCAGCGCCTTTTGTGGATCTGCACGTGGGTGCTGTTCTGAGATCCAGTCTTCGATGACTTTGATGGGCGATCATCTCTGTTCGGGGCGTAGGCCGATTGTCCTTAGCCGGACAGTAGAGTCGATTGCCAGATGCCAAAGGGCGATCGCCTTGGGAGTCGATCGCTAGGTAACTGATGGTGGTCTAGCTTCTTCGTTTAGCGAGCTAGCCGTAGTTTGACTGGAGTTGACTTGGTCGCTTGGCCTTATAGTCGATCGCCTGTCAGGATGGATAAATCTTGACACAACAGTTATTATTGTGATTTGTCTTCTTGGTTCATTTTCAGTACTCGAGTACGCGTGTCTTATTAATATTATTTCAATATGGTTGTATTAATTAACTCAAGGGATCAGTTGGAACCGGTTTTGTAAGTTGAACTTCTGTGGTACTGTTGGATTATATTTACATTTCTTTAAATTAGCCTTGTAAATCCTTACTTAAAGGGTTTATGGCGCTGTAAATATTCCGAATATCTCGGGGTATTACTGTAATATCCGCAATTTCGGATTTCCGGTAATTTTAATTTTTTCGGCAGAGGTCCGTTTCGACGACTCTCTTGGGACCGTCTCGTCATTCTGAGAATGATTAATTCTGCACTTTTTGTCATCCGAGTTCGTTTCCGTATTGTTTTGTTGAGTTCCGTGTTTATTAACGACTTTTCCGCACTCGAGTTCGATTCCCATGAATCTCGTTCGAAATTACTGTTTTGAGTTTCCCGTAAGTGCGTTTAACTTTGTTAGACGTGTTGTGAACTTCGGTTTGGTTATTCGATCACGTATCGTGATTTTCGGACGTTTTGGGCCATTTTCGTAATTTCCCAAAGTTTGGGGTAATTACCTTCCGTTGTCGAATTTCGAGCCTTCGGGTAGTCGGAATCGTTTGTTTTATTAGCTCTTAGATTCGTCTTTGCGAGTACTTCGTAACCGTATCTTCGGTTCGTATTCAGGTTCGGGTTTCGGGATCGTTCGGATCGTCGTTGTGATTCTTCATTTTGTGCCTGGAGGCTGCTTGGCACGACACGGCGGCGAAACTGGCAGCAGCGCCGGCGCCGTGTCCTGTGCCTGGTCGGCCAGGACCGGCAGCTTGCCGAGACACGGCCGAGACACCCGGCGCTGGTGTGGGCCGTTTGCTGCGCCGTGTCCAGCAGCAGTATAAATATGGCAGAGCAGTCGGGTTTCACTCATTTTTTCTCACTCGTTTTCTTCCATTCCTTGGCTGTAGCTTGATCAATCATAGAGGCATGTTGTTATACAATAAATCCATGAAGTTTTGAGGTTCATATCATCAATAATCCGTCCTATAACATCCTTTGATCGAGCGAATCAGGTCAGATTTTCTAGAAATCTAATTTTTGGGATTTTGGGTATTTTGTTCGATTTCGTCCGTTTAATCCGATTTAACTTAGGATTGTAATGGATCGATGATTATTTAGATGTATTGTATCATTTCCCTTGTTATTCCATGGTTGGATCGTATCGATTCGTTGTTTTGGTCGAGTTCTTGATCGACGCCTTGAAGGTGTCCGGTAAAATGTCATAGAGGGATTTTCGGGCGTTCTACGATTATTCTTCCTCGTATGATCGATGATTTATTGATTATATGTTGTTAGGGTCGAATTCTTGTGAAGAACTCGAGTCGGAACCCTTCCGTTCGTTGTATTCTTTGGGGTCCGAGCTTCCCGGTCGAACCGTGTTCTTCGGAGCGTTTGGTAGCGGTTATTAAGGCAAGTATATTATTATACGACTTGTATCTTGCGACTAGTAATTACGTATGATATGTATGATGATTTTGCTTGCCTTCGTAATTATGTTCCGTTTGAGTTGGTTGTGTTTTCCGTAATTTGAAGGCTTTGCGATAATAGTGTTATATTAGTATACCTGTTAGGCGTTGTGCCATTTGTGCAGGATTGTGATGTACATATGGGATGGTTGTACAATCGGTTGTGCAATGTATTGTGTACCGAACGTGTGTTATGTTGGTTATGTGTCATTGATTGACGATAGTTGTTGCGAGTGTTGAGATTGTGTTATGTGCGTGGGATGTACGATTTTGTGGTGATCATTGTGATTGATTAATTATGCTCATTGTTGTATGTAATGTGAATGTGAATATGAATATGGGTGTGACCGCTAATTTCACTCGTGTTGGTTCGACGGGACCTACGAGGATTCGTGGCAGTGGACTACGGGGTCAGAACTTAGTGAGGTACTGAGGTCCAATCGTGCTGGTCTGACGAGGCCTACGATAACGCATGGCAGTGGACCATGAGTTTCGGACACAGTACGTCCAACGGAGTGAGCTCGACGGGGCTTACGGTGACACGTGGCAGTGGACTACGGTGTCAGGACGGTGTGTGTGATTGTTGTGATTGATATAGTCCGTGCGGGTTGTTAAGCCTACGGAGACACGTGACAGTGGATCACGGTGTCGGAATTGATTATGTCTGGTTAATAGTCCGTTCGGGTTGTTGAACCTACGGAGACACGTGACAGTGGATCACAGTGTCGGAATTGATTATGTTTGTTTAATTGTGCGTGATGTAGTCCGTGCGGGTTGTTGAACCTACGAAGATACGTGATAGTAGATCACGGTGTCATGAGCATGATTATTTTCAAATCAAAGTTTTAAAAGGAAAAGTTTTATGAAAATAAATATTTCCCGTATTGTAAACTGCTGAGTTATGAAACAAGATTTGGATTAAGGCCCTAAAGTTTTTCGAAAGGTTTTGTGAATAAGGACTTGAGGTCCTAAAGGTTTTGAAAATCTAAAAAAATTCCCGAGATGATAATCTTATTTTCGAATGCTTCATAGCTTATCTTCCCTTGTGAAAACCTCCCGGGAATATTTTGATACTTGATTATTATATTGGATTCGCGATTATTATTTGCTTGTTACATTTCGTATGATTTGATACATGCACTAGTAAAACAGTGGAGTTTCACTAACCCGTGAGTAATCGGGGGGTGGATGTCTGTTTTGCGTCCAGGTACATGCAGATTCAGGGGAGCAGTCACAGGATTGGCACAAGAGGATGACGAGCTGCGATACTAATCATGAGTCGAGAGTTGTTTTGATTTTTGTTGTGTTGTGAGAGTTGATTTCAGTCTCCCGCTGTATTGTATTTCGACCCCTGTGTGGGTAATGTTATTTAAGTCAGTTTTGTCGATTGGGTTGTGTGACCTCATCGGTCTGTGTATTCACGTGTAAGTGACCATATCGGTCTGTATCATTTTATTGTTTGACCCTGGTTGGGCAAACATTTGGTTGTTTATGGATGTTTAGCCTGGTAGATCCTTGTGGAAAGGGTCTACGGCGTGTAATATTCCCATATGGTTTTGGGGGTGTTACATTTATGGTATCGGAGCTTAGGTTGTGGAAACCTAGGCTGTCGGGTCGAGTCGAGTCGTGGTTTGTCGAGTAATGTGTTGTCTTGTCGTTCGAGTCGTCAGGTGACAAGTTGAGTTGTGCGTAGTCACAACGTGTCGGATATGTTGTCGGATAAGATTAGTATCATGGGCGACCGTCATCTCCGTGCGGCCTGTGGGCGTAAGTCTCCTCTTTTATGCGAAGTACCTGTGTATCATGATTTTATCTAAATGAGTTAATTGCGGTGCATAATTTTATTTGCACGGTGTTGTGAATATAGTTGTATTTAATACGTGTGACATATAGTATATGTATAAAACTGGGCCTATTGTTGTTTTACCTTTGAACCACTGTGAGGGGTGTTATGGTGTGAGAATTGAGAACCTTGTTGGGTTTCGAATAAGGTATCGACGATTGAGTTCGTGAGAAACTCCGAGGAATGGTTTTGTTGTATGTTTAAACTAGATGCTGTGAGATGTATTCAATTGGATTGTGCATGTTGGACTGTATTCCTTTTTCCGCTGCGTGAGTTCTTTTGTAATGGCTTTCGGTATTTTACCGGCTGAATTTTATTTTGAAAACCGATTCCCTTAACTGAGTTTTTGGCATTTTGGCTTTTTTTAGTATTTGAAAAATATTACCGTCATCGACTTTTTTGGCATTTTGTAAATGGTTTTTAGCCTGGTGGGTTCCGGCGCGGGACCCACGGCGCTATAATGTTCCGTGTAATTATCTGAAATTTTTGGGCATTCTAGCCCATTGAATTATCTTTGAAAACTTTGAGTACCTTAGAAAATAAATTTCGAGACGTACTTTTAAAATGAATTATTTTCTCGTGGTACATCCAAGGTGCCACAATATGTTTCAAGATTCTTCTACCTCGAGGACCAAAATGTTTTGAGATATTTCCAATGTTTTAGAAACACTTTTACTTAGACCCGAGGGTCGAATATTTCCGAAAGTTTTTCACGAAAAGAAAGTGTCCTCATTTTTATCGAATGCGAAATAGTTTTCCAAAGTCTCGATAACGATGTTTCACGATTGTACTTTTTTTGAAGGGTGATACTCAAGATCAATCGGTGTTTCCAAAATTATTTTCAAAAGGAGGTTTTCGTTTTTAAAACCTATCCATTCCCGTTTGAGGGCTGGGTATGTATGTATGATGTTCGCGTTGTCGTTATGATGTTTGCTCCCGAGTATGATTGAATTGGTGGCATGAACGTCGAGGCGTTGCCACGCATTTGTTGTACTAGCCCTCTGTTAGAGGTGTGAACTGGTGTTTACTGTTTATCGCCTCGTGGTGATTTGCGTGTTGTCGCACGAGTGTGAGCTGTTGAAGCTTGGGTTTGTACGTTTGTGTACATGTGTGATTGTTTCATAATGTTTGTAATTATGTGCTGTTTATCGTTCGGGCCGTTGAGGTCGCCGAACGATACCATCGTTGTTGTAGTGTTTGTGTGTGTATTACTTTACGATGGTAATCGTTGTATATGATATGTGTTATGATTGTTTGTTGTGCTAAGTTGGCATCTCCGCTATATTGTTTTGCGACGTTATGCCCCATTGTATCTAGCATTTGTATTTTCGGTATGCCGAGCCGAGGTGTTTCAACCGTGATGTGCCGGGGCATGCACGTGTAAATTGTCCTTCTCGTCAGTAACGCGTTTCGAGGGACACCGAATTCAGTTTTGCGAATTGGTTACTGAGACTTTCGGAGTTCGCGCTTCAGCACAGATATCAGGATCGACTCTGAGAGACCCATGGGAGATTTTCCTGTCGGATGCTTTTTGTGTTGTTACCTTGTTTCCGTAGTTGTGAGTTGCGGGGACGACATTTCTTTTATAAGAGGTCGGATGTAATACCCATACTATATTTGACTTCTGCAGTTTCTCCTTCTAAATTCTATCGACTTGCACGTGTTCGTCGATACTTTTTGAACTTGTTTGATGTCTCAGTTGTCATCGTTCGAACTGGTTGTGACCTTGTTTTAGATCGATCTGTTTGTCATCATGACCTTTCCGAGTTCGGTTCGATTCTTGTGAACCTTGTTTGGAAGTAACATCTTTCACTTTCTACTAGTTCTTTTAATGTCTGGAGTTGAACTGGGGACTTCGGAGTCATTGTTCGACTGTTGTCATTCGATCATTGTTGTTCGATCATTGTTATTTGATCGTTGTTGTTCGATCGTTGTTGTTCGAACGGGGTTGTCTGACTATTGTTGCCTGATCTCATATTGCGAAGAATTGTCGTTCACCGTTAGTCAACTGTTTCGAGTGTGGCCAAGTGGGTCACCGAGCGGTGCATTGTGAGACCGTTGCCAAGATGTTCGGGAATTAGGTTTTCGTTCCTACTCGGGAGTGCACAGTGGTGTCCGTGATGTAGTTGTGTATCGTACTTCGTCTTTGTAATTCGTGTAGAAATTGATATTTGTTGCGTGGACTTTTGGTTTTGTTTGTATTCTACCATGATGTTTTATTTTAAGTTTCGGGACGAAACTTATTTTTAATAGGATAGAATGTAATGTCCGGTATTCTCGTTTTCTGTTATCTTGAATTGTTTGTGTCTTGACGTCGGACATTTTCTTGTTGACGAGAATCGGAGTGAATTCTATCATAATACTATATTTGTTTCTACCGCATAGTCGTTGTGGTCGGGTGCGACTTGTTGTCGCTCGCGTTTCTTTGATTAAATGTGTGCATGTGATGTGTTGTTAATTACTCATTGTTGTTTTGAAACATTACTCATTGTTGTTTTGAAACATAGTCGGTGGCGTTGTGTTAGTCGTCGTGGGCGTGTTTTCACGCCGTATATTCCTTTGCGTTGCTTGTAACGTTTCGCCGTTGGGCGCGATTTTTTTTGGTTCTTGTGTATCTCGTTTAGTTTTCCTGGCAGGATATTGCTTCTCCCTACTTGATTTAAGTTTCGGGACGAAACTTCTTTTAAGGAGGGTAGAATGTAATATCCGCAATTTCGGATTTCCGGTAATTTTCTTTTTTTCGGCGGAGGTCCGTTTCAACGACTCGCTTGGGACTGTCTCGTCATTCTAAGAATGATTAATTCTTGACTTTTTGTCATCCGAGTTCGTTTCGGTATTATTTTGTTGAGTTCCGTTTTTATTAACGACTTTTCCGCACTCGAGTTCGATTCTCGTGAATCTCGTTCAAAATTACTGTTTCGAGTTTCCCGTAAGTCCGTTTAACTTTGTTAGATGTGTTGTGAACTTCGGTTTGGTTATTCGATCACGTATCGTGATTTTCGGAGATTTTGGGCCATTTTCGTAATTTCCCAAAGTTTGGGGTAATTACCTTCCGTTGTCGAATTTCGAGCCTTCGGGTAGTCGGAATCGTGTGTTCTATTAGCTCTTAGATTCGTCTTTGCGAGTACTTCGTAACCGTATCTTCGGTTCGTATTTAGGTTCGGGTTTCGGGATCGTTCGGATCGTCGTTGTGATTCTTCATTTTGTGCCTGGAGGCTTTGGCACGACACAGGCGAAACGGCCACTGGCAGCGCGCGGCGCCGTGTCCTGCGCCGGGTCAGCCAGGACCGGCAGCTTGCCGAGACACGGCCGAGACACCCGGCGCTGGTGTGGGCCGTTTGCTGCGCCGTGTCCGGCAGCAGTATAAATATGGCAAAGCAGTCGGGTTTCACTCATTTTTTCTCACTCGTTTTCTTCCATTCCGCGGCTGTGTGATCAATCATAGAGGCATGTTGTTATACAATAAATCCATGAAGTTTTGAGGTTCATATCATCAATAATCCGTCCTATAACATCCTTTGATCGAGCGAATCAAGTCAGATTTTCTAGAAATCTAATTTTGGGGATTTTGTGTATTTGGTTCGATTTCGTCCGTTTAGTCCGATTTAACTTAGGATTGTGATGGATTGATGATTATTTATATGTATTTTATCATTTCCCTTGTTATTCCATGGTTGGATCGTATCGATTCGTTGTTTTGGTCGAGTTCCTGATCGACGCCTTGAAGGTGTCCGGTAAAATATCATAGAGGGGTTTTCGGGTATTCTACGATTATTCTTCCTCGTATGATCGATGATTTATTGATTATATGTTGTTAGGGTCTAATTCTTGTGAAGAACTCAAGTCGGAACCCTTCCGTTCGTTGTCTTCTTCGGGGTCCGAGCTTCCCGGTCGAACTGTGTTCTTCGGAGCGTTTGGTAGCGGTTATTAAGGCAAGTATCTTATTATACGACTTGTATCTTGCGACTAGTAATTACGTATGATATGTATGATGATTTTGCTTGCCTTCGTAATTATGTTCCGTTTGAGTTGCTTGTGTTTTCCGTAATTTGAAGGCTTTGCGATAATAGTGTTATATTAGTATACGTGTTAGGCATTGTGCCATTTGTGCACGATTGCGATGTACATATGGGATGGTTGTACACTCGGTTGTGCAATGTATTGTGTACCGAACGTTTGTTATGTTGGTTATGTGTCGTTGATTGACAATAGTTGTTGCGAGTGTTGAGATTGTGTTATGTGCGTGGGATGTACGATTTTGTGGTGATCAATGTGATTGATTAATTATGCTCATTGTTGTATGTAATGTGAATGTGAATATGAATATGGGTGTGACCACTAAGTTCACTCGTGTTGGTTCGACGGGACCTACGAGGATTCGTGGCAGTGGACTACGGGGTCAGAACTTAGTGAGGTACTGAGGTCCAATCGTGCTGGTCTAACGAGGCCTACGATAATGCATGGCAGTGGACCATGAGTTTCGGACACAGTACGTCCAACCGGGTGAGCTCGACGGGGCTTACGGTGTCACGTGGCAGTGGACTACGGTGTCAGGACGGTGTGTGTGATTGTTGTGATTGATATAGTCCGTGCGGGTTGTTAATCCTACGGAAACACGTGACAGTGGATCACGGTGTCGGAATTGGTTATGTCTGGTTAATAGTCCGTGTGGGTTGTTGAACCTACGGAGACACGTGACAGTGGATCACAGTGTCGGAATTGATTATGTTTGTTTAATTGTGCGTGGTGTAGTCCGTGCGGGTTGTTGAACCTACGGAGATACGTGACAGTGGATTACGGTGTCATGAGCATGATTATTTTGAAATCAAAGTTTTAAAAGGAAAAGTTTTATGAAAATTAATGTTTCCCGTATTGTAAACTGCTGAGTTATGAAACAAGATTTGGATTAAGGCCCTAAAGTTTTTCGAAAGGTTTTGTGAATCAAGACTTGAGGTCCTAAAGGTTTTGAAAATCTAAAAAAATTCCCGAGATGATAATCTTATTTTCGAATGTTTCATAGCTTATCTTCCCTTGTGAAAACCTCCCGGGAATATTTTGATACTTGATTATTATATTGGATTCACGATTATTATTTTCTTGTTACATTTCGTATGATTTGATACTTGCACTAGTAAAACAGTGGAGTTTTACTAACCCCCGAGTAATCGGGGTGTGGATGTCTGTTTTGCGTCCAGGTACATGCAGATTCAGGGGAGCAATCACAGGATTGGCACAAGAGGATGACGAGCTGCGATACTAATCATGAGTCGAGAGTTGTTTTGATTTTTGTTGTGTTGTCAGAGTTGATTTCAGTCTCCCGCTGTATTGTATTTCGACTCCTATGTGGGTAATGTTATTTAAGTCAGTTTTGTCGATTGGGTTGTGTGACCTCATCGGTCTGTGTATTCACGTGTAAGTGACCATATCGGTCTGTATCATTTTATTGTTTGACCCTGGCTGGGCAAGCATTTGGATGTTTATGGATGTTTATCCCGGTAGATCCTTGTGGAAAGGGTCTACGGCGTGTAATATTCCCATATGGTTTTGGGGGTGTTACATTTATGGTATCGGAGCTTAGTTTGTGGAAACCTAGGCTGTCGGGTCGAGTCGAGTCGTGGTTTGTCGAGTAATGTGTTGTCTTGTCGTTCGAGTCGTCAGGTGACAAGTTGAGTCGTGCGTAGTCACAACGTATCGGATATGTTGTCGGATAAGATTAGTATCGTGGGCGACCGTCATCTCCGTGCGGCCTGTGGACGTAAGTCTCCTCTTTTATGCGAAGTACCTGTGTATCATGATTTTATCTAAATGAGTTAATTGCGGTGCATAATTTTATTTGCACGGTGTTGTGAATATAGTTGTATTTAATACGTGTGACATATAGTATATGTATAAAACTGGGCCTATTGTTGTTTTACCTTTGAACCACTGTGAGGGGTGTTATGGTGTGAGAATTGAGAACCTTGTTGGGTTTCGAATAAGGTATCGATGATTGAGTTCGTGAGAAACTCCGAGGAATGGTTTTGTTGTATGTTTAAACTAGATGCTGTGAGATGTATTCAATTGGATTGTGCATGTTGGACTGTATTCCTTTTTCCATTGCGTGAGTTCTTTTGTAATGGCTTTCGGTATTTTACCGGCTGAATTTTATTTTGAAAACCGATTCCCTTAACTGAGTTTTTGGCATTTTGGCTTTTTTTAGTATTTGAAAAATATTACCGTCATCGACCTTTTTGGCGTTTTGTAAATGGTTTTTAGCCTGGTGGGTTCCGGCGCGGGACCCACGGCGCTATAATGTTCCGTGTAATTATCTGAAATTTTTGGGCATTCTAGCCCATTGAATTATCTTTGAAAACTTTGAGTACCTTAGAAAATAAATTTCGAGATGTACTTTTAAAATGAATTATTTTCTCGTGGTACATCCAAGGTGCCACAATATGTTTCAAGATTCTTCTACCTCGAGGACCAAAATGTTTTGAGATATTTCCAATGTTTTAGAAACACTTTTACTTAGACCCGAGGGCTGAATATTTCCGAAAGTTTTTCACGAAAAGAAAGTATCCTCATTTTTATCGAATGCGAAATAGTTTTCCAAAGTCTCGATAACGATGTTTCACGATTGTAATTTTTTTTGAAGGGTGATACTCAAGATCAATCAGTGTTTCCAAAATTATTTTCAAAAGGAGGTTTTCGTTTTTAAAACCTATCCATTCCCGTTTGAGGGCTGGGTATGTATGTATGATGTTCGCGTTGTCGTTATGATGTTTGCTCCCGAGTATGATTGAATTGGTGGCATGAACGTCGAGGCGTTGCCACACATTTGTTGTACTAGCCCTCTGTGAGAGGTGTGAACTGGTGTTTACTGTTTATCGCCTCGTGGTGATTTGCGTGTTGTCGCACGAGTGTGAGCTGTTGAAGCTTGGGTTTGTACGTTTGTGTACATGTGTGATTGTTTCATAATGTTTGTAATTATGTGCTGTTTATCGTTCGGGCCGTTGAGGTCGCCGAACGATACCATTGTTGTTGTAGTGTTTGTGTGTGTATTGCTTTACGATGGTAATCGTTGTATATGATATGTGTTATGATTCTTTGTTGTGCTGAGTTGGCATCTCCACTATAATGTTTTGCGACGTTATGCCCCATTGTATCTAGCATTTGTATTTTCGGTATGCCGAGCCGAGGTGTTTCACCCGTGATGTGCCGGGGCATGCACGTGTAAATT
Organism: Orobanche coerulescens; assembly: GCA_033398695.1. Lineage (NCBI taxonomy): Eukaryota > Viridiplantae > Streptophyta > Magnoliopsida > Lamiales > Orobanchaceae > Orobanche > Orobanche coerulescens. Next base: position 153,567,135 of record CM065803.1, read on the forward strand.
GTCCTTCTCGTCAGTAACGCGTTTCGAGGGACACCGAATTTGGTTTTGCGAATTGCTTACTCAGACTTTCGGAGTTCGCGCTTCAGCACAGATATCAGGATCGACTCTGAGAGACCCATGGGAGATTTTCCTGTCGGATGCTTTTTGTGTTGTTACCTTGTTTCCGTTGTTGTGAGTTGCGGGGACGACATTTATTTTATAAGAGGTTGGATGTAATACCCGTACTATATTTGTCTTCTGCAGTTTCTCCTTCTAAATTCTATCGACTTGCACGTGTTCGTCGATACTTTTTGAACTTGTTTGATGTCTCAGTTGTCATCGTTCGAACTGGTTGTGACCTTGTTTTAGATCGACCTGTTTGTCATCGTGACCTTTTCGAGTTCGGTTCGATTCTTGTGAACCTTGTTTGGAAGTAACATCTTTCACTTTCTACCAGTTCTTTTAATGTCTGGAGTTGAAGTGGGGACTTCGGAGTCATTGTTCGACTGTTGTCATTTGATCATTGTTGTTCGATCATTGTTATTTGATCGTTGTTGTTCGATCGTTGTTGTTCGAACGGGGTTGTCTGACTGTTGTTGCCTGATCTCATACTGCGAAGAATTGTCGTTCACCGTTAGTCAACTGTTTCGAGTGTGGCCAAGTGGGTCACCGAGCGGTGCATTGTGAGACCGTTGCCAAGATGTTCGGGAATTGGGTTTTCGTTCCTACTCAGGGAGTGCCTGGTGGTGTCCCGTGATGTAGTTGTGTATCGTACTTCGTGCTGTAATTCGTGTAGAAATTGATATTTGTTGCGTGGACTTTTTGGTTTTGTTTGTATTCTACCATGATGTTTTATTTTAAGTTTCGGGACGAAACTTATTTTTAATAGGATAGAATGTAATGTCCGGTATTCTCGTTTTCTGTTATCTTGAATTGTTTGTGTCTTGACGTCGGACATTTTCTTGTTGACGAGAATCGGAGTGGATTCTATCATAATGCTATATTTGTTTCTACCGCATAGTCGTTGTGGTCGGGTGCGACTTGTTGTCGCGTGGGTTTCTTTGATTAAATGTGTGCATGTGATGTGTTGTTAATTACTCATTGTTGTTTTGAAACATTACTCATTGTTGTTTTGAAACATAGTCGGTGGCGTTGTGTTAGTCGTCGTGGGCGTGTTTTCACGCCGTATATTCCTTTGCGTTGCTTGTAACGTTTCGCCGTTGGGCGCAATTTTTTTCGGTTCTTGTGTATCTCGTTGAGTTTTCCTGGCAGGATATTGCTTCTCCCTACTTGATTTATGTTTCGGGACGAAACTTCTTTTAAGGAGGGTAGAATGTAATATCCGCAATTTTGGATTTCCGGTAATTTTCTGTTTTTCGGCGGAGGTCCGTTTCAACGACTCGCTTGGGACTGTCTCGTCATTCTGAGAATGATTAATTCTGCACTTTTTGTCATCCGAGTTCGTTTCGGTCTTATTTTGTTGAGTTCCGTGTTTATTAACGACTTTTCCGCACTCGAGTTCGATTCTCGTGAATCTCGTTCAAAATTACTGTTTCGAGTTTCCCGTAAGTCCGTTTAACTTTGTTAGACGTGTTGTGAACTTCGGTTTGGTTATTCGATCACGTATCGTGATTTTCGGAGGTTTTGGGCCATTTTCGTAACTTCCTAAAGTTTGGGGTAATTACCTTCCGTTGTCGAATTTCGAGCCTTCGGGTAGTCGGAATCGTGTGTTCTATTAGCTCTTAGATTCGTCTTTGCGAGTACTTCGTAACCGTATCTTCGGTTCGTATTTAGGTTCGGGTTTCGGGATCGTTCGGATCGTCGTTGTGATTCTTCATTTTGTGCCTGGAGGCCTTGGCCGACACCGGGCGAACGGCCTCAAAACGGCGCCGCTGAGCGCGTGTCTGCGCCGGTCAGCCAGACCGCACTTTTTCCGAGACACGGCCGAGACACCCGGCGCTGGTGTGGGCCGTTTGCTGCGCCGTGTCCGGCAGCAGTATAAATATGGCAGAGCAGTCGGGTTTCACTCATTTTTTCTCACTCGTTTTCTTCCATTCCGCGGCTGTAGCTTGATCAATCATAGAGGCATGTTGTTATACAATAAATCCATGAAGTTTTGAGGTTCATATCATCAATAATCCGTCCTATAACATCCTTTGATCGAGCGAATCAGGTCAGATTTTCTAGAAATCTAATTTTGGGGATTTTGGGTATTTTGTTCGATTTCGTCCGTTTAATCCGATTTAAATTAGGATTGTGATGGATTGATGATTATTTAGATGTATTGTATCATTTCACTTGTTATTCCATGCTTGGATCGTATCGATTCGTTGTTTTGGTCGAGTTCTTGATCGACGCCTTGAAGGTGTCCGATGAAATGTCATAGAGGGGTTTTCGGGCATTCTACGATTATTCTTCCTCGTATGATCGATGATTTATTGATTATATGTTGTTAGGGTCGAATTCTTGTGAAGAACTCGAGTCGGAACCCTTCCGTTCGTTGTCTTCTTCGGGGTCCGAGCTTCCCGGTCGAATCGTGTTCTTCGGAGCGTTTGGTAGCGGTTATTAAGGCAAGTATCTTATTATACGACTTGTATCTTGCGACTAGTAATTACGTATGATATGTATGATGATTTTGCTTGCCTTCGTAATTATGTTCCGTTTGAGTTGGTTGTGTTTTCCGTAATTTGAAGGCTTTGCGATAATAGTGTTACATTAGTATACGTGTTAGGCGTTGTGCCATTTGTGCAGGATTGTGATGTACATATGGGATGGTTGTACACTCGGTTGTGCAATGTATTGTGTACCGAATGTGTGTTATGTTGGTTATGTGTCATTGATTGACGATAGTTGTTGCGAGTGCTGAGATTGTGTTATGTGCGTGGGATGTACGATTTTGTGGTGATCAATATGCTTGATTAATTATGCTCATTGTTGTATGTAATGTGAATGTGAATATGAATATGGGTGTGACCGCTAAGTTCACTCGTGTTGGTTCGACGGGACCTACGAGGATTCGTGGCAGTGGACTACGGGGTCAGAACTTAGTGAGGTACTGAGGTCCAATCGTGCTGGTCTGACGAGGCCTACGATAATGCATGGCAGTGGACCATGAGTTTCGGACACAGTACGTCCAACCGGGTGAGCTCGACGGGGCTTACGGTGACACGTGGCAGTGGACTACGGTGTCAGGACGGTGTGTGTGATTGTTGTGATTGATATAGTCCGTGCGGGTTGTTAAGCCTACGGAGACACGTGACAGTGGATCACGGTGTCGGAATTGGTTATGTCTGGTTAATAGTCCGTGCGGGTTGTTGAACCTACGGAGACACGTGACAGTGGATCACAGTGTCGGAATTGATTATGTTTGTTTAATTGTGCGTGGTGTAGTCCGTGCGGGTTGTTGAACCTACGGAGATACGTGACAGTGGATTACGGTGTCATGAGCATGATTATTTTGAAATCAAAGTTTTAAAAGGAAAAGTTTTATGAAAATAAATGTTTCCCGTATTGTAAACTGCTGAGTTATGAAACAAGATTTGGATTAAGGCCCTAAAGTTTTTCGAAAGGTTTTGTGAATCAGGACTTGAGGTCCTAAAGGTTTTGAAAATCTAAAAAAATTCCCGAGATGATAATCTTATTTTCGAATGTTTCATAGCTTATCTTCCCTTGTGAAAACCTCCCAGGAATATTTTGATACTTGATTATTATATTGGATTCACGATTATTATTTTCTTGTTACATTTCGTATGATTTGATACTTGCACTAGTAAAGCGGAGTTTTACTAACCCCAGTAATCGGGGTGGATGTGTGTTTGCGTCCGGTACATGCATTCGGGGAGCGATCAGGATTGGCACAAGAGGATGACGAGCGATACTAATCATGAGTCGAGAGTTGTTTTGATTTTTGTTGTGTTGTCGAGTTGATTTGGTCTTGGTGTATTGTATTTCGACCCCTGTGTGGGTAATGTTATTTAAGTCAGTTTTGTCGATTGGGTTGTGTGACCTCATCGGTCTGTGTATTCACGTGTAAGTGACCATATCGGTCTATATCATTTTATTGTTTGACCCTGGCTGGGCAAGCATTTGAATGTTTATGGATGTTTAGCCTGGTAGATCCTTGTGGAAAGGGTCTACGGCGTGTAATATTCCCATATGGTTTTGGGGGTGTTACATTTATGGTATCGGAGCTTAGGTTGTGGAAACCTAGGCTGTCGGGTCGAGTCAAGTCGTGGTTTGTCGAGTAATGTGTTGTCTTGTCGTTCGAGTCGTCAGGTGACAAGTTGAGTTGTGCGTAGTCACAATGTGTCGGATATGTTGTCGGATAAGATTAGTATCGTGGGCGACCGTCATCTCCGTGCGGCCTGTGGACATAAGTCTCCTCTTTTATGCGAAGTACCTGTGTATCATGATTTTATCTAAATGAGTTAATTGCGGTGCATAATTTTATTTGCACGGTGTTGTGAATATAGTTGTATTTAATACGTGTGATATATAGTATATGTATAAAACTGGGCCTATTGTTGTTTTACCTTTGAACCGCTGTGAGGGGTGGTATGGTGTGAAAAGTGAGAAACTTGTTGGGTTTCGAATAAGGTATCGACGATTGAGTTCGTGAGAAACTCCGAGGAATGGTTTTGTTGTATGTTTAAACTAGATGCTGTGAGATGTATTCAATTGGATTGTGCATGTTGGACTGTATTCCTTTTTCCGCTGCGTGAGTTCTTTTGTAATGGCTTTCGGTATTTTACCGGCTGAGTTTTATTTCGAAAACCGATTCCCTTAACCGAGTTTTTGACATTTTGGCTTTTTTTAGTATTTGAAAAATATTACCGTCATCGACCTTTTTGGCGTTTTGTAAATGGTTTTTAGCCTGGTGGGTTCCGGCGCGGGACCCACGGCGCTATAATGTTCCGTGTAATTATCTGAAATTTTTGGGCATTCTAGCCCATTGAATTATCTTTGAAAACTTTGAGTACCTTAGAAAATAAATTTCGAGACGTACTTTTAAAATGAATTATTTTCTCGTGGTACATCCAAGGTGCCACAATATGTTTCAAGATTCTTCTACCTCGAGGACCAAAATGTTTTGAGATATTTCCAATGTTTTAGAAAAACTTTTACTTAGACCCGAGGGTCGAATATTTCCGAAAATTTTTCACGAAAAGAAAGTGTCCTCATTTTTATCGAATGCGAAATAGTTTTCCAAAGTCTCGATAACGATGTTTCACGATTGTATTTTTTTTTTGAAGGGTGATACTCAAGATCAATTGGTGTTTCCAAAATTATTTTCAAAAGGAGGTTTTCGTTTTTAAAACCTATCCATTCCTGTTTGAGGGATGGGTATGTATGTATGATGTTCGCATTGTCGTTATGATGTTTGCTCCCGAGTATGATCGAATTGGTGGCATGAACGTCGAGGCGTTGTCACGCATTTGTTGTACTAGCCCTCTGTGAGAGGTGTGAACTGGTGTTTACTGTTTATCGCCTCGTGGTGATTTGCTTGTTGTCGCACGAGTGTGAGCTGTTGAAGCTTGGGTTTGTACGTTTGTGTACATGTGTGATTGTTTCATAATATTTGTAATTATGTGCTGTTTATCATTCGGGCTGTTGAGGTCGCCGAACGATACCATCGTTGTTGTAGTGTTTGTGTGTGTATTACTTTACGATGGTAATCGTTGTATATGATATGTGTTATGATTATTTGTTGTGCTGAGTTGGCATCTCCGCTATATTTTTTTGCGACGTTATGCCCCATTGTATCTAGCATTTGTATTTTCGGTATGCCGAGCCGAGGTGTTTCACCCGTGATGTGCTGGGGCATGCACGTGTAAATTGTCCTTCTCGTCAGTAACGCGTTTCGAGGGACACCGAATTGATTTGCGGGTGGTTAATGAGACTTTCGGAGTTCGCGCCCGGCCAGATATCAGGATCGACTCTGGGAGACCCATGGGAGATTTTCCTGTCGGATGCTTTTTGTGTTGTTACCTTGTTTCCGTTGTTGTGAGTTGCGGGGACGACATTTCTTTTATAAGAGGTCGGATGTAATACCCATACTATATTTGACTTCTGCAGTTTCTCCTTCTAAATTCTATCGACTTGCACGTGTTCGTCGATACTTTTTGAACTTGTTTGATGTCTCAGTTGTCATCGTTCGAACTGGTTGTGACCTTATTTTAGATCGACCTGTTTGTCATCGTGATCTTTCCGAGTTCGGTTCGATTCTTGTGAACCTTGTTTGGAAGTAACATCTTTCACTTTCTACCAGTTCTTTTAATGTCTGGAGTTGAAGTGGGGACTTCGGAGTCATTGTTCGACTGTTGTCATTCGATCATTGTTGTTCGATCATTGTTATTTGATCGTTGTTGTTCGATCGTTGTTGTTCGAACGGGGTTGTCTGACTGTTGTTGCCTGATCTCATACTGCGAAGAATTGTCGTTCACCGTTAGTCAACTGTTTCGAGTGTGGCCAAGTGTGTCACAGAGCGGTGCATTGTGAGACCGTTGCCAAGATGTTCAGGAATTGGGTTTTCGTTCCTACTCGGGGAGTGCCTGGTGGTGTCCCGTGATGTAGTTGTGTATCGTACTTCGTGCTGTAATTCGTGTATAAATTGATATTTGTTGCGTGGACTTTTTGGTTTTGTTTGTATTTTACCATGATGTTTTATTTTAAGTTTCGGGACGAAACTTATTTTTAATAGGATAGAATGTAATGTCTGGTAATCTCGTTTTCTGTTATCTTGAATTGATTGTGTCTTGACGTCAGACATTTTCTTGTTGACGAGAATCGGAGTGAATTCTATCATAATACTATATTTGTTTCTACCGCATAGTCGTTGTGGTCGGGTGCGACTTGTTGTCGCGTGCGTTTCTTTGATTAAATGTGTGCATGTGATGTAATACCCGGTTGTAATTCAGTTATTATCATTCAGTATTTATCATTCAGTAATTGTCATTCAGTAATTTCACTCAGTAATGATCAATTGTCACTCATATTCAACCATGGTATTCATCATTCAGAGTAATTGTACCGTGTATCAATCGTCATTCATCACTAATCTAATTGGAGTTTCGTGCCGTGTTTATCATCTTTGTCGTTTTTCATTGTGGGCTGTGCGTGAGGAGTAGCGCACGCTACGTACTCCTTCTAGCGCACGCTAGTTGAGTACAGGTAGCGCACGCTACCACTCAGCATTAGCGCACGCTAATGTTACCCTGGCTGCAGTCCAGAAGGTACTGGACTGCAGGTGAGTTATTAGTAGCGCACGGTACGAGTGGTAAGTAGCGCGCTAGTGGGTTGTAGTAGCGCACGCTAAATATGTGGAGTAGCGCGCGCTAAGGACGGATCAGGTTGAGTCCAGTGGCTACTGGACTGCACTGGATTAATTCATAGCGCACGCTATGAGTGATATTTAGCGTACGCAAGCGGTGTAGTAGCGTACGCTACGTGTTGGTTGTAGCTCACGCTACGAAGTCGATCGAGGATGCATAGCCGATTCCGATCGGGCATCACATAATTCGTTAGCGCACGCTAACAATGGGTTTTAACGTACGCTAGTGGTATGGCCGTAGCGCACGCTACAAAAGGTACGTAGCGCGCGCTACTGTGTTCGGACAGTGGGTACTGGACTACCCAAATTACCCGTTAGCGCACGCTACGCACAAGGGCTAGAGCACGCTAACCTGGATTGGCTATATATTGGACAGTTAGCCTGAGTTCGTCATTTTATCATTCTTTCTCACTCCCTCATCGGTTTCGGGCGATTTCAGACATTTTGGAGAGTTCTCTTCGAGCTTCTATCATCCATCATCATCTTCAAGGCTTTGAGTTGGATTATCATCACTTCATCATCTCCTTAACATCAAATCAAAGGTATTAATCTCTTGGATCTAGAATTTCGGATTTTTGGGTTTTTCATTCCGATTTCTTCGTGTAAGCTTGGATTATTGTTGGAATATGTTAGATATGGATTATCTACCTTGGATAAATATATTCCTACGGATTTAATGGCTATTTTCGGAATTATTTCAAGAACCCTTGGGGGTTGACTTCGGTTAATTTGGGGATTTTCCGATTGTTGTTGTGTAAACTTGAATTGAGGATTTCTATGAGATTATTGATGTCATTGATAGTGTTTTGATGGTTTGATTCAATCGTTTGAAGTTGGTTCGATATTTTGGGTTTGGTTATAACCAATGGGAAGGATATTCTCAACGTTTTCGTTAGAATACATCTACGAGTTCGGATATTGTTGTATCGACGTTTGAGTCGGTTATGATCGTATTTGATTCGTGTATTGATCGGTTGTTGGTAATTATTGTTATTCAAGGTTGTTCGAGCGACCGGTATCTCGATTAGGACGTTGTTCGTGGAAGGACATTGTCATCGGTATTGAGTAAGTTAACTCTTACTCGGTTAAAAGGATACTCATTCCTTTTGTTGTTGATTGTTCATAATCATAATTCATTCATCATAGTATTAATCATATTGAGACTTGTAATTGTCGAATAATCATTTCATTCACGAGGAACGACGGTTCCAAATCTTTTCATTGGGTTATCAATCAGGTCACTATTATTTTCACCTCGGTGAGTCATCTTGGCCTTGTCGAATTATTATTCATTGGTATTCATCGTGGTCATTCTCGTTCATATGACCTTCTGGGTTCATATTGCGTGGCCGGGTGTGGCTGTGTGGAATTTTTAGTCGGGCACACGATGGTCATGTTTTGGGTTCACCGATACATTGGACCGTGCACACGGTAACGCTTACCTCCGTGAGACTAATTAGGTACAAGGACGGGTGTGTCCGGTCATTCGTCTTGTACACTTGCACAGAACATTACGGGCGTACTATGATACTCCTCTTCAGCGTAATTCATAACTAAGGATATTTCATAACTTCAGTTAATTCATGATTGTGTAATTTCAACCCTTGAGGATTTTTGGCCCGTTGGGGATTTTGTTTTCAGGTCACGGCAAGGCAAAGGCACGGGAAGAGCATGCTGACGGCGAGGAGTCCCAGTGATACTAGTAGGGGGCCCCAGTCATTTCGTTTGTTTCAGTCATTTCAGTCATTTCAGTTATTCCGTCATTTGTATTTTTCCGCTGCAAATTCCGTTTGAGATGCTTATTTGTTCAGGGTGGTGTATTTTATCTCCATATAAAATATACTAGTATTCTGTTTGTCCTGGTGTAATGTACTTAAACTCCTCATCGGAGTACTTGGTAATATAATGTGGTTCGGTACTACAATTATATTATTTAATTCATCATTTTCATTTGCCTGGTGGGTCCCAGTCGGGGATTCACGGCACTGTAATATCCGCCTAGTTTGGGGTGTTACAGAGTTGGTATCGGAGCGTGGTTTTGAATACTACCCTCCAAGTCATGTCTCATTTGAAATCATCGTCATCGGACTAGTATCATTGGACTTTCGCGTCACGTGTGACCTGTGCAAATGCCGAGCTAATCAGACCAAGAACTGTAATATTTCTAATGCCATGGTATAATTTCTGGCAATAATCATTCATTCATAATTCATCAGTTAACAATCCTCAATCATCATCGTCATTTTGACCAGGACGGTCAGGTTAATTCATTAATCACTCAATTAATTTCATTACTCGGTTGTTGATCTGGAAGATCAAATCATTAATCTTGCTAACTCATTCAAGATAATCATTTCAATAATTTCATCAGATAATCATGTCACCTCAGTTAATCATTCATGTAATCACCGTGTTAGAGCGCGTATGCTCATTTTCATCATCTCATGTCATAATCATAACGTGATATTCATGCGGGGAATATAATCATCATGTAACTTTCCTACTTCAGTATGGAGAGAGCAAGAAGAGGACGAGGAGGACGAGGCCGTGATGCGGGCCGAATCCTGAGAGCTCGTGTGAATACACGTGCGAATGCGAGGAATAATGCTAATTCGTCGAGCAGCGATGCTGCCACTCACCCTCCTGGGCGCGATCATTCACTATCGGGGAGTCGTACCCGGGACACGGCTCAGTCAGAGGGTGTCCGGGTTGACCCACTCGCTTTTATGCAGGGCATGATGGCCCAAATGACCCATATGGCACAGCTGATGGAGACGATGCATAACTCCGTCAATCAAAATCAGCAGGCTCCTCCGCCGCCACCTCAGAGGCAAGAGAGGAATGTGAGCAATATCATCGGCGACATCTCTCGCCAGAGGCCACCTACTTTTGAGGGCTCGTCTGAGCCGGCGGATATTATTCATTGGCTCGAGCATTTCGAGAAATTGTTTGCTATGGTAGAGTGTCCCGAAGGACACAAAGTTTCTGTTGCGGCTTACTACCTGGGTAAGAGCTCACATTCTTGGTGGTTGTCGTTGAAGCCCACCGAAGGATCATGTACTTGGGATCAGTTCAAAACTCTCATGATGGAGAGGTATTATCCGGCCCCGCTCAGAGAGGCCAAGCTGTCAGAATTACTCACCCCCGACCCCTCAGCAGACGAGGATGTTCTCGCCATTGCCGAGAAATTTCAGGAACTTCTTCCTTTCGCCTCATCCATCATTCATTCAGAGGCGGATAAAATCAAGTATTTCAGCAAGAGGCTGAAACCCCGTATGAGACTTCAGTTGCTTAATCATAATTGCACCACGCTGGCCGAATTCATTGAGAAAGCTCTCACCTACGAGCTTACTGCTAAGGAGATTGCTAAGCAGCAACCTTCATCTGCTAGCAAGAAGTCCAAGAATCGTAATCAGTCTGACGGCAGTCAGGCCACTTTCAAGAAACCCCGTGCGGGCTCTGCTTTTTCTGAGCGACCTCCTGTGTCGTCTAAACCTGCGGAATCTCAGTCTCGAGCGGCTATTTCGGCCATCACCTGTTTTAACTGTGGGGATCTTGGTCATCTCAGTACCAAGTGTCCGAGACAGACTATCACTTGTCATAATTGTGGGATTGCTGGGCATAAGGCCCATTTTTGCCGTAGGGACTCCAAACCTACTCAGACGTCATCTCAGGCCCCTAAGCAGTCAGCCGTTCAGAATCAGGCCACTCAATCAGCGTCGTTTAAAACGACAGGAGCAACTAAAGGTGGAACCTATAGCCAGCAAACGGGAGCGTCCGGTGCCGGGACCAGCAAGCCCCGAATTTATGAGATGAAGAAGACTGATGATCCAGAGGCCCGAATGATCTCAGGTACACTCGATATTCTATCTCAACCTGTGTGTACCCTTTTTGATACTGGTGCATCGCATTCATTCATTTCCGAGTCATGTTTGAGTAGACTACGTCTGGGTAGTGCTACTAGTTGTGAGCCTTATGTCATTGGCCTACCTGATGGTAGACGAATTATCGGTAATCATGAGATTCAGAATTGTCCGATCTGGCCATGGTCGTGTATGGCCAGCGGACCTAATCGTAGTAGATTTGCCGAGGGACGACGTCATCTTGGGTATTGATTGGATGGATCATCATGATGCCATCATTAGTGTCCGTAAGCGTATGATCACTATCATTTCAGACGATGGGGTTGAATGTGTGTTTCAGGGAGGTAATCCCGACTGTTCTGGTAAGGTCATTAATTTGATGAAAGCAGTGCGATTACTCAGTCAGGGATGTGTTGGTTATTGGTGCTACATGACCAAAACCGAGAAATCATCAGTAATGTTGACGGACATTCCGGTAGTGAGGGAATATGCCGATGTTTTTCCAGACGAGTTACCTGGTTTGCCTCCACAGAGGGATGTGGAATTCACGGTTGAGTTGGAGCCTGGTACGTCCCCGATATCGAAGGCACCGTACCGGATGGCCCCGACCGAAATGCAGGAATTAAAGAACCAACTTGAGGAGTTGTTCTATAAGGGTTATATGCGACCGAGTGCGTCCCCGTGGGGAGCACCAATGTTATTTGTCAAGAAGAAGGATGGTTCTTTTCGCTTGTGTATCGATTATCAGGAGTTGAACAGGGTGACAATCAAGAATAAGTATCCCTTACCCCGTATCGATGATCTCTTAGATCAACTTCAGGGAGCTTCAGTATTTTCCAAGATCGACTTAAGATCTGGATATCATCAGTTGCGGATTCGAGAGTCGGATATCGCGAGGACGGCGTTTCGAACACGCTATGGTCATTATGAGTTCGTAGTTATGCCGTTCGGGCTAACTAATGCACCTGCGGTATTCATGGAGTTAATGAATCGGGTTTTCATCGACTTTTTAGATCAGTTTGTTGTTGTCTTCATCGATGATATTTTGATTTATTCTCGTGACCGAGAGGAACACGAGGTTCATCTTCATCAGGTTCTCGACGTGTTGAGGCGAGAACAACTTTTTGGAAAATTTTCCAAATGTGAGTTCTGGATGTCCGAAGTGACGTTTCTCGGACACATAATTTCATCAGACGGAGTTCGTGTCGACCCTCAGAAGACGGAGGCTATCCGAGATTGGTTACCTCCGAAGAATGTTAAGGAAGTCCGAAGTTTTCTCGGATTAGCGGGTTATTATCGGCGATTTGTAGAGGGATTTTCTAGAATCGCTCAACCCTTGACGAGCCTTTTATGGAAGGATAAGAAATACACGTGGTCCGACGCGTGTCAGCGGAGTTTTGAGGAACTCAAGAGCCGGTTAATGTCAGCACTTGTACTTTCCTTGCCGCAGGGGACGAAGGGATTTGTGGTTTATAGTGATGCGTCCGGACAGGGTCTCGGATGTGTGCTCATGCAGAATGGAAAGGTTATTGCCTATGCTTCACGGCAATTGAGACCTTACGAGGTTAATTATCCGACACACGACCTGGAGCTAGCAGCCGTAGTGTTCGCTTTGAAGATTTGGCATCATTATCTATATGGCGTTACCTGTCAGATATTCACCGATCATAAGAGTTTAAAGTATATATTTACTCAGAAGGAGTTAAATATGCGACAGAGGCGGTGGTTGGAATTAATCAAAGATTATGATATTGAGATCTTTTACCACCCGGGCAAGGCGAACGTTGTCGCCGATGCCTTGAGTCGTAAGTCCGTTCAGGAGCAGATGCTTGCTCGTTTAACAGTTCAGAAGGAGCTTCAGAAGGAATTCCTTAGACCCGAGATCGAGTGCAGCCCGAGTTCAGGGACAACTTTGTATGTTAGAGATTTCATCGTCACTCGAGGAGGCAATCCGAGAGAATCAGAGTTTAGACCCTTCATTGTTGCGCATCCGTGAGGATGTGACTCATGGGAAAGCCCCTGGATTTGTGGTCCACGAGGATGGACTTTTGCAGTTTAAGAATCGGTTGTGTGTACCGGCGAATGACGAGTTGAAAAACTCGATTTTGAAAGAAGCTCATGCTACCCCTTATTCTGTTCATCCGGGGTCTAGCAAGATGTACAAGGACTTGAAACAAAATTACTGGTGGAGTAATATGAAACGAGAAGTCGCAGAATTTATTTCGAGATGCTTAACCTGTCAACAAGTCAAGATTGAACATCAGCGGCCGGCAGGTATGCTGAAACCTCTTCCTATTCCCGAATGGAAGTGGGAAGACATTTCTATGGATTTCATCACGAGTTTGCCGACGAGTCGTCGTGGCATGAATACGATCTGGGTGATCGTGGACCGCTTAACTAAATCAGCTCATTTCCTTGAGATCAAGGAGACGTGGGGTCCTGAGAGACTTGCTCAACTGTTCATCAAAGAGATAGTCGGGCACGCAGTACTCTAAAAGTATCGTTTCCGATCGTGACGGACGGTTTGTGTTGCATTTTTGGAAATCAGTTCATCGCGCTATGGGAACTCAGCTTAATCTCAGTACCGCTTTTCATCCTCAGTCCGACGGGCAATCAGAGAGGACTATTCAGACATTAGAGGACATGTTGAGGGCATGCGTCCTCGATTGGAAAGACGATTGGGAAGCCCAACTTCCATTGATCGAGTTCACGTATAATAATAGTTGGCATGCTTCGATTAAGATGGCACCTTACGAGGCCTTGTATAGTCGTCGTTGTCGATCTCCGTTGTGTTGGGACGACCTATCAGAATCAATCGGCACCAAGCCCGATATGCTTATAGCCGCCCGTGAGAAGGTAGCTTTGATCAGGAGTTGTTTGTTGACCGCTCAGAGTCGACAGAAATCATATGCAGATAACCGTCGTCGACCATTAGAGTTTGAGGCAGGTGACCACGTGTTGGTCAAGGTATCCCCGAGTCGTGGTATCTTCCGTTTCGGGAAGAGGGGGAAGTTGAGTCCGAGATTCATTGGACCGTTTGAGATTTTGGGTCGAGTAGGCGAGTTAGCTTATCGACTGGTTTTACCTCCGACGTTGAGCCGAATTCATAATGTGTTTCATGTCTCTCATTTGCGGAAGTATGTTGCCGACCCGAGTCACATACTTTAGTTCGATGAAATCGAGATCGCCGACGATCATTCATATGAGGAGCGTCCTATGCGAGTTTTAGAGCGGCGAATCAAACAGTTGAGGAATAAGACGATTCCTTTGGTTAAAATTTAGTGGTCTAGACACGGAGTCGAAGAGGCTACGTGGGAAACCGAGGATAGTATGCGGGAGAGTTATCCCGAGTTGTTTGACCCTTAGTTTCGGGGACAAAACTCTTTTAAGGAGGGGTGTATGTAATACCCGGTTATAATTCAGTTATTATCATTCAGTATTTATCATTCAGTAATTGTCATTCAGTAATTTCACTCAGTAATGATAAATTGTCACTCATATTCAACCATGGTATTCATCATTCAGAGTAATTGTACCGTGTATCAATCGTCATTCATCACTAATCTAATTGGAGTTTCGTGCCGTGTTTATCATCTTTGTCGTTTTTCATTGTGGGCTGTGCGTGAGGAGCAGCGCACGCTACGTACTCCTTCTAGCGCACGCTAGTTGAGTACAGGTAGCGCACGCTACCACTCAGCATTAGCGCACGCTAATGTTACCCTGGCTGCAGTCCAGAAGGTACTGGACTGCAGGTGAGTTATTAGTAGCGCACGCTACGAGTGGTAAGTAGCGCGCGCTAGTGGGTTGTAGTAGCGCACGCTAAATATGTGGAGTAGCGCGCGCTAAGGACGGATCAGGTTGAGTCCGGTGGCTCTTTGGTACCTTTGATTAATTCATAGCGCACGCTATGAGTGATATTTAGCGTACGCAAGCGGTGTAGTAGCGTACGCTACTTGTTGGTTGTAGCGCACGCTACCGAAGTCAGATCAGAGGATAGACAGTTTCTGGATTCCAGTACTGGGCATCACATAATTCGTTAGCGCACGCTTACAATGGGTTTTAATGTACGCTAGTGGTATGGCCGTAGCGCACGCTACAAAAGGTACGTAGCGCACGCTACCGTGTTCGGACAGTGGGTACTGGACTACCCAAATTACCCATTAGCGCACGCTACGCACAAGGGCTAGCGCACGCTAACTAGGATTGGCTATATATTGGACAGTTAGCCTGAGTTCATCATTTTATCATTCTTTCTCACTCCCTCAACGGTTTCGGGCGATTTCGGACATTTTGGAGAGTTCTCTTCGAGCTTCTATCATCGATCATCATCTTCAAGGCTTTGAGTTGGATTATCATCACTTCATCATCTCCTTAACATCAAATCAGAGGTATTAATCTCTTGGATCTAGAATTTCGGATTTTTGGGTTTTTCCTTCCGATTTCTTCGTGTAAGCTTGGATTATTGTTGGAATATGTTAGATATGGATTATCTACCTTGGATAAATATATTCCTACGGATTTAATGGCTATTTTCGGAATTATTTCAAGAACCCTTGGGGGTTGACTTCGGTTAATTTGGGGATTTTCCGATTGTTGTTGTGTAAACTTGAATTGAGGATTTCTATGAGATTATTGATGTCATTGATAGTGTTTTGCTGGTTTGATTCAATCGATTGAAGTTGGTTCGATATTTTGGGTTTGGTTATAACCAACGGGAAGGATATTCTCAACGTTTTCGTTAGAATACATCTACGAGTTCGGATATTGTTGTATCGACGTTTGAGTCGGTTATGATCGTATTTGATTCGTGTATTGATCGGTTGTTGGTAATTATTGTTATTAAAGGTTGTTCGAGCGACCGGTATCTCGATTAGGACGTTGTTCGTGGAAGGACATTGTCATCGGTATTGAGTAAGTTAACTCTTACTCGGTTAAAAGGATACTCATTCCTTTTGTTGTTGATTGTTCATAATCATAATTCATTCATCATAGTATTAATCATATTGAGACTTGTAATTGTCGAATAATCATTTCATTCACGAGGAACGACGGTTCCAAATCTTTTCATTGGGTTATCAATCAGGTCACTATTATTTTCACCTCGGTGAGTCATCTTGGCCTTGTCGAATTATTATTCATTGGTATTCATTGTGGTCATTCTCGTTCATATGACCTTCTGGGTTCATATTGCGTGGCCGGGTGTGGCTGTGTGGAATTTTTAGTCGGGCACATGATGGTCATGTTTTGGGTTCACCGATATATTGGACCGTGCACACGGTAACGCTTACCTCCGTGAGACTAATTAGGTACAAGGACGGGTGTGTCCGGTCATTCGTCTTGTACACTTGCACAGAACATTACGGGCGTACTATGATACTCCTCTTCAGCGTAATTCATAACTAAGGATATTTCATAACTTCAGTTAATTCATGATTGTGTAATTTCAACCCTTGAGGATTGTTGTTTTGTGTAACTGACCCCGTTGGGGGATTTTGTTTTCAGGTCACGGCAAGGCAAAGGTACGGGAAGAGCATCTTGTGGCGAGAGTCAGTGATACTAGTAGGGGGCCCCTACCATTTCGTTTGTTTGATCATTTCGGTCATTTCGATTATTCCGTCATTTGTATTTTTCCATTTGCAAATTCCGTTTGAGATGCTTATTTGTTCGGTGGTGTATTTTATCTCCATATAAAATATACTAGTATTCTGTTGTCTGGTGTAATGTACTTAAACTCCTCATCGGAGTACTTGGTAATATAATGTGGTTCGGTACTACAATTATATTATTTAATTCATCATTTTCATTTGCTGGTGGGTCCCGATGGGATTCACGGCCGTAATATCCGCCTAGTTTGGGGTGTTACAGAGTTGGTATCGGAGCGTGGTTTTGAATACTACCCTCCAAGTCATGTCTCATTTGAAATCATCGTCATCGGACTAGTATCATTGGACTTTCGCGTCACGTGTGACTGTGCAAATGCCGAGCCAATCGGACCAAGAACTGTAATATTTCTAATGCCATGGTATAATTTCGGCAATAATCATTCATTCATAATTCATCGATTAACAATCCTCAATCATCATCGTCATTTTGACCAGACGGTCGAGTTAATTCATTAATCACTCAATTAATTTCATTACTCGGTTGTTGATCCGGAAGATCAAATCATTAATCTTGCTAACTCATTCAAGATAATCATTTCAATAATTTCATCAGATAATCATGTCACCTCAGTTAATCATTCATGTAATCACCGTGTTAGAGCGCGTATGCTCATTTTCATCATCTCATGTCATAATCATAACGTGATATTCATGCGGGGAATATAATCATCATGTAACTTTCCTACTTCAGTATGGAGAGAGCAAGAAGAGGACGAGGAGGACGAGGCCGTGATGCGGGCCGAATCCTGAGAGCTCGTGTGAATACACGTGCGAATGCGAGGAATAATGCTAATTCGTCGAGCAGCGATGCTGCCACTCACCCTCCTGGGCGCGATCATTCACTATCGGGGAGTCGTACCCGGGACACGGCTCAGTCAGAGGGTGTCCGGGTTGACCCACTCGCTTTTATGCAGGGCATGATGGCCCAAATGACCCATATGGCACAGCTGATGGAGACGATGCATAACTCCGTCAATCAAAATCAGCAGGCTCCTCCGCCGCCACCTCAGAGGCAAGAGAGGAATGTGAGCAATATCATTGGCGACATCTCTCGCCAGAGGCCACCTACTTTTGAGGGCTCGTCTGAGACGGCGGATATTATTCATTGGCTTGAGCATTTCGAGAAATTGTTTGCTATGGTAGAGTGTCCCGAAGGACACAAAGTTTCTGTTGCGGCTTACTACCTGGGTAAGAGCGCACATTCTTGGTGGTTGTCGTTGAAGCCCACCGAAGGATCATGTACTTGGGATCAGTTCAAAACTCTCATGATGGAGAGGTATTATCCGGCCCCGCTCAGAGAGGCCAAGCTGTCAGAATTACTCACCCCCGACCCCTCAGCAGACGAGGATGTTCTTGCCATTGTCGAGAAATTTCAGGAACTTCTTCCTTTCGCCTCATCCATCATTCATTCAGAGGCGGATAAAATCAAGTATTTCAGCAAGAGGCTGAAACCCCGTATGAGACTTCAGTTGCTTAATCATAATTGCACCACGTTGGCCGAATTCATTGAGAAAGCTCTCACCTACGAGCTTACTGCTAAGGAGATTGCTAAGCAGCAACCTTCATCTGCTAGCAAGAAGTCCAAGAACCGTAATCAGTCTGACGGCAGTCAGGCCACTTTCAAGAAACCCCGTGCGGGCTCTGCTTTTTCTGAGCGACCTCCTGTGTCGTCTAAACCCGCGGAATCTCAGTCTCGAGCGGCCAGTTCGGCCATCACCTGTTTTAACTGTGGGGATCTTGGTCATCTCAGTACCAAGTGTCCGAGACAGACTATCACGTGTCATAATTGTGGGATTGCTGGGCATAAGGCCCGTTTTTGCCGTAGGGACTCCAAACCTACTCAGACGTCATCTCAGGCCCCTAAGCAGTCAGCCGTTCAGAATCAGGCCACTCAATCAGCGTCGTTTAAAACGACAGGAGCAACTAAAGGTGGAACCTATAGCCAGCAAACGGGAGCGTCCGGTGCCGGGACCAGCAAGCCCCGAATTTATGAGATGAAGAAGACCGTTGTCGAATTTCAAGCCTTCGGGTAGTCGGAATCGTGTGTTCTATTAGCTCTTAGATTCGTCTTTGCGAGTACTTTGTAACCGTATCTTCGATTCGTATTCAGGTTTGGGTTTCGGGATCGTTCGGATCGTCGTTGTGATTCTTCATTTTGTGCCTGGAGGCTGCTGGCCTGACCTGGGCGAAACGGCGCTGAAAACGGCGCTGAGCGCTGTCTCTGCGCCAGGTCGGCCAGACTGCCGCGACACGGCCGAGACACCCGGCGCTGGTGTGGGCCGTTTGCTGCGCCGTGTCCGGCAGTAGTATAAATATGGCAGAGCAGTCGGGTTTCACTCATTTTTTCTCACTCATTTTCTTCCATTCCGAGGCTGGAGCTTGATCAATCATGGAGGCATGTTGTTATACAATAAATCCATGAAGTTTTGAGGTTCATATCATCAATAATACGTCCTATAACATCCTTTGATCGAGCGAATCAGGTCAGAATTTCTAGAAATCTAATTTTGGGGATTTTGGGTATTTTGTTCGATTTCGTCCGTTTAATCCGATTTAACTTAGGATTGTGATGGATTAATGATTATTTAGATGTATTGTATCATTTCCCTTGTTATTCCATGGTTGGATCGTATCGATTCGTTGTTTTGGTCGAGTTCTTGATCGACGCCTTGAAGGTGTCCGGTAAAATGTCATAGAGGGGTTTTCGGGCATTCTATGATTATTCTTCCTCGTATGATCGATGATTTATTGATTATATGTTGTTAGGGTCGAATTCTTGTGAAGAACTCGAGTCGGAACCCTTCCGTTCGTTGTCTTCTTCGGGGTCCGAGCTTCCCGGTCGAACTGTGTTCTTCGGAGCATTTGGTAGCGGTTATTAAGGCAAGTATCTTATTATACGACTTGTATCTTGCGACTAGTAATTACGTATGATATGTATGATGATTTTTCTTGCCTTCGTAATTATGTTCCGTTTGAGTTGGTTGTGTGTTCCGTAATTTGAAGGCTTTGCGATAATAGTGTTATATTAGTGTACGTGTTAGGCGTTGTGCCATTTGTGCAGGATTGCAATGTACATATGGGATGGTTGTACACTCGGTTGTGCAATGTATTGTTTACCGAACGTGTGTTATGTTGGTTATGTGTCGTTGATTGACGATAGTTGTTGCGAGTGTTGAGATTGTGTTATGTGCGTGGGATGTACGATTTTGTGGTGATCAATGTGATTGATTAATTGTGCTCATTGTTGTATGTAATGTGAATGTGAATATGAATATGGGTGTGACCGCTAAGTTCACTCGTGTTGGTTCGACGGGACCTACGAGGATTCGTGGCAGTGGACTACGGGGTCAGAACTTAGTGAGGTACTAAGGTCCAATCTTGCTGGTCTGACGAGGCCTACGATAACGCATGGCAGTGAACCATGAGTTTCGGACACAGTACGTCCAACCGGGTGAGCTCTACGGGGATTACAGTGACACGTGGCAGTGGACTACGGTGTCAGGATGGTGTGTGTGATTGTTGTGATTTATATAGTCCGTGCGGGTTGTTAAGCCTAAGGAGACACGTGACAGTGGATCACGGTGTCGGAATTGGTTATGTCTGGTTAATATTCCGTGCGGGTTGTTGAACCTACGGAGACACGTGACAGTGGATCACAGTGTCGGAATTGATTATGTTTGTTTAATTGTGCGTGGTGTAGTCCGTGCGGGTTGTTGAACCTACGGAGATACATGACAGTGGATCACGGTGTCATGAGCATGATTATTTTCAAATCAAAGTTTTAAAAGGAAAAGTTTTATGAAAATAAATGTTTCCCGTATTGTAAACTGCTGAGTTATGAAACAAGATTTGGATTAAGGCCCTAAAGTTTTTCGAAAGGTTTTGTGAATCAGGACTTGAGGTCCTAAAGGTTTTGAAAATCTAAAAAAATTCCCGAGATGATAATCTTATTTTCGAATGCTTCATAGCTTATCTTCCCTTGTGAAAACCTCCCGGGAATATTTTGATACTTGATTATTATATTGGATTCACGATTATTATTTGCTTGTTATATTTCGTATGATTTGATACTTGCACTAGTAAAACAGTGGAGTTTTACTAACCCCCGAGTAATCGGTGGGTGGATGTCTGTTTTGCGTCCAGGTACATGCAGATTCAGGGGAGCAGTCACAGGATTAGCACAAGAGGATGACGAGCTGCGATACTAATCATGAGTCGAAAGTTGTTTTGATTTTTGTTGTGTTGTTAGAGTTGATTTCAGTCTTCCGCTGTATTGTATTTCGACCCCTGTGTGGGTAATGTTATTTAAGTCAGTTTTGACGATTGGGTTGTGTGACCTCATCGGTCTGTGTATTCACGTGTAAGTGACCATATCGATCTGTATCATTTTATTGTTTGACCCTGGCTGGGCAAGCATTTGGTTGTTTATGGATGTTTAGCCTGGTAGATCCTTGTGGAAAGGGTCTACAGCGTGTAATATTCCCATATGGTTTTGGGGGTGTTACAATTACAAGTACAAGGGCAACTTTGTACGTTAGAAATTTCATCGCCACTTGAGGAGGCGATAAAGGAGAATCAGGGTTCAGACCCATTTTTGTTACGCATTCGAGATGATATGACTCAGGGGAAAGCCCCTGGATTTGTGGTCCACGAGGACGGAATTTTGCGATTTAAGAATCGGTTATGCGTACCGGCAAATGACGAGTTGAAGAACTCGATTTTGAGAGAAGCTCATGCTACCCCATATTCCATTCATCCGGGGTCTAGCAAGATGTACAAAGATTTGAAATAAAATTACTGGTTGAGTAATATGAAGCGAGAAGTCGCGGAATTTGTTTCAAGATGCTTAACCTGTCAGCAAGTCAAGATAGAACATCGCGACCGTGGTATCTTTGGCTGCTCCTATTCCAGAATGGAAGTGGGAAGATATTTCAATGGACTTCATCACGAGTTTGCCGACGAGTGGTCGTGGCATGAATACAATTTGGGTAATTGTGGACCGCTTAATTAAATCAGCTCATTTCCTTGAGATTAAGGATACGTGGGGTCCCGAGATACTTGCCCAGTTCTTCATCAAAGAGATAGTGAGACTGCACGATACTCCTAAAAGTATGGTTTCCGATCGTGACAGACGATTCGTGTCACATTTTTGGAAATCAGTTCATCGTGCTATGGGAACTCAGCTTAATCTCAGCACATCTTTTCATCCTCAGTCCGACGGACAATCAGAGAGGACTATTCAGACACTAGAGGACATGTTGAGGGCATGCGTCCTCAATTGAAAAGATGATTGGGAAGCCCAACTACCGTTGATTGATTTCACGTACAATAATAGTTGGCATGCTTCGATTAAGGTGGCACCTTACGAGGCCTTGTACAGTCGTCGTTGTCGATCTCCTTTATGTTGGGATGACTTATCAGAATCAATCGGAACCGAGCCCGATATGTTTATAGCCACCCGTGAGAAGGTAGTTTTGATCAGGAGTCATTTGTTGACCGCTCAGAGTCGGCAGAAATCATACGCAGATAATCATCGTCGACCATTAGAGTTCGAGAAAGATGACCACGTTTTGGTCAAGGTATCCCTGAGTCGAGGTATCTTCCGTTTCGGGAAACGAGGGAAGTTGAGTCCGAGATTCATTAGACCGTTTGAGATTTTGGATCGAGTAGGCGAGCTAGCTTATCGATTGGCCTTACCTTCGGCGTTGAGACGAATTCATAATGTGTTTCATGTCTCTCAATTGCGGAAGTATGTTGCCGACCCGAGTCACATACTTCAGTTCGACGAAATCGAGATTGCTAATGATCATTCATACGAGGAGCATCCTATACGAGTTTTAGAGCGACGAATCAAACAGTTGAGGAACAAGACGATTCCTTTGGTCAAAATTCAATGGTCTAGACACGGAGTCGAAGAGGCTACTTGGGAAACCGAGGATAGTATGTGGGAGAGTTATCCCGAGTTGTTTGACCCTTAGTTTCGGGGACGAAACTATTTTAAGGGGGGTGTATGTAATACCCGGTTGTAATTCAGTCATTATCATTCAGTAATTGTCACTCAGTAATTATTCACTCATTAATGATCATTCATCGTTCATATTCATTCATTGTATTCACCAATCAGAGTATCTGTATCGTATATTAGTCATTATTCGTCTTTCTACCTGGTTGGAGGATCGAGCCGTGGTAATCATCTTTGTCTTCGTCGTATTGTGATGTGTGAGAGGAGTAGCGTACACTATGTATTCTCTTTAGCGCATGCTAAATTGAGTACGGGTAGCGCACGCTACCTCTCATCATCAGCGCACGCTAGCGTGGTTCAGGCAGACAATCCAGAAGGTATTGGACTGCAGTTGAGTTGTAGTAACGCACGCTACGAATGGTAAGTAGCGCGCTCTAGTGAGTTCGGATAGCGCATGCTATGCTAGCAGTATAGCGCGCGCTAAGGTCGATCAGGCAGAGTCCAGTAGGTACTGGACTGATTTGGAATAATTCATAGCGTACGCTATGAAAGGATATTAGCGTACGCTAATGGTGTAGTAGCGCACGCTGAATTTTGAGTGTAGCGCACGCTATCGCGAGTAGATCAGAGAACAGGAGGTTCTGGACTTCAGTACTGGTCATTAGATATTCTGTTAGCGCACGCTAACATTGTGGGGTTAACGCACATTAGCGAGGCATTCAGTCGGCACTGTACTGTCCGGACAACCCGTTAGCGCACGCTACATACCAGGTCATAGCGTGCGCTAAACTGGAACAGTATAAATAGGACTGTCATCCCCTAGCTTCATCATTTTCATTTCCCTCTTCACTCTTTCGACGATTCCGGGCGTTTTTGGACGATTCGGAGAGATCCTTTCGAGCTGAATCCATCTACCATCATCTTCAAGCTTATCATTCAGATTAATCATCATTTCATCATCTCCATCACATCAAATCAAGGTAATAACTTCTTGGATCTAGAATTTTGGATTTTTGGGTTTTCCTTCCGATTTCTTCGTGTAAGCTTGGATTGTTGTTGGAATATATTAGATATGGATTATCTACCTTGGATAAATGTATTCCTACGGATTCGGATTTCATGAATATTGGGGTTAATTCAAGAACACTTTTTGGTTGACTTTGATATTTTTGGGGGTTTTCGATTAGATTGTTGTCGTTAACTCGAGTTGTGGGTTCCTATGGGATTATTGATATCATTTAAGGTGTTTTTTTGGTTTGAAATACTCATTTTGGAGTTTGGTTTCGATATATTCGGGATTGGATATTATCAAAGGATGTATGTTTGCTAAGTATTCGTTAGAATGCCTCAATGAGTTTGGATATTGTTGTATCGACGTTTGAGTTGGTTATAATCGTGTTTGATACGTATATTGAGCATTTGTTGGTAATCATGTCATTCAAGGTTGTTCGAGCGACCGACATCCCTTTTAGGACGTTGTTCGAGGAAGGGCATTCTTCACCGGTGTTGAGTAAGTTAATTCTTACTCGGTTAAAAGGATATTCATTCCTTTCGTTGTTGTTCATTCATAATCATAATTCATTCATAATGTATTAACCGTATTGAAACTTGTAATTGTCAATTAATCACTTCATTCACGAGGAACGACGGTTCCAATCATTTCATTGAGCTATCATTCATTTCACTACCATTTCATCTCGGTGAGTCATTCTTGACTTTGTAGGATTGTTATTCATTATTATTCTTCATGGTCATTTTCTTGTCCATATGACCTTCTGGGTTCATATTGCGTGTCCGGGTGGGGATGTGTGGAATTTTTAGTCGGGCACGTGATAGTCATGTGATTGGGTTCACCGACACATTGGACTGTGCACACGGTAACGTACCTCCGTGAGACTAATTAGGTACAAGGGAGGGTGTGTCCGGACACTCATCTTGTGCACTTGCACATACCATTACGGGTGTACTATGATACCCCTCTTCAGCTTAATTTAATAATTGAGAGATATCATGATTGTGCTTATTTGACTCTTGAGGATTGTTGTTCTGTGTAACTGACCCCGTTGGGGGATGCTGTTTTCAGGTCATGGTAAGGCTAAGGCATGGGAAGAGAACGTCGACGGCGAGGAGTCCCAGTGATACTAGTAGGGGGCCCCAGTCCTTTTCATTCACTCGTGTTTTCTTCATTTTATTTCTGCTACAGACTTCCATTTGAATATTCATTTCATTCAGTGTTGTATATTTTATCTTCATATAAAATATACATGTATTCTGTATTATCTTAGGTGTGTTGTAATGAAACTCCTCATCGGAGTAATTGATGATATAATGTGGTTCGGTACTACAATTATATTATTTAATTCATTAATTTTCATTCGCCTGGTGGGTCCCAGTCGGGGGTCCATGGCACTGTAATATCCGCCTAATTTGGGGTGTTACAAGTTTGCTTGCTTTATTTCCAAGACACAGCTCCACCAGCAATAGTAAATACATATCCACTTGTAGAGTAAGAGTTTATCGTAATTGAAATCCAATTAGCATCAGTATATCCTTTTAAAAATGCAGGATAATTACAATAAAATACCCATAACTTAGGGTGTACTTTAAGTATCTTAAAACACTAGTCAATGTATTCCAGTGCTCTTTACTTGAATTCCTCGTGAACATGCTCAACTTTTTCACACCAAATGCCAAGTCTGGTCGTGTACAATTCGTAATGTACATCAGGCTTCCGATTACTCTTGACTATTCGACTTGAGCCACTGGATCCCTTCTATTCTTACTTAAATGAACTCTAGTATCAACATATATTTTTACATGTGGACTGTCATAAGCATTGAACTTCTTGAGCCCTTTCTCAATGAGATTGTGATAAGAAGATACCTTCTGACGTTCATCTAACTTTAATTCCAATAATTAAATCAGCTAAACACAAATCCTTCATATTGAAGATTCGACTTATCATTCTTTTTGAATTCACAATTACTTCATTTCTACGACCCATGATCAGCATATCGTCTACATATAAATAGACTATGAAAAATGACTCAAGTGTGCCTTTAATATATAAACATTTATCATATTCATTAATTTTGAATCTATTTGCTAAAATCGTTGTGTCAAACTTCATATGCCATTATTTAGGAGCTTGTTTTAGTCCACACAATGACTTTAAAAGTTTACACACTTTCTTGTTCCATATAAATTTCTTCTTCTAATTCACCATTCAAGAATGCAGTTTTCACATCCATTTAATGAAACTCATGATTTTGCAATGCACCAATAGCAATAAGCACTCGAATGAAGTTATGCTGGTTACTGGTGAATATGAATCAAAACAATCATAATATTCTTTCTATTTAAACCTTTTGGCAACACGTCGGTCCTTAAACTTATCTATTTACTAATCATCCTTATATTTCCTCTTTAAGATCCATTTACATCCTAAAGGCTTGCATCCTGGTGGAAGATCAACCATTTCCCAAGTATAATATTGCATGATGGAATTTACTTCACTATAAATTGCATCTTTCTAAAAGGGAGCATCATGACTAGCATAGCTTTCTGTATACCGATCATCATAAATTGCATAAGTCACAAAGTCAGGAACAAAATCTTAGCCTTTCGAGCTCTTTTACTATGTATTGGCTCTTCATTCATTGGATTTGAACTACTTGCAATTTCAAGAGTTCTTCTGTTTGATCTTGTCACAATCCTCTCTTTACAAGGATAAATATTTTCAAAGAAAACATCATTTCTAGACTCAATGACAGTTTCTTCATGCATATCAGGAATTTCAGATTTATGTAATGCAAACCGATGTGCACTACTGTTGTATGCATAACCTATGAATATGAAATCAACTGTCTTTATACCAATTCTTACTTGTTTTGGTTCAGGTACTTCAACCTTTACCGAACACCCCATCACTTTAAGATATTTGAAAGAAGGCTTGCGCCCTTTCTGTAATTCATACGGAGTTTTATTTTTTCCTTTGTGTGGCACTTTATTCAGAGTGTGGTTAACTGTAAGAATAGCTTACACTCACATGTTCCGCAGCAACCATGAACTTATTGTTGGAAATAAGAGCAGAAGCGAAGTTGGAAAGATTTGAATAAAGCATTTTACGCATCCACGAGCATAAAATCTATTTAGGCATACCAATTAATTAATTACTAAGATTAATAAGCAATTTAAATATAATTGATTATTTATTAAATAACATTGTTGGTGAAGCTAATATCCTAATCTAGATCTAATGATCATAGGATATTACCTTTGAAGCGAAGTGGTTGCTGCTTTTGATCTCTTCCTTAAAATCTTCTAGAGTATGTTCCCGTCTTAATCCAGACATTGTGTGGGCAACGGGCTACTGATTGATAACGAGAATTAAAGTGTTATTTCAATTGTGGAATCAAAGACACAAGTCAAGATCCTAATAAAATGCTTAGAAGAAAAATCGAAATCCCTTGTGTTGAAGTAGTAGCCATGGACGAACCCTTCCCCAATGTCCTATATATAGGCTTTGAACTACTCTATGGATCTTAAGGAGTATTATGGTTAGGACTCCTAGTATAACCCTATTGGCCACACATTATACAGTAAACAACTTAGGGGGGGGGGGAGGGGAGGGTTGAATAAGCTGTATCTTTTTCGAAGTTATTTGCGTAGCGGGAGTCTGATGATAAGTTGCTGTATATACATCAACTAAGTAATCTCATGTTTGCTTGGTGGGTATAGGGTTTTTACAATATGTATACTTAAATCACACAGGCAGATAGAAAATAGTAAATGACAGAATGTAAATACACACAGATTTAAGTGGTTCGAGGTAAACCCCTCCACGTCCACTAGTCCTCCACATAGAAGCAAGATGTTTATTAAAATCACGACGTACACAACTATGTGACTTTAACTAAAAGCATCGTTGTATCGTTCATACAGATCGATACAGCCGACAGTAGCTTGGGTCGTTCACAAAGATTGGCTTGGCTTTTTCGACTTGCTTCTTCTCACATGGATCGAAGCTTCATCTTTAATTTTATTCGTCCCACACAGGTCAGAACTAGCAAGTATTATTCCACACAGGGTTAAACCAATCTCAAAGAAAGGTTTGGTAGAACAAGGTCAAACAGTAGTTATATGCTTGATGAGCGTTCACAGTAAGGTGTGCTGTTTGCATTGAGGACTTTGTATATTTCTTCTCTTTATGAAGCTGTATGCTCAAGGAAATATACTTCTTTGTAAGCTTGATATTCAGATTGTCCGAGCTAATGCATCAGATGTATTTCGCGAAGTAAAGTGTAGACAGTGTCCTGTTGCTCATGTCTATTATAACTTTGGAAATAGATCTGTTATAAATATAGCCGTCAGCTGGTTGGTGAGATTGAGATTGCTCTGATTGGTGGCTTCAGAATGTTTGAATTAAAGGCAATTCCTATTTAATACTTCAGACATTATTTTTGACTAGCTAAATGCTCTTCATAATGTAGTCTATACGACCGTATTAAATGTTGTCCTATCAGCATTAGATGCTACTGTAACCGTGAATACTTTGTGAATAAATTATGTTTTCTTTCACAATGGTTTAAAGTTTTCTTTAGTCCTATTGGATATGTTTTTTACTTTTCCTAATTAAAGCAGCTACAGCATGTTGGTTGTATCCAACGTCTTCATCTTTTGCTATATCTTTTCGGTTACGCTGTAGGAAAGGATTCTTGACATGCTGGAAGATCTTTCACTGTATAGACAAGCTGTATGATGTTTCCTAATAGCCTCCATACTTATACCGAAATGCTGCCTTTGAAGAACTTGCTGTATGAGACAATTATCAAAACACAGGGCGGATTTTTCCAAAGAGTCTCCCCCTTTTTTATAATGCCAAAACTTCCTTGATACAGAGAAGCTATCTTCAAGTCTTCTGTCAAAAGATATGATTTTCAAGACTTAGTCTAAAAGTTTGAACTGCTCGCATGTAAGTTCTAAAATGATAATTCCTACAAGACTAAGTGTATTACAACTTAACTTATGATTAGCGCGCAAGCACGATCTCACAGGAAGTAATCCTAATTGAATACAACTTAATCTATGAACTGTTAACATATAAGTTCTTACAGCTTTGAGATACACTGATGTTTTGTACTTGGTCAATATTTCAACACAATATATACTTAAAAGTAAAAACATTAGATCACGAGCTGTCGTATTTGGGATAAAAAATAAAATTTTATTGAAAACCGATTGTAGTGTTGATAGAATTGAAAATTACATTGGAAGCAGACAGGAAATATAAACGTACAGAAAAATAGAAGTACTATCCCCTTTTTGACTGATGTCTCCAAGTTCTCCGGGAGGGGTCATTTTCAGTTCCCTTCCACCAGTTGATTAGAGTATATCTTCCTCGATCCTTGTAGAGATTTCTACCTTCTTGGGATGCGTCAAAGGAAAGAATCCAGTCTTCCGGATGGGTTAGCTGTTCGCCCTTATGACTTTGGATTTCAGTTTTATATGAAGAGGGAGATTTCCTTCTACAAGAAGCCGCGAAAACTCTTTAGATGCATTCACCAGCATCTTAAATTGGTTAAACATGGGAGATTCCGTGATGAGAACACAAAAGTATCTCATCAGTTCATTATTTTTCAATGCCTTCAACTCATCAACTGGTGGCTGTTTGTCTGTTGGGAGTTTCGTCTCTGCAGACTTCTGCACATTGTTTTTCCATGGGAAGTTAGGATCCTGGAACTCTGGACAAGAACCAGATACCCTGTATCTCTTGTTTCCTTATCCTAGCCCTGGTCCGGCTAGCCTTCCAATGGCAGATGCAAACACTACCATCTAGGATAGCCTCCATCTCCTTGTATCTCTCCAGGCGCCAATTCCTTGCAATCTCTCGCGACTCTTCCCCCTTTTAGCAGTATCAAGATCCAAGGCTTTGACGTGAATTTCCATTAATGCGCTATTTTTGTTCTTGAGATCAGTAACACAATCCACCAGGCTCGCAACTACTGCAGTCAGGTCATTGATCTTTTGATCATGTGCAATGAGTTTCGATCCCGTGAATTCAAGGGAGGCGACAGTCTTAGCCTCAACAACACGCAACTTTTTTTCACCTGTTTCAAGATTCGCTCCTGATGCCGCTTCATTTGGTTGAGGGCTAGCCATAATGTTGTGGGCATGAGGCAGAAAGCCTCCTCTACATCGGTAATGGCCCTGTGCAGCTCTGGGAGCTCCTGAGCATTTTCTCGCATCCAGTCGAGTTTCTACTGATGTTGTACAGGGCCTTGACGGCATACTGTAAGAAGACGGTTTGGCGTCCGATGGCTTCAAGTTGTTCTATGCGTGCCTCTGTGCGTGGAGAGTGGGGATGCGCGATCTTGGCATTTGAAGGTTCTCCAAGCTGTTTGAGCACAATATTGTGGGCCTTTGGGACACGTCATCAGCAAATAGAAGATCTTCATTCGATTCAGATGGGGATCCTAGTTGGAGAGAAGTGGGCACTTCTTGCGGAGTAGGAATGGTTCTGCTTGAGTCTATGGAGAGATAGAGAGGACTGATTCCTCCTATCTCTGTATGGATTCTATAGCCTGTAGTACAGAAAGGACTGGGTCATCCTGTTGGCTCTCAGTAGCCGTATGTTCCTGAAGAGGGACTGATTCCTCCTGTCGGATAGCGCGGGTCACATCAACTTTTGTCGGAGGGACTGAATCCTCCTGGCTAGGGGCTGATGAGGGTTGCTCGGCAGATGTTCCTTGGCAATTTGTAGCCATGGAATGAACAAATTCTTTCTCAATAGACTCTTCACAACTCAGCCCCAAACCTATCTGAAGGTCATTATCGTCTTTGTCAGAGTTAGAGTGGTGGCTCAGGCTTCTGGGCTTGTCGGCGGACAGAGACTTTCCTTTCAGTCTTGTTTTTTCCTTTGCCACGAAATATGAAGTGATTAGTTCTTGACAAAAGTGATTATCCCACTTGATCAAGACTTTGATGTTTTGGGTGTCTGTCACTTCCAAAGCTAATAACCCTTCTTTATTCCAGTCCTCCCACTTGTACAGGGCGTCTTAAGGGACGACTCTGTATGATTCCCATACTTTGAAGTGCTCAATGGCTTCCTATAGCTGTACTTGAAGGAGAGTGTTGTTAATAATATCAGTCGAGGAGGTACTCCGAACATTAGTAGGTTTTGCTGTCCAGTTCGGATTCTCGACATGTAAGGGAACCTGTGGAGAAGCGAAATCCTTGACATGGTGGGATGCCCTATCGGGAGAGGGACTCCATACAGGGGTGGGTGCCCAGTTTGGAGTGGTGATTGTTGGTTCCCAAAGGGCAGCCGATTCACCGGTTTCTTCAATCTTTATGAACATATGGTCATCCGTCATAGCCGTAATTAGCTCAAGATCTACTGGGGGAGCAGCCAGAGATCCTTCCAGTAGGGTTGCGCCCTGTGGGATTTCTGCTGCGGCAGATGCAACATGTGGAACTGCCTCAGTGGCCGCTTTAGCCACCGGGGATGCTGTAGGAACAACTTCCGACTTCGACGACTTCTTGATCTTCTTCTTCTTCTTCTTCTTCTTCTTCTTCTTCTTCTTCTTCTTCTTCTTCTTCTTCTTCTTCTTCTTCTTCTTCTTCTTCTTCTTCTTCTTCTTCTTCTTCTTCTTCTCGACAGTTATAGTAGAGCTGCTGCCGGGAATGCTTCTTTTCTTGCTGTTAGCATATTTAGATTTTGTGAGAAGATCACAAACATCCCTGGGATCTTTAGATGTTAGGAGGGACAAAGGATTAGGCCTGTTGGCGAGAAGTGACTCTCTGTGCAAAACTGATAGCTTCGAGCCACCAAGGAACATCCCGGCAAGAATATTATTGGCATTTGCTGACTGCTGTATGCCACAACTAGCCAGGATATAGCTCAGTATGAGGCCAAAAGATTTTTTTGGCAGATTCAGGCTTCGATGGTTCATCCTGAAGCCTTTTCAAGATGACCTGACACCAGTTCACCAGTCATGATGGCCACCATCATCCTGAAACGGAGGCTTGTGCACATCTCGAATGCACCAATTTTATTCTCAACCACCCTGCAACAAAAATCATGTAAATAAAGGTAGGCCAGGGTGAAGTTATTTTTGTGATAAATACAAATGGATTTGAGAAGGTTGGGAGTTCCCAATGAACATATCCCAATAAGTCTTTGAAAGCTCCTCAGATCCCAATACGTCAGAACCCTTCTTGTTTTATACATACTGAAACTTAGTGTCGACGAAGAACTCTTCAACGATCTGCTCATCGTAGCTTTCCGGATGTAGGCTACCCAGACAGTAGAGGCCGATTTGCTTCGCAAGGGAGATAACTAGGTTCATCCCGGCCATATCCTTATCCTCAAAAATTATGCACTCCTAAAGAACTGAGTGAGCAAAGATCCTTCCATCTATTGTCATGTCCTTCTTCTAAACTGATAAAGATGGAGTTTGGGAAGAAGACATTATGCAGAAGTGAACTGAAAAAGAAGTAAGTAGAAAGCTAGAAAGTATATATGTTGTATGCTGTATGCTCGATAATATGCAGAAAGCTTAAAGAGTCTGCAGATCAGCATAATGGCCCTTTTATAGGGTGCAGGAAAGGTAGGTTACAGTGAACAGTCAGATTTAGGGGATGAGAATCGTCTTTAAATGAACGTATAATATGGATTCAGATATAAATTGTATGTATAATCCACCAGTTTTGAAATTAATAACCGGTCCCACTTCTGACACAGTTCGTCTTCCACTATTGCACGAAATGGCGGTTTAAATTTTGAAATTGCGGTTTGTAAGGCATTAAAGTCCAGATTTCTCTTTAGTATTGAAAGATAAATTTAAATTCAAACAGTGAACGTGGACTTAAAATAATTTGTTGTGTTTAAATCAATTTAGATATGATTAAAATATCAATTAATATCCTACAGCATATGTGCTGTATCTGCGAAAATACAGCATTACCCCTTAAAAGGTACATAAATGATTCAATTCTTACAACAATTTTGGATTAATACTATATTCTTGGGTCATACTGTATTTCCCCTTAATTAATGCACATGTCATCTGTAGGAAGGTTATATGCCTTCTTCCTTCTACAATAAAGATACAACCTGGAGTTCTAAGTCTACAAATCATTAAAGTGGATACTGTATTCATGAGTCTTACAACATTCCCCCTCAATTGATGAGTGTAATGTAAAAACTTATAGGGAGTCTGACTGTATCATTCCCAATTCTTGTCAAAGCATGCAGAATCTGGTGGTGCTGAGAGGTTCTGTAAAGATGTCGGCTAACTGGATGTCTATATAAATCTTCTTGATCCGAACATCTTTATTCTCAATATATTCCTGATGAAATGATGCTTCATATGAATATGCTTAGTTCACGAGTGCAATACAGGATTGTGCATGATTGCAATTGCACTCGTGCTATGGCAAATGATTGGTGTCTCTCTTCATTGACCCCAAAATCTTGTAACTGATGTCGCATCCAGATAATCTGCATACAGAAACTTCCAACAGCATAGTATTCCGACACAACTGTAGAAAGCGAGTCGGCCAATTCCTTCTTACTGAACCATGACACAAGTCTTGGTCCAAGGAAGTGACAAGTGCCGCTTCTACCCTTCCTATCCAACTTACAACCTCCGAGATCCGAGTCGCTAGCCTACCAAATCTAATCCTCCTTTCTTAGGATACCACAATACTACATCGATTGTTCCTTTTATGTACTTAAGGATTCGTTTGGCTGTAGTGAAGTGTGACTCTTTAGGTGATACCTGGTACCAAGCACACACTTCTACAACAAACTGGATATCGGGCTTGCTGGCTGTTAGGTACAGGAGTGAGCCTATTAGCTTCCTGTAGAGTGATTGATCAACTGAATTTTCATCTTCATCAGCACTTATCTGTGTGGAAGTGCTCATGGGGGTGGACGATGATTTGGAGTTGTTCATCCTGAATTTGTTGAGCAGCTCCTTGATGTACTTTTCTTGGTTGATAAATATACCTGTAGGAAGTTGTTTCACCTGTAGTATTAGGAAATAACTAAGCTCTCCCATCATACTCATTTCAAATTTACTTTGCATGATATGAGAGAACCTTTGACATAAAGCAAGGTTAATTGAACCAAATATGATACCATCTATATATATTTGAACTAAGGAGATCGTTACCTTCTTGTATTTTAAAGAGGGTTTTGTCGACTGCACCTTTCTCAAATCTATTATTGATCAGATACAGTGACAGGGTTTTATAATAGGCTCTAGGTGCTTGCTTGAGTCCATACAGTGCTTTCCTTAGCCTGTATACAAGGTCTTCGCCTTTAGTGTTGACAAACCCTGGTGGTTGTTCAACATAGACTTCTTCGGCGAGGTCTCCATTCAGGAAAGCACTCCTAAAATCCATTTAATATACAATAAATTTCCTGTGAGCGGCGAATGCTAGGAATATCGATGGCTTCTATTCGGGCTACAAAGGTTTCATCATAGTCGATTTGTTCTTCCTGCCTATATCCTTGGGCAACTAATCTGGATTTGTTCATGATTACTAGTCCATTTCTGTCCTTTTTGTTTCTGAATACCTATTTGGTTCCTATGACTGACTGATGTGTTGGTCTGGGAACTAGGTACCAAATATTATTCTGTTCAAAACCATTGAGACTTCTTCCATCGAAGTAATCCAATGAGAATTATTCAGAGCTTCATTGGCCGAAACAGGTTCGAACTGGGCTAAGAATACAGCCAGGGTGCACATAGCGAGTATCTTAAGTTCGGATTGAGATTTCCATATAGGGAATTGAGACTTCTTAGAATCTGTCTCTTCTTGTGCATAAAGTACAGTACCTTGTGTACTCTGTATTTTCATATGAGTGGGTACACTACATTGATGTCTCCAATTATTAACTCAT
Source organism: Orobanche coerulescens (assembly GCA_033398695.1). Classification (NCBI taxonomy): domain Eukaryota; kingdom Viridiplantae; phylum Streptophyta; class Magnoliopsida; order Lamiales; family Orobanchaceae; genus Orobanche; species Orobanche coerulescens. The sequence continues at coordinate 153,601,846 of CM065803.1, forward strand.
GGGGGTTATCTCTTAGCCACCTCCTGTCAGGTTCTAGTTCGGCATCTCGTGCTATAACCTGTTGAACTATAGCCTCAACTTCAGCTTGTACATCATCAACTTCAACTGCTTCTGTTCTTACAGTGGCGGGATTGATTTCTAGGTCCACGACTGGTTCTATTGGAGTCTGGGGGTTGTTAATAGAGAGTGCCTGGATAATGTGGGTTATGTCTTCTACTCTTGTAGGGTCACAATAGGCTTCATCAAATACTACATGGATGGATTTCCCTATTGTCAGTTTTCTTTTGTTAAATATCTGGAAAGCTTTGCCGACAGAGGAGTATCCAATGAAAATACCTCATCCGACTTTTCATCGAAGGTCTTCAGTTGATCCTTCCCATTGTTAAACACGTAATACCTGCATCCAAAAATATGAAAGTAGGCAACCATTGGAGTTTTGTTATTCCATACCTCATATGCTGTTTTGTTGTGATGCTTGTTGATGATACAACAATATTATATATATCATGCTGTATCTGTTGTTTCTCCCCAGAAATGCTGAGGCAATTTGCTTGCGGCTAACATGGTCCTTGTTGTTTCCTTCAGTGTCCTGTTCTTACGCTTGACAACACCATTTTGTTGAGGAGTCCGGGCTGCTGAGTATTCGTGCTGTATGCCATTGTACGCACACTACTGATCTATAAAGCGATTTGTGAATTATGTGCCTCTATCAGAACGAATGGATACAATACTCAACCCTTTCTCATTCTACAGCTTTTTCAGGTGCTCTGTCAACTTTGTGATGGTATCTTTCTTCTTGTTCAGGAAGATGGTCCAAGCTGTTGGAAATAAAATGCAGTGGAAGCGAAGCTGCGAAATAATTGATTAAAGCGTTTTACGCATCCACGAGCACAAAATCTATTTAGACATGCTAATTAATTAACTACTAAGATTAATAAGCAATTTAAATATTATTTATTATTTATTAAATAAATATGTTGGTAAACCGAATATCCTAATCTAGATCAAAGATCATAGGATATTACTTTTGAAGCGTAGTGGTTGCTTTTTTTCTTGATCTCCTTGTATTTCTACCTTTAAATCATCTAGAGTATGACCTGCCTTAGTCCGGACGTTGTGTGGGCAGAGAGCTACCGAATCTTGCTTGGACAACAGAAGTGGATCGGTCGCTTATAGTTCCTCACAACCCTTAATTTTCTTTTCTTCAAGTAATTCGGATTTGTAACAAGAATTAAATTGTTATCTCAATTGTGGAATCAAAGACATAAGTCAAGATCCACAATTAAACAATAGGAAGAAAAATCAAAACCCTTGTGATGGATGTCTAATGCCGCAGCCAACTCCCCTAAATGTCCCTATTTATAGGCTTTGGACTACTAGGGTTAGGACTCCTAGTGCACCCTCCCTTTCCTAATATGGTTGAGTTCACTAATATCGATTCAGTCCATTATAATCTCAAGCATACACTACAACCTTTCACATAAATTGTATAATAATTATATAGGTTGTGAACTATTGTATTATTTTTTAAGGTACTGATAACGTGATCTTACGTGTGACACCAACATACCACATTATATATAATATAAAATAAATAGACATTTCATTTGAATAATCATAACGTGAATAAATATGCAAAACATGTGATTAAATGTAATTAATATTCTCACAGGTACTTACAGGGAAATAAGGTAATACAAGCATAAAGAATGCTTTGCAGTATACAACCTTAACAATCTCCCACTTAAACTCAAAGCAAGCTTTTAGGTATACTACTTTATTACATAGTCTCTCATTTCTCCCACTTATACTCAAAGAAATGCTGCCATACACCGTAATCCCATTCCTTCCACATGCCTTTCAAAAACTTTTGAGGGTAGGCCTTTAGTAAAAGGATTAGCAAGATTATCTTCCGATACAACCCTAGATACAACTACGTCTTTTTCCTTTCGAAGTGTCGTATGATGTGGTACTTGCAGTTGATATGTTTACTTGCCATGTGGGCTCGTGGTTCCCTCGAATTTGCGACTGCACCGATATTCTCACAAAAAAGTGTAATACCCTTTGGCAAATCGGGAATCACATCTAAGTCCTACAGGAAGTACTTGAGCCATACTGACTCAGAGGCTGCCACGTACTCGGCTTCCATGGTAGAGGCCGATATGTATTTCTACTTCACACTCCTCCAACTAATGGCTCCACCTACCAGGCTAAACACATAACCTGAAGTAGACTTGGACTTTTCTTTGTCTGATGAAAAATTTGAGTCAGTATAACCCACTGGACACAGGTCGTCTAATTGATATACTGGTATATACTCCCTAGTCTTTCTCAGGTACTTTAGTATGTGCTTGACAGCAATCCAGTTTCTTGGTCATGGGTTCGACTGATATCTAGCAGCCATGCCTACGGCATGACAGATATCTGGTCTAGTGCAAAGCATAGCATACATGAAGCTTCCCACATCTGATGCATAAGGGATTAGCTTCATGTCATCTATCTCCTTTTGTGTCTTGGGACACATATCCTTAGATAGCTGAATTCCATGCCTGTAAGGTAGAAAACCTTTCTTGAAATTCTCCATGCTAAACCGCTTTAGTACTGTATCGATATCGGATGCCACAACATCCTTTTCTTCCGATCACGAAAGATCCTGATTCCAAGGATGTGTCTTGCTTCTCCAAAATCCTTCATATCGAACTGCTCAGATATCCATAACCGTACATCCGATAATTCCTTCACGTTGTTTCCAATCAGAAGGATATCATCTACATACAGTACAAGAAACACCTACACATTTCCATCACATTTCTTATACACACAACTCATACTCGAACATTGAACGAATCCATATGACTAGACTACCTCGTCAAATTGAGTGTTCCAAGATCTAGATGCTTGCTTAAGTCCATAAATGGATCTCTTAAGCTTGCACACTAAGTGCTCTTCTCCTTCAGAAATGAATCCCTCCGGTTGTCGCATGTAGATTTCCTTGTCTAGACTTCCATTCAAGAATGCAGTCTTGACATCCATTTGCCAAATCTCCAGATCCAAATGCGTAGCTATAGCTAAAAGAATCCGAATTAACTTAAGCATGGCTACCAGCGAAAATGTTTCATCATAATCGATACCCTCTTTCTGAGTGTAACCTTAGCAACAAGCCTCGCTTTGAAGGTTTCTACCTTCCTGTCACCTCCTTTCTTTTTCTTGTAGACCCAGTTACTCCCAATGACTTGTACCCTATCAGGTAGTTCTACTAGCTCCCACACTTGATTGGAATCCATATATCCTATTTCTGATTCCATTGCTACTTGCTAGGAGTCAGCATCTTTATCTTGGATTGCCTCTTTGTAAGTCCATGGATTTGATTCATCTTCGCCTGGGATTGAGTCCGAAGATTATCCCACACCTATGAATCATTCCGGTTAGCGAACAACCCTCCCACTACAATGAGGCAAATCCTGAGTTGGTGTAAAATTCTCAAAATCGATACATGGTGAAGTGTTAGTTGATCCTAGGGAATATTCAACAATCCACCCTTCGTTGCCTTAAGATATCCTACAAACACTCGTACTTCTGTACGAGTTGCCAACTTATCAGCTTCCTTATTCACCACATATGCTGGAGTACCCCAAATTCGAACATGTCTTAGACTGGGCTTTCACCCACTCAATAGTTTTGTGGGTGTTTTTGGAACTGATTTCGAAGGCACCAGGTTTAGAATGTACACCACTGTTTCTAAGGCATATCCACAAAACGAAATAGGAAAATCTGAATAATTTATCATTGACCTAACCATTTCTAAAAGAATTCTGTTCCTTCTCTCAGCAACATCATTTTGTTGTGGAATTCCCGGCATAGTGAGCTGGGACGAAATACCCTCATTCGCCAAGAAATCCAAAAAATCACCACTAAGGTATTTTCCACCACGATCAGATCGTAGTGACTTAATACTCTTTCCATGACGCTTCTCTGTTTCTGCCTTAAAGTCTCTGAACTTGTCAAAGGCTTCAGACTTACGTTGCATCAAATAGATGTATCTATATCTCGAATAATCATCTATAAACGTGATGAAATATTCGAAACCACCTCTACCCTGGACGTTCATTGGACCACATACATCCGTATGAACCAATTCCAACATATTCTGTGCACAGTTTCCCTTGGTCTTAAAAACCATTTTGGTCATCTTACCTTCCAAACAGGATTCACAAATTGGAAATCACCCAACTTAGAGGTCATCTAATGGGCCATCATATACCAATCTTTGAATCCTCCTAAGATTTACATGACCTAACCGTAAAAGCCACAAATATATTTGGTTTATGCTCGAAGGTTCTTTTCCCTTTTTAGGTTTAGACAAATAGTTAAGCAATTTACATTTGTACATGGGATTTTGTGCAGTATTAATGACATACGGTCCATCAGTAAAATACCATTGCAAATATATTCACCATTTCTTTTTCTAATAATAGCATCATCATTGAAATAAACTGAATAACCATCACATTTTAATTTAGAAACCGAAATTAAATTCATTCTAAAATGTGGTACTAATAATACATTATTAAGGAATAGTATTTTGTCATTAATCTTCAACTGCACGACTCCCACTCCAACATCCATAAACCTAGAATAATCGCCTCAGTTTATGGTTATCTCGCCCGCACTAAGCTGCTTGGTTACCTGAAAACCATGCGAGTAAAAGCAAACATGGTCAGTGGAGCCTGAATCAATTATCCATGAAGTGGAAGAACAAGCTGCAAAACATGTTTTGGCTACTAGTGCACGAGACATACATTTCTTAAGAGTAGGGCAGTCTGCTTCAAAATGTCCTTTCTGACCGCACTTGTAGAACTTTCCCTTTGGCTTTTTGTTCGCCTTAGGCTGAGGAGCCTTGCTTTTCACCTTGAGAGTTGCCACTTGCTTCTGATCCACTTGTTTCTTCTTCTTTCCACACTTGGGTTTAGAAGTCGAAACACTAGTAGCCGCAAGAACTTGATACCCTTGCCTAAAGAGACCTACTGCTTGAAGCTCTGTCAGTATTTCCGCCAAGGTATACTCCCTCCGATTCATATTGTAGTTTAGGTGGAACTGCTCAAAGCTCCTAGGTAAGCTGCCTAGGATGATATCGACCTGCGTTTCCGCATCGATAGTAGCTCCTAAGATATCAAGTTCGTTTAGATGAGAAATCATCTTTAGAACATGATCCCTTACCGGGGTTCCTTCAGGCATTTGGGTCATCATCAAGACCCTCGTAGCATTTTGCCTAGCCGCTCGATTTTGATGACCAAACATCTCACCAAGATTTTTCATATTTTTCGCGGCCGTGCCCATACTCTGATGCCGATGCTGTAATACATTTGATTTTCATCATTTTTGTGGCTGTGCCCATACTGTGATACTGATGCTGCAATACATTTGCTAAAGAAGCCAAGATGTAACAGCGAGCCATCTCATCAGATTTATTCCATATGCGGAATACTTTCACCTTGTCGGGTGTCGAGTCTGCATCTGGTTCCAATGGGCATTCCTCAGTTAGAACAAACTTGTGTTCTTCAATAGTCAGGACAATATTAAGATTATGTTTCCAATCAGCAAAGTTAGTGCCATCTAGTTTGTTTCTTTGAGAATTACATCAAGTGGATTAAAAGACATATGAGATAAAATTAAAACATTCATCACATAATGCATAGCAAAATATATTGAAGAATCTCAAAACACAATATATATGTTAGCAAACAACACCTCGAAAAATCCGCACATGCAAGCCACGATCGTGTGGACGTTTACACACATTTTTTAAGTAGAGTTTTACATATTTAATTTTACTATATAGTCAATTTATGTTATGACAAGTAAAATTAATAGTTGGTTCCTCTTGGCCATGTATTAATTAATATAGATTCCGATGGGGATCTTATTAATTAATACACCTGAGTGAACACCATAATTTAACAACCTTAAAATATTATCTTTAAATAATAGTCCTGCAGATGGAGAGGTCCTATTATAAAAAAAATAATATTTATATTTTGTTATCATTTGAAATTTAAAACTAGTGAATCTATAATTAGCACATCCGATATGGAGGAAGACCCTAATGTCAACGCGCATGCGAATTACTTCACAATTTAAATTAATTATGGAGGTCAATTTGATTTTATTTAAAATAAATCAATTTAATCACTTCGTTATTTTAGCCTTAAGGTTTTTTATTTTCTCGTCCTATCATGCAAGAAACATATCACGCATACATTCATACATGTCATACATCCAAAACAGTAAAAACCTAAATAAAAGCATGGATAATTAAATTTTCCAATTATCATGGTCTTCTTCCTTGATTGAATCCGAGAAAATATTCGACTCAGTTTCTCCCACTGGATCAAGCATCTCGTCACTCCTCCCCGACCGGGCCGTAGATTTCCAAAATTAAAGTTTCACTTTTATGCAAAATTAATTATATACTATAAAATTTAATTTTAAATCCCGACTCTCCAGCAGACGCAACGAACGGTGGTGAAATGGACCGGACCAAGAACTGGACGAACCAACCTGAGCCGGAGAACCAGCCGAGAACAGGCTACCCGCGGCCCTCGACAGCAGGCCCGGCGCTGCTCGACAGGCAGTCGTGTGCTCCTCGGCAGCGCCCACTTGCTGCTATTCGGCCTCGACTGTCCAGCAGTCCCGGTGTCCCTGTTCTGCTCTATTTCTTCATGATTCCGTCTTTTCCGAATTCAATTACAATTTTACACAAAATAAAATACATCAAATTTACAGCAATATTACACGAAAAAATAAGGTCCTAGTTCTACCTGCAAATTCTATCACGGGAAAACTATTACATGCCTCAAAATAGGGACAAACCAATAATTGCACAAATAATAAAAATATATTAAAAACTATTCACATAACCATGATAATTGGATCAAAGTCCCTGCAAGAACACATTTAGCAAAATACTCCAACATCAAATTACATGAATATTTAAATTGCTATCAATTAATCACCAAAATTAATTAAAACAGCAAAAGCCTAAAAATCTGGCTCTGATACCAATTGTTGGAAATAAAACGCAGCAGAAGCAAAGTTGGGAAATATATGATTAAAGCATTTTACGCATCCACGAGCACAAAATCTATTTAGCCATGCCAATTAATTAACTACTAAGATTAATAAGCAATTTAAATATTATTTATTCTTTATTAAATAAATATGTTGGTAAATCAAATATCCTAATCTAGATCAAAGATCATAGGATATTACCTTTGAAGCGTAATGGTTGCTTTTCTTCTTGATCTCCGTGTATTTCTACCTTTAGATCTTCTAGAGTATGATCTGCCTTAATCCGGACGTTGTGTGGGCAACAAGCTACCGAATCTTGCTTGGACAACAAAAGTGTATCTACCTATTATAGTTCCTCACAACTCTCGATTTTCTTTTCTTCAAGTAATTCCGATTTGCAGCAAGAATTAGAGTGTTATCTCAATTGTGGAATCAAAGACACAAGTCAAGATCCACAATTAAACACTAGGAAGAAAAATCGAAACCCTTGTGATGGATGTCTAATGCCGCGGCCAACCCCCCAAATGTCCCTATTTATAGGCTTTAGACTACTCTAGGGATCTTAAGGAGGATTAGGGTTAGGACTCCTAGTGCAACTCAACTTTCCATATTAATCCCTTTCCTAATATGGTTGAGTTCACTAATACCAATACAATCCAATAAAGAATTAATGTTGCACTTCCAACCCAAATCCCAATTTACAAAATCGGGCTCCTTATTTAAATATATTATTTCCCATATTTAAGATATCGAATATCCATTAATTAATTTAAGTTACTGTGAGCTTTAATTAATTAATATCTTATCCAAGAGTAGTACCACTCGAACCTTATTATTATATCAGAATTAAATCCACCTGCAGGGTTTAATATAATAATCATTATAGAGCTTCTCAAGGGGACATCATCAACCCGCACGAGTGGGGACACGATTTCTAGTTATAATAATTTTCATATAAATAATATTATTGTCCAAGATACACAGCTTATTGAGTCAATCATTTTGACTCTCACCCATGGTAAATCAAAGCAATAAATATTATAAATACACAATTAAATATTATATACTTAGAATTAAGAAATAATAATTATCCGAGATTTATGTTCTTCTTACAGTTAGTACAAAAGACACCATCTCACTTCAATCCTGTTCAATGTATGAGAATACGCTAATGCATGCTAATAGTCAAGACCAACTAATCTCAAGCATACACTACAACCTCACATAAATTGTCTAATAATTATATAGGTTGTGAACTATTGTATTATTTTATAAAGTACCGACAATGTGATCTTCCGTGTGACACCAACATACCATATTATCTACAATATAAAATAATTAAACATTTCATTTGCATAACCATAACGTGAATACATATAAAAAACATGTGATTAAATATAATTAATATTCTCATACGTAGTTACAAGGAAATAAGGTAATATAAGCATAAAGTATGCTTTGCAGTATACAACCCCAACACAAGCATATCTTGAGAAATCATCAACAATAACGAGACCGTACTTCTTTCCTCCCAAACTTACTGGGTCTATCGGACCGTAGAGGTCCATGTGTACCAAATCCAGTACCCGATGGGTGGAAAGATATGATTTGCTCTCCAGGGTGGTCTTAACTTACTTGCCTTTCTGACAGGATCCACAGGCGCTGTTTTTATGAAATGACACATCGGGCAAGCTTCTGACCATTCCCTGTCGAGCGATCTTGTTAATAGTCTTGAAGTTGATGTGCGACATCCTTTTGTGTCATAGTCAGCTTTGATCTGCAGTGCCTTTGGAAACAAAACATGGAATAATGGAGCTTGTGGGCTTCCAATCAGCAATATACATATTACTTGACCGGCTTCCTATAAGGACGATTTTCTTGGTCTTGATGTCCTCACCTTACAGTGATATACATAGAATTTGACCGAGAACTGTTTGTTACAGAACTGGTTAATACTAGGTAAATTATATTGTGGTCCTTCAACATAGGCTACATCGATGACTTTAACATTTCCTACAAGCAGGGTTCATTTCCCTCTTGTTTATCCTTTGGATCTGTCACCGAATCGCACCTTTGGACCACGACTTTCTACATAATCCAACAGCTTGTTGATATCTCCTCTCATGTGCCGAGAACATCCGCTATTTAAGTACCAGATGTTCTTCTCCTTGATGTCCTCATCATCTCTGTCTTCATCAACCTCTTCTTCTTTGGCCATAAAACACATATATGCTTTATCTTCTATTTCATTGTCGGAGGAGTCACTGTCAGTGATTACCTATAGGCACTTATCGGTCTTGGTTGATGCGGGTGAGGCTTATGATTCTCCAGTCAGGGCCTTGATCTTGTTATGCTAAATGCGCCTTTTCTCATCCTTGTCTTGTTGCTCGGCTTCGGGTAACTTTTGTACTTTGGGATGAGGACACTAATTTGCATAATATCCTGGTTTCCTGCAGTCGTAACATAGGTTAGAATCTCCAGACATAGGTAATGCGGAACTCACCCTGTTAGATGGCTTGGCCCTGTATGGGGCCTTTCCAGATTTCTTGATGAAATTCCAGAATTTATCCATGAGCAGAGCCATATCATCTTGTGACAGGATGTCATCGTTGCTGTCTACTGCGTTGCATGCGTATTTAGATGTGCTGGGTGTGGAACTATATCTCCTGTCATATACAGCGGCCAATGCTGTAGTTTTGACAGGGGACTCTTCTACCTTCTGTCCCCTTTGAATGTCATACTCAAAAGCCTTGATGTCAGAGAAGATATCAAAAGTATATATGTCATTAAGATTGCAAGACACATGCATAGCTATGGTCTTAATGTCCCATCGTGCAGGGAGTGATCTAAATTTTTTTCTCCTTTTTGGTATACACTTTACCCAATGCTTCAAGTTCATCTACAATGCCGGTAAATCTAAGGTCAAGCTCCTCAAGCGTCTCGAAAAATTTCATTTCAAAATTTAATTTGGAAATTTTGTTTTCTTTCGAGAGCTCAGTTTCCTCACAAATGAGCTTGAGTTTCTCCCTGATTTCTTTGATACAACTACATTGTCGAGGTTTGCATGCTTGTGATCATCCATTGTCCACTATTCGCACTCATTATTGAGCATTTCCGCATAAGGTTTCCCATCGATTCTCGCGGCTGTGTTGACCTTCATTATTTTGACTGATCCTTCATGGATGACGAAGATCATCTCTTCGTGCATCGCTGTAAGATGAGCTTCCTTCCTAATTCTCTATCAACGAATTCATTAATAGAAAACATAGGGCTTTATTCATCATAGAGGTGTCCATCATAGAAGTGAGATAAATGCTGAAAATCTGAAAATAAGATTTTCAAAAGTTAGTGATTTTTGTGGATCTGATTCGGTTAAAATCCGACTGATTTTTTGTAGAATCAACCTCTTTGATAGATCGAGGGGAGCGGGGGTTGAATAAGCTGTATCTTTGTGAAGTTATTTGCGTAGAGGAAGTCTGATGATAAGTTTCTGTAAATATAACAACTAAGTAATCTCGTGTTTGCTTGGTGCATACAGGCTTTTTACAATATGTATACACAGGCAGATAGAAAACGGTAAATGATAGAATGTAAATACACACAGAAATAAGTGGTTTGAGGTAAACACCTCTACGTCCACTGGTCATCCACATAGGAGTAAGATATTTATTAAAATCACGACATACACAACTATGTGACTTAACTAAATGAGTCGCTGTATCGTTCACACAGATTGATACAGCTGACAGTAGCTGGGGCTGTTCACATAGATTGGCTTGGCTTCTTTGACTTGATTCTTCTCACACAGATCGAATCTTCGTCTCCAATGTTATTCGTCCCACACATGTCATAACTAGCAAGGCTTAGTCCACACAGGGATAAGTTAATCTCAATGCAAGGTTTGGTAGAACAAGGTCAAACATTAGCTATATGCTTGATGAGCATTCGTTGTAAGGTGTGCTGTTTGCATTGAGGACTATGTATATTTCTTCTCTGATGAAGCTATATGCTCAAGGAAATATACTGCTCTTTGTAAGCTTGATATTCAAAATTCCAGAGCTAATACGTCAGATGTATTTTGTGAAGTAAAGTGTAGGCAATGTCCTCCTGCTTGGGGCTATTTATAACCTTGAAAATAGATCCGTCATAAATGTAGCCGTTGGACAGTTGGTCAGATAGAGACTGCTCTGATTGGTGGCTTCAGAATGTTTAAATTAAAGGCGATTCGCAATTAATGCCTCAGACATTTTTTTACTAGCATTAAATGCTCTTCAGACTATAGTCTCTTCGGCCGCATTAAATGCTATCCTATCAGCATTCAATGCTACTTTAAATGTGAATACTTTATGAAGAAACAATGTTTGCTTTCAAAACGGTTTAAAGTTTTCTTCAGTCCTGTTGGATATGTCTTTTACTTTTCCTAAGTAAAACACCTACAACATGTTTGCTGTATCCAATGTCTTCATCTTTTGCTGTATCTTGTCGAATACGTTGTAGGAAAGTATTCTTGACTTGGAAGATCTTTCACTGTATGGACAAGTTGTACGATGTTTCCTAATGTAACACCCCCAAGTTATTCAGGGTATATTACAGCGCCATGAGCCCCGCCATGGGACCCACAAGGCTATTTATATGCGGAACTATGAACTTTGACCGAGAAGGTCTAAGTACAATGAAATGGAAGACCATAAAACCTGTATTCAAACCATATCCAATACATCCGAATACAACACATCAAAATTCAATACCACGGCAACACAAGCCGAAACATCAAGGAAACCGAAAACAATACTCGAGTATTCAAAAACCATTCAAGTACAACAACACTGAATGGAGGAAACACAAAACATAACCATAGACAAGACACAGCATCACACTTGCCCATCATCTTCATGCCGACCCGGTACATGCCTATCCGCTCTCCTGGATCCTGAAATACATGAAAAGTATTTCCCCCATAAAGGGGTTAGCCGTCGAATAGCTAGTACAAGTATATCGAATATGAAACACAATACTCCTCGACAATAAAGTAAAAGTAATCATCATCTCATCAACTCAAGACTAGTATTCAGGAATAACTAAATCTCATAGCATCACATTCAATACATACATGATTAACCGCGGAACCGCACCAGAGGCTACAGAACCCTCAGTGGACCCATCGGTCCGTCCCAGAGTGTTTAACCCAAAATATCCGCGGAACCACACCAGAGGCTACGAAACCCTCAGAGGACCCGTCGGCCCGTCCCAGAGTGGATATATATCATCATACAATTCATATATCTCACTTTCAAAGTCGAGAACATACAATCATAAACATATACTTACCTTCGAGACATCGAGAATCGGAAGGAAAAGAGTATAAGTTTGGTAGGTCCAAGAACGCACTTCTGGCACCTAAATGATTCGTAAGGAGTACGATAATCAACAATCCATACTCAAATCACATGAAGAAATTCCCGAAACCCATCTACGATTCACGAAACTACAAGGATAAACATCTAGAGGTTTGAAAATCACCCAAACCCTCTCAAGTCCGGACAAGGTACAAAACAATCCATATAATCGTAGGGGAAACATGGGTACGGGGTAGATACATCATAAACTCAAAGATCTCAAGCTCCAAAATGGATAAATTGGACGAATCTAAGAAAATCCCCAAAAATTCCCAAAACTAGGGTTCTAAGGAATTTACCATGATTTGGAAGATAAAAATGTATTAGATGTTATGTAATCTTTGTTATTCAACCAAAGATGATGATAGTTGGAGAAGGATCTCCCCAAAATGTCCCAAATCGCCTTATCTTCACTGCTCCCATCGGAAAAGGAAAGAAAGGATGAAAAATGACGAGTGCTGGGGTTGACTGCACCTTATATAATATGCCAGGTTAGCGCGCGCTAGAAATTGGGGCTAGCGTGCGCTAATGGGTTCACCTGGTAGTCCATTGGATACTGACCTGAGACTTTAGCGTGCGCTACCACACCTTAGCGTGCGCTAACCATTGTCCTGCAAAAATTCCTGTTCACTGCCTAACTCCGCTAGCGTGCGCTACGACTGGGCACTAGCGCGCGCTACACAACACCTATAGCGTGCGCTAGCTGCTGCCTAGCGTGCGTTACCTGATAGTCCAGGAAGTAGAAATACCTCACTGCCTCTGCCGACTCATTTCGTTAGCGTGCGCTACGGGCGATGTTAGCGCGCGCTACCAAACACGAATAGCGTGCGCTAGCTAACACCTAGCGTGCGCTAACTGCTAGTCCAGAGAGAAGATTCCGCTACTGCCTCTGCCATGCTCCGAACGTTAGCGCGCACTAAAGCTCAAAGCTAGTGTGCGCTACTCAAGTAGAAATACCGTGCGTTAGCCTAGGCCTAGCGTGCGCTATCCGACTATCCCAGAACACTGCCGAAAGGTCCAGTCAACACGATCATGATCCAAAAAGGTACGAAACTCTAAATCAACATCAACAACATCTCAAAGTGTTTACAAAGCGACAAAAGAGGAAGAACAGCAAGGTCAAACATTCAATAAAAAGTACGAATATTGCATTCTCCCCCTCTAAAAAGGAGTTTCATCCCGAAACTTAAGAAATTAAAAGTTCGGGGTATTCCGAACACATTATATCTTCCGTCTCCCAAGTTGCCTCCTCGACTCCATGTCTCGACCATTGCACTTTAACCAACGAAATGGTTTTGTGCCGAAGATGCTTCTCACGACGTTCAAGGATCTTCACTGGCCTCTCCGGAAAGGTAACATCCTAGGCTACGTCAATCTCACTATAGTCGATAACATGACTTGGATTCAGCACGTACTTTCTCAACTGAGACACATGAAAAATGCTATGGACGTGACACAAAGCTGGAGGCAACGCCAAGCGGTAAGCTAAATCTCCAACTTTGTCCAAAATTTCAAAAGGTCCGATATACCTCGTACTAAGTTTCCCCTTTTTTCCGAAGCGGAAAACTATCAGCGACACCTTGAGTAGAACATGGTCTCCCACTTCGAATTCTAAAGGTCGACGACGAGTATCAGCATAAGATTTTTAACAGCTCTGGGCGGTCAACAACCGGTTCCTGATAATAGAAATCTTCTCCTTAGTCTCCATCAACATATCCAGCTCCGTTCCGACTAGCATAGAAGCTTCGTCCCAACATAATGGCGATCTATACCTCCTGCCAGAAAGTGCCTCGAACGGTGCCATTTTGATCTATGCATGCCAACTATTATTGTAGGCAAACTCGATTAACGACAAGTGAAGCTCCCAATCATTACTCCAGTCTAGGGCACAAGCCCACAACATATCCTCTAACATCTGAATCGTCCCCTTCGTCTGCCCGTCTGACTGAGGATGAAAATTCGTGCTCAATCTCAACTCGGTGCCCAGATGAACGACCTGCCAAAAATACGATTCGAAACGACCATCTCGATCGGAAACAATGGTCTTAGGGGCACCATGCAATCTCACGATCTCAGCTATAAAAGTTCGAGCCAATCTCTCCGGTCCCCAAGTATCCTTAATACCTACGAAGTGTGTAGACTTGGTCAACCGATCGATGATTACCCAAATCATATTCATTCCGACTCTAGTTCTCGGCATCCTAGTGATAAAATCCATAGAGATATCTTCCCACTTCCACTCGGGAATGGGAAACGGCTTCAACAACCCCACCGGTCGTTGATGTTCAATCTTGACTTGTTGACACGTCAAGCACCATAGTACAAACTCCATGACATCTTTCTTCATATTATTCCACCAAAAATTTCGCTTTAAGTCCTTGTACATCTTACTCGTTCCGGGGTGGATTGAGTAAGGCGTCATGAGCTTCTCAGAATTCTCCGCCTCAACTCTAGATCATTCGGAACACAAAGCCTGCCCTGAAATGTTAGTATACTATATTCTTGGACCATAAAACCAGGGGCTTTTCCTTTAATTACATCTTCATTCAGTTTAGAGATCATCGGGTCACTACACTGTTTCCCTTTGATGTCGTCAACCAAGGACGAATTAATTTCGAGAGTGCACAACTGTCCTTGCACTCTTTGAAGCCAAACTTCTATTCCTTGCTCGATTAAATCCTGATGAATCTTCATCTGAGAAGTGAGAACCTCGAGCATCTGAAGCGATGCCGATTTGCGGCTCAAAGCGTCCGCGACGACATTGGCCTTTCCCAGATGGTAAAGAATTTCTAAATCGTAATCCGTGATCAATTCCAACCAACGTCTCTGCCTCATATTTAGCTCTTTCTGACTGAAAATATACTTCAAACTCTTGTGATCGGTATAAATCCGACACGGTGATCCAAACAAATAATGCCGCCAAATCTTAAGTGCGAAGACAATTGCGGCCAACTCCAAATCGTGAGTAGGATAGTTCATCTCATACGGCTTCAACTGTCGTGACACAAAAGCTATCATCTTATCATGCTGCATAAACACACATCTAAGCCCTTGTCTCGAAGCGTCGCTATAAACTGCAAATCCTTCACTACCCTGTGGTAAAGCTAAAATCGGCGCTGAGGTCAAACGTCTCTTCAACTCATCGAAGCTCTACTATATCTCAACCGTCCAAACAAACTATTCTGTCTTCTGGAGTAATTTCTTAAGCGGCCGAGCGAGTTTCGAGAACCCCTCGACAAACTGACGGTAATACCCAGCAAGACCCAAAAAGCTACGAACTTCTGTAGCATTTTTAGGTGGTGCCCAATCTAGCATTGCCTCAATCTTCTGCGGGTCTACACGAATCCCTTCGGTCGAAATCACGTGGCCGAGAAACATAACTTCTTCCTACCAGAACTCACATTTCGAGAATTTTACATATAGGTGCTCGGCTCTCAAAACATCTAGTATCAAACGCAAGTGCCGGGCATGTTCCTCCTTATCCCGAGAATAAATCAAGATGTCATCAATAGAGACGACCACACAATTGTCCAGGTATTCGATGAATATCTTGTTCATTAGTTGCATGAATAATGTCGGTGCATTTCTCAATCCAAAAGGCATGACCACAATTTATAATGTCCGTACCTCATCCAGAACACAGTCTTCGGAACGTCGGATTCTTTCACCGGGAGCTGATAATACCCTGATCTCAAATCAAATTTTGAGAATACTGCGGCTCCCTACAATTGATCAAATAAATCATCTATACGAGGCAAAGGATGCTTGTTCTTGATGGTCACTTTGTTTAGTTTCCAGTAATCAATGCATAAACGTAGTGAACCATCCTTCTTCCTCAGAAAAAGAATAGGCGCGCCCTAAGGCATAGCGCTCGGTCTGATGTACCCTTTCTCCAATAGTTCTCCCAGCTGACTCTTTAATTCTTACATCTCGGAAGGTGCCATTCGATAAGGTGCCTTAGAAATCGGAGCCGCGCCAGGCTCTAGGTCAACCGAAAATTCTATCTCTCGATCCGGCAGTAATCCCGGGAGGTTATCTAGAAAAATGTCCCGATACTCATTAACAACTGGAATCGAAGAGAAATCGACTTCGCTCCCTTCCGTCTTCAAAGCATAACACCAATAGCCTGTGCAACCTTTATTCAAAAGTTTTACGGCCTTCATGGCGCTGATAAGCAACTTAGGTTGGCCTGATTTACGTCCCATAAATGAGTACTCGGAACCGTCTCTAGTCATCATAGTGATAACCATAGTATGGTAATTCATAATCGCTTGGTGACTGTCAAGCCAATCCTCACCTAAGATCACATCCCCGCCTTCCATATCAACCACACTCAAATTCGACAACCAATCCATACCGGCTATACTCACCGGAAAATTTCTAATCTCCCGATTCCCCACGATTCTATCCCCGCTAGGTAGTTTCACAATGAATGGAACGCAAGCAGTCATACAAGTTATATTCAAATGGCGTACACACTCCAAGGGGATGAAAGAATGTGTAGCACCCGAATTAAAAAGTACATGAACTAGATGAGTTAGGATATGAAAGGTATCTGGGGCCACTGCCGCATCGGGTTCATCTGCTCGACGCATCTCATAAACTCATGGGTGTGCCGAACCGACACTAAATCTCCCCCTCGAGCATTTTGACTCCTTCCCCATCATCTGCCATAACTCTGCTGTGATTGTCCAACTAGTTGCCGCTGATTCATACTCTGATCGAAAGGCGCTGGGGAAGAAGCCCGAGTATCCACAGTCTGATCTTGTTTGGGGAAATAAGCTGCCTATGTCCCATCTGTCCACAAGTGTGACACTTAAGGGGTGGAAATTGCACTCCAGATTAACGTGGCCTGGATGACCACAATTAAAACAAGTTACTGGGCGAGTTGAGGTGCCTGGAGAAGAACGAAAACTCCTCTTCCCTCTAGCAGAACATGACGACTGTCCTACAAAACGGTTAGTCGTCTGAGGTCTCTGGAAGTTGCCACCTTTAGAACTAGAAAAGTTACCAATGATCTTATGCTTCTTCGGTTCTTCTGCGGTATCATTGTTGGGACTTAATATGTCATATGCCAAAGCCATGTCTCGGTATTCCTTCAAGATAGTGCAATCAAACCTGGCCATATAACGCCGCAAATCTATATTCATCCGCATATCAAAGTAACGGATCTTTTCACGCTCATCCCGCACTTGATTCTTCACATGGATCAGCTGCTGGTCGTACTCCACTATCGCATGTGAAATAGGAATATTCTACGGCTTAGCCTCGAAAAAGGCTCAGATTTTGCCTTCTTGCACTGGACAAGGACAAAACTCAGCCTCCAGTAGCTCTTTAAACTCTCCCCACGTAGCAGCATGATCCTGAGGCTTGATAACTTTCCACTAAGTCGTGGCTTCCTTGGTAAGGAAGTACTAAGCAATCGGTACCTTCCTCACTTCCGGACAATCGACCACTTCAAACACTTTCTCTAACTCTACCAACCATTTCTCCCAACCCATCAGGTCTATAGCACCGCTGAACTGCGGAGGTTGCATACGGATTACATTCTGAAGCAAGGCATCCGATGTCGGGTTCGGATTGTTCAGCTGAACGGCTTGGGCCAGGATACTCATCTGGTTAGCCAATTGTTGAAGGACATTCGTAACTCCAAAATCTGTGTTATTCCCTTGGCCGGTCTACTGGTCGTGATGACCCTCGGTATCAGGATGCACTGAGTTAGATAAACTAGGGGTGGTCAACCCCGCACAGGAACTAAGAGAAGCGGCCACGCCACGTCCTCGTCCGTGTCCACGACCACGGCCTCGTCTCTATCCCCTGTCAGCAGACATTCTGAAGGATACACAAAGCACGTAAGTACATTTCAAATCGCACGTCATCGAAGTGACCGATTCCAAAAAATACCGAATCAAAAGTAAATCGATTAAGGAAACACTAGGAGAGTAAGAGGTCTTACAAATACCAGTCGCACTGTGATGATGGAAAAGTAATGATACTGTAGACAAACGATGACTCAATCGACCCAAAAGACCGACAGCCTAGGTATACATAATCCTAGGCTCTGATACCATATTCTATAACACCCCCAAGTTATTCAGGATATATTACAGCGCCGTGAGCCCCGCCATGGGACCCATAAGGCTATTTATATGCGGAACTATGAACTTTGACCGAGAAGGTCCAAGTACAATGAAATGTAAGACAATAAAAATGGTATCCAAACCATATCCAATACATCCGAATACAACACATCACAATTCAATACCACGGCAACAGAGGCCGAAACATCAAGGAAACCGAAAACAGTACTCGAGCATTTAAAAACCATTCAAGTACAACAACACTGAATGGTGGAAACACAAAACATAACCAGAGACAAGACACATCATCACAGTTACCCATCATCTTCATGCTGACCCGGTACATGTCTATCCACTCTCTTGGATCCTGAAATACATGAAAAGTATTTCCCCATAAAGGGGTTAGCCGTCGAATAGCTAGTACAAGTATATCGAATATGAAACACAATACTCCTCGATAATAAAGTAAAAGTAATCATCATATCATCAACTCAAGACTAGTATTCTAGTATAACTAAATCTCATAGCATCACATTCAATACATACATGATTAACCGCGGAACCGCACCAGAGGCTACGGAACCCTCAGAGGACCCGTCGGTCCGTCCCAGAGTGGTTAACCCAAAATATCCGCGGAACCGCACCAGAGGCTACGGAACGCTTAGAGGATCCGTCGGACCATCACAGAGTGGAAATATATATATATATATATATATATCATCATACAATTCATATATCTTACTTTCAAAGTCGAGAACGTACAATCATAAATATATACTTGCCTTCGAGACATCGAGAATCGTAAGGAAAAGAGTATAAGTTCGGTAGGTCCAAGATCGCACTTCCGGCACCTAAACGATTCGTAAGGAATACGATAATCAACAATCCATACTCAAATCACATGAAGAAACTCCCGAAACCCGCCTACGATACACGAAACTACAAGGATAAACATCTAGAGGTTTGAAAATTACCCAAACCCTCTCAAGTCCGGACAAGGTACAAAACAATCCATATAATCGTAGGGGAAACATGGGTACGGGGTAGATACATCATAAACTCAAAGATCTCAAGCTCCAAAATGGATAAATCGGACGAATCTAAGAAAATCCCCGAAAATTCCCCAAACTAGGGTTCTAAGGAATTTACCTTGATTTGGAAGATAAAAATGGATTAGATGTTGTGTAATCTTTGTTATTCAACCAAAGATGATGATAGTTGGAGAAGGCTCACCCCAAAATGCCACAAATCGCCTTATCTTCGCTGCTCCCATTAGAAAAGGAAAGAAAAGATGAAAATGAGGAGTGCAGAGGTTTACTTCCCCTTATATAATATGCCAGGTTAGCGCGCGCTAGAAATCGTGGTTAGCATGCGCTAATAGGGTCACCCGGTAGTCCAGTTGCTCCTGACCTGAGACGTTAGCGTGTGCTACCACACCTTAGCGTGCGCTAACTGTTGTCCTGCAAAAATTCCAATTCACTGTCCAACTCCGCTAGCGTGCGCTACGACTGGGAACTAGCGCGCGCTATGCAACACCTATAGCGTGCGCTACCTGATAGTCCAGGAAGTAGAAGTACCTCACTGCCTCTGCCGACTCAGCTCGTTAGCGTACACTACGGGCAATGTTAGCACGCACTACTAAACACGAATAGCGTGCGCTAGCTAACACCTAGCGTGTGCTAACTGCTAGTCCAGAGAGCAGATTTCGCCACTGCCTCTGCCATGATCCGAACGTTAGTGCGCGCGAAAGCTCAAAGTTAGCGTGCGCTACTCAAGTAGAAATTGTGTGCGTTAGCCTAGGCCTAGCGTGCGCTATCTGCCTGTCCTAGAACACTGCCGAAAGGTCCAGTCAACACGATCATGATCCAAAAAGGTACGAAACTCTAAATCAACATCGACAACATCTCAAAGTGTTTACAGAGCGACAAAAGAGGAAGAGTGGCAAGTTGAAACATTCAATAAAAAGTACGGATATTACACGTAACAACTTCCATACTTAGACCGAAATGCTGACTTTGAAGAACTTGATGTATGAGGTAATTATGAAAACACAGGACGGATTTTGCCCAACATACCCAATCCTCTGTATTAAGCCCTTCTTAATATGGTTGAGTTTACTAATATCAATTCAATCCACTAAAGAAACTAAAGAATTAATATTGAACTTCCAACCCAAATCCCAATTTACGAGATCAGGCTCCTTATTTAAATATATTATATCTCATGTTTAAGATATCGAATGTCCATTAATTAATCTGAACTACTGACAGAATTAATTAATTAATTTCTTATCCAAGAGTAGTGCCACTCGAACCATCTTATTATATCAGAATTAAATACACCAGCAGGGTTTAATATAATAATCATTATCGAGCTCCTTAAGGGGATATAATCAACCCGCACGAGTCAGGACACGATTTCTAGTTATAATATTTGTCATATAAATAATATTATTGCCCAAGATACAAAGCTTATTGAGTCAGTCATTTTGACTCTCACCCATGGCAAATCAATGCAATAAATATTATAAATACACCATAAATATTATATACTTAGAATTAAGAAATAATAATTATCCGACATTTATATTCTTCTTACAGTTATTACAAAAGACACTATCTCACTTCAATCCTGTTCAACGTATGAGAATACGCTAATGCATGCTAATAGTCAAGACCAACTAATCTCAAGCATACACTACAACCTTTCACATAATTTGGCTAATAATTATATAGATTGTGAGCTATTGTATTATTTTATAAGGTACCGATAATGTGATCTTCCATGTGACACCAACATACCACATTATCTACAATATAAAATAATTAGACATTTCATTTGCATAACCATAACGTGAATAAATATGCAAAACATGTGATTAAATGTTATTAATATTCTCATAGGTAGTTACAGGGAAATAAGGTAATACAATCATAAAGTATGCTTTGCAGTATTCAAACTTAGCACTTGTTAATAAGGCACTCATCATTTCTTTCAGGGTTCAATTTTTTCGTTTAGCAACTCCATTTGACTGAGGAGCATAAGGAGCAGTCGTTTGATGAATTATACCTATATCAGCGAATAATTGTTTAAAAGGTGCTACATACTCACATCTCGGTCACTTCAGACTGCTTTTATTTTACAATTTAGTTGATTTTCAGCCTCATTTTTATTCATTATAAAGGCCTCAATTGCTTCATCTTTACTTCTCAAAAGAAACACATAACAATATCTTGTGCAATCATATATAAAAGTGATGGAGTATTTTTTTACCACTTCTGGTTTGCACATATTTTATGATACACACGTCAGTGTGAACTAATTCTAGAGGAGTAGTATTCCTTACCAGCTTTATCTAGAGCTATAAATTTTGATTTCATGGTAGATTGGGCTATACAAGTTTGCTTGATAGGTTTCCAAGATACAACTCTACCCCCAATAGTAAATACATACCTACTTGTAGAGTAAGAGTTTAGTGTCTGAAATCTAAGTAGCATCAGTATACCATTCTAATAGTGGAGGATAATTACTATAAAATCGCCCATAACTTAGGGTGTACTTTAAGTATCTTAAAACACTAGTCAATGCATTCAAGTTCCCTTTACTCGGATTACTCGTGAATCTGATCATCTTGTTCATAGAAAATGCCAAGTATAGTCGTGTACAATTCGTAGTATACGTTAGGCTTTCGATTACTTTTGTATATTCAACTTGAGCCATTGG
Organism: Orobanche coerulescens; assembly: GCA_033398695.1. Lineage (NCBI taxonomy): Eukaryota > Viridiplantae > Streptophyta > Magnoliopsida > Lamiales > Orobanchaceae > Orobanche > Orobanche coerulescens. The sequence continues at coordinate 153,624,113 of CM065803.1, forward strand.
ATCACTTCTATTCTTACTTAAATAAACACTCGTATAAACAAGTGTTTTTACAGGTGGGCTGTCAAAAGCGTTGAACTTCTTTAGCACTTACTCAACATAATGAAATTGTGATAAGAAGATATCTTATGACATTCTACTAAATTTAATTTCAACAATTTAATCATATAAACCCAAATCCTTCATGTCGAAGATTCGACTTAACATCCTTTTGTGTTCACAATTACTTCATTGCTACTACCCTTGATCAGCATATCATCTACATATAAACATACTATGACAAATGACTCACCTGTACCTTTAATATACACACATTTATCACATTCATTAATTTAGAATCCCTTTGCCAACATAGTTGTGTCAACCTTCATACGATATTGTTTAGGAGCTTGTTTTATCCCACACAGTAACTTAAAACGTTTACACACTTAATTTTCCTGACCAAGCGCAATGAAATCTTCAGGTTGTTCTCGATAAATTTATTCTTCTAATTCACCATTCAATAATGCAGTTTTCACGTTCTGTTGAACACAACTGTTTAAAGCATTTTTCTATTCAGTCATGTTGGATGTGTTTTACTTTTCTTAAGTAAAACACCTTCAGCCTGTATGCTGTATCCAACGTACTTTAAGTCTTTGCTGTATGAAATAGGCTCTGTAGGATAGACTTTGGAAGATCTCTTTTACTGTATGGATGGGTTGTATGACGAGTCCTAACAACTTTCATACTTAACGACATTCTGACTCCTTTGAGACTTCTTGCTGTATGTTGGCAATTATCAAAATAGGAATGTTTATCCCAATAATTTCCTACCTTTTGATAATGCCAAAACTCTCTCTAGATGCCTTCAGAGAGGCTGTCTTCAAGTCTTCTGTCCGACTGATGTGATCTTCAATACTTCGTCTAGAAATGTGAACTGCTCGCAGGCAAGTTCTAAAAATGAAGAATCCTACATGATTAAGTGTATTACAACTGAACTTATGATTGATGCATAGGAAAAATCTTACACAGTGTAGTCTAGGTTGGATACAATTTAATCTTTGAACTATTCGCAGATAAGTTCTCACAGCTTTAAGACTTAACAAGTTTATACTTGTTCAAATATAGCAAAAGCTTCGTAATGAAATAATATAACAATAAATGTCGATTACGAGCTGTAGCATTTCAAGAGATCAAATTTTATTGATAATGAAAAAAAATACAAATCTTTAAAGATAAAAATGCAAAACAAATACTACCAACTATATTGGTAAGCTTACAGAAGAAACAAATACATTGCAAAGGCTATCAGGTTAACTCCTATACTGAGAATGTCTCCAGGGCCTCCGATCAGGTTCACTAATAGTTCCTTTCCACCAGTTGACTATGGAGTCCTTGCCTCGATCCCTATAGATACTTTTTTCCTTCAGGGGATTGATCATAAGCAAGGATCCAGTCTTCCGGATTGGTGAGGCGTTCACCATTCTGGGGTTTGGATTTTAACATCAGCTGTAGAGGGAGCCTTCCTTCTGCCAAACGCCTCGAGAACTCATTTGCGGATTCCTCCAGAGTCTTGCATATGTTGAACATGACAGAATCCCTGATGAGTATACAAGAGTATCTCAGCAGTTCATTTTTCTTCCTATTCTTCAGATCATCGACTGAAGGCTATTTGTCGGTGGGCAGCAATATCTCAGCGGGCTTACACAGATTGTTCTTCCAGGGGATGTTGGGATCCTAGAACTCAGTTCGAGAGCCAGATAACCTGTATCCTCTTGAAGCTTGACTAGACCTGGGTGAGGCCAATCGCCCAATAGCAGTGGCAACACTTTCTTCCAGCACTACACCTATCTCTCTTTCTCTCTCCATTATCCATCTCCGAGCAGCCTCTCTGGACTCTTCCCCCTTTTTGGCATCATCAAGATCTGATACTGTGCTATGAATTTCCTGTAGGATCTTCATGGACTCATCCTATTTGGTCGTCAGATTATTGACTTTCTCAACCAGAGTACCGAGCACCAGAGACGTATCGTCTAGATTGTGATCGTGGTCAGTAAGCCTGGTGCTGGTATGGTGAAGGACAGCAATCGTCTTGGCCTCCTGAGCTTTTCTTGTTCTTTCCTTAGGATTTTCTCATGATGTTGCTTGAGTTGATTTAGTGCTTGCCACAATGCGTCAGGCATTAGGCGTAACGCGTCTTCAACGTCGTTGATTGCAGATTTCAGTTTGGGGAGCTCATTCTGGGCAGTCTCTCTCATCCAATCGATTTTTTTCCCAACATCATACAGTGTCTTTACGGTGTCTTGCAGGAACACTGTCTGTCGGCCGATGGCATGGAGTTGCTCGATGCGGGCCTCAGTGCGCGGGGAGCCAGGGTGTGCAATTTTTGAATCATCAGGTTCTCTAAGTTGACGGAGAACCACATGATGATGGGGGTCATCGAGGTATGTCTTCCGCTAATAAACCATCATTGGAATCTGATTTTGAGCTAACAGAGATGGGATATACAGGAGCATCTGGAGTAGGAGCTTCAGAAGCAGGATCTTCGGAAGGAAGTTCTGTATGATCAGTCTCGGATACAGGAGGGACTGAATCCACTTGCCCGGTTTCTTCTACTGTAGTCGGGAGTGCAGGAGTGACTGAATCCTCCCGTCGACTCTCATCTTCCGCCTGATCCGGAAGAGGGACTGAATCCTCTTGGCGTATGGCGCATGCGTCGTCTTCATGTTGCAGGACAGGCTGGGCGTCCTGTTGGAGAGCCGATTGCTCTTCATAGGTGACATGAGGGATTTGTTCCTCCTATTGTTGGTCGTGAGCAGCTTCCTGTTATAGGGGAGGGGACTGTTTTTGTCAGATGTCCCCTGACCCTGTTGGTTTTGGTGTTTGGCCATCTCACCTTCTTGGCCTCTTCACGGCTGATCCTCAGACTGTCCTGTAGGGCATCGTCATCGTCGTCCGAGGTAGGGTTGGAGTGGTGGATGTTTGATGGATCTTTTTCACTGGACTGTGACTTCCCTTTCAGTCTATCCTTCTCTTTTGCCTTGAAATAGTCAGAGGTTTGCTCTTGGCAAAAGTGATCTTCCCAGCGGATCAGGACTTCGACGTTCTGGGTGTCCGTGACCTCCAGAGCAAATAATTCCTTTTACTTCTAGTCGGCCCTGTGGTATAGGGTGTCATATGGGGCGACCCTCTAGGACTTCCAGATTTTGAAGCGTTCGTACGCTTGCTCGATTTGTACCTATAGGAGAATATTATTGATTATGTTAGTGGGTGAGGGACTCCGTACAGTAGTTGGGTGTACCGTCCATATGGGATCCTCAATAGAGATGGGAGCCTGTTGTGGAAAGGGATCCCGAATAGGGGATGGTGCCCTGTGGGGAGAGGGACTCTATACAGGGGTGGGTACCCTGTTAGGAGTAATGGATTTTGGTTCCGAAGGGGCAGCCGAGTCGCCGGATTCTTCCAACTTGGCAAGCAGTTGGTCATCGGTCATAGCCGCCATAGGCTCAGGATTTGCTGCTTCAGCAACAACTGCTTCTTCAATATGGGTTGCGCCCTGTGGGATGGGATCAGTGACAGGAACAGAGGGGGACTCTACAGTAACCATTGCAGTTACTGTAGGCTCAGCTTTGGAAGAATTCTTGGTCTTCTTATTCTTCTCGATGGCATGAGGCAAACAACTGTCAGAGGTACTTCGATTCCTATTCTTGTCCTCGCTCGAGATTCTTTCAGTGACGTCCCTCAGGTCACTTGAGATAGGCATGCTTTGAGGGTGCGACCACTTAGCAATCAGGGGTGACTTGTTGAACACTGTGCCAGTAATTCCACCAATGAATTTTCCAGGGCTAATCTTCTTAGCATCGGCATATTGTTTCATTCTGCAGTGAGTGAGGATGTAGTCCGGGATGAGGCCAAATGATTTTTTTGCAGGTTCAGGTTTTGCAGCCTCCTCCTATATCCTTTTCAACAGGACCTGACACCAGTTCATTTTTTCTCTAGACATGATGGCGACCATCATTCTGAAGCGTATTTTGCTGCACATTTCGAAAGATCCTGTCTGGTTCTCAACCACCCGGCAACAGAAGTCATGAAGGTACACGTATGGCAGTGTGAAATTTTTATTGTGGCATGATGGGTGACATTCTTGGCATTCTCTTCACCAGTGAACAACCTCCAATAGACTGTCAGCAAACTCTCCATCCCCGAACGTCTCTAATTCTTCCATTTTCAGGCCATCAGATGGTAGCCTATACAGTTTCTCCAGCAGTTCTCTATTCACAGATACTTCAATCCCTGTACTAGCATCGTTTTGCTAACCCCTTTGGGGGTGGCCATTTGTTTTGATGTTCAGGTAGCCGAGGAGCGGGGAAACAGCCACAGTACCGATGTGACGACGAAGGGGTTCAGTGATGTTTGTTGTTGTTTGTGATTTGTCTTCTTGGTTCAATTTCAGTACTCGAGTACGCGTGTCTTATTAATATCATTTCGATATGGTTGTATTAATTAACTCGTTGAAGCAGTTGGAACCGGTTTTGTAATTTGAATTTCTGTAGTATTGATGGATTATATTTACATTTCTTTTATTTAGCCTTGTAAATCCTTACTTAAAGGGTTTACGGCGCTGTAATTATTCTGAATATCTCGGGGTGTTACAGAATATGGTATCGGAGCTAAGATTCATGGATATCTTAGCAGTCGGGTTTTAGTTTGGGTCTGTTTATGTTATTTGATTTACGGGTCATTCGTAACATCACTGTTCATCCAAAAGTCGTCATGTGGACCGTGGTTGTAAGTCTCCTAATCTCTTATACTACCATTTTCTTAAATTCTGTTTTGTGAGTATTGACGGGCTTTATTTTTTGAAAATTTTGTCCTGGATATTGAGAAATTGTATTTACAGTATATTGAGGGGAGGACGAGGACGCGGACGCGGTCGTGGACGCGGACGTGGTAACATGAGACAGGAGGATTCCGCAACTACCCCAGAATTATCATCTAGTCGAACCGATTACCATTATGGAGGGCAGCAGGGATCAACGAATGACGACGCAAATCCTAACATGCCGGGAGTGCTTCAACAGGTGGTGGCTCAGATAAACCAGTTCGCTCAGGTAGTTGACCGCATGCAGACAGCGATGGGATAGCAGCACCACGAGGATAACCGGGGAGACAGATGGCTTGCTGAGGTGGTCAAATTGCACCCGCCAAAATTTGACGGATCTGCTGAGGCACTTACTTGGGATCATTGGCTGAAGGAGTTAGAGAAGATATTCACGGGTATTAACTGTCCCGAGGACCGAAAAGTTCCTATTGCCCAGTATTTTCTGACTGGGGAGGCTTTTGACTGGTGGGAGGCGATTCGACCCGAGAATCATAATGCTGACTGGACGGAATTCAAACTAATGATGGAAGCACAATATTGTCCTCGTCCAGTTAGGGAGGCAAAAATCCGAGAGTTTTTCTCACCACAGAGTTCGGAAGCATCTGTGACAGACATAATCAAAACTTTTAACCATCAGCTAACTTGTGTGCGACACTTGGTCAGAACGGAGACAGAAAAGATTTTTCATTTCGATATGCGAATGAAGCCGGAGATTCAGCAGTACATGTCCGGATTCGAGTGTACTACGTTGCGACAGTATCAAGACAAAGCGCTGGCCTACGACATGAAAGAGGCGGCATGGAGAAATCGATGGAGGCAAAGAAGCAAAAAGTGACCAGCAACTTCTCGGAAAACAAGAGTGGTGGGCCCCGCAAGGGCCAGTCTTCCTTTTATTCCGCTAGGAAACCTCCACATCCTTCTAGAGGTGGAAAGAAGTTCCGAACAACGTCAGTAGTTTCGGACGCATCAAAGAAATGCTACAATTGTGCTCGAGCAGGGCATATTCGACGTGATTTCCCCGCATCTTCTGTGACTTGTTTCGATTGTGGGCAAGAAGGGCACAGTGCGGCCTTCTGTGGAGTTGCTAATAGATCTTTTGGTACTCGCACTCCAGCGCCAGTTCCGAAGGAGATAAGTGTGAACCAGACACAACAGAGTGGATTTCAGCAGCAAAATGTTGGGAAGAGAGAGACATCCAGTGCTGGGTCCGTTCCTCCGCGCCTGTACGAGATGAGGAAATCTGACGATCAGAACACTGCTGTTGCATCAGGTACGATTCAGATCCTTTTGCAACCAGTTAGTGTCTTATTCGATTCCGGAGCTACACATTCTTTCATATCATTGAACTGTGTTAATCGTTTGAAAATATCGTGTTTATTTGATTATGAACCATATATTGTGGGTTTGCCGAGCGGAGAGAGAATTGTGGGAACCCTAGAAACTAGAGATTTTCCAGTGTCTATAGGAGGGAGAGATTGTCCATCAAATCTTATTGTAGTTGACATTCATGGTGACGATTTAATTCTCGGAGACGATTGGCTCAACCGTTATGGAGCTATTCTGAATTACCGAAAGAGAGTCATTTCTATCATTGCCAATGATGGATCTGAACACTTATTCAGAGGATGGAGACCGGGAAGCTCGGGAAAATTGATCAAAGTGATGAAAGCTGTGAAATTACTGAAGCAGGGATGCCATGGACTTTGGTGCTATGCCATGAAGAAAGAAGGAGTAGAACTCTCATCTATTCCAGATGTGAATGAATTTTCAGATGTATTCCTTGACGAACTACCTGGGTTACCTCCGCAGAGAGAAGTGGAGTTCACTATCGAATTAGAGCCTGGAGCCGCTCCTATTTCCAGAGCACCATACCGCATGGCGCCAACCGAGATGTATGAACTAAAGAAGCAACTGGAGGAATTATTACAGAAGGGTTATATTCAACCTAGCGTTTCTCCTTGGGGAGCGCCCGTTCTCTTTGTCCGGAAGAAAGACGGATCCCTTCGGTTATGTATTGATTACAGGGAACTAAACAAGGTGACGATCAAGAACAAGTATCCTTTACCTCGGATCGATGACTTGTTTGATCAACTGGAAGGAGCAAGGGTATTCTCGAAGATTGACTTACGATCAGGATATCATCAGTTGAGAATTAAGGAATTGGATATACAGAAATCTGCTTTCAGATCCCGGTACGGGCACTATGAATTCGTGGTGATGCCATTCGGACTTACCAATGCTCCTGCGGTATTTATGCAACTGATGAATCGGGTATTCTTAGAATACCTAGATAAGTTTGTGGTCGTTTTCATTGATGAAATCTTGATCTATTCGAAAGACACAGAGGAGCATGCCGAGCATTTGCGTGTGGTTTTGAGCACCTTGAGGAATGAACAGTTTTATGCGAAGCTTTCCAAATGCGAGTTCTGGCTTAGGGAAGTAACCTTCCTTGGGCATGTGATATCAGCTGACGAAGTTCAGGTGGACCCGAAGAAAGTCGAAGCAATCTTGGAATGGGAAGCTCCTAAAAACGTGAAAGAAGTCCGAAGCTTCTTAGGACTTGCTGGATATTATCGCCGTTTTGTAGAGGGATTTTCCAAAATTGCTCGTCCACTCACTCAGCTGTTACAGAAAACTCAAAAGTTCACGTGGGATGAGAAATGCCAGGCTGGTTTTGATGAACTTAAGAAGAGACTGACGACAGCACCTATATTAGCATTACCAGATGGAACTAATGGATTCATGGTATATAGCGACGCTTCAAATCAGGGTCTGGGATGTGTGTTGATGCAAAAGGATAAGGTGATTGCCTATGCCTCTCGGCAGTTGAAACCGTACGAAGTAAATTACTCGACTCATGATCTGTAGTTAGCAGCTGTGGTCTTTGCCTTGAAAATTTGGCGACATTATTTATACGGTACTCATTGTCAGATCTTTACAGATCATAAAATCCTCATGTACATTTTCAGTCAGAAATAATTAAACATGAGGCAAAAAAGGTGGCTGGAATTGATCAAGGATTACGACTTGAAAATTCTCTATCATCCTGGTAAAGCAAACGTAGTAGCCGACGCATTGAGCCGAAAACCTATTTCTCTTCGAGTGTTGGAAGCACTTACGTCCCAAACCAGCATTCAACGAGAACTGATCCGCGAAGGGATTGAAGTATGGGCACCAGAAATCCAAGGGCAACTATATGTGATGGAACTGACTTCGTCGCTAGCCGAGGAAATCAAATCTAAGCAGTTGAACGATTCTCTGATCCTTCGGTTATGTGACGAAGTAAAGAAAGGAAAGGCCCCAGGATTCGTGATACAAGATGATGGAGTTCTGAGATTTCAGAGTCGACTTTGCGTTCCCGATGATGATGATTTGAGACGGACAATTCTGAAGGAAGCTCACAGCGCGCCCTATTCTATCCACCCGGGCAGCAGTAAGATGTATAAGGATCTTAAACAAAACTTCTGGTGGGGAAATATGAAGAAGGACGTAGCAGAGTACGTTTCGAAGTGTTTGACTTGTCAGCAGGTTAAGATTGAACATCAGCGACCTGCCGGAATGTTAAAGCCGCTTCCGATCCCTGAGTGGAAGTGCGAGGATATCTCGATGGATTTCATCACCAATATGCCAAGGATCAAGACGGGAATGAACATGATTTGGGTTATAGTTTATCGACTAACCAAGTCGGCTCATTTCCTAGGAATTAAAGATACTTGGGGACCCGAGAGATTGGCGCGAGTATTTATTGCGGAGATAGTCAGATTGCATGGGATGCCGAAGACCATTATTTCAGATCGATATTGTCGCTTTGTGTCGCACTTCTGGAAGGCAGTTCATAGGGCTTTGGGGACTGAGCTCAACTTTAGCACGGCTTATCATCCCCAAACGGGCGGTCAGTCCGATAGGACTATACAAACAGTAGAAGACATGCTTAGAGCTTGTGCCTTGGATTGGCCGACTGATTGGGAAGTTCACTTGCCATTGATTGAATTCACCTAAAACAATAGTTGGCATGCTTCTATTAAGATGGCACCATTTGAAGCTTTGTACGGGAGAACATGTCGATCACCCCTGTGCTGGGATGATTCTTCAGACTTGATCGGGACGGAACCGGAATTGATATTTCAGACTCAAGAGAAGATATCTTTGATTCGGGAAAGACTGTTGACTGCCCAGAGTCGACAGAAGTCTTATGCAGATGTGCGTCGTCGCCCTCTAGAGTTCGACATTGGGGACCACGTACTATTGAAGGTGTCTCCTACGCGAGGAATTTTCCGTTTTGGGAGGAAAGGTAAGCTATGTCCGAGATATATCGGGCCATTTGAGATCCTCGAGAGAGTTGGGGATTTAGCCTACAGGTTGGCCTTACCGCCATCGCTGAGTCACGTTCACAATGTGTTTCACGTATCCCAATTACGGAAGTATGTACCAGATCCTAGTCATATCATTGAGTTCGATGAAATCAAGATAGCTAATGACGACACCTTCGAAGAGAGACCAATCAAGATACTTGAGAGTCGGATTAAACAATTGAGGAATAAACCAATACCCTTGGTTAAAGTACAATGGTCACGGCATGGAGTTGAAGAGGCCACTTGGGAAACGGAGGACAGTATGAAGACTAGATATCCAGAGTTGTTTTCATCTTAAGTTTCGGGACGAAACTTCTTTTTAGGGAGGAAGGATGTAATACCCGAGATTTCTAATATGTATTTGGAACTTGTGATATTGTAATTGTTGCATTTTGATCTGAGCATTATTCTTCGTATTTTATAATCCGGTGTTGTTGAGCGCATGATTTCATGAATGTGATTTAAATTGTGATTCTGCGCAAGTAGCGCACGCTATCGACTAAGTGTGGCGTACACTAATTTGGATCCGTAGCGCACGCTATGCATGAACATTAGCGCACGCTATACGTAGTCAGCATGATTACGACAGGGTGGTAGGTGAGATCGGCTGAGGATTTCGGTCGGATCATGTCGGGATGAACCTGGACGGCTTTCGGGAAAAGCCAAGTCAACGCGGTAGCGCACGCTAATGATATGTGGATAGCGCACGCTAAATGCTGAGTACAGTGAAGTCAGTAAGCTTCGTATGACCGTTAGCGCACACTATGAGTATGGACTAGCGCGCGCTAATAACCATTTTCTATAAATAAGACAGCATCCTTTTTCATATTTTCAGCCTTTTCACTTCCCACATCCGAATTCTTGGACTTGGAGAGTCACTCTCTTCATCCTAAACCCTTCATATCATCATCCTAGCTCGAGTTTGAAGATTGTAGATCATTGGAGATTGGTGTTCAAGCTCTCGGTGTTGGATTTTCTTCAAGTTCCTTCGTGTTCTTCGCTACTTTGAGGTAGGTGATTCTTCACCAATATTAGTAGTATTCTGAAGGATGTTTTGATCATGATTTGGGTTTATCTAGTCAGTTAAATTCGTAAGTAGTCGAACCACATGTGTTAGAAGGATATTTTCGATGTTTCGGTACTTCTTCATCATATAAACCATTGAACCTTTTAGTGCTTGAACTCCTAGCATATTCATGAAGCTTCAAAACCGATTGTGACCAGTATTTGGAGATTACCAAGTTCTTATGTCTTTACACAAAAGGAATCATACGTTTTGGGACATGGAATGGATGAACTTAGGATATTTTCTTGAAGATCAAAGATAAATTATGGTGTTGTAATGATTATACGTATCATTGTATCTCGTAGTCGTTTAATCCGTAAAGATTTTTCACAAACCATATGAGCATGATATGCACGGATATGACATGTATTAGCATGGAAGATTTCATGAGTTTTGTTCACCATTAGATTAAGTGTTCTGCCAGTAGTAAACTGCCATGCACGATTAGCGCACGCTAAGATATGTATATTAACGTACGCTATCGGGAATGAGTTAACGTACGCTATGTTTGGTACGTAACGTACGTTATGTCATCAGCCGAGTCAGTAGGCTGATCAGAGAGAACTGTCAGTACATGGCTAGTGTACGCTAGACTTGGTCAGTTGCGTACGTTAACAGGCAGGCTTAGCGCACGTTACGTAGAGTACGTAGCGTACGCTAAGTGGTTCGGGCAGATTACATATTTAGAGCCTTTGGCCGTAGACCGGATTGATGGGCATTCGTACGACTTGAGATAAATTCTATATTATTCCTTTTGTTAAGGTTCGAGCTTGCTACGTTGATCGAAGGAGACGGCCTTTGAGTGTGTTGAGATCGTTGAAGAAATTTGTTCTTGCCATCCTTGAGGCAAGTATCGTAATTTGTTAATATTCATATTTTGAGTATACATGTGGTTTATTCATGTTGTTGAACATGGGATTTATTTTGTTAAATTGTCATGATATTCGTTATTCAGTGTTTGTATGTTCATGTTGATGGACATAGCGATTTTGCATATATGTATGCATGAGTTGTGTTTGTGTATGTTGTACGATCTATGCTGAGGGTGCTGGATCGGATGTCCACCTCGTGTTGGTCCGACGGGATCATCTTGGGATCTAGGCTGAGGGCGCTGGATCATTGGACGGGTTTTTCGACCTCGTGTTGGTCCGACGGGATCATCTTGGGATCTACGCTGAGGGCGCTGGATCATTGGAATACCCATGTTGTGTTAATGGAATCTTGTGGATTCGCATTGTCGGATTCCGGTAGCGGAAGTCCGTGTGGTGTATCTTGTTATGTATTGTTGATGTATATTCGATTTGTTTAAATGATACTTGTACTAGCATCATTTTGCTAACCCCTTCGGGGATGGACATTTGTTTTGATGTTCAGGTAGCCGAGGAGCGGGGAAACAGCCACAGTACCGATGTGACGACGAAGGGGTTCAGTGATGTTTGTTGTTGTTTGTGATTTGTCTTCTTGGTTCAATTTCAGTACTCGAGTACGCATGTCTTATTAATATCATTTCGATATGGTTTTATTAATTAACTCGTTGAACCAGTTGGAACGGGTTTTGTAATTTGAATTTCTGTAGTATTGATGGATTATATTTACATTTCTTTTATTTAGCCATGTAAATCCTTACTTAAAGGGTTTACGGCACTGTAATTATTCCGAATATCTCGGGGTGTTACAAGATCGAGGTCGTCGGCTAAAGTATATTATTTTTTCTTTCGAAAAAGTGTTTAGCCGCCGACCTTGATCTAGGTCGTCGGCCAAACCATTACAATATTATTTTTTTTTTCGGAAAGAGTTTAGCCGACGACCTAGATCGAGGTCGTCGGCTAAAGTATATTATTTTTTTTTTTAAAAAAGTGTTTAGACGCCGACCTCGATCTAGGTCGTCGGCTAAACCATTACAATATTATTTTTTTTTCGGAAGGAGTTTAGCCGACGACCTAGATCGAGGTCGTCGGCTAAAGTATTTTTGTTTTTTTTTTGAAAAGTGTTTAGCCGACGACCTACATCTAGGTCGTCCGCTAAACCATTGCAATATTATTTTTTTTTTCCGAAAGGAATTTAGCCGACGACCGAGATCAAGTCGTCGGCTAAATTTTTTTTTTTTCGGTCGGCTAAACGTTATCTCCGTCGTCGGCTAAACATCTATAATATAGCCGACGACTATTTTGAAATTTAGCCGACGACTTCCACCAAGTCGTCGGCTAAAACCCTTTAGCCGACGGTAAAATGAGTCGTCGGCTAAAGTGCGAAGTTTAGCCGATGACACTTTATAGTCGTCGGCCGTTTTTTTCGGGTCGTCGGCTAAAGTAATTTTTTTGGTAGTGTGAAGTGTTCTCTGTATTGTTTACGTTGTGTAATCGTGTCTTTTCCAATGCTGGAGGTCTCCTATTTGTAGAAGAGGAGGTTGTTGGGATGTCTCTGTCCCACACGGGCGATCGCCGTTCCTGCATTAAATTAAGCGTGCGATCATCCCAGCACGTGGGACTGTTTCCTTAAAGTCTACAGCTGCTGCTGGCATACAGATGCGCGAACCAATGAGGAGGCGACATGTGCCCCATGTCGCAGTCTTGGGATGTCCGACCTAGGACCTTTCATCGGGTCTATCGGTAGGTGAGGCCGTCCTTGTCACTGACAACTGCTGACGGGCTAGAGTCAAGCCTGTTCCTGCGGCGCCTTTTGCGGATATGCATGTGGGCCTTCATCCTGAGATTTGGTCTTCGCAGACTTTGACGGATGTTGGTTTTACACGTGGCATAGGACGATCGTCCTCGGTCGGGTACTAGAGGTAATCGCCAGGTAGGGCTGTTCTCGGTCCGGTTCGGTCCGGGTATTGTCTTCCTGGGTCTGGACCGTTAAGGTATCGAGTATTACTGGTTTCGGTCCTTATCGGTTTAGGGTCCCAACTTCGATACTTGTATCCGGACCGCTAACGTTTCGGGTGAGTATCGGTCCCGGGTATTCCGGGTGGGTTCTCGGGTATCTTGCATCATTAAAAGCCCTAATCACCAAAACCTCATAATTGAAACAAGATTGGAGGGTTTTCCTCAAATGTATGCTAAGGAAATTAAGAGATAAGGTCTTTTAAACTTATTTTTTCTATATGTACTAGTACCTTATACAATATTTTGTACAATGTATGTTTATGAAAAATTACCGGTTTTTTTACCGGGATAATGGTTTCGGTCCTTATCGGTTTCGGTTCTAACTTCCATACCAGTATCCGGACCGCTAACGTTTCAGGTGAGTACCGGTCCCGGGTATTATCGGACGGTTCTCATGCGGTTCTCGAGTATACTTGGACCGCTAACAGCCCTGCCAGGTGCCAAGAAACGATCGCCCTGGACGTCGTCCGCTATGCACTTGACCATGATCTGGCATCTTCGGTTGGCACGTCTACCTTGGTCTATTTGATGCTGGTTTCCGTCGCTCGGCCCTTATGCCGATCGCCTTAGAGGCGTATAAATTGCCGCATAACACTCCTTATGATCCCTAGAGTAGTCCAAAGCCTATAAATAGGACAAGAGGGGGGTTCGTCCGCGACATACATCATCCAACACAAGGATTTCGATTTTTTTCTTAGTGTTTAATTGTGAATCTTGACTTGTGTCTTTGATTCCACAATTGAGATAACACTTTAATTCTTGCTACGAATCAGAATTACTTGAAGAAGAAAAATCGAGAGTTGTGAGAGGAAATATATTTCGGCCGATCCATCCCTGCAGTCCAAGCAAGATTCGGTAGCTCGTTGCCCACACAACATCCAGCTTAAGGTGGGATCATACTCTAAAAGAGATCAAGAAAGCAACCACTACGCTTCAAAAGGTAAATATCCTATGATCTTTGATATAGATTAGGATATTGAATTTACCAACACGTTTATTTAATAAATAATAAATAATATTTAAATTGGTTATTAATCTTAGTAGTTAATTAATTACCATGCCTAAATAAGTTTTGTGCTTGTGGATGCGTAAAACGCTTTTATCAAATTTTCCCCAACTTCACTTCCACTGTGTTTTATTTCTAACAATTGGTATCAGAGACAGATTTTAGGCTTTTGCTATTTTAATTAATTTTGGTGATTAATTGATAGCAATTTAAATATTCATGTAATTTGATGTTTGAGTATTTTGCGAGATGTGTTTTTGGAGGGAATATGATCCAATTATTATGGTTATGTGAATGGTTAATTTTATTATTTTTATGCAATTATTGGTTTGGCCCAGTTTTTAAGGCATGTAATGGGTTTCCCCATGAGAAAATCTATTGGTAGATCTAGGATCATATTTTTCGTGAAATTTTGTTGTAAATTTGATGTATTTTACTTTGTGTAAAATTGCAATCGAATTTGGAACTTGCTAGGATTGTTCATAGTATACTACATGCTTATAATAATGCTACATATTTATTTTCTTATATTTATGAAAATAATGGGCAATTGGTTATTTTAGAATATTGTAAAATTATTGGGGCTTTAATAAACACCAAAACAATAAATATTTATGTGAAGTTATTTGTAAAATGCATAAATTTCCTTACATATATGGTGTTGTATGTCTTCTTGATCCGGGTGTTAAAAAAAATGCTCGGAAATCTTTTTGATTATTATTATAATGCATTAGACATATTTTCTTTTAATAATAAACATTACGTAAATAAGCATGTAAAAATATTCGCTTTATTAGTTGATTTTTGCATTAGAAAGTACAAACCAGATGTTCTAGCATCTCAGTTGAAATAAAAAAATAAAGGTAGCTTTGATCAATTTTGCATCCTCAATTCTTTTCAAAAAAGCAAAATCACCATCAAGCTCTACTTCTTCAACCTCTTCTAGTCAAACTATAAATGAGTATTTTATGTGTTTGCATGAGCTTCATGCCGATTTTGAGATTTTAAAATGGTGGAAATTATTTCAAGAACAATATCCTATAGTGGCTAGAATTGTAAGAGATCTCCTTGATGTTCCAGCCTCAAAAATTACTTTGGAGTCCGCTTTTAGTGCAGATAGAAGAATTATAACTGATAGACGAATATTTATATCGCCTGATGTTGTGAAGATTCTGGTATGTAAAAAAGGACTCGGAACAAGCAGAACAATGTCAAAAAGAAAGGACGAACGAAGAACACGACCACAACGAGGATGGTGATCAGTTGATGATGCTTCATCCAAACTGGGAGCTTCAACGAGTGGCCAACTCTATGATTGAGCATATCATCCGACATTCAACCACAAACTATGCGGACTTTGATTCCTTTGAATAAGTAGGCAACTTAGTTTTGAAAATTAGATTAAATTTGAAAAATAATTCTAATTTTTACAAACTAAGTCCAAGTCCAATTTTCTTCCCCCTTTTCTCCCTATTTAATTAAATGGTAACAAATTTTTAAAGTTCAAAATGGATTTTTAATGGATTTTTAATTTAATGTTAATAGTTTTTTTTAAATTCAAAATAGATTTTTTTAAATTGATATTTTTAATTATAACAGATTTATTTGGAAAATTCAAAAATATTTCTTTATTTTGACTTTTTGACTTAATATTAGCATATTTTTTAAATCCAGAACAGAATTTTTAAAATCAAAACATTTTTTTTTTAAATTCAATTTTTCTAATATACGGTCCGGCCCAGCCCAGTCCACGAACATCCCGACCCACGAACAGCCCAGAGCAGGCGGATACGACCACCCAGGCCAGGCCCGGCCCGACCGTCCGCCACGTACATGGGCAATCCTGGACCGCCTAATCTCAACTCGGCCGGTGGTCTGGTATGGTTCGACCCCTGACCACCCCTAATGATGTTCGATGTTTTACAAAAAATAGTGCAATTTTTTATCTATCCCACGTGGGAGTATTTTTTTTGAAAATAGTACTCCCTCCGTCCATGAATTAAATTTCCGATTCCATTTTATTTTTTGTCCGTAAATTCCTGTTTCACTTTTTGTACCACCATACCCACTCCCTTTACATAAATTTACCACCAAATGCCATTGGTGGACCCACTCAAAACAACTTTATCCCACTAATAATAAATTTATTCCACTTTATCACTACTGCTACCCTCAAACTTTTACCCTACATTATTCACTTTATCACTTTTCTTAATCAATGTGCCAGTGTAATTTCGGGAATTTGATTCCCGGACAGAGGGAATAATATTTAGTAAAACATTCTCTTATCGTGTAAAAAGCTCAAGATCAAATGATTCATAGCCACATATCTAAGCAATATGTTTCGGTCTATTAGACATTCGTCTACCTCGTTGCCAAGGGTTAAAACTTGCAGTGCCTATTTAATTATAATGGAATTCTTTTATGCCCCATGTCACGCCCTACATGTAACACCCCTGAGATATTCAGAGTATATTACAGCGCCGTGGACCCCTACATGGGACCCACCAGGCTAACACAAGAAAACACCACTCGACTAACCGTCTCGGTTAGCAAGAAAACGATTGTTAACAACAAGAACATAAAACAACACGTCTGGTACAGCCGGCATAGTAAATCTCAACCGAAAAATATAATAACTTCAACGAAGACCAATTACAATCCGAAAGGAAAAGCCTAGCTACTCGCGAGTACAATCTATAAGTTTACAATTTGGAAAACATCCACATCAAAAGTGACAGTAGGAAATAACAAGACTCAATTGCACATGTCAACAACCTTGGCCGACATCCTCGTACCATCCCAGCGCCCGCTCGTCTGGCTGAACATAACCTGAAATCCATAACAAGAATTTCCCCGACAACGGGTCCCCGGAGGGGTTAGCAATTAAGCTAGTACAAGTAATCAAGGCAAACCAATCGCTTACATATTTCATAGTACATGCACCAATATCATTTCAAAAACCAAAACCAGACATGTCTTTTCCGGAAACAAACAGTCATAATTAATTTTCCTAGGACCGAGACGAAGCCACGAATCCAACTCGAGGCCTCTAAGGACCCTCCCGAGCTGGCCACATTCATAAAACAAATCAAGCACCACATGTCACCTAGGACCGGGACGAAGCCACGAATCCCACTCGAGGCCTCTAAGGACCCTCCCGAGCTGGCTAGCGAAACAAACTCATGAATCCAGGACGAAGCCATAGATTCCCTCCGTGATCCCGTCGGACCCTCCCGAGGTGAGCAAATCACACACAATATACATTACCATTTCACGTTAAGCATAAAGGTTTCCAAAAATACTTGCCTTGAATAATTGACGACGCAACGAACGAAAAGGAAAGTCACCGAAGAACGCTAGGAACCAATGAAACCGAACCTAACGATTCGAAGAATACAATCACAACCATTTCTAAACGAATACGGAATTGGAATACACCCGAAAACCCGCCTACGATTCATGTATATTCGTATATAAACAACAACGAGGGCGGACCACAACTAAACCCTCTCGATTCCGTAAAAACTACGAAATATACCATGAATCCGTAGGGAAACTAAGAATACCAACAAGATTAATCATATTCATCATGAATTAATCAACAAAACGGAACGAATCGGACAAAAACGCGAAAACCCCCAAATCTACCCAAAAGTAGGGTTCTAAAGATCTAACCTTGATTCGCTGGATCGAAGGATGTTATAGGAGGATTGATCAATGATATAACCTCAAGAACTTCATGGATTTTTTGTTAAACAACATGGCTTCGCCACCTCCGAATCGCCAGCCGCGGACAGAAAATGAAGGAAGTGAAAAATGAATGAAAATGCGACTGCTCTGTCACATTTATACTGGGCCGGAACTAGCGTGCACTAGCCTTCCCGGACCGGCGCGCGCTATCGGCCAGTATCGGCCCAGTACCCTCGGCCAGGGCCCGCACGACCCGGCACCACCGACCAATCCTGCCGACCGTGACCTGTCCGCCCGACCCCCGCTAGCGTGCGCTACGGCCGGAAGCCTGCGCGCTAGCCCGGCTATCGATGGCGTGGACTAAATAGCTAGCCCACGTAACGTACGCTAGTCGGCCGACAGCGTGCGCTACCCCTGCCGGTTAGCGTGCGCCACGACCGACAGTAGCGTGCGCTACCTGCCGATCCTCCCCGAGTCCAGAACCTCAGAACCTCTCTGCCCTGACCCGATAGCGTGCGTCGGTCGGCCGCGTAACGTGCGCTACTCCTGCCGGTTAGCGCACGCAGCCTTCCGACAGTAGTGCGCGCTACGCCGGTTCCTGCCGCGTCAGCCCGGCCAGTGCCCACAACCGTCCGGCCAGGACCCGCCACCGTCCGGCCAGCTGCTCAGCCGTCATGATCCGACGACTCGATTTCCGAAAACGTACGGAACGAACACGACGAAAATCTCGCGGACAACATCAACGACCCGAAATGAAAACATAATGCAATAATTAATCATACGCGACCAAGAAAAAGGTCGAGACAACAAATACAGATACGGATACCCGTAACTTTGGGTAAATTACAAAATGGCCCAAAACGCCCGAAAGTCACGATACGTGATCGAATAACCAAACCAAAGTTCACAACACATCTAACAAAGTTAAACGGACTTACGGGAAACTCGAAACAGCAGTTTCAGATGAGATTCGCAAGAATCAAACTCAAGTGCGGAAAAGTCGCTAAAAAGCACAGAACTCAACAAAACAACAACGAAACGAACTCGGATGACAAAAAGTGTAGAATTAATCATTCTCAGAATGACGAAACGGTCATGGGCGAGTCGTCAAAACGGACTTCCGCCGAAAAAAAAGAAATTACCGGGAATCAAAATTACGGGTATTACATTCTACCCTCCTTAAAAGAAGTTTCGTCCCGAAACTTAAAATAAGTAGGGAGAAGCAATATCCCCTGCCAGGAAAACTCGACGAGATACACAAAAAACCGAAAACTCGCGCCCGACGGCGAAACGCTGCAAGAAACGCAAAGAGACATAATAAAATCAACAAGTGACAAGCGTCATCAAATAGACAATACAATCGAGTCGATTATCCGAACAATCATAAAACACAATGAACGAAAATCAATATGATTGACCAACCCAACGGTACATCAATCAAAACGCGAGCCAACCGCTGAACAAATACGGAATCTCACCGCCCAAGTTGGAAGATCGAAAACGAGACTAATTTCCCGAACTTAAGGGAATTACGAAGGAGCCTGAACGCTCAACAATCACGAAACGAGAAAAAAAACCGAACAAACAAACGATCGAGACAACAAAAATCGAACAATCATGTCCGAAACACGAAGGATAATAAAATTCAAACAACAACTCCCAGGATGATCTGGTGAGAACAACAAGACGTGCATTCCCATAAGATCTACAGGAAAAGGGAATAGTGATTGAAAAGCCACAACGACAAACGAGTTATTCCGAAACAATACCACCCTTGTTCGATCAACAAAAGTAAGGGATAGGGAAAGTTCAGAAAATGTTAACGAGCATAAACGAGTCGATAGAGTCGAAAATACAGAAGTTCAAAATTCGATCCACTTCGAATAAAAGAACTAGTAGAACCAAAAGATGTTACTTCCGAACAAGGTTCACAAGAATCGAATCGAATTCGGAAAAGTCACAGCGATAACCAGATCGACCCAAAACAAGATTACATCTCGTTCGAATGATGAAACCAAAGTACAGAACAAGGTCAGAAAGTATCAATGAACACGAGCGAATCGATAGACTGGAGAAAGAGAAAATACAGAAGTCAAAATAGTACGGGTATTACCTCCGACCTCGTCCACGAAATTCACAAAAACGTGAGCAAGGTAACAAGACATTAAATAACCGACACCATCACCGATGCACACGGTCATACCATACCAAGCTATAACAGCTTGCACATATGCGATAACGCATAAATCGCTACGAGGCGACAACATCCAATACCAACATCACACCCCTCACAGAGTCTACCACGACAACTGCGTGGCGAACGACTCAACGCTCACACCACCAATACAATCACAACTCGGGGGTTAACACCCTAACGAGAGTACGAACATCACACATAAATTCCCAGGCCGCAATTAGGAATGATAGGTTTTGAAAACGAAAACCACCTTTTGAAAAAAATAATTTGGAAACACTTGTTGATCTTGAGTATCATTTTACAAATAGTTGAACAAACATCATTTTCGAGACTTTGAAAATCATCTTGCGTTTGGAAAAAAATGAGGACACCTTTCTTTTAATGAAAAACTTTCAAAAAATATTCGACCCTTAGGTCTAAGCAAAGCATTTCCAAAATTACTGGAAAAAGGAAAAAAAATATTTTGGTCCTCAAGGTAGAAGAATTTTGAAACAGATAGTTGCGCTAGTAGGCGTCTTGAAAATACAATCCATTTAAAAGTACGTCTCGAATTTTATTTTCTAAGATACTCAAGGTTTTCAAAGATAATTCAATGGGCTAGAATGTCCAAAATTCGCACGTATCAACATTCACTTAAACACATCATATCACACGCATCAAATCGTTCAAAATCACAACAGTGATATACAATCCCTAGGATATGTTTAACAACATCGTTAAAACAACAATCGGTTTATCAAAACTGGATGTTAAACGACATCAAGAACAAAACTCCAAAAAGTCAACTCTAGGGATTCAAGAAAAATACCTAGATTCGGCGAAGAACAATGGATTAGATGATGTTAAAAATCATCTAGGATACTCCAAAACACCTTTGGATGGAAGACAAATCAGCCCCGATGCGAACCCTAGTCGCTACGTCTCAAACTCATGGAGGAAGAAAAAAAAAATGAAGAAAAATACAACTTCTAGATTGGTGTCCAGTATTGATACTGGACACAATTAGCGTGCGCTAATCATTAAGGTTAGCGTGCGTTATCACGACACCAAACAAAACTCCTGACCAAAAATACTCTGTTAGCGTGTGCTAACCCCAAGTGTTAGCGTGCGCTAACGACTCACAGAGACAGCAACAGAACATATCAGAAATCCTCCTGGGAATATTACACGCCGTAAACCCTTCTCACAAGGATTTACCATGCTAAGCACAATTTTACACGTCATTTCAAAAATGCCAAAAAGGCCGATGACGGTAATATTTTCCAAAACTCACAAAATCATTTGTCAAACCGTCATAAAATGTTCATGGCCAAAATGCCAAAGCATGATTTAGGGAATCGGTTTTACGAAATAAAAATCAGTTTGCAAAATACCGAAAGCCGTTTTGGAAGAACTCACGCAGCGGATAAAATGCGGTTCGAAAATACATCAGCAGCGACGACACTCCTCGTATAAACCAAATACGAGAGTCGAATAAACACATATCTTGAAATCAAAATCCACAGAAGGATTCCATCATTTAACAACTAATCAAACAAATAACTCGTGTCACACGAGGCACAACACAAAGAAGGGAGTTTAACATCCATAGGTCGCACGTAAGTGACGATCGCCCCTCGATACTAATCACGACCACTGATCTCAAACGACGCGTCGGGATGCGACTAAGTCAGACAAAATCCGACGAGACAAAACTCAACAAATACAACTTGACTCAACAGCCTAGGTTTCCCCAAGCTAATCTGATTTTTTTTTTAAATCGTATACTCTAGTTATTCGAAAATAAAACTGATAAGTTAAAAATCGTTTTCAAGACCCTTTCAAACACGACAAGGGTTTAACAGCGGTAGCATTTTATAAAATGTCCTAAACACTTTTATACACGACTTTTAAATACCGACACAAGGTTTTATTTGAAAACACAAGGCTGGCTCGCCCAAATTCATGTCACTTTTCAAAAACCCACAATACGATCAAGTCTAAGAAATTTTCAAGCATGCACGCCGCATGTATTATTATTAATAGAAGCACATTGGTTGTAAATAACAATAATTAGCCAAGTACTAACAATTCCCGAACACACGCATATACGGCATTCAAAAATCACCAGTTCAACAAGCGCAACTCGGAAACACTAATTCCAAGCATATGTCAAACCTATCTCTTCAAGTTTAACAGCATAACCAAAGAACACCGATTTGGACATATGTCGAAACCATCTATGTGAGTTTCTCAACAAACTCTGCCATCAATACCTTTCCCATAACATATCAATGTTCAAAACTTCTACATCATACTGCACCCTTCGGTGTCCAAACCATCAGTACATTCGGCTCAACATACATTTAGTATATCACAATTACCAAACACAGATTCCATCATACAACAAAAGACTAGAAAGTCAAGCCCTCTCACAATATACCACGGGGCAAATCTCGGATCTTTGGATCACCAACGATCCCACCAACGCTAGGAAGTTTAGCGATGGAAGGCTCGCAAGACGACAAACGGTCAGGCCCAGAACGGCGCACATACTACAGAGAGATAAAAGACTGCGCAATACTAGAATCAAAAGTACACGAACCGGATGGATAAAAAAAACAACTCGACGATAAGTACGAGAGAGACAATCACAGTTCAAGAAGTGGAAATACAATATGAGAAAACAAGAGAATCGAGTAAGGAAAACTTACGAGCACTGGATGTACTGATATGCCGGCAGCGGTGTGACAATGTGCAAAACAAAACATAACTAGACCCAAATAACCAACAAGCCTAGGTATCCATAAACCTAGAGCTTCAATACCATTTTCTGTAACACCCCCGAGATATTCAGAGTATATTACAGCGCTGTGGACCCCTACATGGGACCCACTAGGCTAACACAAGAAAACACCACTCGACTAACCGTCTCGGTTAGCAAGGAAACAATTGTTAACAACAAGAACATAAAACAACACGTCTGGTACAGCCGGCATAGTAAATCTCAACCGACAAATATAATAACTTCAACGAAGACCAATCACAATCCGAAAGGAAAAGCCTAGGTACTCGCGAGTACAATCTATAAGTTTACAATTTGGAAAACATCCACATCAAAAGAGACAGTAGGAAATAACAAGACTCAATTGCACATGTCAACAACCTTGGCCGACATCCTCGTACCATCCAGTAGCCGCTCAAATGCATTTGAACATAACCTGAAATCCATAACAAGAATTTCCCCGACAACGGGTCCCCAGAGGGGTTAGCAATTACGCTAGTACAAGTAATCAAGGCAAACCAATCGCTTACACATTTCATAGTACATGCACCAATATCATTTCAAAAACCAAAACCAGACATGTCTTTTCCGGAAACAAACAGTCACAATTAATTTGCCTAGGACCGGGACGAAGCCACGAATCCCACTCGAGGCCTCTAAGGACCCTCCCGAGCTAGCCACATTCATTAAACAAATCAAGCACCACACGTCACCTAGGACTGGGACGAAGCCACGAATCCCACTCGAGGCCTCTAAGGACCCTCCCGAGTTGGCTAGCGAAACAAACTCATGAATCCAGGATGAAGCCATAGATTCCCTCTGTGATCCCGTTGGACCCTCCCGAGGTGAGCAAATCACACATAATATACATTACCATTTCACGTTAAGCATAAAGGTTTCCAAAAATACTTGCCTTGAATAATTGACGACGCAACGAACGGAAAGGAAAGTCACCGACGAACGCTAGGAACCAACGAAACCGAACCTAACGATTCGAAGAATACAATCACAACCATTTCTAAACGAATACGGAATTGGAATACACCCGAAAACCCGCCTACGATTCATGTATATTCGTATATAAACAACAACGAGGGCGGACCACAACCAAACCCTCTCGATTCCGTAAAAACCACGAAATATACCATGAATCCATAGGGAAACTAAGAATACCAACAAGATTAATCATATTCATCATGAATTAATCAACAAAACGGAACGAATCGTACAAAAACGCGAAAACTCCCAAATCTACCCAAAAGTAGGGTTCTAAAGATCTAACCTTGATTCACTGGATCGAAGGATGTTATAGGAGGATTGATCAATGATATAACCTCAAGAACTTCATGGATTTTTTGTTAAACAACATGGCTTCACCACCTCCGAATCGCCAGCCGCGGATAGAAAAGGAAGGAAGTGAAAAATGAATGAAAATGCGACTGCTCTGTCACATTTATACTTGGCCGGAACTAGCGTGCGCTAGCCTTCCCGGACCAGCGTGCGCTATCGACCAGTATCGGCCCAGTACCCTCGGCCAGGGCCCGCATGACCCGACACCACCGACCAATCCTGCCGACCGTCACCTGTCCGCCCGACCCCCGCTAGCGTGCACTACGGCCGGAAGCTTGCGCGCGCTAGCCGACCTATCCAGTAAACTCTGGACTAAACAGCTAGCCCAGGTAACGTACGCTAGTCGGCCGACAGCGTGCGCTACCCCTGCCGGTTAGCGTGCGCCACGACCGACAGTAGCGTGCGCTACCTGCCGATCCTCCCCGAGTCCAGAACCTCAGAACCTCTCTGCCCTGACCCGATAGCATGCGTCGGCCGGCCGCGTAACGTGCGCTACTCCTGCCGGTTATCGCACGCAGCCTTCCGGCAGTAGCGCGCGCTACGCCGGTTCCTGCCGAGTCAGCCCGGCCAGTGCCAACAACCGTCCGGCCAGGACCCGCCACCATCCGGCCAGCTGCTCAGCCGTCATGATCCGACGACTCGATTTCCGAAAACGTACGGAACGAACACGACGAAAATCTCGCGGACAACATCAACGACCCGAAATGAAAACATAATGTAATAATTAATCATACGCGACCAAGAAAAGGGTCGAGACAACAAATACAGATACGGATACCCGTAACTTTGGGTAAATTACAAAATGGCCCAAAGCGCCCGAAAATCACGATACGTGATCGAATAACTAAACTGAAGTTCACAACACATCTAACAAAGTTAAGCAGACTTACGGGAAACTCGAAACAACAGTTTTGGACGAGATTCGAAAGAATCGAACTCAAGTGCGGAAAAGTCGCTAAAAAGCACGGAACTCAACAAAACAACAACGAAACGAACTCGGATGACAAAAAGTGTAGAATTAATCATTATCAGAATAACGAAACGGTCATGAGCGAGTCATCAAAATGGACTTCCGCCGAAAAAAAAGAAATTACCGGGAATCAAAATTACGGGTATTACACTACACTGGGTTGGACGAGAACGCGACAGCTAACGTAATAAATAATCTTTGTGATGATAAATTTCCAGTAAGAATCCATGTACCAGATCTTAGCCCGGTGAAATAAGATTGGTAATTCGATAGAAATAAATATTCATGAGTACAATGGAGTTATTACATCAAGTATAAAAGAGTACAACGGAAAATCAGAATAGTGAGACTTCATCTGCCTCAAGTGATAAATTTCAATGATAAATACAGCTCTACGAATCATATGTCTTGCTGGCAATACTCGAGGTCAGACTTCACTTCTCGTCAGCATCTGCCTCTTCTTCTTCTTGGTTATCTTCATCTAGTGGGGTTTTAGAATAAATCAAAGTGGGGTGAGAATAATGGATTCTCAATGATTTGGGTTTGAGTATTTTACTAGTTTGTGTATATGTATTTCTTTTTGAAACATAATATATTTTCTCCCACGTCTGAAAATAATATTTAATAATTGGTGCAAGTTTTCAAAAGAATATAATGAATTATAACATGAATGTAGAGTCAATCTCCATAGATTGCTATTGAGTATGATGATGTGCGGCGTTGAGCGCCCAGTGAATAATTTTGGGAGGTCATTTCTATGACTAAATTCCTTTGCCTCCTTATAACGTCTTAGACCGTTATTAGTGTTTGGCCTTTAACTATCACCACGACCTTTGGTTTAGTAACCACAGCCTCAGGTGTTTGCCGGACCATTACTATAACATTGGCCTTTCAGCTTATCAGTCTCATGCTTGGTGACGTGCTGCCCTATCTCTTATCTGGGCTCGATATATTCTTATCTTGGATCTATGCCCAGACCATATCATAATCGCGACTATACCCGAATTCTACAACCTATCCACGGGAAAGACATCAGGGTATTCTAATACTAGTGGTATAGATTTAATCTCCAACTTGCTCTTGGGTTTGTTCATGACAAATGCCAAATAACTCGTTGCTCCCTTCGTGATTGTAACACCCCCAAGATATTCAGGGTATATTACAGCACCGTGGACCCCTACATGGGACCCACCAGGCTACTTAAGAAATACCGCTCGTCTAATTATCTCAGTTAGCGAACAACACACATCACCAGGACGAAATTAAATGAAACGCTGGGTATAACTGGCAAAACAGACATCAGTGACAATCATAAATAACATTTAATAATACAAACCATAATCCTAGTAAAAATGCCAAAATACTCGCGAGTACTATCTATAAGTTCACAAGTTTGAAAATGACCACATCAAAAAGGACAACGGAAATAAGGAGACTCCTTTGCACGCGTCATCGACCCTGGGCAGCATCCTCGTACTGCCCCAGTGCCCGCTCGTCCGGCTGAACAGATCCTGAAATTCATAACAAGAATTTCCCCAAAATGGGTCCCCAAAGGGGTTAGCAATTACACTAGTACAAGTAATCAAGTCAAACCATTCGCTTACACATTTCAAAGTGCATGCATCAATTCATTTCACAAACCAAAACTAGACATGTCATTTCCGGAAATAAACAGTCAACAATCAATTTTCCTAGGACCGGGGTGAAGCCAATTGTCCCACTCGAGGCCTCTAAGGACCCTCCCGAGCTGGCCATATCATAAAACATATTACGCACAGGCATCGCCTAGGACCGGGGTGAAGCCACTGATCCCACTCGAGGCCTCTAAGGATCCTCCCGAGCTGGCTAGCGAATCAAGCTCGAGAATCCAGAGTGAAGTCATGGATTCCCTCGAGGCCTCGTCAGACCCTCCCGGAGTGAGCAAATCACACACAAATACATCAGCATTTCATGTTAAACATAAAAGTTTTCAAGAGTACTTGCCTTGAGTAGTTGACGACGACACGAACGGAAAGAAAAATCAACCACGTTCGCTAGGAACCGATAAACCCGAACCTAATGATTCGAAGAACACAATTACAACCATTCCTAATCGAGTACATAAATGGAATACACTCAAAACCCACCTATAATTCATATAAGTTCGTACAAAAACAACGACCAGGACGGATCGCAACCGAACCCTCTCGATTTCACGAATATTACGAAACTTACCATGAACTTGTAGGGAAAACAAGAATACCACCAAGATTAATCATATACTTCATGGATTAATCAACAATACGGAACGAATCAGACAAAATTTCAAAAACCCCCAAATTTCTCAAAATAGGGTTTTAGGAGATTACCTTGGATTAAGGACGAAGAACACGAGTAGATGTTGTTAATCTACACTAAGAACTTAAGAAAAATGATACTTGAAGTGATTGGAAGAAGAAATCGCCTCCAAATCGCCTTGGGATCGCTCGGCCACGGGGAAGGAGAAGAAAATGAGTAAAGTGGCGAATCTGGGTCAACTCTCGTGTATTTATAACCAGAGTGCTTAGCGTGCGCTAACGACCTGCGGTTAGCGCGCGCTAACCAGCTAAAAACTAGTCCAGAAACTACGGTTTTTGCTCGTTAGCGTGCGCTACTAGAAAATAGCGTGCCCTAACAGTCCCCCGATAGCGCACGCTATTGGGCCATAGCGTACGCTACCTGAACACCAGACCGAGTCCAGAAACATTCTGCCCAGTCTGGACTACCGAATTAATGCGTGCTACAGGACACCCAGCGTGCGCTAAGTCTAAACCATAGCGTGCGCTAATATACAAATTTAGTGTGCGCTAAGCTGCTCGTCCAGAGAGGAGAGAGCAGAAACAACACACTGTCACTGCTGTGCTCGAGTCGTTAGCGCGCACTAAAAAACGAATGTAGTGTGCATTACTCAACAACACTAGCGTGCGTTATACAACAATAATAGTGCGCGCTAGCAAGTGTAGACAGCAGTACAGACAGCACCCAAAGATGAAAACAACGGATTCCACCTCGGATGAAAACAACGCGCATCCGACACCAAACAACGGACCGAATAAGACACACGAATAACAAGATCGAGTCAGAACAAAAGCGCTAAAAGAAAACACGATTCTGACTACCCAAAGGTTCGGAAAACGACAACATTAGTAATCGCCCCAAAACATGGGGAAATTACAAAACGGCCCAAAATATCCGAAACATACAATACATGATCGAAACAACATACGAAAGCTCACAACATGCATAATAACATGAGATGGATCTGCGGCAACCCCGAGACGGTGGATCCGAACAACGATTATGAGAATTGAATGAAATAGCGATGGAAAAGACAATAAACAAGGAATTGAATACAACAAGTACGAAACAAGCTTGGATTCTCGAAATACCAATACGGTTACAAGCCAGTCGCTAAAAACGAAAAATACACCAAAAATGAAAATATTGGGAAAGGGAAACAAATGCGAATATTACATTCTACCCCTCTAAAAATAAGTTTCGTCCCGAAACTTAAGAAACAAACAATTCGAGATACCTAGCACGCATGCTATCCTCGGTTTCCCAAGTTGCCTCCTCGACACCATGCCTCGGCCACTGCACCTTGACCAAAGGAATGGTCTTATGCCTCAGTCGCTTCTCATGGTGCTCCAAAATCTTCAAGGGGCGCTCCTCGAAGGTAATATCCTCGGCCAAATCGATCTCACCATATTCGATGACGTGACTAGGATCCGGAACATATTTCCTCAACTGAGAAACATGGAAAACACTATGAACGTGACTCAAGGCCGGAGGCAACGACAAACGGTATGCCAACTCGCCGACTCTCTCGAGAATCTCAAAGGGCCCAATAAATCTCGGACTCAACATTCCCTTCTTTCCGGAGCAGAAAACCCCCCTCATCGGTGACACCTTTAGCAAAACGTGGTCCCCCACCTCAAATTCCAAAGGTCGATGACGGACATCAGCATAGGATTTCTGTCGACTCTGAGCAGTCAACATCCTCTCCCGAATTAATTCCACCTTCTTCCTCGTCTCCAAGGCGATATTCGGTTCGGTTCCGACCAACTCGGACGCCTCATTCCAACAAATAGGTGATCGACATCGCCGCCCATAAAGCGCCTCATACGGTGCCATTCGAATCGGTGCGTGCCAACTATTGTTGTACGTGAACTCGATCAACGGAAAATGCTCCTCCCAATCACTGCTCCAATCGAGAGCACAAGCACACAACATATCCTCAAATGTCTGGATAGTGCGCTCCGACTGTCCATCCGTCTGAGGATGAAAAGAAGTACTCAGACGCAAGCGAGTACTTAACGCGTTATGTACTGCCTGCCAAAAATGCGATACAAAACAGCCATCACGATCCGAAACAATAGACTTCGGAGTACCGTGAAGCCTCATAATCTGCGCAATAAACACACAAGCCAACTTCTCCGGGCACCAAGTATCCTTGATGCCCAGAAAATGTGCCGACTTGGTCAGACGATCCACAATCACCCAAATCATATTCATACTAGACTTCTATCTCGGCAAGCTCGTGACGAAGTCCATCAAAATATCTTGCCATTTCCATTCCGAAACGGGAAGCGACTGCAATAACCCGGCTGGTCACTGATGCTTGATTTTGGCCTGCTGACAAGACAAACATCTCGCTACAAACCATGCAACCTCCTTCTTCATGCCATTACACCAGAAGTTCCTCCTTAGGTCCTTGTACATCTTACTCGAACCAGGATGAACTGAGAAAGGCGTAGCATGGGCCTCGCGCAAAATACTCTGACTCAATTCCAAGTCGTTCGGTACACAAATCCGACTCTGGAATCTCAACACACCATCCTCATGAACCACAAACCCATGAGACTTTCCCTTAAGAATATTCTCTTGGATTTGAGTAATCATCGGATCCTCCAACTGCTTCAGTTTAATTTCATCGATCAACGACGACGAAATCTCCAAAGCGCAAAGTTGCCCGACAGCTCCTGGCAACAAAATATCAACACTCAACTCGATCAAATCCCACTGAAGCTCCGATTGAGACGTAAGGATCTCAAGCGTCCGCAACACAACCGGTTTCCGACTCAAGGCATCCGCCACGACATTCGCCTTGCCCGGATGATAAAGAATATCGAGGTCATAATCCTTAATCAACTCCAACCAGCTCGTCTGCCTCATATTCAAATCCCGTTGAGTGAATATGTACTTCCGACTTTTATGATTGGTAAAAATCTGACACGCAGAGCTAAAAAGATAGTGGCCAAATCTTGAGCGCGAAAACAACTGCTGCTAACTCTAGATCGTGATTAGGGTAGTTAAGCTCATACGGCCTCAACTGTCTCGATGCAAATGCAATAGTCTTGTCGTGCTGCATCAACATGCACCCGAGACCCTGACCCAAAGCATCGCTATATACAGCAAAACCCTCGTTGCCACACGGCAATGCTAGAATTGGGGCTGAAGTCAAACGCCTCTTCAACTCCTCAAAACTCGACTGTCTTTCGTCATCCAGATGAACTTCTCAGATTTCTGAAGCAACTGTGTAAGTGGACTAGCAAGTTTCGAGAACCCCTCAACGAACCTACAATAGTAGCCAGCCAAACCCAAGAAACTACGGACCCCCTTCACATTCTTAGGCAGTGCCCAATCCAACACTGCCTCAATTTTCTGTGGATCCACACGGACCCTCTCGTCTTAAATCACGTGACCCCGAAACATCACTTCCTTCATACAGAACTCACATTTCTAGAACTTCGCATAGAGTCACTTGGTCCTCAAAATGTCTAACACCACACGCAGATGATGCGCAGGCTCCTCCTCGTTCTTCAAATAAATAAGAATATCGTCAATGAAGACGACAACACACTTATCCAAATACTCAATGAAGACCTTGTTCGCGTTAGTTAACTCGAAGGGCATAACCAGAAACTCATAATGTCCGTATCTCGTCCGAAAAGCTGTTTTCAACACATCGGACTCCTTCACCGAAGGTAATAGTACCCCGATCTCAAGTCGATCTTCGAGAATACCGCAGCTCCCTGCAACAGATCGAACAAGTCATTAATCATCGTCAAGGGATACTTGTTCTTGATAGTTACTTTGTTTAGCTCGCGATAGTCGATACATAAACGCAACGAACCATCCTTCTACCATACAAACAGAACCGGTGCGCCCCAAGGCGAAGTGTTCGGTCGAATATACCCCGACTCAAGAAGCTCACTCAACTGATTCTTCAACTCAGCCATCTCTGAAGGTGCCATGCGATACGGCGCCTTCTAAATCGGAGACGCTCCTGGCTCTAACTCGATAGCAAACTCTACCTCGCGGTTCGGTGGCAACCCCGGTAACTCGTCAGGAAAGACATAATGGAACTCACTAACGACTGGAATTGATGAAAACTTGACTCCACCATCCCCCTCCTTCAGTGCGTAACACCATTAACCAGTACACCCCTTCCACAGGAGTCTCATCGCCTTCAAGGCGTTAATTACGAACTTCTGGTTTCCCCTCTTTCGCCCCGCGAAAGAGTGCTTGGTGCCATCCTAGGCTAACATGGTGATCATTCTCGTGCGGTAGTTCATGATGGCACCATGCCGCTCGAGCCAATCATCCCCGAGAATCAAATCCTCACCCTCAATATTCACAACAATAAGATTAGAGAGCCAAGCCCTCTCACCAATAACCACAGAACAGTCTCGGATCTCTCGATCACCAATGATCCTATCATCGCTAGGAAGTTTAATGATAAAAGTCTCACAAGATGACAAGCAGTCGAGACTCAAATGGCACACACACTCCAAAGAGATGAATAAATGCGTAGCACCAGAATCGAAAAGCACACTGATAGGATGAGTAAGAATTTAAACGGTACTTGTAGCCACGGTAGCCGTTGGATCATCATCCCTCGTCATCTCGTAAACACGTGGATGAGAGGATCTGATTCTGGAAGCTCCCACTCTAGCGGGCCGGCCCCAACCTCTCCCTCGACTGGCACTCTGCATAGGCGGCGGAGCAAACGACCCCTGGTTCACACTCAGCTCCTTAAGTGCTGGAAAAGAAGCCTGGGCACCAAGAGTTTGACCTAAATGCTCACAAAAAGAAGCCTGGTGGCCCGAATGACCACAAGTATGACAAGTCAAAGGCGGACGAGGACACTCCCGGTTCCTATGTCCCGTCTTACCACAATTATAACATCTGACATCACGAGTGGAGGCACTGGCAGTACCCCGAAAGCCCCCAGAAAAACGAGCCGAACCGCCCGCAGGAACATTAGCAGACTGAGACTTCTGCTGAACTCCGCCCTTTTGACCCAAAAAGTTCCTGATGGATTTCTGTTTCTTACTTTCTCGAGCCGCCTCACTGGCTGTCAAGGACATATCATAAGCAAGAGCTCTACTCGGGTACTCTTTTAAGGTGGTGCAGGCGAATCCAGACATGTAATCACGAATCCTCGATTTCATTCGCATCGAGAAGTAACATATCTTGTCATCCTCTTCCTTAACCTGGACCTTCACGTAGCCTATTTCCCGGTTGAAATCTGTAATAGCCTGAGAAACCGAAATATCTCGAGGCTGAGCATCATAAAAAGCATGAATCTGCGCCTGAAAAACCCGCCACGGACAGTACTCTGCTTCCATAATGTCTCTGAACTCGGCCCAAGAAGCAACATGATCCTGAAGTCCGACAATCTCCCACCAATCAGCAGCATCTCCAGTGACAAAATATTGGGCGATCAAGACCTTGCGATCCTCAGGACAACTAGTGGTAGTAAAGACCTTGGACATCTCCTTGATCCACCCCTCCCAGCTGATCGGGTCTGAAGCCCCCGAAAACTAAGAAGGATGCATCTTGATGACATCCTGAAGCCAATGATCCGACCCGGCCCGAGCAGCATGAGCCGGAGTCGGGTTTTGAACCACCTGGTCTATCGCAGTTGTTCGCCATCTGTTGCATTACAACTGCAATACCAAGGTCGGCGCCATCTTGAGTAGTAGTATGGCTATGACGACCATCAGTACTGCCAGCTCCACAAGAATGTGACGTGGCAGCCCCACTTGATGCCCCACTTCCCCGGCCGCATCCACGATCACGATCATGACCTCGACCTCTTCCAGCATCCATACTGGAGATAAGAGGTGGCAAAAACAACTCGATGATAAGTACGAGAGAAAACAATCACAATACAAGAAACAGAAGCACGATACAAGAAAGTGGAAGAATTGAGTAACGAAAACTTACGAACACTAGGAGTACCGAGACGCTGGCGGCGTGATGACGATGTGCAGAAATAAAACATGACTAGACCCAAATAGCTGACAAGCCTAGGTATCCATAAACCTAGTGCTACGATACCATTTTTTGTAAAACCCCCAAGATATTCTGGGTATATTACAGCGACGTGGACCCCTACATGGAACCCACCAGGCTAATTAAGAAATACCGCTAGTCTAACTATCTCAGTTAGCGAGAAAACAATCACCACGACGAAATTAAATGAAACCCCCGGTATAACCGGCAAAACAGACATCACTGACAATCATAAATAACATATAATAATACAAACTATAATCCCAGTAAAAATGCCTAAGTACTCGTGAGTACTATCTATAAGTTCACAAGTTTGAAAATTACCACATCAAAAAGGACAACGGAAATAAGGAGACTCCTTTGCACACGTCATCAACCCTGGCCATCCTCGTACTTCCCCAGTGCCCGCTCGTCCGGCTGAAGATAACCTGAAATTCATAACAAGAATTTTCCTAAAACGGGTCCCCAAAGGGGTTAGCAATTACGCTAGTACAAGTAATCAAGGCAAAGCATTCTCTTACACATTTCATAGTACATGCATCAATTCATTTCAGAAACCAAAACTAGACATGTCATTTCTGGAAACAAATAGTCAAAAATCAATTTGCCTAGGAACAGGGTGAAGCCACTGGTCCCACTCGAGGCCTCTAAGGACCCTCCCGAGATAGCCATATCATAAAAAAATCACGCACAGGCATCGCCTAGGACCGGGGTAAAGCCACTGATCCCAATCGAAGCCTCTAAGGACCCTCCTGAGCTGGGTAGCGAATCAAGCTCGTGAATCTGGAGTGAAGTCACGGATTCCCCCGAGGCCTCGTTAGACCCTCCCGGAGTGAGCAAAGCACACACAAATACATCACTATTTCATGTTAAGCATAAAAGTTTCCAAGAGTACTTGCCTTGAGTAATTGATGACGACACGAATGAAAAGGTAAATCAACCATGATCTCTACCGAAAAACCTGAACCTAACGATTCGAAGAACACAATCATGAAAGTTCGTACAAAAACAATGACGAGGACGGATCGCAATCGATCCCCCTCGATTTCACAAATATCATGAAACTTACCATGAACTCGTAGGGAAAACAAGAATACCACCAGGATTAATCACATACATCATAGATTAATCAACAATACAGAACAAATCGGACAAAAGCTCAAAAAACCCCAAATTTCCCAATATAGAGTTTTATGAGATTACCTTGGATTAAGAACGAAGAACACGAGTAGATGTTGTTAATCTACACCAAGAACTTAAGGAAAATGATACTTGAAGTAATTGGAAGAAGAAATAGCCTCCAAATATCGCTCGGCCGCGGGGAAGGAGAAGAAAATGAGTAAAGTGGTGAATCTGGGTCAACTCTCGGGTATTTATAACCAGAGGGCTTAGCGTGCGCTAACGACCCACGGTTAGCGCACGCTAACCAGCCAAAAACTAGTCTAGAACCTACGGTTCTGGCCCGTTAGCATGCACTACCAGAAAATAGCATGCGCTAACAGTCCCCCGATAGTACGTGCAATCGGGCCATAGCGTGCGCTACCTGAACACCAGACCGAGTCCAGAAACATTCTGCCCAGTCTGGACTACCGAATTAGTGCATGTTACAGGACACCAAACGTGCGCTAAGTCTAAACTATAGCGTGCGCTAATATACAAATTTAGCGTGCGCTAAGCTGCTCGTCTAGAGAGCAGAGAGCATAAACAACATACTGTCACTGTTGTGCTCGAGTCGTTAGTGCTACAAAACAAACATAGAGAGAGCTACTCAATGACACTAGCGTGCGCTATACAATAATAATAGCGTGAGCTAGCGAGTGCAGACAGCAGTATAGACAGCACCCAAAGATGGAGAACGGCGAATTTCACCTCAGATGAAAACAACGCGCATCCGACACCAAACAACGGACCGAAGAAAACACACGAACAACACGATTAAGTCAGAACCAAAGCGCTAAAATAAAATACAATTCCGACTACCCAAAGGTTCGGAAAACAACAACGTAAGTAATCATCCCAAAACTTTGGGAAATTACAAAACAGCCCAAAACATCCGAAACACACGATACATGATCGAAACAACATACGAAAGCTCACAACATGCATAATAACATGAGATGGATCTGCGACAACCCCAAGACGGCGGTTTTGAACAACGATTACGAGAATTGAACGAAATAGCGATAGAAAAGACAATAAATACGGAATTGAGTATAACAAGTACGAAACAATCTCGGATGATAAAAAGTCCAGTATTAAGTATTCTCGAAATACCAATATGGTTACAAGCGAGTCGCTAAAAATGAAAGATATACCAAAAATAAAAATATCGGGAAAGGGAAAAAAATGCGGATATTACAGTGATAGCCCTTCTTGCCTTCGTAGCTGATATGGTTGGGGCCAACCTAACTCTAGCATTCCCATGTAGTTCAATTACTGGGTGGTCAGGTTTGCAGAATCGAACTATCTTATAGTGGAAACCGAGTTGTGCATAGTGTTTAGGTAGCCAATCCATCCCAAGTATGAGGTCATACTCAAGTATAGGAGAAGAATTAGGTCGCCAAGAAAACAATGATCCTTAAATATTACTTCACAATTCCTAAATACTGAATCCATATCTCGGCTTGCACCCATAGATGTGGATACTTCTAAGCTTACGGGTAGTGATTCCATGCAGACGTTCAATTTTTGTGCATAATGGGTGGAACAAAAGAATGTGATGATCCTGGATCTAACAATGCATGAGCAGATTGGTTTGGCATGAGACACCCCCAATACACTCGGGAATAGTACAGCACCGCAAACCCTCTCCATGAGGATCTCCTAGGCTAGATACCAAACAAGACATCATAACAAAAGCCAACATGGCTGAAAAACACATCCATAGACCGACTTGGTCTTTCATCAATTACATAGAACTTAAACTCCATTTACATCTCTATTACAAAACTCTTACCCGTACAGGGGTCAAAGTACAACAACACTCCCATAAGATGGGAGAACTCTACAGCGAAAATAATAACACAATTCGACCAACAAATCTCAATACTGGCCCTTATGTGATTAGTATCATTTGTCTTCCATCATCCTTCGTACCGATCCCGTGTTTTGCTCCTCAAGGACCTGCACGTACCTGAATGCAATACAAACTTCCATCCCCCGATTACTCGGGAGTTAGCAAAATTCTACTATTTTACTAGTGCAAGTATAAAGTGCAAATACGAGCCATACACAATGTATTCCGGAAATATAATAAACGAGAATAGCCAACCAGTTAACGTAATAGTAAACTTCCTGAGATTAACTTGAGTAAAACAATTCGAAATCGTGAAAGGTATGACTGAAACCAATATACATTTTTCAAACATTTTAAGATCTCGGGAGTTGTGGAAACACTTGAGTTCAAATGATCTTCAACAGATCGAAAATCACTTAGGGACACCGCCCCAAAGATTATTTTCCAAAATACAATTCAAATCACCAAACACGGGGTTCACGACCCAATCGTTCATATCAACATACTCCCAAAGGTTATTCTTGTCCCATGCTAACAAGCATGAACCCCGTAGCTTCTTCGGGCATACCCGAGTGAATAAACCAATGGTAATTAACAAAGTCGCACATCAATATGACCAACGGTAATGCAAACAACTCAAAGATTAGGATTCCACAACAGACATATAATATTCACTCATAGTGATCCTGGCATCGGGCTAGCTGTAACACCCCAATCTAGGCGGATATTATAGTGCCGTGGACCCCCGACTGGGACCCACCAGGCGAATGAAAACTAATGAATTAAATAATATAATTGTAGTACCGAACCACATTATATTACCAAATACTCCGATGAGGAGCTTAAGTACAATACACCAGGACAATACAGAATACTAGTATATTTTATGTGAAGATAAAATACACCACCCTTAATAAATAAACATCTCAAACGGAATTTGCAGCGGAAAATACAAATGAAGAGAAATAAGAATGACTGAAATGACTGAATGACTGGAATAACCGGAATGACTGGGGCCCCCTACTAGTATCACTGAGACTCCTCGCCGTCAACATGCTCTTCTCGTGCCTTTGCCTTGCCGTGACCTGAAAACAAAATCCCCAACGGGGTCAGTTACACAGAACAACAATCCTCAAGCGTTGAAAATACACAATCATGATATATCTGAAGTTATGAAATATCCCAAGTTATGAATTACGCTGAAGAGGAGTATCATAGTACGCCCGTAATGTTCTGTGCAAGTGTACAAGACGAATGACCAGACACACCTGTCCTTGTACCTAATTAGTATCACGGAGGTAAGCGTTACCGTGTGCACGGTCCAATGTATCGGTGAACCCAATACATGACCATCGTGTGCCCGACTAAAAATTCCACACAACCACACCCGGCCACGCAATATGAACCCAGAAGGTCATATGAACGAGAATGACCACAATGAATATCAATGAATAATAATTCGACAAGGACAAGAATGACTCACCGAGATGAAAATAATAGTGACGTGATTGATAACTCAATGACATGATTGGAACCGTCGTTCCTCGTGAATGAAGTGATTATTCGACAATTACAAGTCTCAATACGGTTAATACAATGATGAATGAGTATGATTATGAATGAACAATAACAAAAGGAAAGAATATCCTTTTAACTGAGTAAGAATCAACTTACACAACACCGGTGACAATTATCCTTCCACGAACAACGTCCTAATTGAGATATCAGTCGCTCGAACAGCCTTGAATAACACAATTACCAACAATCCGTTCAACATACGAATCAAACACGAATATAACGAACTCAAAACGTCGATACGACTAAACCAAGTTCATTGGGGCATTATATCGAACACTTTGTGGTCAAACTTCGATTGTTTACAACCAAACCTCAATAATACCAATATCAAATCCCCAAGAAGTGTTTTAAACCAACAAAACATCTTCCATACGATCAATAATCCAATATGAATATCCAAAATCGTGATTACAACAACGATTAATCGAAAACCCCCAAATCCAACTCAATATTCAAAGTGTTCTTGAATAATCCTTCAATAATCCAATGAATAATCAAACATATCCATAATCATGCGTATATCACTTCATACAACATGATCTTAACATCAAAAACATCATATCTCAATACAAAATCGAAATCTAAGATGTTGAAGAAATTACCTCTTGAAGATCCAAGCACTTTGATCCGAAGAACACGCGTTAGATCGATTATCCGGGATTTACGATCGAAATGAGATGAAGAAAATCAAACCCTCAAGTGATAGATGATGGAAAGTCTCCCCCCTCAAGCCCTCTCTCTCGTATGGTTGAATAAAAGGGAAAAAATGAGTTGATCTCGCTGAAAAAACGCAATTATAGTGCTGACTGCACTGTGTGCCGCGGCCCGGCTGAAGTGTGCCGCGGCACTGGGCCAAAAATGCCCCCAGTGATCGGCAACGTGCTGCGGCCCGGACGAATGTGCCGCGGCAGTGACTCGGCAGTGTGCCGCGGCCCCGTCGGCATGAGCCGCGGCCCACAGTAAAGACAGGTTGGCCGATAAGTTGCAACATGAGTGTGCCGTGGCCCGGACGAGTGTGCCGCGGCAGTGACTGGCAAAGGTGCCGCGCCCCGCCAAGATGAGCCGCGACCCACAAAGACAGCCGCTCGGCCAAAATTGGAAAATGTGTGTGCCGCGGCGCACATTCCTTGTATCACGGCCCACACCCCCTTGGGTCCTAAAATGATGAAAAATGATCCGGGAAGAGAATAATAGCAATAAGAATCAATATTTGGGAAACAATAACACGAAATGGAAGTATGGAAACCCCAAAACGGTGGTTCCAAGCCATGATTACAAGGGTTCGCCCAACAAAACACAATTTGAACAATGTGGAGATTAGAAATGACATGAACTCCAATGTCAACAACGACTAATGAATCAATTACTACGATCAAGATAATACTCTTGTCTCGATTCCCGAGTAAGGTTGAAAAAAAATGAACAATATCGATACACAACTCGAAGTTATTCCGAACGGTGAACATGGATGAATGATTATTAACAAGTGAAAAATTACATAATGATAATTACCGAATGAAATTACTGAATGATAATGACTGAATTACAACCGGGTATTACATACACCCCCCCTTAAAAGAGTTTTGTCCCCGAAACTAAGGGTCAAACAACTCGGGATAACTCTCCCGCATACTATCCTCGGTTTCCCAAGTAGCATCTTCGACTCCGTGTCTAGACCACTGAATTTTAACCAAAGGAATCGTTTATTCCTCAACTGTTTGATTCGCCGCTCTAAGACTCGTATGGGACGCTCCTCATACAAATGATCATACGCGATCTCGATTTCGTCGAACTGAAGTATGTGACTCGGGTCGGAAACATACTTCCGTAGCTGAGAGATGTGAAATACATTATGAATTCGGCTCAACGCCGGAGGTAAGGCCAAATGATAAGCTAGCTCGCCTACTCATTCCAAAATCTCAAATAGTCCAATAAATCTCGGACTCAACTTCCCCCGTTTTCCGAAACGGAAAATACCTCGACTCGGGGACACTTTGACCAAAACGTGGTCACCCGTCTCGAACTCTAGTGGTCGACGACGATTGTCTGCATAAGATTTCTGTCGACTCTGAGCGGTCAACAAACGACTCCTGATCAAAGGTACCTTCTCACAGGCGACTATAAGCATATCAGGCTCGGTGCCAATGGATTCTGATAAGTCATCCCAACACAAAGGAGATCGACAACGATGACCGTACAAGGCCTCGTAAGGTGCCATCTTAATCGAAGCATACCAACTATTATTATACGTGAACTCGATCAATGGTAGTTGGGCTTCCCAATCATCTTTCCAATCGAGGACGCATGCCCTCAACATGTCCTCTAATGTCTGAATAGTCCTCTCTGATTGCCCGTCGGACTGAGGATGAAAAGCGGTACTGAGATTAAGCTGAGTTCCCATAGCACGATGAACTGATTTCCAAAAATGAGACACAAACCGTCCGTCATGATCGGAAACGATACTTTTAGGAGTACCGTGCAGTCTCACTATCTCTTTGATGAACAGCTGGGCAAGTCTCTCGGGACCCCACGTATCCTTAATCTCAAGGAAATGAGCTGATTTAGTTAAGCAGTCCACAATCACCCAGATCGTATTCATGCCACGACGACTCGTCGGCAAACTCGTGATAAAATCCATATAAATGTCTTCCCACTTTCATTCTAGAATAAGGAGAGGTTTCAGCATACCCGCCGGTCGCTGATGTTCAATCTTGACTTGTTGACAGGTTAAGCATCTCGAAACAAATTCTGCGACCTCTCGCATCATATTACTCCACCAGTAATTTTGTTTTAAGTCCTTGTACATCTTGCTAGACCCCGGATGAACAGAATAAGGGGTAGCATGAGCTTCTCTCAAAATCGAATTTTTCAACTCGTCATTCGCCGGTACGCACAACTGATTCTTAAATATCAAAAGTCCATCCTCGTGGACCACGAATCCAGGGGCTTTCCCCTGAGCCACATCCTCACGGATGCGCAACAATGATGGGTCTGAACCCTTATTCTCTCTGATTGCCTCCTCAAGTGGCGATGAAATCTCTAACATGCAAAGTTGCCCTTGTACTCGCTGAAGCCAGACCTCGATCTCGGGTCTAAGGAATTCCTGCTGAAGCTCCTTCTGAACTGTTTAACGAGCAAGCATCTGCTCCTGAACGGACTTACGACTCAAGGCGTCGGCGACAACGTTCACCTCGCCTGGGTGGTAAAGGATCTCGATATCATAATCTTTGATTAATTCCAACCACCGTCTATGTCGCATATTTAACTCCTTCTGAGTAAATATATACTTCAAACTCTTGTGATCGGTGAAAACCTGACAGGTGACGCCATAAAGGTAATGACGCCAAATCTTCAAAGCGAACACCACGGCTGCTAGATCCAGGTCGTGGGTCGGATAATTAACCTCGTAAGGTCTCAATTTCCGTGAAGCGTAAGCAATAACCTTCCCATTCTGCATGAGTACACATCTGAGACCCTGCCCGGACGCATCACTATAAACAACAAATCCTTACGTCCCTTCCGGCAAGGAAAGTACAGGTGCTGAAATTAACCGGATCTTGAGTTCCTCAAAACTCCGTTGACATGCGTCGGACCACGTGTATTTCTTATCTTTTCGCAAAAGGTTCGTCATTGGTAGAGTGATTTTAAAAAATCCTTCCACAAACCGCCGATAATAACCGGCTAATCCGAGAAAGCTTCGGATTTCCTTAACATTCTTCGGAGGTAACCAATCTTGGATAGCCTCCGTCTTCTGAAGATCAACACGTACTCCATCTGATGAAATTACATGCCCGAGAAAAGTCACTTCGGACATCCAGAACTCGCACTTGGAAAACTTTCCATAAAGTTGCTCTCGTCTTAACACGTCGAGAACCTGATGAAGATGAACCTCGTGTTCCTCTCGGTCATGAGAATAAATCAAAATGTCATTGATGAAGACAAAAACAAACTAATCCAAAAATTCGATGAAAACCCGATTCATTAACTCCATGAATACCGCAGGGGCATTAGTTAGCCCGAACGGCATAACTACGAACTCATAATGGCCATAGCGTGTATGAAACGTTGTCCTTGCGATATCCGACTCTCGAATTCGCAACTGATGATATCCAGATCTTAGGTCGATCTTGGAAAATATTGAAGCTCCCTGAAGTTGATCTAAGAGATCATCAATACGGGGTAGAGGATACTTATTCTTGATTGTCACCCTGTTCAACTCCCGATAGTCAATACACAAATGAAATGAACCATCCTTCTTCCTGACAAACAACACTGGTGCTCCCCATGGGGATGCACTCGGTCGGATATAACCTTTCTCGAACAATTCCTCAAGTTGATTCTTCAACTCCTGCATTTCGGTCGGGGCCATCCGGCACGATGCCTTCGATATTGGAGATGTACCAGGCTCCAACTCAATCGTGAATTCCACATCTCTCTGTGGAGGCAAACCAGGTAACTCATCTGGGAAAACGTCGGCATATTCTCTCACTACCGGTATATCCGCCAACATTATTGACGGTTTCTCGGTTTTAGTCATATAACACCAATAACCAATATACCCCTGATTGAGTAATCTCACTGCTTTCATCAAATTAATAACTCTTCCATAACAACTGGGATTACCTCCCTGAAACACACATTCGACCCCATCGTCTGAAATAATAGTGACCATAAGCTTACGGACACTAATGATGGCATCATGACGATCCATCCAATCAATACCCAAGATGACGTCGTCTCTCGGCAATTCTACCACGATTAGGTCCGCTGGCCATACACGGCCATGAAGCTGAATCAGACAATTCTGAATCTCACGATTTCCGATAATTCGTCTACCATCAGGTAGACCAATGACATAAGGCTCACAACTAGTAGCACTACCCAGACGTAGTCTACTCAAACATGACTCGAAATGAATGAATGCGATGCACCAGTATCAAAAAGGGTACACACAGGTTGAGATAGAATATCGAGTGTACCTGAGATCATTCGGGCCTTTGGATCATCGGTCTTCTTTATCTCATAAATCGGGGGCTTGCTAGTCCCGGCATCGGATGCTCCCGTCTGATGGCTAAAGGCTCCACCTTTATTCGCTCCTGTCGTCTTGAACGATGCAGACTGAGTGGCCTGATTTTGAACAGCTGACTGTTTCAGGGCATGAGATGACGTCGGAGTAGGTTTGGAGTCCCTACGGCAAAAACGGGCCTTATGCCCAGCAATTCCACAGTTATGACACGTGATAGTCTGTCTCGGACACTTGGTGCTGAGATGACCAAGATCGCCACAGTTAAAACAGGTGATGGCCGAACTGGCCGCTCGTGACTGAGATTCCGCGGGTTTCGGTGTCACAGGAGGTCGCTCGGAAAAAGTAGAGCCCATACGAGGTTTCTTGAAAGTGGCCTGACTGCCGTCAGACTGATTACGGTTCTTCGATTTCTTGCTAGCAGACGAAGGTTGCTGCTTAGCAATCTCCTTAGCAGTAAGCTCATAGGTAAGAGCTTTCTCAATAAATTCGGCCAAAGTGGTGCAATGATGATTAAGCAACTGTAGTCTCATCCGGGGTTTCAGCCTCTTGCTGAAATACTTGATCTTATCCGCCTCGGAGTGAATGATAGATGAGGCGAACGGAAGAAGTTCCTGAAATTTCTCGGCAATGGCGAGAACATCCTCGTCTGCTGAGGGGTCGGGAGTGAGTAATTCTGACAGCTTAGCCTCTCTGAGT
Source organism: Orobanche coerulescens (assembly GCA_033398695.1). NCBI lineage: Eukaryota > Viridiplantae > Streptophyta > Magnoliopsida > Lamiales > Orobanchaceae > Orobanche > Orobanche coerulescens. Next base: position 153,667,892 of record CM065803.1, read on the forward strand.
GGGGCCGGATAATACCTCTCCATCATGAGAGTCTTGAATTGATCCCAAGTACATGATCCGTCATTGGGCTTCAACGATAACCACCAAGAATGAGAGCTCTTACCCAGGTAGTAAGCCGCAACTGAAACTTTGTGTCCTTCGGGACACTCTACCATAGCAAATAACTTCTCGAAATGTTTGAGCCAATGAACAATATCCGCCGGTTCAGATGAGCCTTCAAAAGTAGGTGGCCTTTGGTGAGAGATGTCGCCGATGATACTGCTCACATTCCTCTCTTGCCTCTGAGGTGGCGGCGGAGGAGCCTGTTGATTTTGATTAGCTGAGTTATGCATCGTATCCATTAGTTGTGCCATCTGCGTCATTTGGGCCATCATGCCCTGCATAAAAGCGAGTGGGTCAACCCGAACACCTTCTGACTGAGCTGTGCCCCGGGTACGACTCCCCGATAGTGAATGATCACGTCCAGGTGAATGAGTGGCAGCATCGCTGCTCGATGAATTAGCATTATTTCTTGCGTTCGCACGTGTATTCACATGAGCTCTCGGGATTCGGCCCACACGACGGCCTCGTCCTCCGCGTCCTCTTCTTTTTCTCTCCATACTGAAGTAGGAAAGTCACATAATGATTATATTTCCCGCATGAATATCACGTTATGATTATGACATGAGATGATGAAAATGAGCATACACGCTCTAACACAGTGATTACATGAATGATCAACTGAGGTGACATGATTATCTGATGAAATTATTGAAATGATTATCTTGCACAAGTTAACAAGATTAATGATATGATCTTCCAGATCAACAACCGAGTAATGAAATGAATTGAGTGGTTAATGAGTTAACATGACCGTCCTGGTCAAAAATGAAAATGATGATTGAGGATTGTTAACTGATGAATTATGAATGAATGATTATTGCCAGAAATTATACCATGGCGTTAGAAATTTTACAGTTCTTGGTCTGATTGGCTCGGCATTTGCACAGGTCACACGTGATGCGAAGGTCCAATGATACTAGTCCGATGACGATGATTTTAAATGAGACATAACTCGGAAGGTAGTATTCTAAACCACGCTCCGATACCAACTCTGTAACACCCCAAACTAGGCGGATATTATAGTCTTTGTGGACCCCATTTAGGACCCACCAGGCGAATGAAAACTGATGAATTAAATAATATAATTGTAGTACCGAACCACATTATATTACCAAATACTCCGATGAGGAGCTTAAGTACAATACACCAGGACAATACAAAATACTAGTCTATTTTATGTGAAGATAAAATACACCACCCTGAATAAATAAACATCTCAAACGGAATTTGCAGCGGAAAATACAAATGAAGAGAAATAAGAATGACTGAAATGACTGAATGACTGGAATAACCGGAATGACTGGGGCCCCCTACTAGTATCACTGAGACTCCTCGCCGTCAACATGCTCTTCCCGTGCCTTTGCCTTGCCATGACCTGAAAAAAATCCCCAGTAAATGGGGCCGCCATACGTAACAACAATCCTCGAGGGTTGAAAATACACAATCATGATATATCTGAAGTTATGAAATATCCTAAGTTATGAATTACGCTGAAGAGGAGTATCATAGTACGCCCGTAATGTTCTGTGCAAGTGTACAAGACGAATGACCGGATACACCCGTCCTTCTACCTAATTAGTCTCACGGAGGTAAGCATTACCGTGTGCACGGTCCAATGTATCGGTGAACCCACTACATGACCATCGTGTGCCCGACTAAAAATTCCACACAACCACACCCGGCCACGCAATATGAACCCAGAAGGTCATATGAACGAGAATGACCACAATGAATATCAATGAATAATAATTCGACAAGGCCAAGAATGACTCACCGAGATGAAAATAATAGTGACGTGATTGATAACTCAATGACATGATTGGAACCATCGTTCCTCGTGAATGAAGTGATTATTCGACAATTACAAGTCTCAATAAGGTTAATACACTGATGAATGAGTATGATTATGAATGAACAACAACGAAAGGAATGAATATCCTTTTAACCGAGTAAGAATCAACTTACACAACACCGGTGACAATTATCCTTCCACGAACAACGTCCTAATTGAGATATCGGTCGCTCGAATAGCCTTGAATAACACAATTACCAACAATCCATTCAACATACGAATCAAACACGAATATAACGAACTCAAAATGTCGATACGACTAAACCAACTTCATTGGGGCATTATATCGAACACTTTGTGGTCAAACTTTGATTTTTTACAACCAAACCTCAATAATACCAATATCAAATCCCCAAGAAGTGTTTTAAACCAACAAAACATCTTCCATACGATCAATAATCCAATATGAATATCCAAATTCGTGATTACAACAACGATTAATCGAAAACCCCCAAATCCAACTCAATATTCAAAGTGTTCTTGAATAATCCTTCAATAATCCAATGAATAATCAAACATATCCATAATCATGCGTATATTACTTCATACAACATGATCTAAACATCCAAAACATCATATCTCAATACAAAATCGAAATCCAAGATGTTGAAGAAATTACCTCTTGAAGATCCAAGCACTTTGATCCGAAGAACACGCGTTAGATCGATTATCTGGGCTTCACGATCGAAAAGAGATGAAGAAATTCAAACCCTCAAGTGATAGATGATGGGAAGTCTCCCCCCTCAAGCCCTGTCTCTCGTATGGTTGAAGAAAAGGGAAAAAATGAGTTGATCTCGCTGAAAAAATGCAATTATAGTCTTGGCCTTTGTGTGCAGCAACCGGCCGAAGTGTGCCGCGGCACAGGGCCAAAACTGCCCCCAGTGATGGGCAGCGTGCCGCGGCCCGGACGAATGTGCCGCGACAGTGACTCGGCAGTGTGCCGCGGCCCCGTCGGCATGAGCTGCGGCCCACGGTACAGACGGGTTGGCTGATAAGTTGCAACATGAGTGTGCCGCGGCCCGGATGAGTGTGCCGCGGCAGTGACTCGGCAGTGTGCCGCGGCCCTGACGGCATGAGCCGTGGCCCACAGTACAGGCTGCTCGGCCAAAACTGGAAAATATGTGTGCCGCGGCGCACACTCCTTGTGCCGCGGCCCACACCCCCCTTGGGTCCTAAAATGATGAAAAATGATCCGGGAAGAGAATAAAAGCAATAGGAATCAATATTTGGGAAACAATAACACGAAATGGAAGTACGGAAACCCCAAAACGGTGGTTCCAAGCCATGATTACAAGGGTTTGCCCAACAAAACACAATTTGAACAATGTGGAGATTAGAAATGACATGAACTCCAACGTCAACAACGACTAATGAATCAATTACCACGATCAAGATAATACTCTTGTCTCGATTCCCGAATAAGGTTGAAAAAAATGAACAATATCGATACACAACTCGAAGTTATTCCGAACGGTGAACAAGGATGAATGATTATTAACAAGCGAAAAATTACATAATGACAATTACCGAATGAAATTACTGAATGATAATGACTGAATTACAACCGGGTATTACACTAGAAAGCCAGAAACCTCGATGTCTCGTGACGACATACCCGGTTTGAATAACCCAATGTTATCCAGGCATCGTGATAGCAAGCACGAACCTCGGAGTCCCGCGACGGCATACACAGTTTGGATTACCCATGACGAGTATGTAACATGCCCAAATATACACCCATAAGTTATCCTAGCATCGGGCTAGCAATCCATGAACCTCGGAGTCTCCTCGAGACATACCCGATTGGATAACCCTATGGTCAATTTCAATATACAACCAAATTACAACAATCACGCATCGACAAGAAAGCACACTTGCACAACAATACCGAACGACACAACCTCCTTACAAAGGAGTCACAACCAATCTCACACAACATCACGTACTCAACGATAAACACACATATCCACGCACCCACACCCCATGCCGAAAGAATATAACTTTAAGTCCATTAGTGATATAGTCGCACATAGCGGTACCACACGAAAACAAGAAAATCCAAAATACAACACTAATACACATTTTTAGAACGGCACATTCATTTACAACCACACGAGTTGATTTTGGGGAAAACCTTTAACGAGATTATACTGATTCACTTGAAAGTTCATTAAGAACATTCAAATTGAACACGTAATCAATCACCAACTACTATATCTACGAAATAGTATATGGGGAATGTACTTGCCTCAAATAGTTGCAAGCACGGAAAAATCTGGTCGTAGCAAGTCGGCACGAATCGTCTATGAATCCTCTGACTCCACCGAACACCAACACGCGATAACAACTACGAACGATAATAACTACAATGTGAATAAATCCCTAAAACCAACGTAAATCCGCTGCACTAAATAAACGAACAACCAAAGTTCCAGGGTTTCCCCTAAAATGGTCAAGAACACGAATTGACCCTACAATCCATGAAAAATGGAAACCAAACCATGTATTATGATAAACAAGACTAGATACAAATGTTGGTACCAACAAATCTCAGATTAGAACTTCGAAAACAAGAAGAAACCCCAAATATTCCTGAAATAAGGTTCTAGGATGATTACCTCGATTCAAAGGGAAATGATGATTTGATGTTGTTAATTCACACCCAGATCTTGATGGTTATGTTGTATAATTGAAGATTTGGGAACTTTCATGAGGAATCGCCCCAAAATCGCCTCAAGAAATCTACCCGTCGCGTAAGAGTGGAAATGACAAATTCTGTCCCAAAATAGAAAAGGCCGCTGCCTAAAAAGAGACCCCTAGTTATGGCTGTAACATAATGGCCATTACGGCTGTAACATACTGGCCATTATGGCCGTAACACACTACAAGTTACGGCCATAACCTGCATTCTAGCAGCAGATTCCATTCTGCTGCCCGATCAGTCCCGAACGACCTCCAAAATGCGATGACTCGAAAAATGCGATGAAATGCTTACAACAAATTCTCAACAGCGAACAAAAGTGCTAAACAAACATACGATTCCGACAATCCGAATAGGTAAAAAGGAGCACGTAAGCGAGTACCCAAAACTTTGGGAAATTACAAAGCGGCCCAAATGTCCAAAAAATCACGATACAAGATCGAATAACAATTTCGAAGTTCATAACATGGCCACAAATGTTAAGTGAACTTGTAGGAACGACAAAGTAACAGTTCTGAGCAAGATCCACAAGAATCAGACCCAAATACGAAAAAGTCACAATAATATGCCGATTAACCGAAACAATATCAAAACTCGGTCGAATGACAAAAAGTGCAGAGCAAAACATGTCCAAAATGTGTCAATGAACACAAGCGAGTCACTGGAATAAAAAAAACACAAGAATGAAAAATATGGGTATTACATTCTACCCCCTTAAAAGAAGTTTCGTCCCCGAAACTTAAAACAATGAAAACAAGGCAACAACAAAGAAAGTAACTGACAGATCGCATCTCTCAAGGATCTCTTAGAGTCGATCTCGATATTAGTACTGAAGTACGCACCTCGGAGGACTCGGCGACCATCTCGCAAAACTGGATTCTGTGCCCCTCAAGTTCGCACTTGTAACACGTTACTGGCGGGGAAGGATAATGTGCACGAACATTGACACGTTCTTTTAGTGTAACTATCGCAAGTGCACGATATCGTATCAAGTAGTAAGTGGACTTTTTGAGTACGGTTTATCGATCCCACGAGGAAGTTTGGTTATAATTCGAATTATACATTATTAGTCTATTTTTTAGATACTAAGATGAGTAAAACACACAATTAAAGAGTTTGGTTTAATAATGTAATACCCCGATTTTTCGGATATATTTTTTCATTTATATGTTGGATATCGTTGATGGATAATTGTACTTGAGGACGTTCTGAACGTTTGATAATGTTATTGAATGCGTATATGTATTCATTGTGCAGTATGTTCGATTGGTATGCCGAGATATTGGTTGAGGATAGCTGAATATGGCTAAGTACAGCCACGATAGCGCATGCTATGAGATATGCTTAGCGCACGCTACGAGGCACGAGTAGCGCACGCTACGTTGTGTAGTTAGCGTACGCTAATAGGTTCGCATTATGTACGCTGAGGAGGGTCCTTAACGTACGTAAGACTTCCTGGGAAAGGTTCGAAAGGCGGCCAACATGTAGGCCCGGGTTGATGTTTATCGGCATTTAGCGCACGCTACTAAGGATGGTTAGCACACGCTAATATCAGGTCGTCCGACAAGGAATCTTGGCTTTCGGTGAGTGGACCGGGCCACTTGCGACGCATGTCCAGATAAGGTCAGCGGGTGTTTGTCATGTAGGGCTAGCGCACGCTAAACCGTATGGTTAGCGCACACTAATTCTAGATCGGTCAGAGGAATCCCGATAATCGCGGATGCTTTCGGCATGTGGGGGCACGAGTGGTAGGTGTGTACTGTAGCAAGTCAACTTCGGATAGCACACGCTAAGGTCAAGGACTTGCGTACGCTAGGCAAGATGTTTTACGTACGTTAATGCATGGGCATTACGTACGTAAGCTAGTTTACGAAGTGAGGCAGTAGCCTCTGGGCTTCGATAGCGCACGCTAACAAAGTCAGTTAGCGCACGCTAAGGAAGTAGCGCACGCTAAACATGAGATGTTAGCGCACGCTAATAATGAATATTATAAAAGAAGGACAGATGGGTATTGTGAGGCATTTCGTCCATTCTTCTTCGTTCAGTCGGGAGAGAGAGAGTTGGGATGTATATGAGGTTCCCAAACACTGTATAATGATAATCTTTAACAACATTATATTGAGAGCATGAATTCAAGCCTTATTCTTCAAGTTATTCATGATTCTTGGAATGGAGTTCAAATGTTCTTCTTTTTGGTTCGTTTAATCCAGGTAAATTTGGTATCCCTCTTGTTTATGGTTCGTTTAAACCGTTTTGAGATAGATTTCTGGATCATGATAATTTTAGTGATCGATTTAGAGGAGTTAAATCATGATACGAGGTTGAATTTCCGGATTGAATATGTTATGATCATTGTTACCAAGTTGGTTTGATTATTGACATGATTATTGTTCTAGGGTGATTAATCAATAGGTATAACCATTGTGCTTCGTTGAAAGACCATAGGTTCATTCCAGTCGGGGCTGAAGAGCTCGTAGACGAGGGCGATGAGTTTGGTGTTGGTTTTGTCGTGTTGGTATCCAGGCAAGTGTTTACTTGTTCGGTTGTAATGGTTTGATGAGTAATTCCATTTACATTTCATAAGTATTTTATGTTGTATTGCATATTGACGAATGCTCAGTGATGTTCTATAAGGAGTAGAATGCACAGTTGATGATTGTTGAGATACTTGGACAATCCTGGGAAGATTGTAGTATTCGGATATTGTTGATGTCATTTTGGATATTCTTGGTCTGTGGTATGCATTTCGGAAGGATGTCCGGATAGAGGTATGTTTTATGGCAATCGTACATAGAAGATTATGTACGAGAAAGTATTCGGTATTGAGGTATTATATGGTATTATCGTGATATTGGGATTTTGATGAGAATCGTTGGATTACCGGAAGTGGTTAGGTTATCGTTGAGGTTATTATTCTCATGATGCATAGCATGTGAATATTTATGTTTATGTACTTGCGGTTATTTGTCGGGCATTATTGCTGACCCCGTTGTGGGACTTGTTTTTCAGGTATTGAGAACTTTGATGTTAGTGGTCGTGAGGCGAGGATTCCGGACGATACTGGCTATGGCATATTGTTGGGGAATAGTGTATTTTTGTCTGTGTATGAATTATTGATGTATATGTATCTTGGACTGTATTTTTATCTGCTGCGTGAGTTCTTTCAAATGGCTTTCGGCTTTATGCCAACTGAGTTTGATTTCGAAAACTGATTCCCTATACCGAGTTTTTGGCCTTGATTATATTGACGGTAGTTGGTGTTTTCAAATGATTTCGTGAGTTTTGGAAAATACTACCGTCATCGGCCTTCTTGTCGTTCTTGTAAATGGTTTTTAGCCTGGTGGGTTCCGGCGTGGGGCCCACGGTATGTAATACTCCCGGTTGAATCTGGGGGTGTTACAAATATGGTATCGGAGCCCATGCTTTTGTGATAACCGGGCATGTGTGTTATGTGGCTCTACCGGTGTGGTAGTAGCGTGATGTTTGTGATGTTTTGGAACCGTGTGATTTTTGAGTACTGTCGTGGTGATGTGTGGGTTTGGGGATTATTGGTGTTCCCGAGACCGACGAGGCAGGGAGTGAACGCCGGTGCCGTGGTCATGTGCAATGTGCGGCTCCAATCGGGAAGTGAACGCCGGTGTGAGGCATGTGCAATATGCGGCTTTCGATGTGGAGTGGAACGCCGGTGATACGTGCATGTGACAAGGAGAGGCTCATGCGCTTTAGGTGAGGAGACACAGCATCACAAATCCCACAAAACTCGACAGTGCTCTAAACTTGTGGTCTTGGCGGAGACCAATCGTTTTCAAATTGTGATTATTCCTGTTTTGGCATTCTTGTTGTGTCGAGATTTTTGAAATGGTGTCATATGCTAGTATCACGGGAGATCTTCATCTTCACTGACCTGTAAGTATGTTGTTCAGATTATTCGATAATTCTTGGTTATCTTAGTGATTTTGGATTTATATGTTGTTGGCGACAGGTTGCAAGTTTCGAGGACGAAACTTATTTTTAAGGGGGGTAGAGTGTAATACCTCGATTTTTCGGATATATTTTTTCATTTATATGTTGGATATCGTTGATGGATAATTGTGCTTGAGGACGTTCTGAACGTTTGATAATGTTATTGAATGTGTATATGTATTCATTGTGCAGTATGTTCGATTGGTATGTCGAGATATTGGTTGAGGATAGCTGAATATGGCTAAGTACAGCCACGATAGCGCACGCTATGAGATATGCTTAGCGCACGCTACGAGGCACGAGTAGCGCACGCTACGTTGTGTAGTTAGTGTATGCTAATAGGTTCGCATTATGTACGCTGAGGAGGGTCCTTAACGTACATAAGACTTCCTGGGAAAGGTTCGGAAGACGGCCAACATGTAGGCCTGGGTTGATGTTTATCGGCATTTAGCGCACGCTACTAAGGATGGTTAGCGCACGCTAATATCAGGTCGTCCGACAAGGAATCTTGTCTTTCGGCGAGTGGACCCGGCCACTTGCGACGCGTGTCCATATAAGGTCAGCGGGTGTTTGTCATGTAGGGTTAGCGCACGCTAAACCGTATGGTTAGCGCACGCTAATTCTAGATTGGTCAGAGGAATCCCGATAATCGCGGATGCTTTCGGCATGTGGGGGCACGAGTGGTAGGTGTGTACTGTAGCAAGTCAACTTTGGATAGCGCACGCTAAGGTCAAGGACTTGCGTATGCTAGGCAGGATGTTTTACGTACGTTAATGCATGGGCATTACGTACGTAAGCTAGTTTACGAAGCGAGGCAGTAGCCTCTGGGCTTCGATAGCACACGCTAACAAAGTCAGTTAGCGCACGCTAAGGAAGTAGCGCACGCTAAACATGAGATGTTAGCGCATGCTAATAATGAATATTATAAAAGGAGGACAGACGGGAGAGAGAGAGTTGGGATGTATATGAGGTTCCCAAACACTATATAATGATAATCTTTAACAACATTATATTAAGAGCATGAATTCAAGCCTTATTCTTCAAGTTATTCATGATTCTTGGAATGGAGTTCAAGTGTTCTTCTTTTTGGTTCGTCTAATCTAGGTAAATTTGGTATCCCTCTTGTTTATGGTTCGTTTAAACCGTTTTGAGATAGATTTCTGGATCATGATAATTTTAGTGATCGATTTAGAGGAGTTAAATCATGATACGAGGTTGAATTTCCAGATTGAATATGTTATGATCATTGTTACCAAGTTGGTTTGATTATTGACATGATTATTGTTCTATGGTGATTAATCAATAGGTATAACCGTTGTGCTTCGTTGGAAGACCGTAGATTCATTCCAGTCGGGGCTGAAGAGCTCGTAGACGACGACGATGAGTTTGGTGTTGGTTTTGTCGTGTTGGTATCCAGGCAAGTGTTTACTTGTTCGGTTGTAATGGTTTGATGAGTAATTCCATTTACATTTCATAAGTATTTTATGTTGTATTGCATATTGACGAATGCTCAGTGATGTTCTATAAGGAGTAGAATGCACAGTTGATGATTGTTGAGATACTTGGACAATCTTGGGAAGATTGTAGTATTCTGATATTGTTGATGTCATTTTGGATATCTTGGTCTGTGGTATGCATTTCGGAAGGATGTCCGGATAGAGGTATGTTTTATGGCAATCGTACATAGAAGATTGTGTACGAGAAAGTATTCGGTATTGAGGTATTATGTAGTATTATCGTGATATTGGGATTTTGATGAGAATCGTTGGATTACTGGAAGTTGTAAGGTTATCGTTGAAGTTATTATTCTCATGATGCATAGCATGTGCATATTAAAGTTTATGTACTTGCGGTTATTTGTCGGGCATTATTGCTGACCCCGTTGTGGGACTTGTTTTTCAGGTATTGAGAACTTTGATAGTAGCGGTCGTGAGGCGAGGATTCCGGACGATACTGGCTATGGCATATTGTTGGGGAATCGTGTATTTTTGTCTGTGTATTAATTATTGATGTATACGTATCTTGGACTGTATTTCTATCCGCTGCGTGAGTTCTTTCAAATGGCTTTCGGCTTTATGCCAACTGAGTTTGATTTCGAAAACCGATTCCCTATACCGAGTTTTTGGCCTTGATTGTCTTGACGGTAGTTGGTGTTTTCAAATGATTTCGTGAGTTTTGGAAAATACTACCGTCATCGGCCTTCTTGTCGTTCTTGTAAATGGTTTTTAGCCTGGTGGGTTCCGGCGCGGGGCCCACGGCGTGTAATACTCCCGGTTGAATGTGGGGGTGTTACAAATAATTGCAAAGAAAATACAATAATAGTTCTAATATTCAAGGAAATAAAAAGATTTCAACAATAATAGATTGATTAAAGATACAATGAAATAGTTGGGATTACAAACTTAGTTCATCATTAGTTATAGAAGATGTATAATGGATCATAAGATGAATTTACTTATTATGTTGTGTAGATTCGATTTTCCTTAAAAAGACGGTTTCTCTTTCGAACTATAAAACGCCCCTTATATATTGAATCAATCCACTATATTTCTCTGTTGATTGGCTTCAATACATAGCATTAGGATTTATGAAAATAACTCAAAGAATCATCTAAGGTCTAGAGGTATATTCTATCCCCTAGAACAACTTAGAGTGAAGATCATTTGATCTAATCAAACATATTTTCTTTCGAAACATATGAAGACCATAAATATCGTCATTTATTGGCCAAATAAATAAAGATAGTTAAAACAATGAAAATCACACACAATAATAAGTAATTCACAATAGATCTTCATACAAACTTAAATAATATGACTAACCTTGTTTATAATCCAAGCTAAGGTAACTTAGCCCATGAAGTGTTTAATATACATAATACAAGTTTGAGTGGTCATTATTAGTTGAACAAGAGAAAGAATTGATCCTAACTCCCTTAGTAGATAAAGAAGAAAGAACCAATAAACTGTCTGAACAACATATGCTATACCACACTAACACAAATCACTCAAGAACACAAGTGTGTTCTTCACACAAAAAGAAAATATTACAAAAAATGGAAAAATTATAGGATGAATGATGAATAATGATGGATCTAAGGGGTCTATTTATATACCTAAAGTCATCTAATAGCTCCAAAACTCCAGCATTATTACAATAGATCGGATCAATGCCAGCCATCCCCTCAATAATACACAAAAAGTATAAAAAATTAGACAAATTATCACAATCTGTCAAGAGTTACGGCCGTAACATTAAGGAGTTACGGCCGTAACTTGGATAACTTATGGCCGTAACATTTAGTAGTTACGGCCGTAACTTAAAATCAATTTGCTCATTTGGTTGCTTTGAGAGTTACGTTTTCAGCCGAAATTTCTCGGACTTTGCGTTTTTGCCCCAAATCTTCTTCGGATGATAACTTTTGATATATAACTCGATTTTGAATCAGAAAGACTTCGAATTCGTCTCGGAAAGCCCTACAACATGAATATATTAAAATTCAACAAAGAGAATATTTTATAAACATGTTATTTCTTGAGTAAATCAGTTATTCAATCCGATTAAGACTAGATTTACATCATCATCCGATAAAAATAAAATTATTAAAAACTAATTAATTAAAAGCAAAAAACGAGTAGACTAGCTCAATTATGGGTGAAATTTATCGATACAAACCATGGATAAGTGTATAAAACTGGCACTTATCATACCCCCAAACTTGAATTCTTGCTAGTCCCGAGCAAGACTCTTATTATTCACACTCCAAAAATAAAAATAAGAAAAATTAATACACACATAACTATAAAAAGAGAAAAGGAGATCAAAATGCCATTAATACACAACAACCAGCTATATATAGTAGATAGAAATGAATCAGGATTCAAAATAAATCTACTGATGATTTTGAAGTTAAAACACGGTTTTATTTTGTAATTCCAAAATGCAAGGTTTCCCCCCAAAAGGCTGATTATTTCTTTCCCACTCGTGATACACACGACTCCCTTTAATGGTTACTCTCGATCATTCGTTTATTTTTCGACTCAATATGAAGAAGAATTTCATTGGCGTCATCAAATATTGTGATTTTTCACGAAATTGAGTGTATTGAAATTCAGCCGCTAATTAATTCAAATCTGCTCATAAACTACATCACTTTTAGTGATAGCTTTCACATCGTTATTTGCTAACGTGTAGCTCTTTTCACTAACACAATTTCTATCACTTTTTTTTTTAAAAAAAGGTGAGCTTTCACACCGTTATTTGCTAACGTGTAGCTCTTTTCACCAATTTTTCTGTGAGACGGCAGCTACGCACCAACAATGGTTAGTCCTTTATTTTTCACAAAATTTAAGACCCCCAAAATTAGGCAGCTGTTGCTGCTAAACACTTCTCCTTTTCGTCATTTTGTTTTAGGTGATAGCTTTCACACCGTTATTTGCTAACGTGTAGCTCTTTTCACCAATGACTCCTTTTTTTAGGGAATAGAATTTTTGCAGAAAATCATTTCTTAGTTTAAGCATGAAAAATCAAAAACTCCACAAATTAAGTAAATTTTAGTTCTATTTTTCATCAACCGACTGATTCTTCTTTTCTCAAGGTAACGAATGACTCGATTTTATATGATAAATATAAGGTTTGGAAAGAGAGATTAAGGCTAAAAAATTTTGGAATATACAATTTTTTTACCGGTTAAAACGATTTTAGAAGCTTGTATATAGCTAATTTATTGGTGTTATGGCCAGATCTAGAAATCTCATAAATCAAAATACTATATATATATATATATATATTAAAAAAAATTAAGGCAAATATAACACACCAAAATACCAGCACACCAAATTAAAACATACCACCCCCAAACTTGAAAATAAAACAGTCCTCAGTTTAAAAAAATAAAATAAAAAGCAATGCAGAAAAGCAGAATACTCCCTGTTAAGAAAGTTGATGCATGAGCTAACGCCTTTTAGAATCTGCAAGAGAATAAATATACGAGGCAAACAACAAAAGAAAATAAAATATACTCGTAAGTATAACACAATTTTTAAGATGCGCATCAAGAAAGTCCGAAGAGTCGCCTTACGCTTGTAATACCCGGTTGTAATTCAGTCATTATCATTCAGTAATTTCATTCGGTGATTGTCACCCAGTGTATATTCACTCGATTATAATCATTCACCAATCATATTCATTCACCGTGTTCACCGTTCGAAAAAACTTCGAGTGGTGTATCGTTATTGTTCATTGTTTCAACTTTCCTCATATGAGTTCGACTTTGTTAGATCACCATTAATTTTTGGTAACTCCAAAAATTCTAAATCTTTGCAATATTATAGAGCATCGAGTTAGCTTTCCAATGGTTCAAACGGTGAGTCAATCGGAGTCCGGACGAGAGAGTTATGGTCGTTTTAGCTCAACCGCTCATTGCCGATCATCGCCGAACGAACTCGGCCGTGTCGTCCGACACGGCCCGTGCCGTACTCGTCGGAAAGTGCCGAAGTGTTCGCCAGACCCGACCGTGTAAATGCAGCACGGCCGAGTCGCACCTTCCGGATAAGCGTAACCGATCGCCAAAGACGCCCGGCCGTGTCGCCGGCACGGCCGAAGTCATGCCGAGTCGCCGTCGGACGGGTCATCGTCGGAGGCCCTCGCGCCGCGACCGTGTCGGCAGACACGGTCGAGTCATCGCTGCCAATCGCCGGCCATTGCAGTGACACGACCGTGCCGATCGGCACGGCCGTGTCCGGCAGCGATCAACTCCTATAAATTCATTTTTCAAAGATTTCAGCCCATTTTTCTTCCTTTTCTTCACCTTCAACCGAGATAAGGCTTGAGGGAGGGTTTTTCCTTCACAAATCATTTGGGTGTTTGATTTTTTCATCTCCTTTCGATCGTGAAGCCCGGATAATCAATCTAACGCGTGTTCTTCGGATTATAGCACTTGGATCATCAAGAGGTAATTCCTTCAACACTTTGGACTTCGATTTTGTGTTGAAATAGGATGTTTTGGACGTTATAATCATGATATATGAAGGGATATGTATATGATTATGAGTTTGTATAAGGATTCATTGGATTATTGAGGGTTTATTCAAGAACACTTTGAATATCGAGTTGGAATTGGGGATTTTCGACTAATTGTTGTTATAATCACATTTTGGATATTCATAACGGATTATTGATCGTATTGGAGATGTTTTGTTGGTTTGAAACACTTCTTGGGGATTTTGATATTGGGATATCGAGGTTTGATTGTAAACAATCGGAGTTTGGATACAACGTATTCGATATAATGCCCCAATGAACTTAGTTTAATCGTATCGACGCTTTTGAGTTCGTTATATTCGTGTTTAATTCGTATATTGATCGGATTGTCGGTAATTGTATTGAATTAAGGTTGTTCGTGCGACCGACACTTCATTTAGGGCGTTGTTCGTGGACGGACATTCTTCATCGGTGTTGTGTAAGTTAATTCTTACTCGGTTAAAAGGATATTCATCCCTCTTGTTGTTGTTCATTCATAATCATAACTCATTCATAATTATATTAACCGTATCAAAACTTGTTGTTATCAATTAATCATTTCACCATAAGGAACGACGGTTCCAACCTTTTCATTGATTTGTCATTTATTTCATTACCATTCCACCTCGGTGAGTCATTATTCATTTTCGATGTCACTTTTGTTATCGTGGCATTCCGGTCATCTTGGCGTGCGGTTGGTATGTGTAGGGTTTTCATGTCGGGCACATTATAGTCGTGTGTTGGTTGATGGCCTCACATTGGGTGTGCACACGAGATTGATTGTTTCGTGAGATCGATTAGGTACAAGACCACACGTGTATTCGATCGAAACTCGTAGGTGGCTTGTGCACGGACACATGTCCATCCCGGGCATAGTGTGGCGCCACCCTTTGAGCCGTATTGTTAGTTGATTCATATAGCATTATTGATTGCGTATGTTTCGACAGGATATTTCATAATTTCAGATATAATCATGATTGTGTATTTTCAACTCTTGAGGATTGTTGTTCAGTATAATCGACCCGTTTGGGGATTTTGTTTTTCGTGTCTTGGCAAGGCAAAGGCACGGGGAGAACATGCCGACGTCGAGGAGTCAGTGATACTAGAAAGGGGCCCCACTGCTCAAATCACTTATTCATCATTTATGTTTCCTTTATTTATTCCATTGCAGACATTCCATTTGAATACTCGTTTCATTCGGTGTTGTGTATTTTATCGTCACATAAGATACACATGTATTCTATTTTATCCAGGTGTGTTGTATGAAACTCCTAATCGGAGTAATTGATGTTGTAATGTGGTTCGGTACTACATTTACCACGTGTAAATCATCCTTTTCATTCGCCCGGTGGGTCCCAGTCGGGGTCCACGGACCGTAATATCCGCCTAGTTTGGGGTGTTACTGAGTTGGTATCGAGCGTGGTTTTGAATACTACCTTCCGAGTCATGTCTCATTTGAAATCATCGTCATCGACTAGTATCATTGGACTTTCGCGTCACGTGTGACTGTGCAAATGCCGAGCCAATCGACCTAAGAAGCTGTAAGATTTCTAACGCCATGGTATAATTTCGCAATAGTCATTCATTCATCATTCATCAATTAACAATCCTCAAACATCATCATTCATTGTGATTAGAACGATCATGTTAACTCATTAATCACTTAATTCATTTCATTACTCGATTAATAATCAGGACGATCATGTTAACTCATTAATTACTCAATTCATTTCATTATCCAGTTGTCAATCTGGATGATCATATTATCAATCTTGTTAAGTTATTCAAGATAATCATTTCAAGAATTTCATGAGATAATCATGTAACTTCAAGAATCATTCATATAATCACTAAGTTAGAGCATGTATACTCATTTTCATCATCTCATGACATAATCATAACGTGCTAATCATGCGGAAATATAATCATTATGCGACCTTCCTACTCCAAAGTATGGAGAGAATCACAAGGGATGCATGGGGAGAGGCAGTGCGAACCGAAACCCGAGAAATAATCACTCGCTGCCGGGAAATCGTGCCCAGGACTCGGTTCGATCAGAAGATGTACGGGTTGATCCACTCACTTTTATGCAGGCCATGATGACCCATGTGCAGTTGCTCAATCATCATTGCGCCACTCTGGCCGGATTAATCGAGCGAACTCTCCCGTACGAGCCAGCTGCTAAGGAAATTGCTGAGCAGCAACCTGCATATGTCAACAGGAAATCAACGAAGCGTAATATATCCGAAGGCGGTCAGTCAACCTTCAAGAAGCCTCGTGTGAGTCTTATCGTTTCTGAGCGATCTCCTACGGCGCCTAATCCTACGGGATCTCAGTGTAATATCCGCAATTTCGAATTTCGGTAATTTTATTTTTTCGGCGGAAGTTCGTTTTGACGACTCGCTCATGACCTTTCGTCATTTCGAGAATGATTAATTCTGCACTTTTTGTCATCCGAGTTCGTTTCGGTGTCGTTTTATTGAGTTCCGTGTCCTTAATCGACTTTTCTAAGTATGAGTTCGACTTTGTAAAGTCACCATTAATTTTTGGTAACTCCAAAAATTCTGAATCTTTGAAATATTATAGAGCATCGAGTTAGCTTTCCAATGGTTCGAACGGTGAGTCAATCGGAGTCCGGACGAGAGAGTTATGGTCGTTTTAGCTCACCCGCTCGTCATTGGCCGATCACTGCCGGCCGAACTCGGCCGTGTCGTCCGACACGGCCCGTGCCGTACTCGTCCGGATAAGCCGGAAGTTTCTGTCTCAGGGCCCGACCGTGTCGTCCGACACGGCCCGTGCCGAACTCTTCCGGATAAGCACGAGACGATCGCCGACACGCCCGGCCGTGTTCGAGGACACGGCCGAGTCGTGCCGAAGTCGCTGACGGTCATCGTCGGAAGGCCCCTCCGCGCCGCGACCGTGTCTAGCCGGACACGGTCGAGTCCCCGCTGTCAATCAGTGCGCCACGGCCGTGTCGGGCGGACACGGTCGAGTCTCACCTATTTAAGGCCCAGCAATGCTTTTCCGCCATTTTTCTCCTTCTTCTTATCTTCTTCCGCAGCTTGGAGTGTTCCAATCTTGTAGCCATGTTGTTTAACAACATATACATGAAATTTGGAGGTTCATATCATCAATCATCCGTCATATAACATCCTTTGATCGAGCGAATCAGGTCAGATTTTCTAGAAATCTAATTTTGGGGATTTTGGGTATTTTGTTCGATTTCGTCCGTTTAATCCGATTTAACTTAGGATTTTGATGGATTGATGATTATTTAGATGTATTTTATCATTTCCCTTGTTATTCCATGGTTGGATCGTATCGATTCGTTGTTTGAGTCGAGTTCTTGACCGACGCCTTGAAGGTGTCCGGTAAAATGTCTTAGAGGGGTTTTCGGGCGTTCTACGATTATTCTTCCTCGTATGGTTGATGATTTATTGATTGTATGATGTTAGGGTCGTGTTTCTTGCGAAGAAACCGTGTTGAACCCTTTCGTTCGTCGTCGTCTTCCGTTTCGATAGCATTGGGCGTTTCGAAGCTTTCCGGTTGAGCCGTGTTCGTCGGAATACTTGCGTACTGATTTTGAGGCAAGTATCTTGCCCATACATTTCATATTTCATCAGCATAATTATTGATAATTGATTTTATGCGAAATCCAATATTTAATGAACGTAAAAAGGGATTGGTATGTTCTCGATAAATGTTGTCTTTCAACGATAATTCGTATACTTCGTGAATATGTATTCTCGGAATATGTGTGTTGGTTTTGTATGTTGAAAGATAATATGATCAATTCGAGTGAGTTTGATAGACCGTAATCCTTTGTCGGGGATTATGTACTGTTATTATGTACTCGTTCGGTAAGAACGTAATGTGTGTGATATTAGTTGTTACTCCTTGAAAGGAGTTTGTGATGCTTAATGTTGTTTGGATTGATAAGTGATTATTGTTGTGTGCTTGATGTATTGTGATATGCCTCCGGGTAGGATTTGTTGAATCTCCGGGATCCATACTTGCTAGTATGGGTCGGGCGAAACCGTAAGGTTATCCAATACGGGTATGTCTTGCGGGGACTCCGAGGTTCGGGGCTTGCTAGCCCGATGCCGGGATAACTTGTAGGGTTATCATCGGGTATGTCTTGCGGGGACTCCGAGGTTCGTGGCTTGTTAGCGCGATGCCGGGATAACTTATGGTTGTGGTTTGATTATGTACGTATATGTGCTTGTAGTCACGTGACTGCGGTTACGGTGACATGTGATTTGATATGTTTTTCCTATTGGGTTATTCACTCGGGTTTGTTCTTCGGGAGCATCTGAGGTTCGTGGCTTGTTAGCACGTGACACGAATAATCCTTAGGAACATGTGATTTGTGATTTGGGTCACGGACCCCGTGTTTTGTGAAATGGGTTATGGACCCTGCGTATTGTTACCGGAACCTGAATTTTGGAGAATGACTTTTGGGTTGTGTCCCTAAATGTTTTGAAAGGTTTGAGAATTCTTAAAATCCCAAGTGTTTTCAAAACTCCCGAGATCGTAAAATGTTTTCACAAGATGTATATCGGGTTTACCCCTATCTTCGATTTAACCGCTTTTGATTAAGTGATTTACCTCGGGAAGTATGTTTATGATTAACATGTTCCGTGGAGTATGATATGTATGGCTCGTTTCGTATTTTATACTTGCACTAGCAAAACGGTGGAGTTTTGCTAACCCCAGTATTCGGGGTGGATGTCTCAGATTGCATTCGGTTTTGGAGCAGAGCACGGGGTCGGCATGAAGGATGATGAAAGATGAACGATACTAATCACACGAGGACCCGTTGTTGTCGTATTGGTATAGTTGTACTTTTATTTCCATTTGCTATATCTTTCCGTTACGGGTGTGGTTGTATTTTTGACCTGCGTGGGCATGAGTTGTATTCGAGTTGTATGTATTTATTGAAAGACCAAATCGGTCTCATCGAGTCATTTTGCCTTGAAGGCATTGTCGAGATGTTAAATGTTGTTACCGGACTGGTAGATCCTCGAGGAGAGGGTCTACGGCGTGTAATATCCCGAGTGGATTGGGGGTGTTACAGAATGGTATCGAGCTTAGGTTGTGGAAACCTAGTGTCGGTCGATGGTGTCTATTGAGTTTTTGTCTCGTCGGATTTTTACGACTAAGTCGTGTCGCGACGCGTCGTCTGAGTTTGTTGGTCGTGATTAGTATCGTGGGCGATCATCATCTTCGTGCGACTTTGTGAATGTAAGTCTCCCTTCTTTGTGTTGTGCCTCGTGTGACACGAGCTATTTTTATGATTATTTGTTAAGTGACGGAATCCTCTTATGGATTTTGATTTTGTGATATGGGGTTATTTGACTCTCATATTTCGTTCATATGAGGAGTAGTGTTGCTCGATTGTGTATGTTGAACCGTATTTCTTTTATCCATTGCGTGAGTTCTTTTGCAATGACTTTCGGTATTTTACCGACCGAGTTTTATTTGAAAACCAATTCCTTAACCGAGTTTTTGGCATTATGGCCTTGATCGCTTTGGCGAAATTCTTATGACGGTATTTAGCATGTTGTAAAATGGCTTTTGTGAGTTTTGAAACATTACCGTCATCGGCCTTTTTGGCATTTTTGTAAATGGTTTTTAGTCTGGTGGGTTCCGCGTGGGACCACGGCGCTATAATGTTCGTGTAATTACTCAAATTTTTGGGCATTCTAGCCCATTGAATTATTTTGAAAACCTTGAGTATCTTAGAAAATTAAAATTCGAGACGTACTTTTAAAACGAATTATTTTCTCGCACTTTCAAGGTGCCTTCTAGTACCGTAATATGTTTCAAAATCATTCCAATTGAGGACCAAAATATTTTGAGATATTTTCAATTACTTTTAGCAATGCGATTGCTTAGACCCAAGTGTCGATTATTAGAAAGTTTTTCACTACGAGAAGGTGTCCTCATTTTTGTTCAAACGCAAGATGATTTTCAAAGTCTCGAAAATGATGTTTGTTCAACTTTTTGTAAAATGATACTCAAGATCAACTGGTGTTTCCAAACTGTCTTCAAAGGTGGTTTTCGTTTTTAAAACCTATCATTCCTGTTTGCGGACCGGAAATGCGTGTATGGTTTTCGAACTTTCGTTACGGTGCCAACCCCAAATTGTGATTGAATTGGTTGCGTGAGCGTCGAGTCGTTCGCCACGCATATGTTTTGTTGGCCCTCTGTGAGAGGTGTGAACTGGTGTTTACTATTTATCGCCTCGTGGTGATTTGCGTGTTGTCGCACTAGTGTGAGTTGTTAAAGCCTGGATTTTTGTGCGTTATACACATGGGTGATTGTTTCATGATGTTTGTGATTGTGTCTTTGCCGTTCGGGATGTTGTAATCGTCGAATGATGCCGTTGTTGTTGTGATTTTTGTATGCGTTGATATGTTATGCCGAGTTGGCATCTCGGTATGTTGTTTTGCGGTGTTTTGATCCATTGTATCGAGCATTTGTATTTTCGGTATGCCGAGCCGAGACGTTTCAACCGTAATGTGCCGGGCATGCACGTGTATATTGTCCTTCTCGTCGGTAACACATTTCAAGTGTGGACTCGAGGGACACCGAATTCAATTTTGCGAATTGCTCACGAGACTTTTGGAGTTCGCGCTCAAAGACAAGTATCGAATCGGCTTTGAGAGGCCTTGAAGGATGTTTCTGTCGGTTGCTTGTTGTGTCGTCACCTTGATTTCGCTGTTGTGAGTTGCGGGGGCGACCTTCTTTTATAAGAGGTCGAATGTAGTACCCGTGTTGTTTTTAGACTCCTGCATTTTCTCTTTCTCGAGTCTATCAACTCGCTCGTGTTCGTTGATACTTTCTGAACTTGTTCTGTATTTCGGTTTCGTCGTTCGAACGAGCTGTGATCTTGTTTTGGGTCAATCTGGTTATCGCTGTGACTTTTTCGAGTTCGGTTCGATTCTTGTGAACCTTGTTCGGAAGTGACATCATCTGGTTTTACTAGTTCTCTTATTCGAAGTGGATCAGATTTGGAACTTCTGTATTTTCGACTCTGTCGACTCGTTTATGTTCGTTGACATTTCTGAGCTTGTCCTGCCCCTTGTTTTTGTTTATCGAACGAGTGTGGCATCATTTCGGAATAACTCGTTTGTCGTTGTGACTTTTCTAATGCTATTCCCTTTCATGTGGATCTTATATGAATGCACATCCTGTTGTTTTCACCGGATCATATATTGTCTCGAGTCGAGATGTGAACCTTGGGGTTGTTGTTTGAATTTTATTATCCTTCGTGATCCGAACATGACCGTTCGATTTTTGTTGTCTCGATCGTTTGTTTGTTCGGTTTTGTTCTCGTTTCGTGATTGTTGAGCGTTCAGGCTCCTTCCTAATTCCCTCAAGTTTGGGAAATTAGTCTCGTTTTCGATCTTCCAACCCTTGGGCGGTGGAATTCAGTATTAGTTCAGCGATTGGCTCGCGTTTCGATTGATGTACCGTTGGGTTGGTCAATCATACTGACTTTCGTTCGTTGTGTTTTGTGATTGTCGGATATTTGACTTGGCTATATTATCCGTTTGATGACGCTTGTCATTTGTTGGTTTTATTGTATCCCTAACGGCGACATTGTGTTGGTCGTCGTGGAGCGTGTTTTCACGCCGTATGTCTCTTTGCGTTTCTTGCAGCGTTTCGCCGTTGGGCGCGAGTTTTCCATTTTTGTGTATCTCGTCGAGTTTTCCTAGCGGGTATATTGCTCCCCCCTACTTGTTTTAAGTTTCGGGACGAAACTTCTTTTAAGGAGGGTAGAATGTAATATCCGCAATTTCGAATTTCGGTAATTTTATTTTTAGGCGGAAGTTCGTTTTGACGACTCGCTCATGACCTTTCGTCATTTCGAGAATGATTAATTCTGCACTTTTTGTCATCCGAGTTCGTTTGTGTCGCTTTTATTGAGTTCCGTGTCCTTAATCGACTTTTCTAAGTATGAGTTCGACTTTGTAAAGTCACCATTAATTTTTGGTAACTCCAAAAATTCTGAATCTTGAAATATTATAGAGCATCGAGTTAGCTTTCCAATGGTTCGAGCGGTGAGTCAATCGGAGTCGGACGAGAGAGTTATGGTCGTTTTAGCTCACCCGTCATTGGCGATCATCGCCGGCCGAACTTCGGCCGTGTCGTCCGACACGGCCTGCGCTGCATTTCGTCCGGATAAGCCGGAAGTTTCGTCTCGGGGCCCGACCGTGTCGCCCGACACGGCCCGTGCCGAACTCTTCCGGATAAGCTCGAGACGATCGCTGACACGCCCGGCCGTGTTCGAGACACGGTCGAGTCGTGCCGAGTCGCTTCGGACGGTCATCGCCGAAGGCCCCTCCGCGCCGCGACCGTGTCTAGCCGGACACGGTCGAGTCCTCGCCGGTCAATCTGCGCGCCACGACCGTGTCGAGCGGACACGGTCGAGTCTCACACCTATTTAAGGCCCAGAATGCTTTTTCCGCCATTTTCTCCTTCTTCTTATCTTCTTCCGCAGCTTGGAGTGTTCCAATCTTGTAGCCATGTTGTTTAACAACAAATACATGAAATTTGGAGGTTCATATCATCAATCATCCGTCATATAACATCCTTTGATCGAGCGAATCAGGTCAGATTTTCTAGAAATCTAATTTTGGGGATTTTGGGTATTTTGTTCGATTTCGTCCGTTTAATCCGATTTAACTTAGGATTTTTATGGATTGATGATTATTTAGATGTATTATATCATTTCCCTTGTTATTCCATGGTTGGATCGTATCGATTCGTTGTTTGAGTCGAGTTCTTGACCGACGCCTTGAAGGTGTCCGGTAAAATGTCTTAGAGGGGTTTTCGGGCGTTCTACGATTATTCTTCCTCGTATGGTTGATGATTTATTGATTGTATGATGTTAGGGTCGTGTTTCTTGCGAAGAAACCGTGTTGAACCCTTTCGTTCGTCGTCGTCTTCCGTTTCGATAGCATTGGGCGTTTCGAAGCTTTCCGGTTGAGCCGTGTTCGTCGGAATACTTGCGTACCGATTTTGAGGCATGTATCTTGCCCATACATTTCATATTTCATCAGCATAATTATTGATAATTGATTTTATGCGAAATCCAATATTTAATGAACGTAAAAAGGGATTGGTATGTTCTCGATAAATGTTGTCTTTCAACGATAATTCGTATACTTCGTGAATATGTATTCTCGGAATATGTGTGTTGGTTTTGTATGTTGAAAGATAATATGATCAATTCGAGTGAGTTTGATAGACCGTAATCCTTTGTCGGGGATTATGTACTGTTATTATGTACTCGTTCGGTAAGAACGTAATGTGTGTGATATTAGTTGTTACTCCTTGAAAGGAGTTTGTGATGCTTAATGTTGTTTGGATTGATAAGTGATTATTGTTGTGTGCTTGATGTATTGTGATGTGCCTCCGGGTAGGATTTGTTGAATCTCCGGGATCCATACTTGCTAGTATGGGTCGGGCGAAACCGTAAGGTTATCCAATACGGGTATGTCTTGCGGGGACTCCGAGGTTCGGGGCTTGCTAGCCCGATGCCGGGATAACTTGTAGGTTATCATCGGGTATGTCTTGCGGGGACTCGAGGTTCGTGGCTTGTTAGCGCGATGCCGGATAACTTATGGTTGTGGTTTGATTATGTACGTATATGTGCTTGTAGTCACGTGATGCGGTTACGGTGACATGTGATTTGATATGTTTTTCCTATTGGGTTATTCACTCGGGTTTGTTCTTCGGGAGCATCCGAGGTTCGTGGCTTGTTAGCACGGACACGAATAATCCTTAGGAACATGTGATTTGTGATTTGGGTCACGGACCGTGTTTTGTGAAATGGGTTATGGACCTGCGTATTGTTAGGAACTTGAATTTTGGAGAATGACTTTTGGGCTGTGTCCCTAAATGTTTTGAAAGGTTTGAGAATTCTTAAAATCCCAAGTGTTTTCAAAACTCCCGAGATCGTAAAATGTTTTCACAAGATGTATATCGGGTTTACCCCTATCTTTCGATTTAACCGTTTTGATTAAGTGATTTACCTCGGGAAGTATGTTTATGATTAACATGTTCCGTGGAGTATGATATGTATGGCTCGTTTTCGTATTTTATACTTGCACTAGCAAAACAGTGGAGTTTTGCTAACCCCCGAGTATTCGGGGGGTGGATGTCTGTATTGCATTCAGGTTTTGGAGCAGAGCACAGGGTCGGCATGAAGGATGATGAAAGATGAACGATACTAATCACACGAGGACCCGTTGTTGTCGTATTGGTATAGTTGTACTTTTATTTCCGCTGCTATATCTTTCCCGTTGTACGGTTGTGGTTGTATTTTTGAACCCTGCGTGGGCATGAGTTGTATTCGAGTTGTATGTATTTTTTGTAAGACAAAATCGGTCATCGAGTCATTTTGCCTTGAAGGCATTGTCGAGATGTTAAATGTTGTTACCACTGGTAGATCCTCGAGGAGAGGGTCTACGGCGTGTAATATCCCCGAGTGGATTGGGGTGTTACACTCACCCCGAGCTTGATTCGGCCATCATCTGCTTCAACCGTGGGGCGCCGGCCATTTCAAGACTAGGTGTACGACGCCGTCTATCACATGTCATAATTGTGGTAATGCGGGCATAAGGCCCGTTTTGCGAAAGGACTCCAAGTCGGCTCGCGGCATCTCAGCCCAAGCAACCAACGTTTGAATCGATCGCCTTGTCATCATCGTTTAAGACAATGGAAGCAAATAGAGTTGGAGCTCGTATTTATCGACGGAGCGTCCGGCCTGGGACCAGCAAGTCCTGATTCATATGATGAGGAGGATCGACGATCCGGTGGTCCGAACGATTTCAGGTATACTCGTAATTTTATTTCAACTTGTGTGTACCTTTTGATGCTGGTACACCGCATTCATTCATTTTCGAATCATGCTTGAATAGACTTATTTCGGTATAGTCCTACTTAATGACCGCGATTGGTTGAAGGATCTAATCGTGGTGAATTTATCTTAGGACGATGTAATTTTCGGTATTAGTTGGTTTGATCGTCTCGATACTATCCTCAGTGTTTGTTAGCGTTTAGTCGCTATCTTTCCGTCGTTGGTTGTCGAATGTGTGCTTCAGGGAAGTAATCCCCATTGTTCCAGTAGAATTTTTATTATGGCGGAAGCAGAGAAATTCCGCAATCGAACTATTCAATCATTCATTATATCATTTTCATCGATTGGCCTTTCTAAGGCAATCGAGTTATTCAGTTATTCCTTATATCATTTCCATCGATTGGCTTTTCTAAGACAATCGAGTCATTCAATCATTCATTGTATCATTTTCATCGATTGGCCTTTCTAAGGCAATCGAGTTATTCAATCATTCATTGTATTATTTTCGTCGATTGTCCTTTCAAAGGCAATCGAGTTATTCAAACATTCATTGTATCATCTTCATCGATTGGCCTTTCTAAGGCAATCGAGTTGTTCAATCATTATTGGTATCTCTTTTTATCAATTGACCATTCTAGGGCAATCGAAATGTTCAATCATTCGTGGTATCATTGTCATCGATTGACGATGTATTTCAAAGCGAGTTATCTAGTTGCCTTCACATAGAGTAAGGGAATTCGGGAGTGAGTTGGAGCAGTCGTCCCTTTATCGAAGGCACCGTATCGGATGGCCCCACTGAATGCAGGAGTTGAAGATTCAACTTGAGGAGTAGTTCGAGAAAGGTCATCTCCGACCGATTGCCCCAGTGAGGAGCACCGGTGTGATCTGTCAAGGAGAAGGATGGCTCGTCTCGTGTGTGTATTAATTACCAAGAGTTGAACAGGCGGTGATCAAGAGTAGTACCCTTTACCTCGTATTGATGATCTTTTAGATCAACTTCGGGAGCTTCAGATTTTCCAAGATCGACTTAAGATCTGGATATCACCGATTCGGATTCGAGAGTCGGATATCGCGAGGACAGCGTTCATACACGCTATGGTCATTGTGAGCTCGTAGTTATGCCGTTCGGGCTAACTATTGCACTGTGGTATTCATGGAGTTAATGAATCGGGTTTTCATCGACTTTTAGATCGCTTGTTGTTGTCTTCATCGACGACATTTTGATTTATTCTCTTAGCCGAGAGGAACACGAGGTTCATTTTCTTCAAGTTCTCGACGTGTTGAGACGAGAGCAACTTTATGGAAAGTTTTCCAAATGTGAGTTACGGAGGTCCGAAATGACTTTCTCGGGCATGTAATTTCATCCGCGAGTTCTTGTCGACCCTCGAAGACGGAGGCTATCCGAGATTTGCAACCTCCGTAAGATATTAAGTAAATCCGATGTTTCCTCGGATTAGGGTTAATTATCCAACCCACGGCCGGAGCTAGTAACCGTGGTTTTCGCGTTGGAATTTTGGCGTCGTTACCTTTATGGAATCACTTGTCGATCTTCACCAATCACAAGAGTTGAACTATATATTTACTCACAAGGAGTTAAATATGAGACAGGACGGTGGTTGGAACTAATCAAAGATTTTGATATCGAGATCCTTTACCACCGGGCAAGGCGAACGTTGTCGCGACGCCTTGAGTCGTAAGTCCGTTCAGAGCGGATGCATGCTCGTTTAACAGCTTGAAAGGAGCTTCAACAGAATTCCTTAGACCCGAGATCGAGGTCCGGCTTCAGCGAGTTCGGGGACACTTTGTATGTTAGAGATTTCATCATCTCCGAGGATGCAATCGGGGAGAATCGTGGGTTCGGACCCGGCATTGTTGCGCATTCGTGAAGATGTGGCTCGGGAAAGCCCACGGATTCGTAGTCCACGAGGATGGACTTTTGAGGTTTAAGAACCGGTTGTGCGTACCGCGAATGACGAGTTGAAAAATTCTATTTTGAGAGAAGCTCATGCTACCCCTTATTCTGTTCATCCGGGTCCGGCAAGATTTACAAGGAATTGAAACAAAATTCCGGGTGGAGTAATATGAAGCGAGAAGTCGCAGAATTTGTTTCGAGATGCTTAACACACAACAAGTCAAGATGGAACCTCGGACGGCGAGTATCTTGATACCGCTCCCTATTCGGAATGGAAGTGGGAAGACATTTCTATGGATTTCATCACGAGTTTGCCGACGAGTCGCCGTGGCATGAATGCGATCTGGTGATTGTGGACCGCTCAACTAAATCAGCTCATTTCCTTGAGATCAAGGATACGTGGGGTCCCGAGAGACTGGATCGATTGTTCATCAAGGAGATAGTGAGGCCGCACGGTACTCCTAAGAGTATCGTTTCCGATCGTGACGACGAATTGTTTCCCATTTTTGGAAATCGGTTCATCGTGCTATGGGAACTCGGCTTAATCTCAGTCTTGCCTTTCATCCTCGGTCAGACGGACAATCGAGAGGACTATTCAGACATTAGAGGACATGTTGAGGGCATGCGTCCTCGATTAGTAGACGATGGGAAGCCCAATTCTTGTTGTTTAAGTCCACGTACGGTATAGTTGGCATGCCTCCATTAAGATGGCACCTTACGAGGCCTTGTGCGGTCGTCTTTGTCGATCTCCTTTGTGTTAGGATGACTTGTTAGAATCAATCGGCACCGAGCCCGATATGCTTATAGCCGTCCGGGAGAAGGTAGCTTTGATCAAGAGTCGTATGTTGACATTTCGAGTCGGGAAATCGTATGCGGATAATCGTCGTCGACCACTAGAGTTCGAGACGGGTGACCATGTTTTGGTCAAGATATCCCCGAGTCGAGGTATTTTTCCGTTTCGGAAAACGGGGGAAGTTGAGCCCAAGATTCATTGGACCGTTTGAAATTTTGGATCGAGTAGGCGAGTTAGCTTATCGATTGGCGTTACCTCCGGCTTTGAGCAGGATTCATAATGTGTTTCACGTCTCTCAGTTGCGGAAGTATGTTGCCGACCCGAGTCACATACTTCAGTTCGACGAAATCGAGATCGCGGATGATCATTCGTACGAGGAGCGTCCTGTACGAGTGTTAGAGCGGCGAATCAAACAGTTGAGGAACAAGACGATCCCTTTGGTCAAGATTCAGTGGTCTAGACACAGATTCGAAGAGGCCACTTGGGAAACCGAGGAGAATATGTGGGAGTGTTATCCCGAGTTGTTTGACCCTTAGTTTC
This sequence comes from Orobanche coerulescens, assembly GCA_033398695.1. Classification (NCBI taxonomy): domain Eukaryota; kingdom Viridiplantae; phylum Streptophyta; class Magnoliopsida; order Lamiales; family Orobanchaceae; genus Orobanche; species Orobanche coerulescens. The sequence goes on from CM065803.1 coordinate 153,696,649, forward strand.
GGGGACGAAACTCTTTTAAGGGGGGGTGTATGTAATACCCGGTTGTAATTCAGTCATTATCATTCAGTAATTTCATTCGGTGATTGTCACCCAGTGTATATTCACTCGATTATAATCACTCACCAATCATATTCATTCACCGTGTTCACCGTTCGAAAAAACTTCGAGTGGTGTATCGTTATTGTTCATTGTTTCAACTTTCCTCATATGAGTTCGACTTTGTTAGATCACCATTAATTTTTGGTAACTCCAAAAATTCTAAATCTTTGCAATATTATAGAGCATCGAGTTAGCTTTCCAATGGTTCAAACGGTGAGTCAATCGGAGTCCGAGAGAGTTATGGTCGCTTTAGCTCAACCGCTCATTGGCCGATCATCGCCGAACGAACTCGGCCGTGTCGTCCGACACGGCCCGTGCCGTACTCGTCCGGAAAGTGCCGAAGTGTTCGCCTCAGACCCGACCGTGTCGTCGCACGGCCGAGTCGCACCTTCCGGATAAGCCGTAACCGATCGCGCCAAAGACGCCCGACCGTGTCGCCCGGCACGGTCGAGTCATGCCGAAGTCGCCGCTTGACGGGTCATCTGTCGGGAGGCCCTCCGCGCGCGACCGTGTCGGCAGGACACGGTCGAAGTCATCGTCGCCAATGTCGGCCACCATGCGACACGACCGTGCCGATCGGCACGGCCGTGTCCGGCAGCATCAACTCCTATAAATTCATTTTTCAAAGATTTCACCATTTTTCTTCCTTTTCTTCACCTTCAACCGAGAGATAAGGCTTGAGGGAGGGTTTTTCCTTCACAAATCATTTGGGTGTTTGATTTTTTCATCTCCTTTCGATCGTGAAGCCGGATAATCAATCTAACGCGTGTTCCTCGGATTATAGCACTTGGATCATCAAGAGGTAATTCCTTCAACACTTTGGACTTCGATTTTGTGTTGAAATAGGATGTTTGACGTTATAATCATGATATATGAAGGGATATGTATATGATTATGAGTTTGTATAAGGATTCATTGGATTATTGAGGGTTTATTCAAGAACACTTTGAATATCGAGTTGGAATTGGGGATTTTCGACTAATTGTTGTTATAATCACATTTTGGATATTCATAACGGATTATTGATCGTATTGGAGATGTTTTGTTGGTTTGAAACACTTCTTGGGGATTTTGATATTGGGATATCGAGGTTTGATTGTAAACAATCGGAGTTTGGATACAACGTATTCGATATAATGCCCCAATGAACTTAGTTAATCGTATCGGCGTTTTGAGTTCGTTATATTCGTGTTTAATTCGTATATTGATCGGATTGTCGGTAATTGTATTGAATTAAGGTTGTTCGTGCGACCGACACTTCATTTAGGGCGTTGTTCGTGGACGGACATTCTTCATCGGTGTTGTGTAAGTTAATTCTTACTCGGTTAAAAGGATATTCATCCCTCTTGTTGTTGTTCATTCATAATCATAACTCATTCATAATTATATTAACCGTATCAAAACTTGTTGTTATCAATTAATCATTTGGTCATAAGGAGCAGCGGTTCCAACCTTTTCATTGGTGTCATTTATTTCATTACCATTCCACCTCGGTGAGTCATTATTCATTTTCGATGTCACTTTTGTTATCGTGGCATTCCGGTCATCTTGGCGTGCCGTTTGGTATGTGTAGGGATTTCATGTCGGGCACATTATAGTCGTGTGTTGGTTGATGGCCTCACATTGGGTATGCACGAGATTGATTGTTTCGTGAGGCGATTAGGTACAAGACCACACGTGTATTCGATCGATACTCGTTGGTGGCTTGTGCACGGACACATTTCCATCCGGGCGTAGTGTGGCGCCACCCTTTGAGCCGTCTTGTTAGTTGATTCATATAGCATGTTTGATTGCGTATGTTTCGACAGGATATTTCATAATTTGAGATATAATCTTGATTGTGTATTTTCAACTCTTGAGGATTGTTGTTCTCAGATAACCGGCCCGTTTGGGGATTTTGTTTTAGTCTTGGCAAGGCAAAGGCACGGGAGAACATGCCGACGTCGAGAGTCAGTGATACTAGAAAGGGCCCGATCTGTTCGATCACTTATTGATCATTTATGTTTCCTTTATTTATTCCGCTGCAGACATTCCATTTGAATACTCGTTTCATTCAGTGTTGTGTATTTTATCGTCACATAAGATACACATGTATTCTATTTTATCCTGGGTGTGTTGTATGAAACTCCTAATCGGAGTAATTGATGTTGTAATGTGGTTCGGTACTACATTTACCCTGTGTAAATCATCCTTTTTCATTCGCCTGGTGGGTCCCAGTCGGGGGTCCACGGCACTGTAATATCCGCCTAGTTTGGGGTGTTACAACGCTGCCATCAATGCTTTTATAAAAAAACACACAATAAAAATTACAGCAATAAAATAACAATACATAAATCGCGAATAGATGCGCGTCAAGAGATCAAGAAGAAAGTCCTTAAGCTGCCACCCTTTAGCACGATTATTACACACGATGGAAAGTAAAAATACAAGAGGTCCGACATGGGTTATCAAAGGGAGAGGAATGAATCCACTTTTCATTTTCTCACGGTAAAATCTTCCATCCAGACAATTTTAGCTAGAGCTGGATCTGGTTGAGGAACAAATTCATTGAGTTTTTTGAATAGTTCATCTGGTGTTGTTGCAACGACTATGATTCGTTTAGCACGCTCGGAAATAAAACCCTTTTCAGCAGAGTAGTCGATGAAAGATAGTAAACCATCAAAGAAACCATTGATATTAAGCAGACCTATTGGTTTTTGATGAACATTTAGCTAGGGTCTGGTAACCACATGAAAAAGTTCCTCAAGAGTGCCAAAACCACCGGGAAGGGTGCTAAAGGCGCCAGAATTATTTATCATGTGAGTTATGCGATCTTTCATATTTACAGATCTAAACCCATCTCCAATAGTTGACCCGGTGATTTTACTTTTAGCCAGAGGTTTTTGAATTATTCCCAACACTCTTACTCCTTCCATATAGGCAGAAGCAGCAGCTCGTCCCATTAATCCTAGACTTCCTCATCCGTAAACTACATGAATGCATTTTTCTCCTAAGGTACGACCCAAGTTGTGGGCTGCTTCAGTAAAGCATGCCTCTTTTCCATAACTAGCTCCACCAAAAATGCAGACTGTGCTAATTTTTTTTCTTGAAGATGATGACTCCATTTTTTGAAAAGAAATTTTTAGAGAGAAAAAGAGAAAAGTGCAAGTTTGAGGGATGAATAAAAGAAACAATCACAAAGTTTATTTATAGAAGAAAAAGAAGGTAAAAATTGTTTAACAATTTTGTGATTGCGTTGATTACGCTTCAACTACTCAATAGAATAATGAATGCATTTATCGCGTATCACATTTTTTTATTCAGAAAATCTCACCACACGACAAAAATAAAAGATACTTACGCGTATGTACAGTAGTTATGATTTTGGCTCACATCTTCCTCTGATTTTACATTCAGAAACGGCCTAAACGCCTTCTATGAGTCGGGGAGAAGCTTCCCATCCAATTTTCTTACAAATTGGCAAACAGGGTCTTTTAACGTCAGATTCCCAAGACGTTGTTCATATTCTGGTTTGAATTTATTCCACAAACATCAAATTCCGTAATGTACGAATCCACTAAGATGCGTGTCAAGAGAAATTTCAATATTATCTAAATTCTCTTTATTCAGACCATCCTTAATGAACTGAATTTTATCTTCTCTATTTGTAGATGGAATTCCTAAAGATCGACATTTCAAATTACAGTTCCATCTAGCACATTTATAGCAAATGGCTATCATCTTTGCTCGTCGTTTCTTGGCATATGAACTTTTTCCAAGCCCTGGTAAAAATCTAGTCGGTGTTTCTGTGAATTCACCTTCTATTCTTACTTTGGATTCAATTATGAATCTTATGTCAAAAGGTATGCTTTTATTCATAAGCAACCTCGTCCTTTCAAGTCTCGTCTTATAAATCTTTAAAATGACATTTTTGCTTAGAAAGGGAAATCTTTTTTTGATTTTATTCAAAGTTTCTTCCATGATAAAAAAAATAAAATGAAAAAGGATAAAATATCTACAAATATCAGTTGTTGTGGGAAACTGAAAAATCCGACTTTAATAGTCACGGAGTACCGTTATCCGCCACTTGACCGGACAAACACAATTGAGTACTAAGTTACAACGTCGAGAAATTTCTACTTATAAAAATAGTTTACAATGTAAAATTTCAATTATAACACTTATACTTCCCCGGCAACGGCGCCAAAAACTTGACACGTTCTTTTAGTGTAACTATCGCAAGTGCACGATATCGTATCAAGTAGTAAGTGGACTTTTTGAGTCCGGTTTATCGATCCCACGAGGAAGTTTGGTTATAATTTGAATTATACACTATTAGTCTATTTTTATAGATACTAAGATGAGTAAAACACACAATTAAAGAGTTTGGTTTAATAATTGCAAAGAAAATACAATAATAGTTCTAATATTCAAGGAAATAAAAAGATTGCAACAATAATAGATTGATTAAAGATAAAATGAAATAGTTGGGATTACAAACTTAGTTAATCATTAGTTATAGAAGATGTATAATATATCATAAGATGAATTCACTTATTATGTTGTGTAGATTCGATTTTCCTTAAAAATACGGTTTCTCTTTCGAACTATAAAACGCCCCTTATATATTGAATCAATCTACTATATTTCTATGTTGATTGGCTTCAATACATAGCATTAGGATTTATGAAAATAACTCAAAGAATCATCTAAGGTCTAGAGGTGTATTTCTATCCCCTATAACAACTTAGAGTGAAGATCATTTGATCTAATCAAACATATTTTCTTTCGAAACATATGAAGACCATAAATATCGTCATTTATTGGCCAAATAAATAAAATTGTTAAAACAATGAAAATCACACACAATAATAAGTAATTCACAATAGATCTTTTTACAAACTTAAATAACATGACTAACCTTGTTTATAATCCCAACTAAGGTAACTTAGCCCATGAAGGGTTTAATATACATAATATAAGTTTGAGTGGTCATTATTAGTTGAACAAGAGAAAGAATTGATCCTAACTCCCTTAATAGATAAAGGAGAAAGAAGCAATAAACTCTCTGAACAACATATGCTATACTACACTAACACAAATCACTCAAGAACACAAGTGTGTTCTTCACACAAAAAGAAAATATTACAAAAAATGGAAAAATTATAAGATGAATGATGATGGATCTGATGGGTCTATTTATACACCTAAAGTCATATAATAGCTCCAAAACTCCAGCATTATTACAATAGATCGGATCAATGCCAGCCATCCCCTCAATAATACACAAAAAGTATAAAAAATTAGACAAATTATCACAATCTGTCAAGAGTTACGGCCGTAACTTGGATGGCTTACGGCCGTAACATTCAGTAGTTACGGCCGTAACTTAGCTTCGTCAATTTGCTCACTGGATGCTTTGAGAGTTACGTTTTCAGCCCAGAATTTCTCAGACTTTGCGTTTTTGCCCCAAATCTTCTTCGGATGAAAACTTTTGATATATAACTCTGATTTTGAATCCGGAAAGACTTCCGAATTCGTCTCGGAAAGCCCTACAACATGAATATATTAAAATTCAACAAAGAGAATATTTTATAAACATGTTATTTCTTGAGTAAATCAGTTATTCAATCCGATTAAGACTAGATTTACATCATCATCCGATAAAAATAAAATTATTAAAAACTAATTAATTAAAAGCAAAAAACGAGTAGACTAGCTCAATTATGGGTGAAATTTATCGATACAAACCATGGATAAGTGTATAAAACTGGCACTTATCAAACATGTCCCCGCACATTACAGTTGAAACACCTCCTGGCCTTACCGGGAGTCAAAGCTGACAACTTGAACTCTCAGTTACCTTCATCGGGCGATGGAGCTTCACGGCAGAAAGGCCACAGTACTGCGGTTTAGCAACTCTGACTCCTGTACTTACAGCAAAATCATCAGACTTCCTCTGTTTCTTCGACTCGGGCACATGTTCAGTCGATAACGAACCTAGCTCGTATGCTGGTGCTCGATTCTGATACTCTCTCAATGAAGTGCAAGTGAATCCCGCCATATACTGGAGAATCTCTGGATTCATCCGCATGTCAAAATGACGGATCTTATCTTCCTATTTACTCACCTGTTCCCACACATAGCTGAGTTGCTTGCTATAATCGATGATTGCTTGAGACACCAGTACATATTGCGGTTTTGCCAAATAAAAGTCATGAATTCTCTGCTCTCTGATCGGTTCTGGACAAAACTCGGCTTCCATTAATCCCTGGAACTCCGCCCACATGACAACACGATCCCAAGGCTTAATAGCCTCCCACTAGTTGGCGGCATCTCTGTCAAGAAAGTACTAAGCCATGGGTACTTTCCGCTCTTCGGGGCAATCAACTGCTTCGAAAATCTTTCCCAACTAGAAAAGCTAACCATCCCAGCCTATTGCATTCACAGCACTAGCGAAACGAGGGGGATTCATACGAACCACTTCTCGTAGCCATTGGTTTGCACTGACATTCTAGGTCACATATGTGTTACGTTGGACCGCCTGGTCAACCGAGTCATCTGTGTCGCTACTTATTGCAATATAGTAGCAACACCCATGCCAATATCATTCCCGGCAATATTATCTTGGTCCCGCATCTGATCTTCATGACCACCTGTACCACGGTCGCGACCACGACCTCTACCTCTCAGCATACTGAGCATGTACCCACTTAACACGATGAAACACAATATCGCAAAATAATATACCAAAGTGTCAACTCAGCATAACATATCAACATAAGGCATCAAATAGCAACACGATAAAATATCTACTCTGGATAATTATATGAATACAAAAAATTATGCTTGCAACCCATGAAACTTACGGTCTTAACTAACGGATCACATAGCCGTTTCAACAGAAGAATTGACGACCATTTTAGTTACAATCACAAACATAATATACCACACATAATAGTTAATCATTGTTGACGTTCTTTTTTCTTTTTAAAACTCCACGAGGTAATTTATATGTTTACTCGAAATAAATTTTTAAAGTATTTTTGGGTACCTCGGGCTGTTTAATCAAAACTTGAACCACAGTTCATAACTGTTTGTTTTGAAAACCCATCCCAAAACCATAACTCGAACAACAAATTTCCTCGAAATCGACGTCATCAAGATGACCATGTCATCACTTATCATTATCACAAATAAAAACACATAGGATAACCACATTTTTGGCCACTAAGTATACAGAATACAGCTTGGAAAAGTGGTAGTACAACAAGCTGTACGATTTTCAAATGAGAGTCCGTAGCAGAAGTTTGTTTAAGTGAGTTGCTGTAAATACAGCAACAAGGTTTTCTCATGTTATCTTGGTGCGTACAGGGTTTTGCAATGTATACATGTCAATAATCACAGTTATGAAAATAATAAAAGCAGAAGGTAAATAACACGCAATATAAAGTGGTTCGAGGTAAACCCTCTACGTCCACTGGGCCTCCACACAGGAGTAAAATGTTTATTAAAATCACTATATACACAACTACGTGACTTTAATCAAACCTATACAAAGACTGTAGCTTTCAACTGTTCACACAGATTGGTTGTTGGCGTCTTTGACTTGCTTCTTCTCATACAGATTGGAGCTTCGTCATATTCTTCCCACACAGGTCAAAATATCTTTTCTTAGTCCACACAGGGCTAAGTTTACTCAAAGGTAAATTATGGTGAAATCACTGGTTTGAACAGCAGCTTGAACATGATGATCTTAGGCTGATGATGTGCTGTTCACGTTGACTGAGAATATATCTTCTCTCGGATATTGATTTATGCTTGAAGAAATATACTTGCTCTTGTAAGCTTTGATTGATGATAATGAATATTCAATCGTTGAGTTCTTGAGTATTTCTCTGAGTATTATAAGTATTATCAGTGTTGTGAAATGTCCTCTTGCATGGACTATTTATAACTTTGGAATAGATCCGTTATAAATATGTCTGTTGGCTGGTTGGTGAGAAAAGATCCATTCTGATTGGTTGATTGACTTTCAAGATGCTAGATCCGGATTTTGCTCCTTGTTTGAAGATTCTTGTCGGTTATTTAAATACTTTATCCGATCAGTATTTAACTACTTCTTTTCAAACGGCGTTCTGATTTTAGTAAATAAAGTATATTCCTTCACAACGGTCTTCAGTCATGTTGGATAAGTGTTTATTTTCCTAACACTATCAACCTATCTGCTGTATCCAGCATAATACAATCCTATTGTCGTGGCTGTAGATTTCAACGCTGTAGGCTATCTCCCATGTTGTATGGAAGGCGTTATATGGAGATTCCAGACAGTTTCCATACTTGGAGGTATTTCGAATCCTTCCAGTTTCGTGAGACAACTTGATGTATGATGGCTAGACTTGCTGTCTGTTGTCTATACGAAATGTTGCTGAATGTTGGCAATTATCAAAACAAGGTACAAGATTGTTTATCCAACACATATGTTACCACGCAACATCATAACCATAGCAACACACAAGGTATCGCGTGTCCATGACCTCTTAGCATCAGCCCTCGAAGGTTTTACCGAACAATTCCCAATTGGACAAACCGTCCATACTAGCACTAATCACATCCCAACCAACATTCTCATACAAATAACATCATATAATCTACAAACAGATCAAACCATACCATCATAACATTCAAGTATACAACCGAAATTCTCCAACGAGAATGGTAACACGACAATAATTCAAATCACCCGGTCTCACAAGCAATCGCTTTAGTTTAATCTCTAGTCTATTACTCGCAAGCGATAAATCCATTTTACGCACACATAGCATCTTAACGTGCGCTAAGTACACAATTAGCGTGCGTTAATTAACTGGTTCAATACAGTAAATTTTACCAATCCGAGTTTAAAGTTTAAGCTGAGTAAGATTTTTCATTTTTTACTATTTATTTTTGAAAGTAAAAATCACATTTTTATTTTGGAATATAAAAATTTTATGGTGTGAAAGAATTTTAGAATCGTGTACTCGAATTTTTTTTTTGAAAATAAATACAATACGTTTAAAAATCATTTGCGAAAATGTTTCCAAACACGACAAAAGATCAATGACGGTAACAATTTACAAAATATCCAAAATACTTCAAAACACACTTTTCAAATACCGTCGTAAGATTTCATTCGAGAGTACAAGACCGGCTCGCCAAATCCAAACAATTTTAATAATCCACACGAAACCGCCGCTTAACCACGCCATGAAAACTTTACGAGATTTTGATTTTCCACAACCATACTCAAGTCTATGAAATATTTAGAAAAGCGTTTTCAAATACACACGCATCAGATATGATTACCAACGAAAACACATTTGTAGCAAATCACAACAATTTGTCAAACACAACCGGTTATCAAACATATGCCTCTACGTCATTCAAGATCATCAATTCAACAAACAAAACTCATGAGTACTAAATTCAAATACACGTCAAAACTATCTGTCTGAGTTTATAAACACACTCAACTATCGATATATTTCCTGGAGCACATCAATGTTCAAGGTTTCATATCATGCTACACTACTCGATGTCAAATCCGTTAATACATCCAGCTCATCACACACGTAATATACCACAAGTATCAAGTACGAATTTCACCTCCATGACACGCATGTAAACAGCCATGAAACTAAGATAATACACATAAAAGAGGAGACTTACATCCACAGGTCGCACTAAGATGATGGATGCACCATGATACTCATCACGACCGATATCTCAGACGATGTATCGTGACACGACTCAGTCAGAAAAAATCCAACGAGACAAGACTCAACAAAAACAACTTGACCCAACCACCTAGGTTTCCACAACCTAAGCTCTGATACCATATTCTGTAACACCCCCAATCTACTCGGGAATATTACAGCGCCGCAGACCCTCTCCATGAGGATCTACTAGGCTAGATACCAAACAGGACATCACAACAAATGCCAACATGGCTGAAAAATACATCCGTAGACCGAGTTGGTCTTTAATCAATTACATACAACTTAAACTCTTACCCGCACAGGGGTCAAAGTACAACAACACTCCCATAATACGGGAGAACTCTACAGTGGAAAGAAAATGGCCCTCATGTGATTAGCATCATTTGTCTTCCATCATCCTTCATATAGATCCCGTGTTTTGCTCCTCAAGGACCTGCACGTACCTAAATGCAATACAGATATCCACCCCCTGATAACTCGGGGTTAGCAAAATTCTACTATTTTTCTAGTGCAAGTATAAAGTGAAAATACGAGCCTTTCACAACGTATTCCAAAAATATAATGAACGAGAACATCCAACCAGTTAACGTAATAGTAAACTTCCCGAGATAATTCACTTGAGTGAAATAATTTGAAATCATGAAAGGTATGACTGAAACCAATATACATTTTTCAAACATTTTAAGATCTCGGGAGATATGGAAACACTTGAGTTCAAAGAATCTTCAACTCATCGAAAATCAGTTACGGACACTTCCCCAAAGATTATTTTCCAAAATACAATTCAAATCACGAAACATGGGGTCCATGATCCAATCATTCACATCAACATACTCCCAAAGGTTATTCTTGTCCCATGCTAACAAGCATGAACCCCGGATCTTCTTCGGGCATACCCGAGTGAATAAACCAATGGTAATTAACAGAGTCACACATCAATATGATCAACGATCATGCAAACAACTCAAAGATTAGGATTCCACAACAGACATATAACATTTACTCATAGTTATCTTGGCATCGGGCTAGCAAGCCACGAACTGTTGGAACATTTGTTCCATACATAAATTAAAAGTGTTTTGATGATTAATGTTGACAAACAAAACAAAACAACGAAGAGACGAAGCAAGCATCGAAGGAAAACGAAGTTGCAAAAAGGCATTCTGGACAGCCTTAACGTACGTAATATAGATTGATTAATGTACGTAATATTATAAGGCTTACGTACGTAATGAAGGATTATTAACGTACGTAACTCAAGTTCAAACCAGATGAACGTTGGACGAGTCGAAGTGAAAAAGGTGGCAACGGACATATGATGTCAGCAGTGACGTACTATTAACGTACGTAATAAGAAGTATGATAACGTACGTAAAGAAAGAAATGAATGTTACTGGACTGAATCTGGGAGAAGCTAACGTACGTAACATTGTCTGGTTAACGTATGTAAACAAGCTTACGTACGTAATGGGAAGTATATAGTGTACGTAATGAAGGTCCTGGCAGCTAACAGCTAGTTTGATCAAGAAGCCTATAAATACCATGTCTATGGTATTGATTGTGAACACACAACACAAAGCAAACAACTCATTGATTAGAGATTCATATTGATATACTTGTTGTTGTAATATTGAGATTAATTGTTAGTTTGAGTGTTTATACATTCAACATATACACGAGTGGTAAAAGAAAAGATACGATTGGATTCGGTGTTATTAGGATCAAGGATCCGGCATTGTTAGAATCGCAATCGCTATCTTAGTGAGGCTTATCTAGTGCCAATAGAAAGCTAGAGAGGTTGATTCCTTGTCCTACGAAAAGGAAAACGGTTTAACTTGGACCGACGCAAAGACAAGTACGAGTGGTTTATCACGGACCAATAGAAGACGTGATTGTAAGCGGTTATACCTCGACCGATAGAAGAGAGGCGTATAGGTTGCTATCTTTAACCTATTGAAAAAGATAAAGAGAGGACGTAGGCTCGTTTAAAGCCGAACCTCTATAAATCCTTGCGTCATTTATTTTCCACAATTTTATTAACGCTTCCGCAAACGGCGCAAATATCCGGACCCCATACCCAACAATTGGTATCGGAGCGGTACTCCAATACGCGGCTTAACATCCGAGGAGAAAAAGATCCAATGGCGTTTCAATTTGCTCCTGTCGAAGGCCTTGCTCTCAACCGACCACCTTTCTTTGATGGCTCAAATTATTTGACATGGAAGAAAAAGATGTCGATCTTTATTCGTGCCTACGATATAGAGATTTGGAATATCATTTGCCTTGGCCCGAAAGTTCCTCTCAAATCCGACGGTACGCTCAAATCTTTCGAAGAATACGACGATGCCGATTGGAAAAATGACCATCTAAATTTTAAGGCTACTCAACTCTTATTTTGTGCCTTAAATCCGGAAGAGGTCAATCGAATCTCATCGTGTGAGAGTGCGAAAGAAATATGGAAAATTCTAGAAATCACACACGAAAGGACGACTCAAGTCAAGGAGACGAAGATAAATATGCTTCTCCATGACTACGAGTTATTCATGATGAAGGGTGACAAGTCCATCACCAATATGCTCGACCGATTTTTGGTCATCACCAATGGACTAGCTTCGTTTGGCAAACCATTATCTAGTAGTGAAAAAGTCAAGAAAATCTTAAGATCACTACCTAGCGAATGGGACGGCACCGTGACCGCAATTATGGAATCCAAAGATCTAAACACGCTCGATTTTAGCGCCCTCGTTGGTTTGCTAATTAATTATGAGATCGTGTTAAAATCACGAAGTGTCAAGCCGAAACTGAAAGAAAAATCGTTAGCCATGAAGGCTAAGATGTCGAAAAAGAAAGAAGAAATCCCGGTGGAAGAAAGCGACGAAGAAGCGGCATATTATGCCAAGAATATTAATAAATTCTAAACCTTATTAAACCGGAGGAAGAAGGATATCTCGAGCGAAACGAAGAAGTTCGAAAACTCTTGTCGACAATGTGGAAAACCAGGCCACTTCGCTAAGCATTGCCGTGCCAAACCCAAGACGGAGGTTCTCGTGGCTACTTGGAGCGATGAAGATGAAGACGATGATTTCATCAATCAAAATAATCTCGCTCTCATGGCCCGGAGTTCGTTCGACGACAGCGACGTCGAAAGCCATGTAAGTACATCCTCCCGTGACGAAATTTTTGATGCATTTGAGTTATTACATACGGATTTCCAAAATGCTTTATCGAAAATTAAATCCCTTAAGTCTAAAATTAAATCTTTGGAAATTGAAAATTCCAAAATTATCGAGAAGGGAAAATTTGTCGAAATCGATCATTCGAAATGTATTGAAAATGAGAATACTTTGAAGAATGATCTTTTAAAAGTTCAAGATGAACTAAAATCTTTGACAAGAAAATTCTCGTGCGGCAACGATAAATTTGAACAAATTTTATGTGTTCAAAAATATACTTTAAATAAATAGGGGTTAGGATTCAAACCACGTTCGAAAAACGAATCCGTTAATTTTAAAATACCCCATTGCGAAAAGTGTTTGAAAATCGGGCATCACATTTAAAATTGCAAAAGCTCTCGCCGGACGATAAAAATTAAGAAAATTTGGGTTCCTAAAGGAACAAATATCTCAAATATTGTTTATGTCTCGAAACAAAAACCAACTATAGGTTGGATCCCCAAAAATTGATTTTTGTATTTTACTCAGGGGGAGTATATTTTTTAAGGGGAGATATTCTTCTCCGGGGGAGTTTTTACCGTTTATGCAAATATTCATAAATTATATCATGCATATTTTATATTTTGGTATTATTTATTTCAATTTTTTTTGATGAAAACAAAAAGGGGGAGAGAAAGGAGGAAAATGGGATTTACCCTGAAAGGGGGAGAAACGAAGGAATTGAAAAATGAAAAGGAGAAGTCGAAAAAAAATGACAGAAAAAGAAAAATGAGGAGACGTCGAAAAGATGATGAAAATTTGAAAAGTCGAAAAGAAAAAGAAAAGGAAAGAAGGAGAAAGAAGAAGTCGAAAAAGAAATGGGAGAAGAAACTAACGAAACGGACAAAGTCGAAAACTTTGAGTGCGTACACATATACATATATTTATATTTTTTGCAGAAAAATCCCATTGACGAAGTGTTGTTTTGTAATCATCAAAAAGGGGGAGATTGTTGGAACATTTTGTTCCATACATAAATTAAAAGTGTTTTGATAATTAATGTTGACAAACAAAACAACGAAGAGACGAAGCTAGCATCGAAGGAAAACGAAGTTGCAAAAAGGCATTCTGGACAGCCTTAACGTACGTAATATAGATTGATTAACGTACGTAATATTATAAGGCTTACGTACGTAATGAAGGATTATTAACGTACGTAACTCAAGTTCAAACCAGATGAACGTTGGACGAGTCGAAGTCAAAAAGGTGGCAATGGACATATGATGTCAGCAGTGACGTACTATTAACGTACGTAATGAGAAGTATGATAACGTACGTAAAGAAAGAAATGAATGTTACTGGACTGAATCTGGGAGAAGCTAACGTACGTAACATTGTCTGGTTAACGTACGTAAACAAGCTTACGTACGTAATGGGAAGTATATAGTGTACGTAATGAAGGTCCTGGCAGCTAACGGCTAGTTTGATCAAGAAGCCTATAAATACCATGTCTATGGTATTGATTGTGAACACACAACATAAAGCAAATAACTCATTGATTAGAGATTCATATTGATATACTTGTTGCTGTAATATTGAGCTTAATTGTTAGTTTGAGTGTTTATACATTCAACATATACACGAGTGGTAAAAGAAAAGATATGATTGGATTCGGTGTTATTAGGATCAAGGATCCGGCATTGTTAGAATCGCAATCGCTATCTTAGTGAGGCTTATCTAGTGCCAATAGAAAGCTAGAGAGGTTGATTCCTTGTCCTACGAAAAGGAAAACAGTTTAACTTGGACCGACGCAAAGACAAGTACGAGTGGTTTATCACGGACCGATAGAAGACGTGATTGTAAGCGGTTATAACTCGACCGATAGAAGAGAGGCGTAGAGGTTGCTATCTTTAACCTATTGAAAAAGATAAAGGGAGGACGTAGGCTCGTTTATAGCCGAACCTCTATAAATCCTTGCGTCATTTATTTTCTGCAATTTTATTAACGCTTCCGCAAACGGCGCAAATATCCGGACCCCATACCCAACACGAACCTCGGAGTCTCTGATGATGTAACCGGTTTGAATAGGGTTCTAGGATGATTACCTCAATTCAAAGGGAAAGGATGATTTGATGTTGTTGATTCACACCCAGATCTTGATGGTTATGCTATAGAATTGAAGATTGGGGAACTTTCATGAGGAATCGCCCCGAAATCGCCTCAAGAACTCTGCCCATCGCGTGAGAGTGGAAATGACAAATTCTGTCCCAAAATAGAAAAGGCCGCTGCCTAAAAACAGACCCCTAGTTACGGCCGTAACATAATGGCCATTATGGCCTTAACACACTGCAGGTTACGGCCGTACATTCTGGTAGTAGATTCCATTCTGCTGCCCGATCAGTCCCAAACAACCTCCAAAATACGATGACTCAAAAAATGCGACGAAACGCTTACAAATAATTCTCAACAGTGAACAAAAGAGCTAAACAAATATGAGATTCCGACAATCCAAAAGCAGGTAAAAACAAGCACGTAAGTGAGTACCCAAAACTTTGGGAAATTACAAAACAGCCCAAATGTCCGAAAATCACGATACAAGATCGAATAACAATTTCAAAGTTCACAACACTACCACAAATGTTAAGTGAACTTGTAGGAATGACAAAATAATAGTTCCGAGGAAGATTCACAAAAATTGGACCCAAATATGGAAAAGTCGCAATAATATGCCGATTAACACGAAATAATATCAAAACTCGCTCGAATGACAAAAAGTGAGAACAAAACATGTCCAAAATGTGTCAATGAACACAAGTGAGTCGCTAGAATCAAAAAAATTATAGGAATGAAAAGTATGGGTATTACAGATATTGAGCATTCGCTACCATGCTACTGCGGTGATATATGGATACCATCAATATTCTTTCAAGAATGATCCCTCGTACTTGCATATGTTGGAGGTGACGAATCCAGGTACCATAACTGATGATGTGATTGATGTTAGTACTGGAAAATTTAAATACATATTTTATGCTTTGGGGGCTTTGGTATCTGTATTTCATTATGCTAAACCAGTTATTATTATTAATAGGACACACCCTAAGGGTAAGTATCGAGGAGTATTGTTTGTTGTTGTAACAAAAAATGGTAAGAATCAGATTTTTTCCACTTGCTTTCGAGATTGATGATGTTGAATGTGATGAGTCGTGGAAGTTTGTCATGTACAAATATAAAGAAGCATTTGGTTGTCCGAGACCTCTTAATTGTTTTAGATGGGCACAAATCCAAAGAAAATGCGATAGAAGAGGTATTCCCACTTGCGCAGCGCATCACGAGTTATGTTGTTACCATACCCAGAAGAATTTGGCTAACTATGGTCAACATGTGGTGGCAATTTTTAATGTTGCATCGTATTGAGGACTATAATAGGTATATGGAAAGTTTAAGAATAGTGTGTTCAGCTGCAGCTACCCACTTGAAAGAAGTTGTTGGTGAGAATAGATGGACTTCTGTGAAGTGTCTAGTCTGGCGATTCGAGTTATGAATTTAAATGTTGTGGAAAGCATGAACAACCGTCTTCTTTGGGCTAGAAGGCTGCCCGTTTCCTCACTTCTCGAGGTATATCGAACCATGGTATAAGAATGGACATCTAAGTGACATCTAAATGCAAGTGAATGTCCTGGACCTTTAACGAATCATGCATACGAGACATTAATGAAGGTGGTTGGAGTTGGATCTAACATTGACGTTCAATTCCTTAGGGGTGGGGTGTTCAAGGTGACCTCTATCCGGAAATATTATGTTGTGGACTTGAGATAGCAAAAATCCAGTTGTATGAAGTTCCAGCGTGATACGATCTCGTGCAAGCATGCCGCTGCAGCTATAAGGTACCTCAACCACGAGCAAACTATGTATATACATAATTACTACAAAGTGTCCACAATTCGACAAATGTGGGGACGGTCTGTAATTATAGTACCTCACCCCAGTGATTAGTTCATTCCAGCTAACATCAAGGTGAAAGTTTTGCCAAACAATCTGACGCAGGCAGGGCGACCAAAAGAAATGAGATACACATCAGGGGTTGAGTCCTCGACTCATACTCATAAAGTTCAAACATGCTTTAGATGTTGAAGGACAGGGCACAATAAAAAGACTTGCACTACAATTATTAACCAACTCTTTGAGGATCTGACAATGCAACCAACTCCATCAAAAAAGGGACGTGCAAAACAAAGTGCGGTATATGTAACTCTGATGACCACACTGCTCCAAAATGTCCAACTAAGCACCGTTTCGGACTAAATGAGCCCCCAATATAAAAGTAGTTATATTTATTTAAAGTTGAAGTATTTTCATTGTGTATTTATTCTACCCAATACCAGATTGAGTATTTGCATTTTTAATATTTATGATTTTGTATTTATTTAAAGTTGAAGTATTTATGTGTTTATTATACTGAATGCCGGAATAAGTAGTTGAATTTTTCATATTTATTATTTTGTGTTTATTTAAAGTTGAAGCATTTCCACGCAACACCAGAATAAGTAGTTGTATTTTTCATATTTATTATTTTGTATTTGTTTAAAGTTGATGTATTTCCGTTGCGTTTTTATTATAGTCAACACCCGAATAAGTAGTTGTATTTTTCATATTTATTATTTTTTATTTATTTAATGTTGAAATATTTTCATTGTGTTTTTAGTATATTAAACAATAATTTAGGTATTTATACACAATAATCATTATAAAAAAAGAATCATTATTTACCGTTGTGGAATATTTATATACAAAATCATTAAAAATCATAATCTCACTAGTCCTCCTCATTCCACCCTAAACAAGCTAGTGGGATCCACTACTATCTACATCATCGCTAAACCTCTAGATAGATCATGCCATACATCCTCTAATTTCGCGAATATCCATCTCAGTCTTGTTGAACGAAAGACTCTAAAGTTCGTATAGAAAATTCACCAAAAGAAGTCGA
Source organism: Orobanche coerulescens (assembly GCA_033398695.1). Taxonomy (NCBI): domain Eukaryota; kingdom Viridiplantae; phylum Streptophyta; class Magnoliopsida; order Lamiales; family Orobanchaceae; genus Orobanche; species Orobanche coerulescens. The sequence goes on from CM065803.1 coordinate 153,714,627, forward strand.
GTCATATTATACATATCGTAAATCCCTCCTCGCTATAGCAAGTCTAAATCGAGTAACTGGGGTGATATCAGGGCCGCGTTGGTAAAATCTAGCATGATGTAGAACCGTAGGAATTAAGCAGCATATACCTGATGACCGAGCGACCTTAATTTCTCGCATTCCTCGTGTTCCTGAGCCAGAGAACCATGCATGATTGATGATACTATCCTAGAACAAAATGCGGAGTACAACACAATGTCCACTCGAGGACTCTACTGACGTATTCCATATACTCAACACCTAGATTGTTCAAAAAATTACAGTGTCAGCACAATAGTAACAAATAACCAATACAAATAAATAACAAATCATACAATAAATTATCAACTCGTGTAACTCTGACCAAAGGAGATGATCGCCCCAAAATGGTCTCAAGCCCTAAACGTGGCTGCCTAAGAAATCCATATCCTCAATGTACATGTCCTGTCATAATTACTCCATATTTTCCTACGGGCAGCCTAATATAATATAATTTGTCAGTAACGAAGCATGTAATTAATTTGGAAGAATTGACAAATTAATATTTTGCATTACCAAGAAGCTCGTATGAACCATAACTGCCCAAGAAGTCCAATCCTCGATCCATCGCACGCCAACAAATCCTGGATCAAGCTGTAGGATCCCCATATATGCATCCAAATGTTGGATATCATTGAAATTTCAAGAATATTGGAACAGTTTCAATAACTACAAATTTCAATAGTCGAATATATATACATATAAATTGAAAGACTTACTTCTGCATCTATCAATTTTGATCTGTCCTGCAGCACTAAAAACCATGAGGCACCAGCTACGCATGCATCACCCACATTCACATTATAATTTACTTTTTTGTTTATTTATGTATGATATTTACTAAATAATATAGATTTTACAGTTTAACTCACCTCTCACCGCTTGCCAACCACCTCCTATACACCTCATCATCCATGTCCTTCCTCTTCCGAACCACAGTGGTCGAGAAGGGGGAATGCAGTCTGTATGACCTATACTGTGGTCTAGACGGACTACATGGACCAGACGGACCATGCGAATCAGACGGAGTAGATGGACCAAACAAACCAGACGGACCAAACAGGACAGGTCTCACATGTACAACGGAAGAGCATGGACGAGTCCTAGAGGCAACCTCTGGTGGTGTCACCAAAATATCAGCAGGGATAATCAGGGGGTAACTATCGGAAATGAGGATCCATCAGCATGAGGAATGCTCTGAGTGTACTCTTCCGGGATCGAGGCTCCGCCAGATCCTAGGACGCCCTCAGTCTGTTCGGTGGGAGCTGACGCTCCATGAAATCGAGGCCCTGTAGGAACCTCCAAAGTCCCATGGTGGCATAGCAAGGACCACTTGGGGCTAATGCGTCATCAACATATTGACGCACCTGATGCACCCTATCACCCATTGAATCCATATACCCATATAGATGGGTGAAGAGGGTATCCAAATCCGTAATGGGTGCAGTTTGGTGAGGACCCCATGTTGGAGAACCTTGGCGCTGTGAATCAGTATCCACAGGCTCATGAGGCTCTCCTGATGGATCGGGTCCAAAAGTAGGATTTGTAGGATTATAAATAACTGGATGGGAAGTCCATTGTCGGATAATATGCTCTGTTGCTGGACCACCAAGCGAATCATCATCATTACGAGGCCTGCCCTTGCCATTCCCCCTTCCGCTACCCTCACCTTCTCCTTCTCTTTATTGCAGATGGCCATCTTGTGCGCATATTGCACTCGCTCGCTCATAGTAGTGTCAATGGACTGCATATATAGCTCCTGCTACTCCTCAGGTGTCGTAACTAACACCTCAAAACATTAAATCTAGATTCAAGGTGACCATCAAAAACAAGTATCCACTTCTGAGGATTGACGACTTGTTTGACCAATTACAGGGAGCGACTGTGTTTTCTAAGATTGATTTCAGATCGGGGTATTACCAACTCCAAGTGAAGGATTCCGATATTCCGAAGATGGCCTTTTGGACGAGATACGGCCATTACGAGTTTGTAGTTATGCCGTTCGGGCTAACTAATGCCCCAGCCATGTTCATGAAGCTAATGAACAAGGGCTTTATCAAATATCTCGATAAGTATGTAGTCGTCTTTATCGACGATATATTAATTTACTCGAGAAATGAGGAGGAGCATGCACGTGATCTGCATATCATTCTGGAAATCTTGAGAACTCAGCGCCTTTATGCGAAGTTCTCAAAGTGCGAGTTTTGGTTACAGGAGGTTATGTTTCTCGGCCATGTGATCTCAGTCGAGGGTGTTCGTGTGGACCCACACAAGATAGAGGCAGTGTTGGATTGGGCGCCGTCCAAGAACATGAAGGAGGTCCATAGTTTTCTGGGTTTGGCGGGATATTATCGAAGGTTTGTCGAGGGGTTCTCTAAACTCGCTCGACCGCTCACTCACTTGTTACGAAAGTTAGAAAAATTTGTTTGGTTAGACGAGAGGCAGTAGAGTTTCGAAGAGTTGGAGAAGCGGTTGACTACCGCTCCTATCTCGGCCTTACCGTGCGGTAATGAGGGCTTCTCAGTTTATAGCGACGCCTCAGGCCAAGGGCTTGAATGTTTACTCATGCAGCATAGGAAGACAATTACCTATGCTTCCTGTCAGTTGAAACCGTACGAGTTGAATTACCCTGTCCACGATCTTGAGTTGGCTCTAGTTGTGTTTGCATTGAAGATTTGGTGTCATTACTTGTATGGCTCGTCGTGTCAGATTTTCACCGATCACAAGAGCCTGAAGTATATTTTCACACAGAAGGAACTGAATATGAGACAGAGGAGGTGGCTGGAGTTAATCAAGGATTACGATCTCGAAATCTTTTATCACCCGGGTAAGGCAAATGTGGTGGCAGATGCCTTGAGTTGGAAATCAGTATCGCTTCGGACACTTGAGTTGCTCACGGCGTAGCCGGAGCTCCAACGAGAGTTGATGGGGTTGAGTATTGAGGTTGTGTTACCATGGAATGTGGGGCAATTGTGCGCTCTTGAGATCTCTTCATCTCTGATTGGCGATATTAAATCGAGACAGTTAGAAGATCCGATGTTTATTCAACTCCGTGAGAATGTGGTGAAGGGGAAAGCCCCGGGATTTGTGATTCATGAAGATGGTGTGTTGAGATTCCAAGGTCGGTTGTGTGTTCCAAACGACTTGGAATTGAGGCAGGGCATTATGCGGGAGGCTCATGCGCCCCCTTACTCAGTCCATTCGGGCTCGAGTAAAATGTATAAGGATTCAAGGAAGAATTCATAGTGGAATGACATGAAGAATGAGGTAGTGCATTTTGTGGTTAAGTGTTTAACTTGTCAGCAAGTCAAATTCGAGCATCAGCGGCCAGTCGGGTTGTTGAAACCACTTCCCATCCCAGAATGGAAGTGGGAGGATGTCTCTATATTTTATCACGAATTTGCGAGGAAAAAGACGGGAATGAACATGATGTGGGTGATCGTGGATCGACTAACTAAGTCAGCACATTTTCTGGGCATCAAGAACACTTGGGGTCCAAAAAAATTGGCTCGTATTTTTATTTCGCAGATCGTTAGATTTCATGGTACGCCGAAGACTATTATTTTAGACAGAGATGGTCGGTTGTATCACATTTTTAGCAGGCGGTACCACAAGGCATTGGGGACACGTTTGCGTTTGAGTACATCTTTCCATCCTAAGACCGATAGACAATCCGAGCGTACCATTAAGACGTTCGAGGATATGTTGCGCGCGTGCACGCTAGACTGGAGTAGTGATTGGGAGAAACATCTGGCCCTGATCAAGTTCTCTTATATTAATAGCTGGCATGCATCGATTAAGATTGCACCGTATGAGGCGCTTTATGGCCGACGATGTCGATTACCGATATGTTGGAATGAGCCATCCAATTTAGTTGGCCCTGAGATGGATCTTGTGTTGGAGACTAGGAGAAAAGTCAATTTGATTAGAGAGAGAATGTTGACGTCTCAGAGTCGACAAAAGTCTTATGGCGCCGAGCCTCGGAGTTTGAGGTAGGGGATCATGTCTTGTTGAGAGTGTCTCCGTCGAAGGGATTCCGTTGGGAAAAGGGGAATCTAAGTAGAAGGTATATTGGACCTTTCTGTAATACCCGAGATTTTTGATATGTATTTGGAACTTGTGGTATTGTAATTGTTGCATTTTGATCTGAGTATTATTCTCCGTATTTCATAATCCTGTGTTGTTGAGCACATGATTTCATAAATGTGATTAAATTGTGATTCTGCGCAAGTAGCGCACGCTATCGACTAAGTGTAGCGTACGCTAATTTGGATCCGTAGCGCACGCTGTGCATGAACATTATCGCACGCTATACGTAGTCAGCATGATTTCGACAGGGTGGTAGGTGAGATCGGCTGAGGATTTCGGTCAGATCATGTCGGGATGAACCTGGACGGCTTTCGGGAAAAGCCAAGTCAACGCGGTAGCGCACTCTAATGATATGTAGATAGCGCACGCTAAATGCTGAGTACAGTGGAGTCAGTAAGCTTCGTATGACCGTTAGCGCACGCTATGAGTATGGACTAGCGCGCGCTAATAACCATTTTCTATAAATAGGACAACATCCTTTTTCATATTTTCAGCCTTTTCACTTCCCACATCCGAATTCTTGGACTTGGAGAGTCACTCTCTTCATCCTAAACCCTTCATATCATCATCCTAGCTCGAGTTTGAAGATTGTAGATCATTGGAGATTGGTGTTCAAGCTCTCGGTGTTGTATTTTCTTCAAGTTCCTTCGTGTTCTTCGTTACTTTGAGGTAGGTGATTCTTCACCAATATTAGTAGTATTCTGAAGGATGTTTTGATCATGATTTGGGTTTATCTAGTCAGTTAAATTCGTAAGTAGTCGAACATCATGTGTTAGAAGGATATTTTCGATGTTTCGGTACTTCTTCATCGTATAAACCATTAAACCTTTTAGTGCTTGAACTCCTAGCATATTCATGAAGCTTCAAAACCGATTGTGACCAGTATTTGGAGATTACCAAGTTCTTATGTCTTTACACAAAGGAATCATACGTTTTGGGACATGTAATGGATGAACTTAGGATATTTTCTTGAAGATCAAAGATAAATTATGGTGTTATAATGATTATACGTATCCTTATAACTCGTAGTCATTTAATCCGTAAAGATTTTTCACAATCCATATGAGCATGATATGCACGGAGATGACATGTATTAGCACGGAAGATTTCATGAGTTTCTTCACCATTAGACTAAGTGTTCTGCCAGTAGTAAACTGCCATGCACGATTAGCGCACGGTAAGATATGTATATTAACGCACGCTATCGGGAATGAGTTAACGTACGCTACGTTTGGTACGTAACGTACGTTATGTCATCACCCGAGTCAGTAGGCTGATCAGAAAGAACTGTCAGTACATGGCTAGAGTACGCTAGACTTGGTCAGTTGCGTACGTTAACAGGCAGGCTTAGCGCACGTTACGTAGAGTACGTAGCGTACGCTAAGTGGTTCAGGCAGATTACATATTTAGAGCCTTTGGCCGTAGATCGGATTGATGGGCATTCGTACGACTTGAGATAAATTCTATATTATTCCTTTTGTTAAGGTTCGAGCTTGCTACGTTGATCGAAGGAGACGACCTTCAAGTGTGTTGAGATCGTTGAAGAAATTTGTTCTTGCCATCCTTGAGGCAAGTATCGTAATTTGTTAATGTTCATATTTTGAGTATACATGTGGTTTATTTATGTTGTTGAACATGGGATTTATTTCGTTAAATTGTCATGATATTGGTTATTCAGTGTTTGTATGTTCATGTTGATGGACATAGTGATTTTGCATATATGTATGCATGAGTTGTGTTTGTGTATGTTGTACGATCTATGCTGAGGGCGCTGGATCGGATGTCCACCTCGTGTTGGTCCGACGGGATCATCTTGGGATCTAGGCTGAGGGCGCTGGATCATTGGACGGGTTTTTCCACCTCGTGTTGGTCCGACGGGATCATCTTGGGATCTATGCTGAGGGCGCTAGATCATTGGAATACCCATGCTGTGTTAATGGAATCTTGTGGATTCGCATTGTCGGATTCCGGTAGCGGAAGTCCGTGTGGTGTATCTTGTTATGTATTATTGATGCATATTCGATTTGTTTAAATGATACTTGTACTAGCATCGTTTTGCTAACCCCTTCGGGGGTGGACATTTGTTTTGATGTTCAGGTAGCCGAGGAGCGGGGAAACAGCCACAGTACCGATGTGACGACGAAGGGGTTCAGTGATGTTTGTTGTTTGTGATTTGTCTTCTTGGTTCAATTTCAGTACTCGAGTACGCGTGTCTTATTAATATCATTTCGATATGGTTGTATTAATTAACTCGTTGAACCAGTTGGAACCGGTTTTGTAATTTGAATTTCTGTGGTATTGGTGGATTATATTTACATTTCTTTTATTTAGCCTTGTAAATCCTTACTTGAAGGGTTTACGGCGCTGTAATTATTCCGAATATCTCGGGGTGTTACATAATATGGTATCGGAGCTAAGAGTCATGGATATCTTGGCAGTCGGGTTTTAGTTTGGGTCTGTTTACGTTATTTGATTTACGGGTCGTTCGTAACATCACTGTTCAGCCAAAAGTCGTCATGTGGACCGTGGTTGTAAGTCTCCTAATCTCTTATACTATCGTTTTTCTTAAATTTTGTTTTGTGAGTATTGACGGGCTTTATTTTTTGAAAATTTTGTCCTGGATATTGAGTAATTGTGTTTACAGTATGTTGAGGGGAGGACGTGGGCGCGGATGCGGTCGTGGACGCGGACGTGGTAACATGAGACAGGAGGATTTCGCAACTACCCCAGAATTATCAGCTAGTCGAACCGATTCGCATTCTGGAGGGCAGCAGGGATCAGCGAATGACGATGTGAATCATAACATACCGGGAGTGCTTCAACAGGTGGTGGCTCAGATAAACCAGTTTGCTCAGGTAGTTGATCGCATGCAGACAGTGATGGGACAGCAGCACCACGAGGATAACCGGGGAGACACATGGCTTGCTGAGGTGGTCAAATTGCACCCGCCAAAATTTGACGGATCTGCTGAGGCACTTACTTGGGATCATTGGCTGAAGGAGTTAGAGAAGATATACGCGGGTATTAACGGTCCCGAGGATCGAAAAGTTCCTATTGCCCAGTATTTTATGACTGGGGAGGCTTTTGACTGGTGGGAGGCTATTCGACCCCAGAATCATAATGCTGACTGGATGGAATTCAAACTAATGATGGAAGCACAATATTGTCCTCGTCCAGTTAGGGAGGCAAAAATCCGAGAGTTTTTCTCACCACAGAGTTCGGAAGCATCTGTGACAGACATAATCAAAACTTTTAACCATGAGCTGACTTGTGTGCGACACTTGGTCGGAACGGAGGCAGAAAAGATTTTTCATTTCGATGTGCGAATGAAGCCGGAGATTCAGCAGTACATGTCCGGATTCGAGTGTACTACGTTGCGACAGTATCAAGACAAAGCGCTGGCCTACGACATGAAAGAGGCGGCGGTGGAGAAATCGATGGAGGCAAAGAAGCAGAAAGTGACCGGCAACTTCCCGGAAAACAAGAGTGGTGGGCCCCGCAAGGGCCAGTCTTCCTTTTATTCAGCTAGGAAACCTCCACATCCTTCTAGAGGTGGAAAGAAGTTCCGGACAACGTCAGCAGTTTCGGACGCATCAAAGAAATGCTACAATTGTGGTCGAGCAGTGCATATTCGACGTGATTGCCCCGCATCTTCTGTGACTTGTTTCGATTGTGGGCAAGAAGGTCACCGTGTGTCTTTCTGTGGAGTTTCTACTAGATCTTTTGGTACTCGCACTCCAGCGCCAGTTCCGAAGGAGATAAGTGTGAACCAGATGCAGCAGAGTGGATTTCTGCAGCAGAATGTTGGGAAGAGAGAGACATCCAGTGCTGGGTCCGTTCCTCCGCGCCTATACGAGATGAGGAAATCTGACGATCAGAACACTACTGTTGCATCAGGTATGATTCAGATCCTTTTGCAACCAGTTAGTGTCTTATTCGATTCCGGAGATACACATTCTTTCATATCATTGAACTGTGTTAATCGTTTGAAAATCTCGTGTTTATTTGATTGTGAACCATATGTTGTGGGTTTGCCGAGCGGAGAGAGAATTGTGGGAACCCTAGAAACTAGAGATTTTCCAGTGTCTATAGGAGGGAGAGATTGGCCATCGAATCTTATTGTAGTTGACATTCATGGTGATGATTTAATTCTCGGAGACGATTGGCTCAACCGTTATGGAGCTATTCTGAATTACCGAAACAGAGTCATTTCTATCATTGTTGATGACAGATCTGAACACTTATTCATAGGATGGAGACCGGGAAGCTCGGGAAACTTGATCAAAGCGATGAAAGCTGTGAAATTACTGAAGCAAGGATGTCATGGACTTTGGTGCTATGCCATGAAGAAAGAGGAAGGAGTAGAACTCTCATCTATTTCAGTTGTGAATGAATTTTTAGATGTATTCCCTGATGAACTACCTGGGTTACCTCCGCAGAGAGAAGTGGAGTTCACTATCGAATTAGAGCCTGGAGCCGCTCATATTTCCAGAGCACCATACCGCATGGTGCCAACCGAGATGTATAAACTAAAGAAGCAACTGGAGGAATTATTACAGAAGGGTTATATTCAACCTAGCGTTTATCCTTGGGGAGCGCCCGTTCTCTTTGTCCGGAAGAAAGACGGATCCCTCCAGTTATGTATTGATTACAGGGAACTAAACAAGGTGACGATCAAGAACAAGTATCCTTTACCTCGGATCGATGACTTGTTTGATCAACTGCAAGGAGCAAGGGTATTCTCGAAGATTGACTTGCGATCAGGATATCATCAGTTGAGAATTAAGGAATTGGATATACGTAAATCGCTTTGGATCCCTAAGACGGCACTATGAATTCGTGGTGATGCCATTCGGACTTACCAATGCTCCTGCGGTATTTATGCAACTGATGAATCGGGTATTCTTAGAATACCTAGATAAGTTTGTGGTCGTTTTCATTGATGACATCTTGATCTATTCGAAAGACACAGAGGAGCATGCCGAGCATTTGCGTGTGGTTTTGAGCACCTTGAGGAATGAACAGCTTTATGCGAAGCTTTCCAAATGCGAGTTCTGGCTTAGGGAAGTAACCTTCCTTGGGCATGTGATATCAGCTGACGGAGTTCAGGTGGACCCGAAGAAAGTCGAATCAATATTGGAATGGGAAGCTCCTAAAAACGTGAAAGAAGTCCGAAGCTTCTTAGGACTTGCTGGATATTATCGCCGTTTTGTAGAGGGATTTTCCAAAATTGCTCGTCCACTCATTCAGCTGTTACAGAAAACTCAAAAGTTCACGTGGGATGAGAAATGCCAGGCTGGTTTTGATGAACTTAAGAAGAGACTGACGACAGCACCTATATTAGCATTACCAGATGGAACTGATGGATTCATGGTATATAGCGACGCTTCAAATCAGGGTCTGGGATGTGTGTTGATGCAAAAGGATAAGGTGATTTCCTATGCCTCTCGGCAGTTGAAACCGTACGAAATAAATTACCCGACTCATGATCTGGAGTTAGCAGCTGTGGTCTTTGCCTTGAAAATTTGGCGACATTATTTATACGGTACTCATTGTCAGATCTCTACAGATCATAAAAGCCTCAAGTACATTTTCAGTCAGAAAGAATTAAACATGAGGCAAAGAAGGTGGCTGGAATTGATCAAGGATTACGACTTGGAAATTCTCTATCATCCGGGTAAAGAAAACGTAGTAGCCGACGCATTGAGCCGAAAACCTGTTTCTCTTCGAGTGTTGGAAGCACTTACGTCTCAAACCAGAATTCAACGAGAACTGATCCATGAAGGGATTGAAGTATGGGCACCAGAAATCCAAGGGCAACTATATGTGATGGAACTGACTTCGTCGCTAGCCGAGGAAATCAAATCTAAGCAGTTGAACGATTCTCTGATCCTTCGGTTATGTGACGAAGTAAAGAAAGGAAAGGCCCCAGGATTCGTGATACAAGATGATGGAGTTTTGAGATTTCAGAGTCGACTTTGCGTTCCCGATGATGATGATTTGAGACGGACAATTCTGAAGGAAGCTCACAGCGCGCCCTATTCTATCCACCTGTGCAAAGAAGAAGATGTATAAGGATCTTAAACAAAACTTCTGGTGGGGAAATATGAAGAAGGACGTAGCATAGTACGTTTCGAAGTGTTTGACTTGTCAGCAGGTTAAGATTGAACATCAGCGACCTGCCGAAATGTTAAAGCGGCTTCCGATCCCTGAGTGGAAGTGGGAGGATATCACGATGGATTTCATCACCAATATGCCAAGGACCAAGATGGGAATGAACATGATTTGCGTTATAGTTGATCGACTAACCAAGTCGGCTCATTTCCTAGGAATTAAAGATACTTGGGGACCCGAGAGATTGGCGCGAGTATTTATTGCGGAGATAGTCAGATTGCATGGGACGCCGAAGACCATTATTTCAGATCGAGATGGTCGCTTCGTGTCGCACTTCTGGAAGGCAGTTCACAGGGCTTTGGGGACTGAGCTCAACTTTAGCACGGCTTATCATCCCCAAACGGACGGTCAGTCTGAAAGGACTATACAAACAGTAGAAGACATGCTTAGAGCTTGTGCCTTGGATTGGTCGACTGATTGGGAAGTTCACTTGCTATTGATTGAATTCACCTACAACAATAGTTGGCATGGTTCTATTAAGATGGCACCGTTTGAAGCTTTGTACGGGAGAAGATGTCGATCACCCCTGTGCTGGGATGATTCTTCGGACTTGATCGGGACGGAACCGGAATTGATAGTTCAGACTCAAGAGAAGATAGCTTTGATTCGGGAAAGATTGTTGCCTGCCCAGAGTCGACAGAAGTCTTATGCAGATGTGCGTCGTCGCCCTCTAGAGTTCGACATTGGGGACCACGTACTATTGAAGGTGTCTCCTACGCGAGAAATTTTCCATTTTGGAAGGAAAGGTAAGCTAAGTCCGAGATATATCGGGCCATTTGAGATCCTCGAGAGAGTTGGGGATTTAGCCTATAGGTTGGCCTTACCGCCATCGCTGAGTCACGTTCACAATGTGTTTCACGTATCCCAATTACGGAAGTATGTACCAGATCCCAGAAATCAAAATAGCTAATGACGGCACCTTCGAAGAGAGACCAATCAAGATACTTGAGAGTCGGATCAAACAATTGAGGAATAAACCAATACCCTTGGTTAAAGTACAATGGTCACGGCACGGAGTTGAAGAGGCCACTTGGGAAACGGAGGACAGTATGAAGACTAGATATCCAGAGTTGTTTTCATCTTAAGTTTTGGGACGAAACTTCTTTTTAGGGAGGAAGGATGTAATACCCGAGATTTCTGATATGTATTTGGAACTTGTGATAGTGTAATTGTTGCATTTTGATTTGAGTATTATTCTCCGTATTTCATAATCCGGTGTTGTTGAGCGCATGATTTCATGAATGTGATTTAAATTGTGATTCTGCGCAAGTAGCGCACGCTATCGACTAAGTGTAGCGTACGCTAATTTGGATCCGTAGCGCACGCTGTGCATGAACATTAGCGCACGCTATACGTAGTCAGCATGACTACGACATGGTGGTAGGTGAGATCGGCTGAGGATTTCGGTCGGATCATGTCAGGATGAACCTGGTCGGCTTTCGGGAAAAGCCAAGTCAACGCGGTAGCGCACGCTAATGATATGTGGATAGCGCACGCTAAAAGCTGAGTACAGTGGAGTCAGTGTAACACCCCAATTCACAAATGGGACATTACACGCCTTAGAACCCTCGTGAGGTCTACCAGGCTAACATATGACACATAACCACAATGAAATCCCAAAAGATGCACTCAAAAGTAAATAAGGCCGTGGCCTCGGCCAAAACATTTCAACGGAGTACATGAAATATAATGTAAATATCAATTCATTGCCCACGCAGGGGACTTAAACCAAGTTTAGAAGTAAACAGTCTAACTCCAGTACTCGACAAATGCAACGACAAAACATAAAAAAATACAGACTCGAGCCACATCATCAAGCCAGCCCATCCTTTGCGTGCATGTCCCGTGCCTGCTCCTCAGCTCTCCCGGTACCTGAAATGCATAAGACGCATTTCCCCCATTTAAGGGTTAGCATTCGAATAGCTACTGCAAGTACACAATTACACAACATTATATACAAATACGGTTTTACACGATCATCTCAATCAGATATCATTTGCCATAAATATTCCGGAATACTACATTGGCAATCAATTCGGTTTCAATTAACACGATATCACAAAATCACAGCTGGTATCCCGTGGCCGTACCCCTTAGTATCGACCCCCAGACATCCCGTCGAACGCTCCCGGTGGGATACCACTTCCGTGGACATACCCCTTAGTATCGATCCTCAGACATCCCGTCGGACACTCCGGGTGGAAGTTCAACCACACACGCACCCAAGTCCACTTCCTCGGCCGTACCCCTTAGTATTGACCCCCATACATCCCGTCGGACACTCCGGGTGGAAGGAACACAACTCACTCACTCGAAAACCACAATTCATTAATCATTTCGAAAACACAACATACATAATGAAATGTAATACATATACTTGCCTTGAATAAGAAGAAACGAAGGAAACGACGAAGGAATAGGTTTTGGTCCGAACAATCCTCCTAAATCCGTTCCTAACACAATAACGGTATACAACAAGTCTCAATAATGCGGAAAGGTAAGAATTAATCCTAATTCTACCCGTTGGGGCAATTCATCGAACATCAAGAGTGTATAGGGGATTGAAATCGGTCAACGGTGTAATAACGGGATTTCATTCCATCCAATAACAAGGGAACCAAGGGTCATGAGTATACTATCGAAATCTAACAACAACATCAGTTAAATCGGATTAAAAGACAAGATCACCACAAAACCCTCCCCAAATTCATACTAGGGTATAGGAGATCTTACCTCTTGAAGATCCAAGCACTTTGATCCGAAGAACACGTGTTAGATCCACAATCCGAGCTTCACGATCGAAAGGAGATGAAGAAAATCACATAATCAAGTGATAGATGAAGGAAAATCTCCCTCTCAAGCCTCTCTCTCTCTCGTATGGTTGAAGAAAAGGAAGAAAATGAGTGAATCTCGCTGAAAAAACGCAGCTATAGCACTGACTGCACAGTATGCCGCGGCACAGGGCCAAAACTGCGCCCAGTGATCGGCAGTGTGCCGCGGCCCGGACGAATGTGCCGCGGCAGTGACTCGGCAGTGTGCCGCGGCCCCGTCGGCATGTGCCGCGGCACACGGTACATAAGGTTTGGCCGATAAGTGCAACACGAGTGTGCCGCGGCCCGGACGAGTGTGCCGCGGCCCGAACGAGTGTGCCGCGGCAGTGACTCGACAGTGTGCCACGGCCCTGCCGGCATGTGCCGCGGCCCACGGTACGAATTGCTCGGCCAGAAACTGGACAATGTGTGTGCCACGGCGCACATTCCTTGTGCCGCGGCCCACACCCCCCTTGGGTCCAAAAATGATGAAAAATGATCCGGGAAGAGAATAAAAGCAATAGGAATCGATATTTGAGAAACAATAACACGAAATGAAAGTACGGAAACCCCAAAACGGCCCGAGGTACACAACCAAAATCGAACAAGGAACAAATTCCCTAAACTTATAGGAAATTATAAAAACGGCCCAAACATCCGAAAATCACGATACAACGTCGGATTAACAATCCGAAACTCACAACATGCTCTACTCAACCATACGAACTCATGGAAATAGGAAAATGACGAAATCGAACGAGTTTAACGAGAATCGAATACACATGCGATAAAATATAACTCAAGATGAAATTACATAAAAACATCATCGAGACTCGCCCTAACGGAGAAACTCCAAGAACAAAATAGATTCAGAATTCCAAAACAGTGCCAAGCGAGTTGTCCGAAACGAATATACACCGAAAATAGAAATTACCAAAAATAGAAAATGCGGATATTACATTATCTCCCCCTAAAAATAAGTTTCGTCCCGAAACTTACAACACAAATAACTCGGGGTATCTCGATCTCATACTCTCTTCCGTCTCCCACGTGGCTTCTTCGGACCCATGCCTGTTAGGAATACTTGTTAGATTTTGATGATGTCATTAATTTAAAATCAAATGTTTATTTATTGGCAAAATGTAAAGAAGAACCAAATGAGTGTCTTCTATAGGCCAAAGTTAGTTAGGCTGGAAATCGGCTAAGTACTAAAGTACAGTCTAGTCTATCAGAGAAGTACAGCCGACTCCAATCAGAGTAGCCCTGGTCAACTAAAAATTGTCAAGAGTAGTTTGACCAGACTGCAGCCGAGGAACCTCAGGGAAGTCACCTGATCAGACAAGTCTCAAACAGTATACAGCCGAGACGACCTACCTGCAGAGAAGTAAGCTGCACATCAGTCTACTCAACTACAGCCTAGTACTCCAAGTCCACGTCAGCATGCTTTGAAAAGTCAAATATTACGGAAAGCTCACATGCAACGTGAAGAGACAAAATTGGAGTGATTCCCGCAAGAGATATGATTTATTTAAATCATCCTGACCCACCGTGAAGACGTTAATCCTTTTATATTCAAAAGGTTCGGCGCTCACATGCAGAAGTCACCACAACGGTCGGAAGATGAAATTAAATAATGGGAATCCAGCCTTGCAACGTTCAGAAAAGAATAAACAATGAAGTCTCTCTCCAACGGACGGATTTGTTCAGATTTGCAACGGCTACAAGGAAGAAGCTCAGAGATCGTGATCTATATATATCCAGAGATTTGAAACTGAGCAACTACCGGTGCGAACTTATACTCTAAGCGATCAAAGCAAACAAAGCAATCCTAAGCAAACAAATAGCATCGAGAAAAAAGAGCAGATCCAAAAGTTCATATTCAAGGAAGCTCTTTAGTTGGAGAAGACAAACACTCTTGTCTTTAAATCTTGAGTAAGGGGTACTTCACTGGTTGAAGTAGCAGACTGTAAAGGCATCCGAGGATCGAGGATCAAGAGGTGCAAGGCGATCAAGTTTGTGTACAACGGCACGGAATTCCACCGGTTGGAAGCTGTTGTAGTGTGTAGTGAATCACTGTAATATTTATCACCGGTTGAGAATTATAGTGAATTCATCTCCAATAGTTTGGAGAAAAGTGGATTAGTAGAGGATTACCCCACCTCTCGAGACCACTATAACCGCTTTGTGTTATTTATCACATCGCATCATACTCTAACTGCTGCATCCATTGTTAAAGTGTTTCATTAAGTTAATTTATATTCGTCATCAGCTGACTTCCGCACATATCCAAGAACAAACGACTCCTAGTCATTTGTTTGATCATCAGCTGAAGAAACTCACTCTTCGAGAAAAAGAGTTCAAGAGTTTCAACAAGTCTATTCACCCCCCCCTCTAGACTTGTTTCTGGACGACTTGTGACCTACAAGTGGTATCAGAGAGGTTGGTTCATTTTTTTTCACGAACCAGATCTGTATTAAGATATATATCTTATCTCTCACGTTATAATGGAACACATGCACTCTAGACTACCTGTCTTTTCTGTTGACGAGTATGATCTCTGGAAGATAAGAATGCAGGCACATTTATCCTCAATCCATGACGACATGTGGTGCATTATTGAAGAAGGTCCATTCATTTTCGAGAAGGACAACACACCCGAGGAGATCGCAGCTGGGAGGCCCGAAAAGATTCCTAAGAAGAGAACGGAGCTGACCCCCGAAGAGAGAAAGCTGGCCAATCTTGACAACAGGGCCAGAGATGTGCTTTACCAAACTCTTGACAAATCCACAATGGTCAAGATCAAAAATTGTAAGAATGCCAAAGAGATATGGGACACATTAGCTCTAATGTGCGAAGGAACGGAGCTGATCAAGGAGAACAAGTTGTCAATACCCATCCAAAAGTTTGACAACTTTAAAATGAAGAATGGTGAATCAATAGACCAAGTGGACACAAGGTTCACTGAAATTATCAACGAGATCAACTCCCTGGGCAAAACTTATGGCAACAGGGAAATGGCACTCAAGGTCCTCAGATCTCTAAATCCAGAATGGAGCATGAAGGCTGTAGCTATGAGAGAGTCCAAAGACCTGAATAAGATAAAAATTCAGGAGCTGTTCTCTGATCTGAAGGCTTACGAGTTCGAACTTCCGAGTTCATCCTCGACTGAGACTGCAGAGAAGGGAATCGCATTTGCAGCCGAGTCCCCTGCTAAGAACCTGTCTGATGTGAAACCTCCAAATCCGCTAGACTTTGAGGAGGAAATGGCTTTCATTATGCAAAGATTCAGTAACTTCAGGAAGAACTACTCCAAGTATAAGAAAAACTACAAGGAGAATCCCAGAAGAAACCAGAAGGCTGGAAGCTGGAAAGTTGAATGTTACAACTGCCACAAGATAGGACACATCCAAATGGATTGTCCCGAGCTCAAGAAGGATGAAACCAAAAAGGAGGTGGCCAGAAAGGAAGACAGAAGAAAAGCTCTCATCGGAGAAGACCAGGAGCATGTCGAATCAAGCGGCGGCTTCTTTTATGATGACGACGAGGAATATGATTGCCTGATGGCAAATTTGGCTGATGAAGAGGTAACCTCTAAACCTACCGGTTCAAATAATAGCTCAGCCATGTCGCAAGATATGGATTTACATGAGTCGATAAATCAATTATTCAAAGATTTTGAAACACTTAAATCGCACATCAAGTCAGATCGTGAGAAGACTAAGCTGCAAGATGAGAATAGGCAGCTGAAAAATGATTTTGAAAAACTCAGTCTAGATTTAAATAAGACCGAGACAAATACAGCTGATTTTAAAAACCAGGCAAGTGCCAATACAGCTGAGATAGACCGGCTAAATATTTTACTTAAAGAAAAGTCAGCTGCACTTGCTCATGCCAAAGCTGAGTTTACTAAGCTGGCACAGATAAATAAAACTCAGGCGCAGGAAATAACCTCCCTGAAAGCGTCGTTAACTCTGGACGAATTGTGTACTAACAAGAGGCCACTATATTCCAGATCAGGCCTTGGATATGATCCCCACACTCCCTCTAGTTCTAAAACCACTTTCATCAAGGGAGAAACAATGGTCTCGACTGCTGAGCCTGTGTATAAACCAAGTTTCAAAAACAGGCAACAGCCAAGTCAAACGTCTAGGCTGCAGTCAGGTTACACTGCATGACCACCTAGACGGCGACTAAGCGATGGCGAGCAAAGCGGCCGCAGGACAACATGCCCACTATTACCAACAACTCCCTAAAAATAGATTTCACAATGGGAGGGGCAGATGGAAACCTCAAGGTTATCCAAATTACCAAAACGAACAAGTGTGGAGACCGCAAAGGTTTAACAAATGGTCTCAGCCTAGATTTAGAAATGGCCCACACTATTTTGAGGAATATCCGGTATACAATCCAACCAGGAGATTTAGACCTCGACCACAGGCACCGTATAAGGGTTATAATAATAATAACAATTCCTATAATCCAAGGAGAAATCAATTCTCCAGGAAACCCACTAACCCCAAAGGACCCACACAAATTTGGGTACCTAAATCTCTGCTTGTTTAATTGCAGAAAAGGTGGAAGGAATACAACCACATCTCCTCAAGCTCAAATTTTGGAGGTGAAGAGTGGTTTGTAGACTCTGGATGCTCAAGGCACATGACCGGGAACAAGAAGATGCTGACCAAATATATCAAAGAAAGAGGTCCCGATGTAACCTTTGGAGATAGATCTAGAGGACAGACAAAAGGCTTTGGAGAGCTGCACCGAGGAAACATTGTGATATCCAAAGTCCATTATGTCAAAGGTCTCAAATACAACCTCCTGAGCATAAGCCAGTTCTACGACGAGAAGAATCTAGTAGTCTTCACCATCTTGAAGTGTATGGTGATAGACATCTTATCTGGAGAGATAAAGCTACAAGGTTTCCGAAGAAGAGATGTATACATGATTGATTGGAACACAGGAACACCTAACTCCTGTTTTCTATCCAAGACTGTAGCTGAGAATGGATGGCTGTGGCACAAAAGACTATGTCACCTGAACTTCAAAGCCATCAACAAGATTAGCTCTCAGAAGCTGGTCAGAGGACTTCCAAATGAAGCATTCAAGAAGGAAGCACTCTGTGATGCATGTCAGAAGGGAAAGCAGACCAAGGCGTCGTTCAAGCCAGTGCAGCCTACAACGCTCACAACAAGGATCTTAGATCTACTCCACATGGATCTATTTGGTCCTATCAAGCCAAGGACTTTGAGCGGCAGAAAGCATGCTCTTGTGATTGTAGATGACTATTCAAGGTACACTTGGATCGTTTTTCTATTCAAGAAAAGTGAAACCTTGACCAAGTTACCTGAGCTGCTGAGAAGGATCCAGAATGAGAAATCCCTCTCCATAATCAAGATCAGATCAGATAGAGGAGGAGAGTTTCTCAACAAGGCGATAACTGATTTCTGATCGAATGGGATCCAAAGATGAGCTCTCTCTGCGGCAGCCCTTGTGAGAATGGTGTTCTTGAAAGAAGGAACAGAACCCTGAAGGAAGCGGCAAGGTCCATGATTGCGAAGCGGACCTACCCAAAAGGTTACGGGTGAAGCTGTCAACACAGCCTGCCACACCCAGAACAGGAGTATGATAGTAGGGAGACATGGCAAAACTCCCTATGAGGTTTGGAATAATAGAACTCCTACTGTTGCTTACTTTCATGTTTTTGGTTGTAAGTGTTTCATCCACAACAACGGTAAAACACAGCTAAATGCCTTTGATGCTAAAGCGATGATGGTCTATTTATGGGATATTCCCAAAGAAGCAAGGCATATAGAGTTTTCAACAAAAGAACCTTAGTTGTGGAAGAAACACCCCATGTTGTTTTTGATGAATCTACTGTTGAGTACAGGAAACAACTTGAGCAAATTGAGAACAAGCTCAAGTCAGCAACTCTTGAAGAAGTCATTGTACATGACACTGGAATGGTGGACTCACTGCAGATCGGCTGATGACCCAACTGCAGCCGATGAAGACCCAATGCAGATCGACAGATCACCAAACCTATCTCGATCCGATTCTTCTTGAAAGACCAGTAGGAGGCGATAAAGACTCATCTCGTCGAGAACCAAGCTGCAGATGACAAGGCGTAGCCGATCGATTGCACGAGAATCCAGCAGATGCAGATAACCACCAGAGCAATCCAACAGGGGGAACAAACCCAGAAGAGGACGAGATCCCCAAATGGCTCAAGGATCATCCAATTCAGCAAATTATCGGAAAGTTGACTGATGGAGTAAAGACAAGACAGTCAACCCTACCAGCAGGAATGGCAATGTTCTCATGTTTCATGTCGCAAATTGAACCCAAGACGACAGAACAAGCCTTGGAAGATTATTCATGGATTAATGCCATGCAAGAGGAATTGGAGCAGATGGAGAGAAACAATGTTTGGGAACTAACAGACAGACCTAATCACAAGAAAGTTATTGGCACCAAATGGGTGTATAAAAACAAGAGTGATGAAGACGGAGCTGTTGTTAGGAATAAAGCCAGACTCGTAGCAAAAGGTTATGCACAGTGTGAGGGAATAGATTTTGATGAAACTTATGCACCTGTTGCAAGATTAGAAGCCATCAGACTATTCCTCGCATATGCTGCATTCAAGGATTTTGAAGTCTACCAAATGGATGTGAAAAGTGCGTTTCTGAATGGAATCCTAGAAGAAGAAGTCTATGTAGAGCAACCCCCAGGTTTTGTCAAAGGAGACAAAGTCTATAAGCTGTTGAAGGCTCTGTATGGACTCAAGCAAGCACCGAGAGCATGGTATGAAACACTGTCTGTGTTTCTTGAGAAAAATGGATTTTGCAAAGGAAAAGTGGACAAGACCCTATTTAGAGTGGAGCACGAAGGCCACATTCTAATAGTTCAGATTTATGTGGATGACATCATATTCGGGTCAACCAATCCAGAACTATGTGAGAAATTCTCCAACCTCATGCAAGGAGAATTTGAGATGAGTATGATGGGAAAGCTTAATTTCTTTCTCGGATTACAAGTTAAGCAGATGGAAAAAGGAATTTTCATCAACCAGGCAAAGTATACCCGAGATCTCATCAAGAGATATGGAATGGAATCAGCCAAACCCGCAAGAATTCCAATGAGCACAAGTACTCACCTGGATGCAGACGAGGCAGGAATATCAGTAGACTCAACCCACTACAGAGGACTCATCGGATCTCTTCTGTACCTCACGGCAAGCAGGCCAGACATATCATATGCAGTTGGAGTTTGTGCAAGATTCCAGTCCAAGCCGAAGCAATCACATCTAGATACAGCCAAGAGAATAATTAAGTACCTAAAGTCTACCATTAATGTTGGACTGTGGTATCCCAAAGATGACAACTTCGAGCTATCAGGATACTCAGATGCGGATTTCGCCGGATGCAAAATCAATAGGAAGAGCACTAGTGGAACGTGTCAATTCCTAGGAACCAGATCGATATCTGGTTTAGCAAGAAGCAGGTTTCTAACTCTATCTCCACTACAGTCGAATACCTAGTCTGCAGTAGTCTGTTGTGCGCAGATCCTATGGATCAGACAACAGTTAAGGGACTACAATATTATTGCCAACGAAGTTCCTATATGGTGTGACAACAATAGTGCTATTGCTATAACCAACAATCCGGTTTTGCACTCAAGGACAAAGCACATTGACGTAAAGCACCATTTCATTCGAGACCATGTGCTGAACAAAAGGGTTAGAGTTGAAAGAGTCAGCACAGACTACCAAATAGCTGACATCTTCACCAAACCCCGCGTAAGAGAGATTCCTAGAGCTGAGCAGAGATCTTGGATTACTAGATTGGGAATCCAGTTCTGAAGCAAGTTGAAGGAAGGACGAACCCCCAGAATCAGCCTAAGCTGATGCAGGCGAGAAGACGAAGGCCAGTCGAAGCAACTTAGCTGTACAGAACACCAGGCGAGAAGTCAAACTCACCTGTAGCAGAGCGGTCAACAGTCAACGAATCAGACCAGCTAAGTTCTCTAAACTGATCTCTAATTTTCAATTTTATCTGCCATATTTATAATATTATTTTGGCTTAAGAAATAGCATTTAAAAAATACATTTTATAAGCCAAGTGGCAATTTTAAATACACGCGTCACACGCCCATTTAATTAACCTCTACGGTGGCCAATCAGAATCAACCGTCAAATTTTAAATGGGGCCACCGATTCAAATTTGAAATTCAAAAGAATATGAAAAGGCGTACCACCGTTTAAACTTATAATAAACTAATCCAAACGTCACTTCATCTTCTTTATAAGGAAGAAAACCCTTTCACTTTCCTCTTTACGCTTTCAGAAACCCTAAAAATTTACAGAGCAAAATACACACTAAATCCTAAAATCTTTTTGCAGAAATGGCATCCTTTGACGGAGCAAACTTGAAGGCGATGAAGGACCAAGTTATCTTCTCCATGGTCGTCGATTTCGAAGGATTACTGGAAGCGAATCTAGATGACTTTGATATGCTCGACTTAATCAGGGCGATGAAACTGAACGGCATCTACCCGTTTCTTGAAATCAACCCTCAACACTTGTTCAAAGAAGATGTGGTTGAATTTTACCGCAACGCTTACCTGATTCAGCACCAGATTCAGAGCACGGTCGGTGGAGTACCAGTCACCATAGATACAGAGAAGATTCGCTCTGTATTCGGGATGAAAAATCGCGGTTTGGCGGTCGAAGCACTCAAACAATCACCCGCCGAAACGTGGAAGATGATTAAGCTTGAAAATGTCCCTGAGAAGTTAAAGTTCACGGCGAAGAGAAATGAGTTGAAAAGGGTCTATCGAGTCGCGCTGGACATCACAAATAAAATAGTCATGGGAATGGCAGGAAGCTATGACCAACTATCATCCTCAAAATTCATGGTATTGGGTGCGTTAATTCAGCGAGAGGAAGTTGACTGGGCCGATTACATTTTCAGGCAACTTGTTCGCGAGGTGAACAAGGTCGAATGGCTCGAGGAAGAGAAGAAGTTTAAGACTAAGTTGGCGTTCGGAACGCATCTTAGTTGGTTCTTGGAGCAGACTGGCGTGGCCAAGGGAAACATTGACCCTTTCCACCCAAACAAGAGGCTTGGTCACATGGACCATGATAAGAAAAAGGTTGGAGTCACTGGGAGGGCCCAGGATATTGAAGGACTTACGGACTCAAGCTATTGCCCAAGGTACGATCTATCGACTCGGACCAACTGCACCGAGGTCGGAACTGCAATGAGTCCGAGCATGAGTCCGATGATACACCTATCGCCATCCGTTTCAAGAGAAGGGACCACCGGAAGGACCTTCCAACTGCAGTCATCACCCGAACCCTCTCCAAAGAGGCCAAGGAAGTCAGTGTTGAAGAAGATCACCTGAACATCATGCCACCACCGCGGGCCTCCACCACCTGCACACCGCACTTACACCGAAACCAGAATTGTACTGTCATTACTCCTCCAGTATACATGACCGAAGAAGAGGAAGCAGGTCTTGTCATATCTATCCCTGAAGCAGACTACTCATTCAATCTTTTAGAAAATAACACTTTTAATCTTTCCATAGAACAACTTCAGCTTGTCAAGCCACAAGCAGAAAAACATTCTTTTGTCAATATTTTTAAGGAGTGGAAAACTCTTAAAACCATGTCCTTTTCAAATTTTCAAATTTTTATTGAAACTAGTGGTTGGGAATACCCCCAAGCCACGGAGGATGTTCTGACTGATTTTTGTAAAGAGTCAGATTTGGCCTTACTCCTCCAGGATAACTGGTTCATGTCACACTTTGAGACTAACATGGACCATTTTATCCACTCTATAATGTTGAGTATTTTTGATGGCACTTTTGGAGAAGAGGAGGAAGAGGAGAAGGTAGAAAAGGAGATTAGGATAGAAGAAGTTGATGAAGAAAATGAAATTATCAATTTGGTTGAGGAGGATGAAGAAGCAAAAGAACCAGAAGAAAACATACCAGTTGAAAAGGAGACAGAGGAAATTGAAAAAACAGAAGAAGTGGAAGATGAGGAAGATGAAGAAGAAGGAGAAGAAGTGGAGCAAGAAAAAGAAGAAGAAAGTAAGGAGGATGATGATGATGATGATGATGAAGGAGAGAAGGAAAAAGATGATGCTAAGGATGATGATGATGATGATCATGATGATGGAGGTGAAGGAGGAGCTGGTGTGGCGGCTGGAGAAGAAAAAGAAAAAGAAAAAGATGAGGAGAAAGAAAAAGAGAAATCTGATGAAGAAGAAGGGAAAAAGGAAGAAAGAGAAAAGGAGCCAGAGAAGGAGCGAGCCTACCAACGAAGGCTGCAGATAGGTTGTCAGACTCCCCGGTACACCAGCCTAGACGCTGAGCTGGCAGAGGAGTCCAGGTCAGGGACCCCAGAGAAGACTCTATCTGACCTCCCTGCTGCAGACAGGAGCCTGCAGTCGAGTGGCTCCCTTGCTGAAGGATCAGGAGAACACTCCCCATCAGCTCAGTTATCTCCCACCATGACTGAGCTGATCAAGCAGATTGTTAGAGACACCATTGGGGAGCTGCTGTCAACACAGGTCACTCCTGACCTTCAACAGATTAATGCCAAGATTGACACCCTGCTGCAGAGACAGATCCCTCAGCCTCCTCCTCCTACAAACAACAGAATGCCTTTTGGCATGTCTGACTGGATGAGCCGCATGGAGCAACAATTAACAACCCTCATTGATGCTGGCAAAAAGGGGGAAGAGAGGATTCAGGGGGAAGGAAGAGAAATCAGAAGTAAGAAAAAGCAGGATGTCCCCCAGCTTGAAGGACCCTCTAGCCTGAAGAGGAAGGAACCTGTAGATTCAGAAGACAAGGCTGACCAGCCTGAAGGGAAGCGCAGAAGGACCAGAGGCGGTTTCGAACCTACTCTTGAGTGGGAAGGTCTGGAGCTATGGTATGTGGAAGATTTCTGCCCACTTGAAGCTATTGAAATATGGGGAGCTGCTAGGAAGAAGTTCATCAGAGACTTTTATGTCTGGGAACTTCTTCAGGATGACAAACTCTCCCCACAGGAGATTTTCATCAACTGGATGGAAGCAGTTCATCCCAAGCTTTGGGCTATCCTAAAGAAGCATGCAAAAGAACAAAAAGCTTTTCCCATGATTCCTAAATTCAGAGCTGAAGAAGCACCAGTCCGCATGGATGGTGAACTTGACGAACTACAACTACAGGAGGAAATCAAGCGAGTCTGCCTTGAAAACAAATTCAGATCACAGGAGGAGCAGGATTTCGCAGCTCTAGTGGTGAAAAGGAAGTATGGCCTTGCTCCAGTCAAAGTAAGACCCATTGGAGCCAAACCATTCAGACCTGCCAAGCAGCCTGTTCGAAGAGGCAGAGGAAGAGGCAGATGATTTTAATTATTTTCTTACTTGTAATTTTATTTTTCTGTACTTAAACATTCTTGTATAAATTCTATGATAAGTCAGAAAACTTTATGAACAGTCTGTTGAATGACAATTTTCCAGTTGTCTCAATATTAGATCGATTTCGCTTTGTCTTGCACTTAAGTGCAGACTTGGCCATTTGATTTCTTACTTAGTTTTGCCATCATCAAAATAGGGGGAATTTGTTAGGAATACTTGTTAGATTTTGATGATGTCATTAATTTAAAATCAAATGTTTATTTATTGGCAAAATGTAAAGAAGAACCAAATGAGTGTCTTCTATAGGCCAAAGTTAGTTAGGCTGGAAATCGGCTAAGTACTAAAGTACAGTCTAGTCTATCAGAGAAGTACAGCCGACTCCAATCAGAGTAGCCCTGGTCAACTAAAAATTGTCAAGAGTAGTTTGACCAGACTGCAGCCGAGGAACCTCAGGGAAGTCACCTGATCAGACAAGTCTCAAACAGTATACAGCCGAGACGACCTACCTGCAGAGAAGTAAGCTGCACATCAGTCTACTCAACTACAGCCTAGTACTCCAAGTCCACGTCAGCATGCTTTGAAAAGTCAAATATTACGGAAAGCTCACATGCAACGTGAAGAGACAAAATTGGAGTGATTCCCGCAAGAGATATGATTTATTTAAATCATCCTGACCCACCGTGAAGACGTTAATCCTTTTATATTCAAAAGGTTCGGCGCTCACATGCAGAAGTCACCACAACGGTCGGAAGATGAAATTAAATAATGGGAATCCAAATTTGCAACGCTCGTAAAAGATTAAACAATGAAGTCTCTCTCCAACGGACGATTTGTTCGATTTGCAACGGCTACAAGGAAGAAGCTCAGAGATCGTGATCTATATATATCCAGAGATTTGAAACCGAGCAACTACGGTGCGAACTTATACTCTAAGCGATCAAAGCAAACAAAGCAATCCTAAGCAAACAAATAGCATCGAGAAAAGAGCAGATCCAAAAGTTCATATTCAAGGAAGCTCTTTAGTTGGAGAAGACAAACACTCTTGTCTTTAAATCTTGAGTAAGGGGTACTTCACTTTGGTTGAAGTAGCAGATCAGAAAGGCATCCGAGGATCGAGGATCAAGAGGTGCAAGGCCAAGTTTGTGTACAACGGCACGGAATTCCACCGGTTGGAAGTCATGTAGTGTGTAGTGAATCACCGTAATATTTATCACCGGTTGAGAATTATAGTGAATTCATCTCCAATCGGTTTGGAGAAAAGTGGATTAGTAGAGGATTACCCCACCTCGAGACCACTATAACCTTGTGTTATTTATCACATCGCATCATACTCTAACTGCTGCATCCATTGTTAAAGTGTTTCATTAAGTTAATTTATATTCGTCATCAGCTGACTTCCGCACATATCCAAGAACAAACGACTCCTAGTCATTTGTTTGATCATCAGCTGAAGAAACTCACTCTTCGAGAAAAAGAGTTCAAGAGTTTCAACAAGTCTATTCACCCCCCCCTCTAGACTTGTTTCTGGACGACTTGTGACCTACAATGCCTCGACCATTGCACTTTAACCAAAGGAATGGTTTTGTGCCTGAGTTGCTTCACCCGATGCTCTAAGATCTGAATCGGCCTCTCCTCGAAGGTAATGTCGGGCCCCAACTCGATCTCTCCAAAATCAATAATATGGCTAGGGTACGGTACGTACTTCCTAAGCTGGGAAACATGAAATACGTTATGCACGTGGCTCAGGGATGGCGGCAAACCTAACCTATATGCAAGCTCTCCAACTCTCTCTAGAATCTCGAACGGCCCAATAAATCTCGGACTAAGTTTACCCTTCCGACCGAATCGGTAAACTCCCCGTGTCGGTGACACCTTAAGCAACACATGGTCTCCCACCTCAAACTCCAACGGTCGGCGACGTGTATCGGCATAAGACTTCTGCCGACTCTGGGCCGTCAACAATCTATCGCGAATCAGAGCAATCTTCTCTCTCGTCTCAACTACCATATCGGGCTCGGTACCAATCAGCTCGGACGCATTGTCCCAACACAACGGCGATCTGTACCTCCTCCCATACAATGCCTCAAATGGTGCCATTTTGATCGAGGCATGCCAACTATTGTTGTACGTGAACTCGATCAACGGCAAGTGCGACTCCCAATCATCCTTCCAATCTAAGGCACAGGCTCTCAACATATCCTTCAACGTCTGGATCGTCCGTTCTGACTGTCCGTCAGTCTGAGGGTGGTTAGACGTACTGAGTCTCAACTCAGTCCCCAAAGCTCGATGAACCGCCTGCCAAAAATGTGATACAAACCGGCCATCTCGATCTGAAACAATACTCCTAGGAGTCCCATGCAATCTCACGATCTCTGTAATAAACACTCGCGCCAGCCTCTCCAGTCCCCAAGTATTCTTAATACCTAGGAAATGAGCTGATTTGGTTAGTCGATCAACAATAACCCAAATCATGTTCATTCCAGTCCGAGTCCTAGGCATCCCGGTAATGAAATCCATAGAGATGTCTTCCCATTTCCATTCCGGAATGGGAAGTGGTCGTAGCAACCCCGCGGGCCGCTGATGCTCAATCTTAACCTGCTTACAGGTCAAACACTTCGCCACAAACTCACTAACGTCCGATTTCAAATTACTCCACCAATAGTTACTCCTCACATCCTTGTACATTTTGCTCGTACCAGGATGTATGGAATAAGGCGTAGTATGAGCCTCACTCAAAATCTTCTGTCTCAACTCAATGCCATTCGGTACACATAATCTGCCGCGAAATCTTAGAACGCCATCATCCTGAACCACAAATCCAGGGGCTTTCCCCTTCCTCACTGTTAGGAGTATGCCCTCGAATGCCACTCAGAGGTTGTTGAGTGAGGGCATTGTACTTGTAATTATGTAAACCATTTATATAAGGCAAATGAATGTTTCTTTATTTGCTAGTAGTTACTGGCATTCCTAACTCGTAAATAAACATATAGAAACTAGTCCGTGTATTTGAGAGCAAAACGTTCCACTCCTTATTGGATAAGGGGGTCGGCACTGGAAAGGTTTATAGCTCAAATACTTAATCGTTCGCAAGTCGATGAAACTTGACTGGGCATTAAGTTTATGTGAAGACTTATATGACGTGTTCTTTGACATGGAGAGTGCCTGTCGAACACTAATGGTTAGTGGGAGCACACGTTATAGCTATGCTAATTAGATTAGTATACTCGAACCGACTCACCCTCAATTCGTCACATGGATTTCACTCCGGGACAGTCAATGACGGAATCGAAAGGTTGTGATAGGTATTCGTGAACCTTCGACTTGAGGATTTAGTAGGGATGTGCTTGTGACGTCAAGATTTTCATTAGAGTAGTTCGACCCTGTAAACCGGAAGGCGGGGGTCAACCTCGACGTGCATCTTGACGGGTAAGTAGCAGGTCCTACTGAATACCAAGATAGAATTCTTTCTCCTGTTACTGAACGGTTATATGTCCTATGCGGTTATTGGCAGATGAGATCATAAGTCTTTGGCCAAAGCAATGGAGCTAGCTGTATTAGATACACGAGAGCTCGATGATCTCGATTTGCATTAACGCATGCATATCGTCAAGTACAGATAGGGTTTGACTGACCGTGACCCTATAACTTGATCGGGATATTTGAAAGAAGGGTTTATACGTATACTGGTATTCACGACAGAATGATTCTTGAATGATCCCAATCATTCGTTCTCAGTCGGGGTACAGTGTAGGCCACCAGGCTGGCTAAGTGGTGCTACTACTCTTTGGTTCCTCCCATTGCTAACTGAGACGGACCTACCGAGTCGCGCATTAGGATTGACGACAGAATGAATTAAGCTAATTCTCTCATTATGAATATTAGATATTGGATATCTAATTTGGGACATTGGATGTTTAAATCGATTTATCGGATAAATTGATTTACGGCTTAATGGATTAAATATATCACTGGGTGATTAATTTAATTCATGAATATAATTATTTCTTGGAGAAATTAATTATGTTATTTTGTATTTGATATGTTTAATTAATTGGATTAATTAATCGATACAAATACATCGGAACGGAATCGTAGTTTATCTGTTTGGACTCACGGGAGTCCAAAACGAACCCAACTCATCTGTTTCTGCATGGTAGCCGCCCCCCTAATTTCCACCCACTTTCCTCTTGTCTTGTTGTTTTCATTTTATATGAAAAAGATGACTTTGTGGGGCTTTGATTCTCATAATAATGAGATGTATCATGTGAAGAGTTGAATAAATGAAGAAGACATCTCTCACTTGAGATTCCAAGCCAATTCCAACGTGAGAGGGTAGAGAGAGAGAGAGAAAAGACTTCTCCAAGTCTTCTTCATCTTTGTTCATCAACTTCTTCTTCATTTTTCTTGGAGAAAAATTGAGAGAAAATCATATAGAGAGAGTAAGACTAAAACACTTAGAGTGTAATAATCTTTACATATATAGATTCATCACTTAGCTCTAGCCGTATCCTCGGAGGATAGCAAGGTGATCGTCGTTCCGGTTGTTTCTCCGGCGCGTGGCAAGTAGAGACGCGGTGCTTTCGGCGTTGGATCGTTCAAGAGCTTGGGGAATAGCTCAAGAGAAGGTTACCATTTAATCAACGGACTTCGAGGGTTAGTTTCTTATGACTCTTGCTTTTTGTTTATATTTTCGTATATACGTAGCTCGATCGATCCTCGTAGGGATTCGGATCGAATTAATTTCGTTTCGCTTACCGCCTTTGGCCTTCATTTTTAGGCACCGAATCCCAACAGTGGTATCGGAGCGTAGGTCTTGCGATCGTATATACGATATTGGCATTTGGAATGCTCGATTAGATGGTGAATGATTTGGAATCATTTTAGTCATAATCGTGGTACATGTTTTACGTTCGTTGTAGTTATATTTTTCGTAAGTTTATGTCTAAATATAAATCTTAAATTTCTGGGAAATATGATTTATATTGAAGATATGAATGTTAAAAAATATTGATATTTGATATCCGGTCGAAAATCGAGCTCCGAATCATCATCGGACGATTTTTCGGACAAAGGGCAAAAGGTCGACAGGTGGTGACTCGGCGTCCGGTGACACGGGCCGTGTCCGGCGATCCCGTGCCATCGCTGTGCAGACTGACCGTGTCAGGGGACACGGGCCGTGCCTGGACGACAGCTGCCGAGCGTGACTCGGCCATGCCAGGCCTGTCTGCCGGAAAGCTGCCGATGGTGACTCGGCCAGGCAGCCCATTTTCGCCCCGGCTCGATTTTTCCGTATATTCTTAAAAATTAATATCCCGCATATTAAATTGGATTTAATATGATTAAAATGATTTATGGTATTTCATTTTATAAGGGAATTTTGATTAATTGGAATATTTATGGTCGACCGAATTATTTTGAACGTTATCATATTACCGATTGTGTGAATCGATTTGATCGGTTCGTATTGTTGATTGGATCAATGTATCTCTACGTTTTCCATTTATTTAGTATTTATTGGATGAATGCTTTTGAATGGGGATGTGGTTCGTGGACTTAGTTTTTGAATCGTTCGTTTTATTCGATTGGGTTGTAAAGGCCGTTTTGAGCCTATTTATTTTACTAGAAATATTTGTATCTAGGATGCAATTTTCAATGTAAAATTTATATGTAATGACGAAGACCGGAGGAGATCCATTTCGAGAAGACGAAGATTCAAGACGAAGATTTGTAATTAGATTACGGAGTTTTTTGTTTTCTAGGAACGGTCCATGAACCACATGTTGGTAGCAACTAGGTTTTGAATAGTTGTTTCATATTGTATGAATACCACAAACGCGCTTAAATGATTAATGTGCAAAGTGTAACGTTAATCGCGATAATTCTCCCACAACAAATAATTAAGTTTATAAGGTTTCAAGGTTTTCCTTCCCTTCATCGAGTTTTCGGGAAATTGAAATCCAAACCGGATGTGCTATGCTTCCGCGTTATCGGGGTAGTCGTTTGGGGAGGACGGATAAATTACCGGGAGCGCATTGGATGCCTTCGGTTGGAGCAAATTTTATCCCTAGAAACCTGATAGGTTGCCGGATAAGATTCAATTGTGAAACTGATTTGCGTCGATGGTATAAACTTAACTTGTTCACGAACCATAGAAACCGTATAGGTTGAGGGGAGTGAACAAGGGGAAAAAGAAGATCGAATCATCCATTAGATGGGTTGGTGTTGGACACCACTTTATGAAAATTAATAGACTAGAAACCTGTTCGGTTGCCCTCTATTAAGATTTATAAAGAACTCGATCACCACTATGAATTAGAGCGACGATACTTCCGGATTTCACATGGGAGTGTGTTATTCCGATAAAATAATGGGAGCTGAGTAACAAGAATAGAAAAGACCTTAATTCTATACTCAAAACATAATTGAATGAGTCACTAATTAATCTGTTATACTAAATGCAGACAAATCTCAATATGACAATGAATCCACTCGCAATTCTACTCGAAAAGAACACCTTAATGGGACCTAACTTTGTGGATTGGCTCCGCAATCTGATGATTGTCCTCAGTATAGAGGCACTGGGATACGTCTTGGAGACGGACATTCCGGCGCCTCCTGTGCGGACCCGAGCCAATCAGGAAGAGATTGAAAACCATGAAAAGTGGGTTAAGGATGATGTGAAAGTCCGTGCTTATATGATGGCTTCCATGTCTAATGAGCTTCAGAGAGCTCATGAGAAAATGACTTCTGCTAGGCAGATTTTATCTCACTTAACCGAGCTTTATGGTGAGCATAGCAGAACTGCTAGATATGAGATATCCAAGCAACTGTTCGGTGCAAGGATGAAGGAAGGTGAGAAGGTTGGGGAACACGTCCTCAAAATGATATCCATGATCGAGAGATTGGAGGTTCTTGATTTTAAAATGGATAGTTCTCTCCAAACCGACCTTATCCTACAGTCTCTCCCTGATTCCTTCTCACAGTTTGTTATGAACTTCAACTGCAATGAGATTGCATGTAATCTAGCTGGGCTAATGAACAAACTTGTGACCGCTCAGTCTCAGATGAAGACTCCGCGGATGAAGGAGTCTGCTCTTGTGATTTCTTCTGGACTTCGGAAGTCTAAGAATAAGAAGAAAAAGACCAAGAAGCGGACTGGACCGCAAGCTAAGGACCTTAAGGGTAAGGGCAAGGCCCCGATGGTTCCGAAGAACAAGAAGAAGAAGGATGCTTGTCTCAAGTGTGGTGAGCTGGGCCACTGGGCTAGAGACTGTCCGATTCTTCATGGCACTTCAGGTACAGAACTTTTAGTTTTGGAAACAAATTGTTCTACTACTGTATTTTCTACTTCCTAGATACTTGATTCTGGTGCTAGTTCTCATATTTGTACCGTGAATCAGGATCTGGAACAAAGTAGGAAGCTTGGAGCTGGAGAATTTATGATCACAGTCGGAAGCAGGCATAGTGTCGAGGCGACCGACATAGGAATCCGGCTTTGTTTTGACTTTAGAAGATGTACTTGTTTTGCCCAAGGGGCACAAAAACATTGTATCCATTCCGGTCATGGACCGAAAGGGCTTTTCATTTTTCATTGGTGATGGTTCCTGAAAAATTTATTTTAAAAATAAACTAGTGGGTACTGCTACATTGTTGAATGGATTGTATCATCTAAATCTCAGCAACAAAGTAGTTGTGAATACTATGACTAGAAAACGTGGTAGGGATGAAACCAATCAAGTTTTGAAATGGCATCTTAGACTTGGTCATGTTGGTCAGACCAAGGTTTACAAGATGGAAAAAGATGGACTTATGGGTCCATTGGGATCGGATCCCTTTCCTACTTGTGAATCTTGCCTTAAAGGCAAAATGACTAAGTCCCCCTTCACAGGGACTTTTGAAAGAGCCGCTGATAAACTGGGATTAATCCATACTGACGTTTGTGGTGCTTTGGAAGCAGCACGTGACGGATATCAATATTTCATTACGTTTACGGATGATCATACTAGGTATGCTTATGTATACCTAATGAAACATAAATTCGAGGCTTTTGAGAAATTCCAGGAATTCAAGGCCCTAGTCGAGAAACAAACTGGTAATCATATCAAAGCACTTCGGTCGGACCGA
The DNA here is from genome assembly GCA_033398695.1 of Orobanche coerulescens. Taxonomy (NCBI): domain Eukaryota; kingdom Viridiplantae; phylum Streptophyta; class Magnoliopsida; order Lamiales; family Orobanchaceae; genus Orobanche; species Orobanche coerulescens. The sequence continues at coordinate 153,747,295 of CM065803.1, forward strand.
GGTGGCGAGTACATGAGTACGGAGTTTGACGAGTTCCTTAAGGAACATGGAATAGTTTCACAACTAACACCTCCAGGTACCCCTCAGTTAAATGGTGTGTCAGAAAGAAGGAACCGGACCCTGTTGAACATGGTCCGTTCCATGCCGGGCTATACTGACTTGCCGATTTACCTGTGGGGGTATTCACTCCTGACTGCCGCGTATATATTGAACAGATGTCCTTCCAAATCCGTTCCTAAAACTCCACATGAGATGTGGGAAGGAAGGAAACCAAGTCTTAATCATATTAGGATTTGGGGATGTCCCGCTTATGTCAAGAAGACTAAGGTGGAAAAGTTGGAAGCTAGGTCTGCGAAGGGACGTTTCATTGGATTCCCATCTGGGACGATGGGATATCTATTCTACATGCCCGAAGATCGAAGGATCGTTGTTGATTTACAAGCACACTTCCTGGAAGATGAGTTCATTCAGGAAGGCGGAACAGGTAGAAGTATTTCTTTAGAAGAATACAATGAAACACCTCGAGAGACACATGTGCAAGAAACTGGAACCGAACTTTCTGAAACACAAGTACAACCACCTCGTAGGTCTAGTAGGGTGTCTCATTTACCTGATAGGTATGGGCTTGTGCACTTGGAGGAGCTGGGTCTCCATGAGGTTCCAAGTGATAGCCAAGAGACCGACCCGACGACCTATGACCAAGCGATGGTGGATGTAGACTCTGCGAAATGGCGTGAAGCTATGGAAGCTGAGATAGACTCGATGCATGTAAATCAGGTCTGGACTCTAGTAGACCGCCCCAAGGGCATAGTGCCCATTGGGAATAAGTGGATCTACAAGAGAAAGACTGATGGTGATGGCAAGGTTGACGCCTATAAGGCCAGGCTTGTGGCAAAGGGTTATACCCAAAAGGAAGGGATTGATTACCACGATACCTTCTCGTCCGTAGCCATGATCAAGTCTATTCGCATGATGCTTGCTATAGCTGCCTACCACGATTATGAGATATGGCAAATGGACGTAAAGACGGCTTTCCTTAATAGATTCCTCGAGGAGGAAATTTATATGGAGCAGCCTAAAGGCTTTGTGTCCGAAGTTGATATTCAGAAAGTGTGCAAGCTTCAGCGTTCCATTTATGGACTGAAGCAAGCGTCGCGTAGTTGGAACCTTCGTTTTGACGAGGCGGTCAAAGAGTTTGACTTCGTGCAAAATGAAGAGGAACCTTGTGTATATAAGAAAGTTAGTGGGAGCAAGATCGGATTCTTAGTACTATATGTAGATGACATTCTACTAATAGGAAATGATGTGGGAATGCTCAGTTCTGTGAAAGCTTGGCTTTCGAGTAATTTCTCCATGAAAGACTTGGGAGAAGCAACCTATATTCTTGGTATTCGACTCTACCGGGATAGAGCGAAGAGAACAATAGGCCTTTCCGAAGCCCTCTATATAGATAAGATCTTAAAGCGATTTAAGATGGATGATTCTAAAAGAGGGTTCCTACCGATGCAACATGGAATAAAACTCACCTTGAAGATGTGTCCTCAAAGTGAGGAACAACGCAAGGAAATGAGTAATATACCATATGCTTCGGCCATGGGTAGCCTTATGTATGCTATGTTGTGTACAAGACCTGACATTGCGCATGCTGTAAGCGTGGTGAGTAGGTTTCAGGCAAACCCAGGTAGGGAACATTGATCGTCAGAAAGAACGTTCTCAAGTACTTGAGAAGAACGAGAGATATGGTTCTTATGTATGGCGGTGGAGATTTGGATGTGGTGGGATTCACTGATTCGGACATCCAAGGACTGAAGGACGACTCGATGTCCACTTCTGGCTACATATTTACTCTTAATGGAGGAGCAGTATCTTGGCGTAGTGCCAAGCAAAGCGCGACTGCTGATTCCACTGTCAGCCGAGTATCAAGCAGCCTCCGAGGCTTCCAAGGAAGGGTTCTGGATTAAGAAGTTTCTAGGAGAACTTCAAATGATACCATGTGCTGAGCTGCCTGTTCCGCTGTACTGCGTCAACGACGGAGCTGTAGCATAGGCCAAGGAGCCGAGGTTTCACAACAGCACCAAACATATTGAGAGGAAGTATCATCTCGTAAGAGAATTTGTTCGCAAGGGATACATTGTGCTGCATAGAGTAGACTCGGCCGACAACGTCGCCGATCCACTGACCAAGCCACTATCTCAGACTAGCTTGGAGCGTCATCTGGAGAACATGGGTATTAGATACCATAGTGTGTGGCATTGAGTGCAAGTGGGAGATTTTTAGGAGTATGCCCTCGAATGCCACTCAGAGGTTGTTGAGTGAGGGCATTGTACTTGTAATTATGTAAACCATTTATATAAGGCAAATGAATGTTTCTTTATTTGATGGTAGTTACTGGCATTCCTAACTCGTAAATAAACATATAGAAACTAGTCCGTGTATTTGAGAGCAAAACGTTCCACTCCTTATTGGATAAGGGGTTCGGCACTGGAAAGGTTTATAGCTCAAATACTTAATCATTCGCAAGTCGATGAAACTTGACTGGGCATTAAGTTTATGTGAAGACTTGTATGACGTGTTCTTTGACATGGAGAGTGCCTGTCGAACACTAATGGTTAGTGGGAGCACACGTTATAGGTATGCTAATTAGATTAGTATACTCGAACCGACTCACCCTCGATTCGTCACACGGATTTCACTCGGACGCCAATGACGGAATCGAAAGGTTGTGATAGGTATTCGTGAACCTTCGACTTGAGGATTTAGTAGGGATGTGCTTGTGACGTCAAGATTTTCATTAGAGTAGTTCGACCCTGTAAACTGGAAGGTGGGGGTCAACCTCGACGTGCATCTTGACGGGTAAGTAGTAGGTCCTACTGAATACCAAGATAGAATTCTTTCTCCTGTAAGTGAACGGCTATATGTCCTATGCGGTTATTGGCAGATGAGATCATAAGTCTTTGGCCAAAGCAATGGAGCTAGCTGTATTAGATACACGAGAGCTCGATGATCTCGATTTGCATTAACGCATGCATAGCGTCAAGTACAGATAGGGTTTGACTGACCGTGACCCTATAACTTGATCGGGATATTTGAAAGAAGGGTTTATACGTATACTGGTATTCACGACAGAATGATTCTTGAATGATCCCAATCATTCGTTCTCATTCGGGGTACAGTGTAGGCCACCAGGCTGGCTAAGTGGTGCTACTACTCTTTGGTTCCTCCCATTGCTGACTGAGACGGACCTACCGAGTCGCGCATTAGGATTGACGACGGAATGAATTAAGCTAATTCTCTCATTATGAATATTAGATATTGGATATCTAATTTGGGACATTGGATGTTTAAATTGATTTATCGGATAAATTGATTTACGGCTTAATGGATTAAATATATCACTGGGTGATTAATTTAATTCATGAATATAATTATTTCTTGGAGAAATTAATTATGTTATTTTGTATTTGATATGTTTAATTAATTGAATTAATTAAACGATACAAATACATCGGAACGGAATCGTAGTTTATCTGTTTGGACTCACGGGAGTCCGAAACGAACCGAACTCATTCGTTTCTGCATGGTAGCCGCCCCCCTAATTTCCACCCACTTTCCTCTTGTCTTGTTGTTTTCATTTTATATGAAAAAGATGACTTTGTGGGGCTTTGATTCTCATAATAATGAGATGTATCATGTGAAGAGTTGAATAAATGAAGAAGACATCTCTCACTTGAGATTCCAAGCCAATTCCAACGTGAGAGGGTAGAGAGAGAGAAAAGACTTCTCCAAGTCTTCTTCATCTTTGTTCATCAACTTCTTCTTCATTTTTCTTGGAGAAAAATTGAGAGAAAATCATATAGAGAGAGTAAGATTAAAACACTTAGAGTGTAGTAATCTTTACATATATAGCTTCATCACTTAGCTCTAGCCGTATCCTCGGAGGATAGCAAGGTGATTGTCGTTCCGGTTGTTTCTCCGGCGCGTGGCAAGTAGAGACGCGGTGCTTTCGGCGTTGGATCGTTCAAGAGCTTGGGGAATAGCTCAAGAGAAGGTTACCATTTAATCAACGGACTTCGAGGGTTAGTTTCTTATGACTCTTGCTTTTCGTTTATATTTTCGTATATACGTAGCTCGATCGATCCTCGTAGGGATTCGGATCGAATTAATTTTCGTTTTACCGCTTCCGCTGGGCCTTCGTTTTTAGGCACCGAATCCCAACACTCACATCCTCCCTCAGCTGGACTAAAAATGGATCAATATACTGTTTCGCCTTGATATCATCAGTCAAGGACGAAGTGATCTCCAACGCACATAACTGACCCTGAACTCTCTGAACCCAACCTCGATATTCTGACAAATAAAATCCCGACGGATCCTGATCTGTGGCGTGAGTACCTCTAACATCTGTAACGCCACCGGTTTTCGGCTCAATGCATCAGCCACTACGTTAGCCTTACCCGGATGACAAAGTATCTCGAGGTCGTAATCTTTAATTAGCTCCAACCACCTTCGCTGTCTCATGTTCAACTCTTTTTAACTGAAGATATACTTCAAACTCTTGTGATCCGTAAATATCTTACACAACGACCCATAGAGATAATGCCTCCAAATCTTTAAGGCGAAAATGACCGCAGCTAACTCCAAATCGTGCGTGGGGTAATTCGCCTCATACGGTTTCAACTGGCGGGACGCATAAGCAATAACCCTATCTCCCTGCATCAAAATGCATCCGAGTCCGAGGCCCGAAGCATCACTATATACCACAAAATCTTCGTTCCCCTGAGGCAACGCTAACACGGGTGCGGTAGTTAGTCGTCTCTTCAACTCGTCAAAGCTACCCTGTCTGTCTGCGGTCCACTCGAATTTCTGAGTCTTCTGGAGCAACTGAGTGAGCGGTTTAGCAATCTTAGAAAATCCCTCAGCAAATCGACGGTAATAGCCGGCGAGACCCAGAAAACTCCTCACCTCTTTCACATTCTTAGGTGGCTCCCAAGCCATCACTACTTCTATCTTCTGCGGATCTACCCGAACTCCCTCTGCTGAAATCACATGCCCGAGGAACATCACTTCTTCGAGCCAAAACTCATACTTAGAGAACTTCGCATACAACTGCTCAGCTCTCAAAATGTCTAATACAATCCGGAGATGTAAGGCGTGCTCCTCCCGACTCCGTGAATAGATCAGAATGTCATCGATAAAGACGACTACGAATTTGTCCAGATACTCAATAAAAACTTTGTTGATCAACTGCATGAACACTGCTGGGGCATTGGTTAGCCCGAAAGGCATAACCACAAACTCGTAATGTCCATATCTCATCCGAAAGGCAGCTTTCGGTATATCGTTGTCCCGAATCCTCAACTGGTAGTAGCCAGATCGCAAGTCAATCTTCGAAAAGACTGTCGCCCCCTGAAGCTGATCAAACAAGTCGTCAATCCGGGTCAAAGGGTATTTATTTTTGATGGTCAACTTGTTTAATTCTCGATAATCAATGCATAAACGAAGCGATCCATCCTTCTTCTTAACAAAAAGTACAGGCGCACCCCAAGGCGATGCGCTCGGTCGAATATACCCTTTATCTAACAACTCTCCCAACTGATTCTTCAACTCTAACATCTCCGACGGTGCCATACGGTACGGCACTCGAGAAATAGGGGCTGCATTCGGCTCTAGATCAATAGGAAACTCCACCTCTCGATGTGGTGGTAATCCCGGCAAGTCATCCGGAAATACGTCGGGGTATTCACTAACAACTGGAAGAGACGACAAATAAACTCCACCATCTTCCGCCTTCAGAGCGTAACACCAGTAACCGACACAACCCTGGTTCAGAAGTTTCATCGCCTTCAAGGCGCTAATCACACTCCCCAACCTACCCGGCTTACGACCGACAAGGGTATGCTCGGTGCCATCCTCGGCCACTATCGAGATGGTACGAGTCCGATAGTTCATGATAGCAGCGTGACGATCCAACCAATCGTCTCCGAGGATGAAATCCTCACCCTTAAGGTCTATAACAATGAGGTTCGAGGGCCAATCCCTGCTCCCGATCCTCACTGGGCAATCCCTAACCTCCCGGTCCCCAACCATACGATCCCCGCTAGGCGTACCCACTACAAACGGCTCACACTCAAACAAGCAGTCAAAACCAATACGACTCACCCAATCCGAAGCAATAAAGTAATGGGTAGCACCCGAATTAAGAAGCAATGAAACTGGATGAGTAAGGATCTGAGTGGTACCTGACGCCACTGGAACGTCTGCCTCCTCTGTGCGCCTCATCTGATACAATCGGGGGTGAACTGAACCCGAACTCAACGCTGTACGGCGATCCGGCTGACCCCGACCCCTACCACGGCCCGAACTCTGCGTAACATGAGTAGCTGGGATGCTGTGCTCCCTCTGATCGGCGGTGGTAGTCGGAACTCTAACAGCCCTGGTGGCCCTCTCACAATGAGCTGCCCGATGCCCGGTCTGCCCGCAAGTAAAGCAAGTAACTGGTGGAGAAGGGAAATCCTTCATCAAATGCTCATATTGGTTGCAGTTAAAACAATCCCTGCCACCAGGAGCAACGGACTAGACTGAACAATTACCCTGAGATCCCCCAGCCTGATGAAACGGCCTCTTCCCCGATGTAGGAGCAGAACGAGACCTCGAAAACTGACCACCCTTACCGGCCGAGAATTCGCCGGTAGTCTTTTGCTTCTTAGCTTCCGAAACTGACTCTGATTTCGGGACGGCCATCTCGATCGCTAGAGCGCGATACTGGTATTCCTTCAAAGTGGCAAACATGAGCGGTGCCATACTCTGCTTGATATGCGACTTCATGCGCATATTGAAGTAACGGATTTTATTGGCCTCCGTTCTCACCTGATCTTTCACGAAACCCAACTGCTGATTGTAAGTAATGTTGGCCTGAGAAATAGGCACATCCCGAGGTGTAGCGGTGAAGAACTCCACAATTCTGTGCTCCTTAACTAGCGGTGGACAATATTCTGCTTCCATAGCAGCCTTGAATTCCTCCCAAGTAGCTCGACGGTCTCTGGGCGCAATGGCCTCCCACCATTCCGCAACTTCCTTATCCAGAAGGTACTGGGCAATATGTACCCTCCTGTCTTCGGGACAAGCTATGGCATCAAAGGTCCTGGACAACTGAAAGAGCCAATTCTCCTAACCGAGGGAATCAGAAGATCCGGAGAAATGAGGAGGGTGCATCTTAGTCACCGTCTGAAGCCACTTACTGGCTTCCTCTTCAGGTGTGGGGGGCGGATTCTGGCGTCCATCCTGAGCTATCTGAGCAAGATGGGCTACTAACTGCTGAAGTACGGCAGTAGCCCCGGCGTCGGCATTATTACCCGACGGCACTGAGTGAGAGGATGAGTCCGCAGAGGACTGAGAAAGTGAGCCCTCTTCATTATCAGCACCCCGACCACGGCCTCGGCCGCGTCCCCTAGCTGGTCTACCACGACCTCTCAACATACTAAAGGAAGAATGAAAAGAACAAGATCAGAAAGATTCACAATTGACAAAGTTAGTATCACAATTCATAATTCCGAACAACGCAAGAAAACGAATTACAGAAATATAGGAGTTCGAGGAGACTTACAGCCACGGCTCAACGACTGACTCTAATGACGCAACTGACAGACCCAAAAATTTACCGACAGCCTAGGTATTCAAAACCTAAGCTCCGATACCATAAATGTAACACCCCAATTCACAAATGGGACATTACATGCCGTAGAACCCTCATGAGGTCTACCAGGCTAACACATGACACATAACCACAATGAAATCCCAAAAGATGCACTCAAAAGTAAATAAGGCCGTGGCCTCGGCCAAAACATTTCAACGGAGTACATGAAACATAATGTAAATATCAATTCATTGCCCACGCAGGAGACTTAAACCAAGTTTAGAAGTAAATATTCTAACTCCAGTACTCGACAAATGCAACGACAAAACATAAAAAAAATACAGACTCGAGCCACATCATCAAGCCAGCCCATCCTTTTCGTGTATGTCCCGTGCCTGCTCCTCAGCTCTCCCGGTACCTGAAATGCATAAGACGCATTTCCCCCATTTAAGGGGTTAGCATTCGAATAGCTAGTGCAAGTACACAATTACACAACATTATATACAAATACGGTTTTACACGATCATATCAATCAGATATCATTTGCCATAAATATTCCGGAATACTACATTGGCAATCAATTCGGTTTCAGTCATCACGATATCACAAAATCACAACTGGTATCCCGTGGCCGTACCCCTTAGTATCGACCCCCAGACATCCCGTCGAACGCTCCAGGTGGGATACCACTTCCGCGGCCGTACCCCTTAGTATCGACCCCCAGACATCCCGTCGGACACTCCGGGTGGAAGTTCAACCACACACGCACCCAAGTCCACTTCCTCGGTCGTATCCCTTAGTATCGACCCCCAGACATCCCGTCGGACACTCCGGGTGGAAGGAACACAACTCACGCACTCGAAAACCACAATTCATTAATCATTTCGAAAACACAACATACATAATGAAATGTAATACATATACTTGCCTTGAGTAAGACGAAACGAAGGAAATGACGAAGGAATAGGTTTTGGTCCGAACAATCCTCCCAAATCCATTCCTAACACAATAATGGTATACAACAAGTCTCAATAATGCGGAAAGGTAAGAATTAATCCTAATTCTACCCGTTGGGGCAATTCATCGAACATCAAGAGTATATAGGGGATTAAAATCGGTCAACGGTGTAATAACGGGATTTCATTCCATCCAATAACAAGGGAACCAAGGGTCATGAGTATACTATCGAAATCTAACAACAACATCGGTTAAATCGGATTAAAAGACAAGATCACCACCAAACCCTCCCCAAATTCATACTAGGGTATGGTAGATCTTACCTCTTGAAGATCCAAGCACTTTGATCCGAAGAACACATGTTAGATCCACAATCCGAGCTTCACGATCGAAAGGAGATGAAGAAAATCACACAATCAAGTGATAGATGAAGGAAAATCTCTCTCTCAAGCCTCTATCTCTCGTATGGTTGAAGAAAAGGAAGAAAATGAGTGAATCTCGCTGAAAAAACGCAGTTATAGCGCTGACTGCACAGTGTGCCGCGACCCAGCCGAAGTGTGCCGCGACACAGGGCCAAAACTGCGCCCAGTGATCGGCAGTGTGCCGCGGCCTGGACGAATGTGCCGCGGCAGTGACTCGGCACTGTGCCGCGGCCCCGTCGGCATGTGCTGCGGCCCTGTCGGCATGTGCCGCGGCACACGGTACAGAAGGTTTGGCCGATAAGTGCAACACGAGGGTGCCGCGGCCCGAACGAGTGTGCCGCGGCAGTGACTCGGCAGTGTGCCGCGGCCCTGCCGGCATGTGCCGCGGCCCACGGTATAGATTGCTCGGCCAGAAACTGGACAATGTGTGTGTCGCGGCGCACATTCCTTGTGCCGCGGCCCACACCCCCCTTGGGTCCCAAAATGATGAAAAATGATCCGAGAAGAGAATAAAAGCAATAGGAATCGATATTTGGGAAACAATAACACGAAATGGAAGTACGGAAACCCAAAAACGGTCCGAGGTACACAACCAAAATCGAACAAGAAACAAATTCCCTAAACTTATAGGAAATTATAAAAACGGCGCAAACACCCGAAAATCACGATACAACGTCGGATAAACAATCCGAAACTCACAACATGCTCTACTCAACCATACGAACTCATGGAAATAGGAAAATGACGAAATCGAACGAGTTTAACGAGAATCGAATACACATGCGATAAAATATAACTCAAGATGAAATTACGTAAAAACATCATCGAGACTCGCCCCAACGGAGAAACTCCAAGAACAAAATAGATTCAGAATTCCAAAACAGTGCCAAGCGAGTTGTCCGAAATGAATATACACCGAAAATAGAAATTACCAAAAATATAAAACGCGGATATTACAGTCAGTAAGCTTCGTATGACCATTAGCGCACGCTATGAGTATGGACTAGCGCGCGCTAATAACCATTTTCTATAAATAGGACAGCATCCTTTTTCATATTTTTAGCCTTTTCACTTCCCACATCCGAATTCGTGGACTTGGAGAGTCACTCTCTTCATCCTAAACCCTTCATATCATCATCCTAGCTCGAGTTTGAAGATTGTAGATCATTGGAGATTGGTGTTCAAGCTCTCGGTGTTGGATTTTCTTCAAGTTCCTTCGTGTTCTTTGCTACTTTGAGGTAGGTGATTCTTCACCAATATTAGTAGTATTCTGAAGGATGTTTTGATCATGATTTGGGTTTATCTAGTCAGTTAAATTCGTAAGTAGTCGAACATCATGTGTTAGAAGGATATTTTCGATGTTTCGGTACTTCTTCATCGTATAAACCATTGAACCTTTTAGTGCTTGAACTCCTAGCATATTCATGAAGCTTCAAAACTGATTGTGACCAGTATTTAGAGATTACCAAGTTCTTATGTCTTTACACAAAGGAATCGTACGTTTTGGGACATGGAATGGATGAACTTAGGATATTTTCTTGAAGATAAAAGATAAATTATGGTGTTGTAATGATTATACGTATCCTTGTATCTCGTAGTCGTTTAATCCGTAAAGATTTTTCACAAACTATATGAGCATGATATGCACGGAGATGACATGTATTAGCACGGAAGATTTCATGAGTTTCTTCACCATTAGATTAAGTGTTCTGCCAGTAGTAAACTACCATGCACGATTAGCGCACGCTAAGATATGTATATTAATGCACGCTATCGGGAATGAGTTAACGTACGCTACGTTTTGTACGTAACGTACGTTATGTCATCAGCCGAGTCGAGCCGATCGAGAGAATCACAAGATACATGGCTAGCGACGCTATACTTGGTCGGGCCATGACGTTAACAAAGTGTGCTTAGCGCACATTACGTAGAGTATGTAGCGTACGCTAAGTGGTTCAGGCAGATTACATATTTAGAGCCTTTGGCCGTAGACCGTATTGATGGGCATTCGTACGACTTGAGATAAATTCTATATTATTGCTTTTGTTAAGGTTCGAGCTTGCTACGTTGATTGAAGGAGACGGCCTTCGAGTGTGTTGAGATCGTTGAAGAAATTAGTTCTTGCCATCCTTGAGGCAAGTATCATAATTTGTTAATGTTCATATTTTGAGTATACATGTGGTTTATTCATGTTGTTGAACATGAGATTTATTTCGTTAAATTGTCATGATATTGGTTATTCAGTGTTTGTATGTTCATGTTGATGGACATAGCGATTTTGCATATATGTATGCATGAGTTGTGTTTGTGTATGTTGTACGATCTATGCTGAGGGCGCTGGATCGGATGTCCACCTCGTGTTGGTCCGACGGGATCATCTTGGGATCTAGGCTGAGGGCGCTGGATCATTGGACGGGTTTTTCCACCTCGTGTTGGTCCGATGGGATCATCTTGGGATCTATGCTGAGGGCGCTGGATCATTGGAATACCCATGCTGTGTTAATGGAATCTTGTGGATTCGCATTGTCGGATTCCGGTAGCGGAAGTCCGTGTGGTGTATCATGTTATGTATTGTTGATGGATATTCAATTTGTTTAGATGATACTTGTACTAGCATCGTTTTGCTAACCCCTTCGGGGGTGGACATTTATTTTGATGTTCAGGTAGCCGAGGAGCGGGGAAACAACCACAGTACCGATGTGACGACGAAGGGGTTCAGTGATGTTTGTTGTTGTTTGTGATTTGTCTTCTTGGTTCAATTTCAGTACTCGAGTACGCGTGTCTTATTAATATCATTTCGATATGGTTGTATTAATTAACTCGTTGAACCAGTTGGAACCGGTTTTATAATTTGAATTTCTATGGTATTGATGGATTATATTTACATTTCTTTTATTTAGCCTTGTAAATCCTTACTTAAAGGTTTTACGGCGCTGTAATTATTCCGAATATCTCGGGGTGTTACACTTTCGAGATATTGGAGAGAGTTGGCGAGTTAGCATACCGTTTGGCATTGCCCCCGTCTTTGAGCCACGTGCATAGTGTTTTTCATGTTTCCCAGTTGAGGAAGTATGTTCCAGACCCGACTCATGTTATCGAATTCGGGGATGTGGAGATCAAGAAGGATGTTACATTTGAGGAGAGGCCAGTTAGAATTTTGGAACGTCGGGATAAACAGTTAAGGCACAAAATCATCCCCTTGGTTAAGGTGTAATGGTCGAGGCATGGAGTGGAAGAAGCGACGTGGGAATTGGAGGAGGATATGCATGTGAGATACCCCGAGCATTTTGATCCTTAAGTTTCGAGACAAAACTTCTTTTTAGGGGGGGAGAATGTAATATCCGTACCTTTCTATTTTTAGCAGTTTCTATTTTTGGTGCATTTCTATTTTTATCGACTCGCTGTAACCATTTCAACATTTTGAATCTACTTTGTTCTTGGTGTTTTTCCATTTGGATGAGTTTCGGAGGTGTTTTTACGTAATTTTGCTTTATGTTATGTTTTGTCACATGTATGTTCAATTCTCGTAAGACTCGTTCGATTTCATTGTTTCTTCATTTCCATGAGTCCGTATAGTTGAGTTATTCATGTTGTGAGTTTTGGTTTGATAATCCGACGTCGTATCGTGATTTTCGGACGTTTGGGCTGTTTTGTAATTTCCTATAAGTTTATGGAATTTTATCTCATTTGACGTATTTCGAATCTTCCGATAGTCGGAATCGTACTTTCTTTCATCACTTAGCTTCGTCATCGTGAATACTTCGTATTTATGTTTGGGTTCTGTCCTTTTTTACATTTCGACCTCGTACTTTCCTGAGCAGCGAACTGCATTCAGTAGTGTTGAACTACTGCATGAATAACGTATGTTATTCATGCTTTCTTCCGTGCGCTATCGATGCATGTATAACGTATGTTAAATCTTAGTGTTAACGTACGTTATTCTCCTCAGCGTTTTGGGCAGAAGCTTCTGCCCAGTTTCTGCCTAGCCCTTACGTATGTTAGCATATGAGTGTTATGTACGAAAGAGGCATAACATACGTTAACCTCACAATGTTAACGTACGCAATGAGCTGTCAGGTATTTAAAACCTGAACAGGCCAGTCGCGTCATTTTTCTTCTTTTATCTTTCCCTTGTCTGCGACGTGAGTTCTTTGGGGGATTTTGAGTGATTCGTACAGAGCAATCTGTAGAGTTCCTCTATATATTAATTGTTGTGCTTCAAGCAAAGTTTATCATCATCCTAATCCGTCTCTCTCGCCCTAATCCAAGGTATTATAGCTTAGAACCCTAACTTTGTTCATTTTGATGGTTTTTCAGGAATTATCTAATTAAACTCGAATTATTCATTTGTGTTGCATATTTCCTATCAAGTTATTGAGTGATTCCCAATTCATTTCCATCCTGTTTAATCCGTGGATTATTGATTTGGGGAGATTTTGTGAAAACCCTCGCCCATATTGAACGTACACGTATTATTAAGGCTGTAATTGGGGTTGTGGGCATATTCTGTTCAATTATTGTTATCGTTTAGGACTGAGTTGTGTTCACCTTGCATTTATGAGCGGTCGTGGTCACTCCGGGTCATTCCTAGCCGTCGTTTACTTTCCGTATCGTCAAACATGTCTTAAAGGCAAGTAATTTACATTTGGTTGCATATTCTAGTATTTAAATTATGGCTTCTCGTGTATGTTGTGGATGTGAATGCGTATGTTCACCCAGGGATGGTCTGACGGGGCCTCTGTGGATACATAGTGTCGTGTATATGTGTATCATGAACTGGGGTTAACCACCCAGGGATGGTCCGACGGGGCCTCTGCGGGGTGCGGTGGCCGTGAGTCTCGTACCAACGGTTAACCTTTGAAATGTTTTGTTGGAGAACTGTGTTTTGTGCTTGTGCACCGTAATATTCCGGAATATAAAAATGTTTTCTAAAATGATTTTGGCACATATTTCATCTGATTAGAATGGTAGTTTAAATGAATTGTACTTGCACTAGTGTTGTCGCTAACCCCGTAAATGGGGGAAATACTTTTTTATTTCAGGTATAGGTCCTGGAGGCGAACGAGCATGCGGACAATACGAGGATGATGGGCAAGAGTGAATTTGTTCAATGGTCGTTTGTTTGGCGTGTTGTCCTTTTATTTTAATATTTATGTCATTTGTTTTAGTACTCGAGTACTTCTTCCTTTGAACTTATATTTGCTTGTGAACTTGATTTGGGAAGGATTTTATTTGTTACTGTCGGGTTCGGTCCATTTGTCTTAAATGTGTTAAATTGTGGAATTGTTTGTATGCTAATGAAGATTGTCATGGGTCATGGTGTTGAGTTCGTACGTTAGCCTGGTGGATTCCAAAGGGTTGGGTCCACGGCGCTCTAATATGCCCTGAACGTCTTGGGGTGTTACAATAACGAGCCAGTCTAAAAACTGGACTAGATACCTAATTGAAGTAATTTAGTGTTTGTTCGACCTAAATGCATCTTATACAAATTTAGGATGCTCGCAAGAATACGAGGTCAATTGTAGATGTCATGAGTCAACCGAAGCCCTATTCTCAAGGATGACTTAGCCGGAAAAATAATTATTGATCACATAAAAATAATAAATTAAATCCTAAACATTCTAAGCAAATTTGGGCATCTGTAAAAATAATAAAGGCGTCAATTCATGAATATACTCAAATAACTAGCACGTACTTTTCAATTCAAGTTATGGAGAAAAAAAACTCTAGGGATTCGGCTTCATCCGCTTGAATCTTCCATTCCGACAAAAATAACTAAAATTCATACATAATAAATTATTCAATCAAGGCACAGGAGTAAAACTCATCTACTTTTATATTCATAATTTTTATTAAATGAAATAATCCAGAAAATCTAATTACTTCCATATTCATAGATTTTTCTTCATGAAGAAGACTAAATAATATAATGTGTGAATAGATGATGCGTTTTTCATTCACACCTTGTCTCAATTGTATTTGTTTCGGTAATAAATCATCTCTTGACCTCTTTTATTACCTAAGACTAATCAAAAGAGGGTCAATCAATCAAGTACTAAAATATTTCGATCCAATTAAGAAATTTAAGCAACAATTAGTTACTCTTCATGTTAATTCAAATGAATTCGCCTAACCCTAGATTTGAAGTTTAGCTAGCTCCTCATACTTTTGGTTGATTCAACAAGATAAAAGGTATATCATCATGCTATAAAAGAATTTAAGACCAATTGAATCACACACAAAATAAAGAGATAAAAATGATTACTTGAGTATTAATTCCGGATGTTAAGTTATTCTTCAAAAACTCTAAGTAGATCTGTGAAAAATGAAAAAAAAAACGATTTTTCTAGCATTGAATAATGGTTATTGGACTTTTCAATACATTATATTTATACTAGGGAACAAGTTGGATGAATTCTAAATAAAAGGGGAAGAAAAAAGCTAAAAAAAAATGTCGGGCGGCAAAGTGAGCACCGAATCACTCTTCCTAAAGAAAAGTAAGCAGCCGTGTCATGGGACGGGAGTTCTCAAGCCCGTGCGGTGCCTATGGCCCCTCACACTCCGAGACAAGCCTAACCGACATACGCATACCGACTGGTTTCACCCTACCATGGGCTCATCAGTGAGGCGGCAATAGCCCCCGACCAGTTGTGCCCTACTCGCAACGATCCCCTTTATAGTCTAAGTCCTCGACCAACGATAAGATCCCCTGACTAAATCAAGTCGGCATGCCTAAATCGGTCAGACCAAAGCATCCGACCAAACAACATCTCAACACTAATGTCGCCCCCTTTACCCCTCTTGTGGCAAGCTAACAGAAGGCATGTCTCATACGATCGGTAAACATAGTCACAGAATTTTGTCGTAACATCCTCTCGCACCCAAATTACAGCATGCCCTCGTGCTAGGGAGAATAACTATTTCTGAATACTATATTGCCGCACACCCACAAAAGGATCATAGCCATTTAGATCATTTGTGGTACCATTGCCCCGATGGATAGTCTCTCATAGCATGCCTCATGCATACATATGGTGTGCCCCAGACCTATCACATAACCGATTCCACACCTATGTTCACTCTCTGCACATTCTGACATTAGTACCTCGGTTTGATGGCGTTTCCCCAACAGTAATGTGCCCCACGCATGTCGTGTTTCCCATAATAGCTTATGATGATTTGATGCTCTTTCACCCGGGTCATTTCCCTACCCCGAGCAGGTGGAGATCTACCCCCCCCAATGATCCCTTTCATAACCAGTCCTCGACCAACGACAAGCTCCCTGAAGTAAACCTGTTGGCATGCCTACCGGGTAAATAATGCCTTAACGCTAATGTAGCCCCTTTTATATCTGTTATGGCAAGCTAGATAGAAGGTACACCTTATTCAATTGATCAATACGGTCATGATGTTCTGGGTCGTGACAGCTGGCTCACTTTTCCCTAGGCGCCTTGTGAGCAAGCGCTTCGATGGGTGCTCACTGTTGTGGTAGTTTGGCCATTTTTATCATAACTTCCTCTAGAAAATTCGGATTTATGAATGGTCAGTGACGTTAGAAAGCTAAATCATTTTATTTATAATCATATATTGTCATTCTCGGATTCCAATTATTCAGTGTTTTATGAGTATTACATTGTAGGTTTCATTAGCTTATGCGCCATTTTGACCTGTTAGCTCTTTGATCAGTCGTCCTTCTACTTGAACATCATCGGATCTCAGGTATATGAGTTTATTTTTACTTGCCTCCGTCATTCTCATTTTATATTCCATTATTCTTCTATTTTCTATCACCATCAACATGAAACACCACGTGACACAAAATAATAAAAAAAGATAAACTAAAAATAAGACGACAAAATCTATGAAAACGCACACAAAATACTATACTAAAACACTAGATAAATATATCAAAAATCAACTAAATAATTAACCCCACACTTAGCATGTTGCTTGTCCTCAAGCAAACAGTCGATCCATTATACAATATCATATCCTTCTAAAATTTCGAACTCGCCTTGTTTTCAATTTGGATGAAGACTAAGTTCAAACAAAAGTGTTATTGCTCTCCATATGAAAGTTCTCTATATCTATAAGTCTCAGCCTCTTTAATTTAATATTCGCCTACTTATACAATTGCCGCTAAATTTTGTTGCCGTCTTATTAAAACACTAGCATTATTTTAATGTCCGTCTTTTTCTATATAAAACGACTTATAATTCTCATTATCTTATGTTATTCAAGTTGCTGCATTTCATTACTCAACATACGTAGGTGCTGTTTGGCAGTTGCTGAATGGTTTGGTATAGGATGATGAAGTGGTCAGAATGATTAAGAGGCTCTTATGATATAGTGAAAAATGAAATACAATTGTTTTATAATTATTCAAAATGAAATCAGGACTCTTAATGGTTAAGGGAGTGTCAGGATACAAAACCATTCAGTGGGTTTTGGAACCATTAAGAGGCAGACACTTTTTTCGCCAAACAAGAATTACCTCTTAACGATTCAGATATTGCCTCTTAAAGCAACCATTAAGAGGTAAACAAACAACCCCTTAGTTATTATTAGTTAACGCCTTGTTCGACTTGAGCGATCTAATCGTGACGTGATTACTTGACAATAGTTCAACATACCCATATCATTACGTATCATAAGTTATATTATTTCTAAGCACTGATTCCCAAAACAACATAAGAAGCATATTTGATAATTCTATTCAAACATCAAAGACTCGTAAGCTTGTACCAATATAAAAGACCTCAACTCACTCCCTTCGAAATAACCCCATACTTCATGTCCTACAACAACGATTATCTCCTAGCTAAATCCATGTAGATAATTACTACGATTGAGTCACAAGTCAGAGCTAGAATCCTAGAGTTCCATTCAACACATAAAACTTCATAACCGAGCACAAACTTCTCAAGTTTTTCAAGTCGTCTACGCAGTCCATTTGACCAAGTAACACAAATGACAAAAAAAGAAAATTAAAGAAATATATACAAAAATTCAGATGATGGATAAAAAAGAATGACAAATTCATAAAGTTATATAGATAAAAAAATTACAAAATTTTTCCCTCCCCAAACTTAAACCAGGCAATGCCCTCATCGCACATGAACATAGAATGGGAGAGCTAAAAACAAAACCTCCCCAAGGTTTGTTGAACCCGGCAACAAACTTTGTCCATATCTAACCCACGAAAAAAAACAAAACCTAGAAGAGAGAATTAACCACGAAAACAAGTGATCAAATCAACAAAAACCAAAATTAATACCCACAAATAATAAAATAAAAGAAAATGAACTCCACCAAAACGATACCCAGGCACATGCCCAACATAAACATAAAATGCAAATAGACACTAATACAACACGCGCGCGGGCGCACACACACACAACTCACACAAAATGAAAGGACATAAAATAAGAACAAACTCTACGTGACAGATCTACTAAATGGCAGGTGCCCAACGTGACAAATTATTTATTTAAATAATACTACAAGTCTACTAAACCATTTTTAAATAAAAATAAAGCAATTAAATACTTGAGTTGCCTCCCAAGAAATATTTTCTTGGCGCCATTAGCTTGATGATCGATATAGAAAATATAGCCATCAAGACGATTGCTTATCTCTTCTTACCTAGATGTGAACTCTTTGACATGTTTGGTTATCTCACTTTGAGGAGCAAAGCTAGCATGCTCTCTTGAAATATCGGAGTAGGCTTTGAGATGGATATAAATGTTCATTTTGTGTCGGATGAGGATACATATTCCATGAATCACTTGTTTCAACCTCCCATTGATGATTGTAGGAATGTGAGGAAGGTGGGGCATAATAGTTGTTATAATTTGTATTATATCCCAGATGGTGGTTCAAACGGTGAAGACGTGGATTGCAGATGCTGGGGGGAGTGAGTGTAAAATAATTGTTGTACCCCGAATTGTAATGATCAAAATTATCTCGAGGAGTATGGCGTTGATGGTGCAGTCCATAATCCCAGTGAGCGTGATAACAGCACAAGAAGGAGACGGTGGAACAGTTGTTTGATTTGCAAGTCGGGCAATCATCTCGCTAAGATGACATACTTATGCGGAAACTTGAGTATAGTTACGAACTTGGTGAATTTATGAAGGCGAAGTAGTAACATATGGCCAACAATAATTATCCATGATAGCACGTCAAACAGTGTACTTCACACAATAATAAAGAAAAGGGTCAAATCAAGCAAGAAACAAAAAGAATAAAAATATAAACAAAAAATAATAAAAATAAAATATATCGCAAGAAAAAATTAATTCAGAACGATCTAAACTAGAAGCATGAAAAATAAACACAATAATTATTTTGCCTAAAGTCTTCCTCGGCAACGATGTAACACCCTCAATCCGCTTAGGGATATTACATGCCGTAGAACCTTTCCTCAAGGATCTACCAGGCTGGTAACAACATCGAACATCTCAACAATGCCTTTAAGGCTAAAATGACTCAGTAGACCGATTTGGTCTTTCAATAAATACATACAACTCAATCTCATTACATACCCACGCAGGGGTCGAATACAACACACTCCCGTACAACGAAAAAGAATACTGCAGCGGAAATAAAATACATCTAAACCAATGACATCATACGGATCCTCGTGTGATTAGTATTGTTCATCTTTCATCATCCTTCATGCCGACCCTATGTTATGCTCCCAAACCTGAATGCAAAAACAGACATCCACCCCCCGAATACTCGGAGGTTAGCAAAACTCCACTGTTTTGCTAGTGCAAGAACAAAGTGTAAAATACGAGTAATACAATTCACATTCCACGAATAACAATAACCAGGGATCCTCAAAGATCCAAACGTAACGAAAAGTACTTCCCGAGGCATGAGTTTGGGTAAAACATTCCAAAACTGAAAGATCATAAATCAATGGAAATAATTTATAAAACGGTTTAAAATGCCATCGAGAGTTTTAATAGAAAACAATTTAGGATTACCGAATCCTCCTCTTTCCAAAAATCAACAGGGGTCACAGCCCAAAGGTTTTGTTTTTCACAAATGAGACCAACAACAATACACAAGGTTAAAACCCACGTCTCGCGTCCTCGACGGACATAAAATACACACGCACCCGTGAAGTTTCACTCGTGAATCCAGGGCGAAACCATTGGACTCCCTCCGTGGCCCCGTCGAACCCTCCCGAGGTGAGCAAACACATTCACAAAACTTACACACGCACTCGTGAAGTTTTTACTCGTGAACCCAGAGTGAAGTCATAGATTCCCCTGAGGCCCCGTCGGACCCTCCCGAGGTGAGTAAAATACAATCACTAAACATACACACGCAGTGGTGAAGTTTCACTCGTGAATCCAGGACGAAACCATTGGACTCCCTCCGTGGCCCCGTCGAACCCTCCCGAGGTGAGCAAACACATTCACAAAACATACACGCACAGACATCGCCTAGGACCAGGACGCCACCATGAATCGCACCCGAGGCCTCGAAGGACCCTCCCGAGCTAGCTAGCGAAACAATAAAGCACAGGCATCGCCTAGGACCAGGACGCCACCATGAATCCCACCCGAGGCCTCGAAGGACCCTCCCGAGCTGGCTAGCGAATCAATCATGCACAATTCACATATCACACCAAGGATATCCAAACAATTCACCAAGAGGCATCAAACACTTAGCAAAACACCACGTCAAACCACAATGCACCGAAATGAAACCATATACGTACACACGCATTTCCAAGCGCAACATCAACGCCAAACATATCCAAAGGATTCACGTAGTCACTTACAACCCACATAATTTACAACACACACACGTTTTGAAATTGAGCCTTTAACGAGGCTAGCCGAATCTTTTGAAAACTCATTTCAAACAAACAAACAAACATACCAAGACGATCACCAATCATCATATCCACAAAACAAGAAATGTATGGACAAGTTACTTGCCTAGAAACCACGGTCGCAACAAGACGACGGATGAAATACGGTCGAATAGCCCCGAACCCCCGAACAATATCAAGAACGCGATAGCACCACGAGTACTACGAGAATAACACCACACGAATCATCAATCACCAAACGGGATTCAACATCGGAATCCTCAAGCACCTATAATCCTCCGGAAGGAACAATAAAAGATGATTACAATGAGAATCAAGGCGAAAACAACGGAAATCTCAACAAACTATCGAAAGGAACTCATTGGGGCATTTAATTGAACAATAAATGTTCAATAATTCCCAAGAACACTCAAATCATCAATCAAGTTTAATAAACTCTATATATGGATATACAATCCGTGAAACACGATTAACAACATCATACTACGCCAACCGATGTATCAAAATTGGACTAGAATCGAAATCAAGAATAATTCCCCAAAAAGTCAACTTGAAGGAAAATCAAGAAATATACCTTGATTCGACGAAGAACACGGGTTGGATGATGATATAATCAACAAGAATCTTCCAAAACGTCTTGGAATTGATTAGAATCGGCCAAGAACTCGATTTCCCGAGCCTCCGTCGCCAGCCGCCGAAAAAAAGAGAAAAACGAGTAAAAATGATGTCTGGCCGAGCCCAGGCTATATATAGCCGCCAGGGTTACGGCCGTAACCGGCATTCGTCCAAACCCGCCCAGTGCCTGCCGATCGCTTACGTCCGTTACCGACAGGGCCTTACGACCGTAACTCGGCACTTACGGCCATATCCGGCAGGTCCTTACGGCCGTAACCGGCATTCGTCCGAACATCGCACGGCACCGTCGGCCGTGGCCAGACCACTTACGGAATGGCGGCATTCGTCCAGCCATGATCGCCGAGCACGTACGGCCGAATCCGGCACCTTACGGCCGTAACTCGGCCAAAGCCCCCCTCGACTGGCACCACTTGGCGTTACTCCGACGGCCCGGACAACCCCGAAACCCGAACCTGAATATAAACCGAAGATACGATTACGAAGTACTCGCAAAGACGAATCTAAGAGCTAAGACAACACACGATTCCGACCACCCGAAGTGTCGGAATTCGACAACGGAAGTAATTACCCCAAACTTTGGGAAATTACGAAAACGGCCCAAAACGTCCGAAAATCACGATATGTGATCGAATAACCAAACCGAAGTTCGCAACATGAATAATAACATTAAATGAACTTACGAGAAACTCGAAACAACAGTTTCGGACGAGATTCGCAAGAATCGAACTCAAGGGCGGAAAAGCCGCTACGAAGCACGAAACTCAACAAAACAACACCGAAACGAACTCGGATGACAAAAAGTGCAGAATTAATCATTCTCGGAATGACGAAACGGTCATGAGTGAGTCGTCAAAACGGACATTCAACGAAAAAAAGAAATTACCGGAAATCGAAATTACGGGTATTACACACTACCCTCCTTAAAAGAAGTTTCGTCCCGAAACTTAAAACAAATAGGGAGAAGCAATATCCCGCTAGGAAAACTCAACGAGATACACAAGAAACGCATAATTTACGCCCATCGGCGAAACGTAACAAGCAACGCAAAGGAATATACGACGTGAAAACATGCTCCACGGCGACCAACACAACGCCACTCGTAGAGACATAATAAAACCAACAAGTGACAACCATCATCAAACAGATAATACAATCAAGTCGATTATCTGAACTATCACAAAACACAAAGCACCTGATACAAGGAACACGCACAATCGGGAAAACAGAAAATAGACACAAAACGATCCACAGTGATAATCACAACTAATTCGGACTACGCCGAAATCCTCAAAAAGCATACTAGGCATCTCTGTGCCCTTTCGGAGCAGAGATGCAGCCGCGATCCCCAAACCTCTGCGCTACCGTCTCGCAATGCACGGCTCAGTGACCCACCTAGCCACACTCGAACCAGCTGACTAACAGTGAACGACAATTCTTCATGGTACGAGATCAGGCAACAACAATCAGACAACCCCGATCAAACAACAACGATTGAACAACTACGACCGAACAACAACGATCGAATAGCAATGATCAAATAACAATGATCGGAACAACAACGATCAAAAAGTAATGATCGAGTAACAACGATCAAAGAACAATGATCGAATAACAACGATCGAACAACAATGATCGAATAACAACGATCGAACAACAATGATCGAATGACAACGGCCGAACAATGAATCCGAAGTTCACACTTCAACTCAAGACATCGAAAGAACTAGTAGAATCAAAATATGTTACTTCCGAACAAGGTTCACAAGAATCGAACCGAACTCGGAAGAGTCACAACGATAAACAGATAGACCCAAACAAGATCACGGCTCGTTCGAACAATGAAACCGAAATACAGAATAAGTTCAGAAAATATCAACGAACACGAGCGAGTCGATAGACTTGATAAAGAGGAAATGCAGAAGTCCAAAACAATACGGGTATTACATTCAACCTCTTATAAAAGAAGGTCGTCCCCGCAACTCACAATAACGGAAACAAGGCAACAACACAAAGGCAGCTGACGAAACATTCCCCATGGGCCTCTCAGAGCCGATCCTGATATCTCTGCTGAAGTTCGTGCCCCGAAAGACTCGGAACCCAACTCGCAAAACTGGATCATGTGTCTCTCGGGTCCACACTTGAAATGCGTTACTAGCGAGAAGCGCAATTTACACGTGCATGCTCCGGCACATCACGGTTGAAACGCTTCGGCTCGGCATACCGAAAATACAAATGCTAGATACAATGGGGCATAACGTCGCAAAACAACATAGCGGAGATGCCAACTCAGCACAACAGAGAATCGTAACACATATCATATACAACGATTACCATCGTAAAGTAATACACACACAAACACTACAGCAACGACGGTATCGTTTGGCGACCTCAACGGCCCGGACAATAACCAGCACATAATTACAAAAATCATGAAACAATCACACATGTACACAAACGTACAAACCCAAGCTTTAACAGCTCACACAGGTGCGATAACACGCAAGCCACCATGAAATGACAACATTAAAGATCGTCATCACACCTCCCACAAAGGGCTAACAAAACATATGCGTGGCGAACGACTCAACGTTCACACCACCAATTCAATCACAATTCGGAGGGCTAACACCCTAACAACAATACCAACATCATACACACCTTCTCCGACCACAAGCAGGAAATGATTGGTTTTAAAAACGAAAACCACCTTTTCAAAACAGTTTGGAAACGCCAATTGATCTTGAGTATCATTTTACAAAACGTTGAACAAACATCATTGTCGAGACTTTGAAAATCATCTTGCATTTGAACAAAAATGAGGACACTTTTCTTTTAGGGAAAAACTTTCAAAAATATTCGACCCTCAGGTCTAAGCAAAGCATTTCCAAAATTACTAAAAAGAAAAAAAAATATATTTTGGTCCTCAAAGTAGAAGAATTTTGAAACAGATAGTTGCACTAGTAGGCGCCTTGAAAATACAATCCATTTAAAAATACATCTCGAATTTTATTTTCCAAGATACTCAAGGTTTTCGAAAATTTATTAGGCTGGAATGCCTAAAAACTCACATGTAACAATATTCACTTACATACAATCATAATACACGCATCAACTCTCTCAAAATCAAGACAACACCTGTCTTTTACCGGAACAGTCAAATATCACAGTCAAAAGGACGTAAATAATGACAACACTCCTCAAATAAATGAAACATGAGTCACATAAACGCATCACGAAACCGAGAATCTACATAAAGATTCTATCACTTAATACAAAATCAAACAAATAGCTCGTGTCACACGAGGCACAATACAAAGAAGGGAGACTTACATCCACAGGTCACACAAAGATGATGATCGCCCCATGATACTAATCACGACCAACAAACTCAGACGACGCGTCGCGACACGACTCAGTCAGACAAAATCCGACGAGACAAAACTCAACAGACCCTACTTGACCCGACATCCTAGGTTTCCACTACCTAAGCTCCGATACCATTTCTGTAACACCCCCAATCCGCTCAGGGATATTACATGTCGTAGAACCTTTCCTCAAGGATCTACCAGGCTGGTAACAACATCGAACATCTCAACAATGACTTTAAGGCTAAAATGACTCAATAGACCGATTTGGTCTTTCAATAAATACATACAACTCAAACTCATTACATACCCACGCAGGGGTCGAATACAACACACTCCCGTACAACGGAAACGAATACTGCAGCGGAAATAAAATACATCTAAACCAATGACATCATACGGATCCTCGTGTGATTAGTATCGTTCATCTTTCATCATCCTTCATGCCGACCCTGTGTTATGCTCCCAAACCTGAATGCAAAAACAGACATCCACCCCCTGAATACTCAGGGGTTAGCAAAACTCCACTGTTTTGCTAGTGCAAGAACAAAGTGCAAAATACAAGTCATACAATTCACATTCCACGAATAACAATAACCAGGGATCCTCAAAGATCCAAACGTAACGAAAAGTACTTCCCGAGGCATGAGTTTGGGTAAAACATTCCAAAACCGAAAGATCATAATGTTGGGATTTCGAAAATAAAACGAAATACGCAGCGGAAATAAATACGAATACAAAATAGGATCGATCAAGTAACGTATATATGAAAACAATAAATACAAAGATAAAGGATCATACCCTTGAAGCCTTTGAAATAAATCTTCGTAAAATGTAGACGATGATAACGATCCCATCCCGAACACGAAATCCCTTCGTTTCAAGCACCGAAACTTCGAAGCCTCTATTTCACACGCGTCGGAAGTTGCCCGGAAAAATTCGACAAGATTCCGTTCTCCAAGAACACGGCTAGGGAACTCGTAGGAATTTTTTTCTCTCAATTTATCTCTTATTTTTTTTATTCTCAACTCAAAATGAAAGAAAATGAGATAAAAATAATCTCCCTCACTCAAAAATCTCACGACAATAGTGTTGCTCCCATATGCATGAAGGTGATGATATATATAAAGTCTTTGAGATCATGTGAGTTGGTTATTATATCACATATAATAACAACTCATAATGTAATAATAATAATAATGAGAGAATCAAATGCATTATTATCAAGACTTCACCATAACATGCATGACTAATTAAGCCATGTGATGAGTTGATTTTTTTTTTTTTTTTTAAAAAACCAACTGCCTTGGCGCAGTTGGCCACCTGACCTTCAATTTAGTTGGAGGTCAGGGGTTCAATTCCTAGTGGCAACACTTTGGAATTGAATTTCTCAAGGTTCAATGATCCCTTAGTCTTTGACTAAGGGTTAGGGCCTAGCCCTCCGGGGTACGCTGGTGGAACAATTAAATATTGAGGGCTTCAAGCGGCAGTGTGGGAGGCCAGATCTCGGTGGGAACCTGCGGTTGGATTTGGGGGGGTCCAGCATGGAGCAATCACTTGGGGGACGACTCCTTGTGCGCGGTAGTTGAGGATATTTAAGAACCTGGGAGCCAGATACACATCTCGCGATTTAACTGGTAGCAGTACTGTGGGGCCGGGGCTATTATCCCTAGGACTAGTCAGGTGTAAGCTTGGAACCTCGGTATCAAAAAAAAAAAAAATTAAGCCATGTGAGAGAGGGGGGCGGCCCATTGGAAATTTCCTAGAAACAAGCCGCGCCACTCGGCTCATGTACCGGACGTTCGTCAAACGACTCCGTTAAATACACTCCGTTTAATCACAAATGTATTTATATTAATTAATTAATCCAATTAATTAATTATATCAAATACAAATATATTTCTCTAAGAAATATAATTTATGAATTAAATTAATTACCCGGTAACTTAATTTTAATTCATAAGACCGCTATTTGATTTATCCAATAAATCATAATTAGATATCCAATATCTAATATTAATAGAGAGATAATAAATTCACATTTATCCGTCAACGCTCCTAATGCGCGACTCCGTAGGTCCGTCTCAGGCGGCATTGGGAGTAACCAATGAGTGCGGGCAGCACTTAGCCAGCCTAGCGGGCCGCACTGTAAACCCCGACTGAGAACGAGTGAAGGGATCATTCCAGAACCATTATGTCGTGAATCCTATATACGTATAGACCCTTCATCAGATGTCCCGGTCAAGTCTTCGGGTCTCGGTAAAGTCCAACCCTACTGTTGACTATACTCTATACATGTGTTAATGCAAATCAAGATCGACTGATTAATAGTGTATCTAATACGACTATATCAGAATGCTTTGGCCAAAGACTTATGATCTTATTTGCCATTAACCGTATAGGACATTCGCCTGCTCACTAACAGGAGATAGAATCCTTTCTTGGCGTACAGTAAAGACTGCTACCTGCCCGTATAGTCCGCGCTTCAAGGTCGACTCAGCAATTAAGCAAATGAGTCTAACTACTCTAATGACAAACTAAACGTCACAGGCACATCTTCTACTGAACCCTCAAGTCAAAGGTCCACGTATACTATCACAACCATTCGATTCGTCATCGACTCTCTGAGAGTGAATACCGTGTGACTGAATCGAGTATGATTCGTGTTCGAGTATACTGGCCCCACCAATATACTTATAACTATGCTATCAAGACGTGCACACATACTAGCATTAGTTATACAAGTCGTATTAAAACTTAATGCCCATTTTAAGTTTATTGACTTGCGAACAATTTACGTAAATAAACTTTAAACACTTCCAGTGCATTTTCTCTTATCCCATAACGAGAATGGAATGTTCGATTTATTTACATGGACTTCCCTTCAATGTTTACCAAGTCAAGAATGGAATTGAAATACAATAAACAGTGAATGAATCGTATTGCCTTTTTATTAATTATTCCATAATTACAAGTACAATGCCCTTACTCTCTCATCCCCTGAGTGGCATTCGAGGGCATATTCCTAACAATCTCCCACTTTCACTCAATGCCACACATCATGGTATCCAATACCCATGTTCTTCAGATGTCTTTCTAAGACGGCCTGAGATAATGGCTTAGTCAGCGGGTCAGAGACATTGTCTTCTGACTCTACTCTTTGCAATGAAACATATCCTTTTTCCACCATCTCTCAAACGATGTGGTATTTTCTCTCTATATGCTTGGTGTTGTGGTAAGCCCTAGGCTCCTTAGCTTGGGCGACAGCTCCATCATTATCATAGAATAGTGATATAGGCAGCTCCGCATTAGGCACCACTTGAAGTTCTTGCATAAACTTCTGCATCCAAAATGCTTCTTTGCTAGCCTCTGAGGCAGCTTGATACTCTGCTTGGCAGGTGGAATCTGCAGTAGCGTTTTGCTTGGAGCTTCTCCAAGATACTGCTCCTCCATTGAGAGTAAACAAATACCCAGATGTCGACTTAGAGTCGTCATT
Organism: Orobanche coerulescens; assembly: GCA_033398695.1. Taxonomy (NCBI): domain Eukaryota; kingdom Viridiplantae; phylum Streptophyta; class Magnoliopsida; order Lamiales; family Orobanchaceae; genus Orobanche; species Orobanche coerulescens. The sequence continues at coordinate 153,775,658 of CM065803.1, forward strand.
GTCTCCTTGAAAATCAGAATCGGTGAATCCAATCACTCTCAGTTCTTCACCACCGTAAGTAAGAACCAAATCTCTAGTTCTTCTTAAGTACTTAAGAATGTTCTTTATGGCAGTCCAGTGTTCCCTACCCGAGTTTGCTTGAAATCGGCTTACCATACTCACAGCGTAGGCTAAGTCCGGTCTCGTTCACAACATAGCGTACATGAGGCTACCCACTGTTGAGGCATAGGGTACCTTACTCATCTATCTTGTTTTCCTCACTTTGAGGACACATTTTCGTGGTGAGATGAATTCCATGTCGCATGGGAAGGAACCCCCTTTTAGATTCATCCATCTTGAATCTTCTCAGGATTTTATCTATATAGAGGGCTTGGGAAAGTCCTATCATTCTTCGCGGTCTATCTCTGTAAAGATGGATCCCTAGAATATAGGAAGCTTCTCCCAAGTCTTTCATGGAGAACGTTTTAGAAAGCCAAGCTTTCACAGTGCTGAGCATTGCTACGTTATTTCCTATAAGTAGAATTTCATCTACATATAGTACTAAGAATGCAATGTTGCTCCCACTGACCTTTTTGTAAACACACGGTTCCTCCTCATTTCATACGAAGTCAAAGTCCTTGACTGCTTCGTCAAATCGAAGGTTCCAACTCCGAGAAGCTTGCTTCAGCCCATAAATGGCTCATTGCAGCTTACACACCTTATCAGACCTTCGAAGTGGAGGTTGTGTTACAATAGGTTCGGTTCCTTATCCTTGATCAGATGTCTCCTTAGGACCTTCATTATGCTCTTCCAAAGAGATATTTCTACCCGAGCCACCTTCCTGAATGAATTCATCCTCAAGGAAGTGCGCTTGTAATGCCAAACCGACCCTATTGTCTTCTGGCATGTAGAATAGATAACCCATCGAGTCCTCTGGGTATCCAATAAAACGTCCTTTGATGGACCTCGCTTCCAGTTTGTCCACCTTAGCCTTCTTGACATAGGATGGATATCCCCAAATCCTTATGTGATTAAGGCTTGGTTTCTTACCATTCCACATCTCATGCGGAGTTATAGGAACGGATTTGGGAGGACATCTATTAAGGATATAGGTAGCGGTTAGTATGGCATACCCCCACTGTAATATCCGCAATTTCGGATTTCCGATAATTTTCTTTTTTCAGCGGAGGTCTATTTCGACGACTCGCTTGGGACCGTTTCATCATTATGAGAATGATTAATTATGCACTTTTCGACATCCGAGTTTGTTTCGGTGCTGTTTTGCTGAGTTCCATGCTTTTTAGCGACTTTTCCGCACTTGAGTTCGATTCTTGCGAATCTCGCTCAGCTATTTGTTTCGAGTTTCCCGTAAGTCCGTTTAACTTTATTAGACGTGTTATGAACTTCGGTTTGGTTATTCGATCACGTATCGTGATTTTCGGGCGTTTTGGGCCATTTTGTAATTTACCCAAAGTTATGGGTATCTATATCTGTATTTGTTGTCTCGACCCTTTTCTTGGTCGCGTATGATTAATTATTACATTATATTTTCATTTCGGGTCGTTGATGTTGTCCGCGAACTTTTCGTCGTGTTCGTTCCGTACGTTTTTGAAAATCGAGTCGTCGGGTCGTGGCGTCTGGCGGTGGCCGGACAGTGCGGCTGCTTGTCGGAAGTCGGGCAGCGGCCGAGCATGGCAGGAACCGGCATAGCGCACGCTACTGCCGGAAGTCTGCGCGCGCTAGCTCGGCAGGTATAGCGCACGCTAGCTTGGCCGACCAACGCACGCTGATCATGTGTACGATTTATTCGTGTTATTGAACATGTGACTATATTCCTTAAGTTGTCATGATATATACGTTGATGAACGTGTTGATTTGCATATGTGTATGCATAATGGTATTGTTTGTGTTGTAAATGATCCGAGGGGATCATGAGGATCTATGCTGAGGGCGCTGGATCGAATGTCCACTATGCGTTGGTCCGACGGGATCATCATGTGGATCTATGCTGAGGGCGCTGGATCGTGGGACGGGTTTTCCACCATGCGTTGGTCCGATGGGATCATCATGGGGATCTATACCGAGGGCGCTGGATCGTTGGATTACCCTGTATTGTGTTGATGGAATCGTGAGGATTCACATCGTTGGATTCCGATGACGGAAGTCCGTTTTGTATGTTTTATGATGCATTGATGATTTATGTATTGCGAAACTTGTACTAGCATTGTTTTGCTAACCCCTTCGGGGGTGGACATTGTTTTGATGTTCAGGTAGCCGAGGAGCGGGGAGACAACCACAGTACTGACATGACGATGAGATGGCTCAGTGATGTGTTTGATGTTTATTGTTATGGTGATTTGTCTTCTTGGTTCACTTTAGTACTCGAGTACGTGTGTTTTAATAATGTCATTTTCGATATGGTTGTATAAATTAACTCCCTAGATAAGTTGAACCGGTTCTGTATTTTGAATTTCAGTGGTACTGTTGAATTAAGTTTACATTCCTTTTAATTAGCCTTGTAAATCCTTACTTAAAGGGTTTACGGCGCTGTAATTATTCCGAATATCTCGGGGTGTTACAGAATATGGTATCAGAGCTAAGATTCATGGATATCTTGGCAGTCGGGTTTTAGTTGGGTCTGTTTACGTTATTTACGGGTCGTTTGTAACATCACTGCTGAGCCAGCACCGTCGTGTGGACCGTGGTTGTAAGTCTCCTAATCTCAATTACTACCGTTTTATTTAATTCCTTTTTGTGAATATTGACGGACTTTCTTTTAGAAAAATTGCCCTGGATATTGAGTATTTGTGTTTACAGTATGTTGAGGGGAGGTCTTGGACACGGACACGGTCGTGGATGCGGACGTGGAAATGCGAGACAGGAAGATTCGGTGTCTACCCCAGAAATAACCGCTAGTCGAACGGATTCCCATTCCGGAGGACAACAGGGATCAGCAAATAATAATGTAGATCCTAACGTGCCGGGAGTGCTTCAACAGGTGGTTGCCCAGATAAACCAGTTTGCTCAGGTTGTTGATCGCATGCAGACGGCAATGGGACAGCAGCATAACGAGGAAAATCGGGGGGACAAATGGCTTACTGAGGTGGTCAAATTGCATCCTCCAAAATTTGACGGTTCTGCTGAGACGCTTTCTTGGGATCATTGGTTGAAGGAGTTAGAGAAGATCTTTGCAGGGATTAACGGTCCCAATGGCAAAAAGGTTCCGGTCGCCCAGTATCTTCTGACGGGGGAGGCTTTCGACTGGTGGGAAGCCATTCGACCTGAGGAGCATAATGTTGACTGGACGGAGTTCAAATTAATGATGGAAGCGCAGTATTGTCCTCGCCCAGTTAGAGAGGCACGAGTCCGGGAGTTTTTCTCACCACAAAATTCAGAGGCATCTGTGACCAACGTGATTAAGGCTTTTAATCACCAGTTGACTTATGTGCGCCACTTGGTCAGGACCGAGGCGGAGAGGATTTTCCATTTTGACATGCGGATGAAGCCGGAGATTCAGCAATATATGTCCGGATTTGAATGTACCACCCTGCGACAGTATCAGGACAAGGCGCTGGCCTATGATATGAAAGAGGCGGCAGTAGAGAAATCAACAGAAGCAAAGAAGCAGAAAGTGGCTGGCAACTTCACGGAGAATAAGAGTAGTGGGCCCCGCAGGGGCCAGTCCTCATTTCATTCATCCAAGAGGCCTCTGCATCCCTCTCGAGGTGGAAGGAAATTCCGGGCAGCACCAACCGTTTCAGATGCAGGGAAGAAATGTTATAACTTTGGCAAAGCGGGGCATGTTCGATGTGACTGTTTCGCACCTGCTGTGACCTGTTTCGAGTGTGGACAGGAAGGGCATCGCGCAACATTTTGTGGAAATGCGACTCGATCTTTTGGTACTCTCACTCCTGCACCAGTTCCGAATGACACTAGTGTAAACCAGACGCAGCAAAGTAGATTCCAACAGCAGAATGCTGGGAAAAGAGAAGCATCTAGCGCTGGGTCCGTTCCTCCGCGTATTTACGAGATGAAGAAGTCAGACGATCGTAACATTTGCATCAGTGCGATTCAGATCCTTTTGCAACCAGTTAGTGTCTTATTCGATTCAGGAGCTACGCATTCTTTTATATCTTTGAACTGTGTTAATCGTTTGAAGATCTCGTGCTTGTATGATTGTGAACCTTATGTTGTGGGATTACCGAGGGGAGAGAAAATTATGGGAACCCTAGAAACTAGACATTTTCCAGTGTCTATAGGAGGGAGAGATTGGCCATCGAATCTTATTGTAATTGACATCTACGGTGACGATTTAATTCTCGGAGATGATTGGCTCAACCGTTATGGAGCTATTTTGAATTACCGAAAGAGGGTCATTTCTATCATTGCTGATGATGGGTCTGAACACTTATTCAGAGGATGGAGACCGGGAAGCTCGGGAAAATTGATCAAAGCGATGAAAGCAGTGAAATTACTGAAGCAGGGATGTCATGGAATTTGATGCTATGCCATGAAGAACGAAGAAGGAATAGAACTCTCATCTATTCCAGTTGTGAATGAATTTTCAGATGTATTCCCTGACGAACTACCTGGGATACCTCCGCAGAGAGAAGTGGAGTTCACTATCGAATTAGAGCCTGGAGCCGTTCCTATTTCCAGAGCACCATACCGCATCGCGCCAACCGAGATGTATGAACTAAAGAAGCAACTGGAGGAATAATTGCAGAAGGGTTACATTCAATCTAGCGTTTCCCCTTGGGGAGCACCCGTTCTCTTTGTCCGAAAGAAAGATGGATCCCTCTGATTATGTATTGATTACAGGGAGATAAACAAGGTGACGATCAAGAACAAGTATCCTATACCTCAGATCGACGACTTGTTTGATCAACTGCAAGGGGCAAGGGTATTCTCGAAGATTGACTTGCGATCAGGATATCATCAGTTGAGAATTAAGGAATCGGATATACCGAAATCTGCTTTCAGGTCCCGGTACGGGCACTATGAATTCGTGGTGATGCCATTCGGACTTACCAACGCTCCTGCGGTATTTATGCAATTGATGAATCGGATATTCTTAGAATACCTAGATAAGTTTGTGGTCGTTTTCATTGATGACATCTTGATCTATTCGAAAGACACAGAGGAGCATGCCGAGCATTTGCGTGTGGTTTTGAGCACCTTGAGAAATGAACAGCTTTATGCGAAGCTTTCCAAATGCGAGTTCTGGCTTAGGGAAGTAACCTTCCTTGGGCATGTGATATCAGCTGACGGAGTTCAGGTGGACCCGAAGAAAGTCGAAGCAATCTTGGAATGGGAAGCTCATAGTAACGTGAAAGAAGTCCGAAGCTTCTTAGGACTTGCTGGTTATTATCGCCATTTTGTAGAGGGATTTTCCAAAATTGCTCGTCCACTCACTCAGCTATTACAGAAAACTCAAAAGTTCACGTGGGATGAGAAATGCCAGGCTGGTTTTGATGAACTTAAGAAGAGACTGACTACAGCACCTATATTAGCATTACCAGATGGAACTGATGGATTCATGGTATACAGCGACGCTTCAAATCAGGGTTTGGGATGTGTGTTGATGCAAAGGGATAAGGTGATTGCCTATGCTTCTCGGCAATTAAAACCGTACGAAGTTAATTACCCGACTCATGATCTGGAGCTAGCAGCTGTGGTCTTTGCCTTGAAAATTTGGCGACATTATTTATACGGTACTCATTGTTAGATCTTTACAGATCATAAAAGCCTCAAGTACATTTTCAGTCAGAAAGAATTAAACATGAGGCAAAGAAGGTGGCTGGAATTGATCAAGAATTACGACATGGAAATTCTCTATCATCCGGGTAAAGCAAACGTAGTAGCCGACGCATTGAGCCGAAAACCTGTGTTCTCTTCGAGTGTTGGAAGCACTTACGTCCCAAACCAGCATTCAACTAGAACTGATCCGCGAAGGGATTGAAGTATGGGCACCAGAAATCCAAGGGAAACTATATGTGATGGAACTGACTTCGTCCCTAGTCGAGGAAATCAAATCTAAGCAGTTGAACGATTCTCTGATCCTTTGGTTATGTGACGAAGTAAAGAAAGGAAAAGCCCCAGGATTCGTGATACAAGATGATGGAGTTCTGAGATTTCAAAGTCGACTTTGTGTTCCCGATGATGATGATTTGAGACGGACAATTCTGAAGAAAGCTCACAGTGCGCCCTATTCTATCCACCCGGGCAGCAGTAAGATGTATAAGGATCTTAAACAAAACTTTTGGTGGGAAAATATGAAGAAGGATGTAGCAGAGTACGTTTCGAAGTGTTTGACTTGTCAGCAGGTTAAGATTGAACATCAGCGACCTGCCGGAATGTTAAAGCCGCTTCCGATCCCTGAGTGGAAATGGGAGGATATCTCGATGGATTTCATCACCAATATGCCAAGGACCAAAACGGGAATGAACATGATTTGGGTTATAGTTCATCGACTAACCAAGTCGGCTCATTTTCGAGGAATTAAAGATACTTGGGGACCCGAGAGATTGGCGCGAGTATTTATTGCGGAGATAGTCAGATTGCATGGGACGCCGAAGACCATTATTTCAGATCGAGATGGTCGCTTCGTGTCGCACTTCTGGAAGGCAGTTCACAGGGCTTTGGGGACTGAGCTCAACTTTATCATGGCTTATCATCCCCAAATGGACGGTCAGTCCGAAAGGACTATACAAATAGTAGAAGACATGCTTAGAGCTTGTGCCTTGGATTGGTCGACTGATTGGGAAGTTCACTTGCCATTGATTGAATTCACCTACAACAATAGTTGTCATGCTTCTATTAAGATGGAACCGTTTGAAGCTTTGTACGGGAGAAGATGTCGATCACCCCTGTGATGTGATGATTCTTCGGACTTGATCGGGACGGAACCGGAATTGATAGTTCAGACTCAAGAGAAGATAGCTTTGATTTGGGAAAGACTGTTGACTGCCCAGAGTCGACAGAAGTCTTATGTAGATGTGCGTCGTCACCCTCTAGAGTTCGACATCATCAGTGTTATTCAAAATGTACAAATGTGCGTGTTTCACATATCCCAATTACGGAAGTATGTACCAGAACCCAGCCATATCATTGAGTTCGATTAGATCGAGATAGCTAATGATGGCACTTTCGAAGAGAGCCCAATCAAGATACTTGAGAGTCGGATCAAACAATTGAGGAATAAACCAATACACTTGGTTAAAGTACAATGGTCACGACATGGGGCTGAAGAGGCCACTTGGGAAACGGAGGACAGTATGAAGACTAGATATCCAGAGTTGTTTTCATTTTAAGTTTCGGGACGAAACATCTTTTTAGGGAGGAAGGATGTAATACCCGAGATTTCTGATATGTATTTGGAACTTGTGATATTGTAATTGTTGCATTTTAAACTGAGTATTATTCTCCGTATTTCACAATCCGGTGTTGTTGAGCGTATGATTTCATGAATGTGATCTAAATTGTGATTCTGCGCATGTAGCGCACGCTAATTTGGATCCATAGCGCACGCTGTGAAGGAACCTTAGTGCACGCTATACGTGGTCAATATGATTGAGACAGGGTGGTAGGTGAGATCGGCCGCGGATCTTGGTCGGATTATATCGGGATGAACCTAGACGGATTTCGGGAAAAGCCAAGTCAACGCGTTAGCGCACGCTACTCATATGAGGATAGCGCACGCTAAAGGCTGAGTACAGTGAAGTCAGTAAGTTTCGTATAGCTGTTAGCGCACGGTATGGATATGGACTAGCGCGCGCTAATAACCATTTTCTATATATAGGACAACATCGTTTTTCATAATTTCAGACTTTTCACTTCCCACATCCGAATTCTTAACTTAGAGAGTCACTCTCTTCATCCTAAACCCTTCATATCATCATCCTAGCCCGAGTTGAAGATTGTAGATCATTGGAAATTTGTGTTCAAGCTCTCGGTGTTGGATTTCTTCAAGTTCCTTCGTGTTCTCCGCTACTTTGAGGTAGGTGATTCTTCACCAATATTAGTAGTATTCTGAAGGACGTTTTGACCATGTTTTGGGATTATGTAGTCAGTTAAATTCGTGAGTAGTCGAACATCACGTGTTAGAAGGATATTTTCGATGTTTCGGTACTTCTTCATCGTATAAACCATTGAACCTTTTTAGTGTTTGAAATCCCAAGCATATTCATGTATCTTCAAAACCGATTATGACCAGTAGGTGGAGATTATCAAGTTCTTATATTTTACATAATGGAATCATACGTTTTGGAACGTAGGATGAATGGAACTTAGGATACTTTCTCGAAATCAAGATGAATTATGATGTTGTGATGATTATACGTACCCTTGTATCTTGTAGTCGTTTAATCCATAGAGATCTTTCACAAATCATATGAGCATGATATGCACGGAGATGACATGTATTAACACTGAAGATTTCATGAGTTTTATCACCATTAGATCTAGTTTTCTGCCCTGTAGTAAACTGTTATGAACAGTTAGCGCACGCTAAGATAGTCATATTAACGTGCGCTATCGGGAATGAGTTAACGTACGCTATGTTGGGTACGTAACGTACGTTATGCTATCAGTCGAGTCAGTCGGCTGATCAGAGAGGACTATCGGAACATAGTTAGCGTACGCTAGACTACGCTGTTTACGTACGCTAACGGGCAGACTTAGCGCATGTTACGTAGAGAACGTAGCGTACGCTAAGTAGTCCAGGCAGATTGCATTTTTAGAGCTTTCGGCCGTAGACCGGGTTGTTAGACATTCGTGTGACATAAGATAAATTCTATATTATTTCTTTTGTTAAGGTTCGAGCTTGCTAAGTTGATCGAAGGAGACGGCCTTCGAGTGTGTTGAGATTCGTTGGAGTGATTTGTTCTTGCCATCTTTGAGGCAAGTATCGTATTTTAAGCTTATTGATATTGCATTATTGATCATGTGTACGATTTATTCGTGTTATTGAACATATGACTATATTCTTTAAGTCGTCATGATATATATGTTGATGAACGTGTTGATTTGCATATGTGTATGCATAATGGTATTGTTTGTGTTGTAAATGATCCGAGGGGATCATGAGGATCTATGCTGAGGGCGCTGGATCGAATGTCCACTATGCGTTGGTCCGACGGGATCATCATGGGGATCTATGCTGAGGGCGCTGGATCGTTGGATTACCCTGTATTGTGTTGATGGAATCGTGAGGATTCACATCGTTGGATTCCGATGACGGAAGTCTGTTTTGTATGTTTTATGATGCATTGATGATTTATGTATTGCGATACTTGTACTAGCATTGTTTTTCTAATCCCTTCTGGGGTGGACATGTTCAGGTAGCCGAGGAGCGGGGAGACAACCACAGTACCTACATGACGATGAGATGGCTCACTGATGTGTTTGATGTTTATTGTTATGGTGATTTGTCTTCTTGGTTCACTTTAGTACTCGAGTACATGTGTTTTAATAATGTCATTTTCGATATGGTTGTATAAATTAACTCCCTGGATCAGTTGAACCTGTTATGTATTTTGAATTTCAGTGGTACTGTTGAATTATGTTTACATTCCTTTTAATTAGCCTTGTAAATCCTTACTCAAAGGGTTTACGGCGCTGTAATTATTCCGAATATCTCGGGGTTTTACACTGAAGAGGCCTCTGGGGTTCGGTACATGATGTGTACGAACGATGTATGTGGTCGGGTAAGGTCCGTCGAGGCCTCCGGAGTTCGGTACATGATGTGTACGAACAAATTGTGTGGTCCGGGTAAGGTCCGTCGAGGCCTCCGGAGTTCGGTACATGATGTGTACGAACAACGGTCGTATAGCAGTGATTGTTTAGATAACATTTTAAATACGGGTCTCGGACCCATAATGATATCTCATCTATTGTGTTTTGAAAAGAGAATCGGGCTAAGGCCCTAATGTTTTCGAAAAGGCTTTGTAAATTGGGACTCGAGGTCCAAAAGAATTTCTGCTTTAAAAATCTCCGAGATGATGTGTTCCTTTTCAAATATCTCTTGCTTGAGTTCAAAATTAATAAAACTTCTCGGGAACATTTTATAATTGATTTCCATATTAAATTCGTAGTTGCTATTTACTTGTTGCATTTCGTATCGCTTTATACTTGCACTAGTAAAACAGTAGAGTTTTACTAACCCCCGAGTAATCGGGGGGTGGATGTCTGTTCTGCATCCAGGTACATGCAGGTTCAGGGGAGCAGTCACAGGATTGGCACAAGGGGATGACGAGTTGCGATACTAATCAAGAGTCGAGAGTTAGTAGAGTTTGGTTGTATTATTAGAGTTGATTCAGTCTTCCGCTGTATTGTGTTTCGACCCTTGTGTGGGTAATATTGTCAGTCAGTTCTGTTGATAGAGTTGTGTGACCTCATCGGTCTGTGTGTTTATGTGTAAGTGACCTTAACAGTTTGTATTATTATATTGTTTGACCCTGGCCGGGCAAGCATTTGGTTGTTTATGGATGTTTAGTCTGGTAGATCCTTGTGGAAAGGGTCTACGGCGTGTAATATTCCCATACAGTTTTGGGGGTGTTACACCCACATGTAAATAGGTAAATCAGTGTAATTTAACATAGACCGAACCATGTCCAACAAAGTTCGATTTCTCCTTTCTGAAAGACCATTTATCTGTGGGGTTCCTGGCGGCATCAATTGTGAAACTATTCCACGTTCCTTAAGGAACTCATCAAACTTTGTGCTCATATATTCGCCACCTCGGTCCGACCGAAGTGCTTTGATATGACATCCAGTCAGTTTTTCAACTAGGGCCTTAAATTCTTTGAATTTAGTAAAGGCTTCGGATTTATGTTTCATTTGTTAGGAATATGCCCTCGAATGCCACTCAGGGGATGAGAAAGTATGGGCATTGTACTTGTAATTATAGAATAATAAATAATAAAAAGGCAATTCGATTCATTCATTGTTTATTGTATTTCAATTGCATTCTTGACTTGGTAAACATTGAAGTGAAGTCCATGTAAATAAACTGAACATTCCATTCTCGTTATGGGATAACAGAAAATGCACTGGAAGTATTTAAAGTTTATTTACGTAAATCGTTCGCAGGTCAATAAACTTAAATGGGCATTAAGTTTTAATAAGACTTGTATAACTGATGCTAGGACGTGTGCACGTCTTGATAGCATAGTTATAAAGTATATTGTGGGACTAGTATACTAGAACACGACTCATACTCGATTCAGTCACACGGTATTCACTCTCGGAGAGTCGATGACGAATCGAAAGGTTGTGATAGTATACGTGGACCTTTGACTTGAGGGTTCAGTAGAATATGTGCCTGTGACGTTTAGTTTGTCATTAGAGTAGTTAGACTCATTTTCTTAATTGCTGAGTCGACCTCGAAGTGTGGACTATACGGGCAGGTAGCAGTCTTTACTGTACGCCAAGAAAGGATTCTATCTCCTGTTAGTGAGCAGGCCTATGTCCTATACGGTTAATGGCAAATAAGATCATGAGTCTTTGGCCAAAGCATTCTGATATAGTCGTATCAGATACACTATTAATCAGTCGGTCTTGATTTGCATTAACACATGTATAGAGTCTAGTCAATAGTAGGGTTTGACTTTACCGTGACCCGAAGACTTGACCGGGACATCTGATAAAGGGTCTATACGTATATAGTATTCACGACATAATGGTTCTGGAATGATCCCTTCATTCGTTCTCAGTCGGGGTTTACAGTGCGGCCCGCTAGGCTGGCTAAGTGCTGCCCGCACTCATTGGTTCCTCCCAATAACGGCTGAGATGGACCTACGGAGTCGCGCATCAGGAGCGTTGACGGATAAATGTGAATTTATTATCTCTCTATTAATATTAGATATAGGATATCTAATTATGATTTATTGGATAAATCAAATATCGGTCTTATGAAATTTAATTAAGTTACCGGGTAATTAATTTAATTCATAAATTATATTTCTTATAGAAATATATTTGTATTTGATATAATTAATTAATTAGATTAATTAATTAATATAAATACATTGATAATTAAATGGAGTGTATTTAACGGAGTCGTTTGACGAACGTCCGGTACACGAGCCGAGTGGCTCGGCTCGTTTTCTAGGAATCTTCATAGTAGGCCGCCCCCCTCACATGACCACCTTGCATGTGTGTTGTCATGTTTTAATTATTTGTAGAGATTCTTATTCTCAAAATAATTATAACATGATATATAATTATTATATGAGATATAATATATATACACATTATGAGATGAAAAAGACACACAACTCATATTCATCTTTTGAGAGAGTTCAGCCGTGTCCTCAAAAAGTGAGGGAGGAGAAATGTAATATCCGCATTTTTCTTTCCCTTGTATTTTTATTTTCGATGTATTTCTCCATCGTAGTGACCCTCGTGTATCTTTCAGTGTATCTTTTCAGTCACCTGTTGATCTGATTCTCGTTATTGTTGTGCGGAACCGCTGTTTCGGGGTGCCGTGGATCCATTCTATGTTTTGATGCGTCTTGAGATGTTCCGTTTGACGTTTCGATCATATTTTGGTGTTTTGGACCGTTTATATTTCGTACCTAGCGCACGCTATCTTTTCTGCATAGCGCACGCTAGGAGTCACTTAGTAGCGCACGCTACGATTGCTTCGTAGCGCGCGCTAGAGAGCAAGCCCTGGGAGTGGCAGTGCTGTTTCCAGCCCCCTGGACTGGCGAATTAGCGTACGCTATGTAGTCTAGCGCACGCTAATGGTGGGGGCTAGCGCACGCTGATATTCCCGGTAGCGTGCGCTAGCGTGGGTGTCCAGTACTGGACAGTTTGCTACTGGACTCAATCTGTTGCCCAGGTAGCGCACGTTATTGGTCGATAGCGCGTGCTACCGATACACTTTAGCACACGCTACGGTTGGTGGATAGCGCGCGCTAACTGAATCAGGTGTGTACTGGACAGTTGCTTCTGGACTCGGCTGATGTCCAGGTAGCGCACGCTATTGGTCGATAGCGCGCGCTACCGAGAGATTATTAGCGCACGCTACGTTTCGAGTAGCGCACGCTAATGGCCAGAAATCTGGCTACTGGACTGGGATGCTAACTGTATGGCCTGTAGTTTTACCCCGTTAGCGCACGCTAACCTTGAGGATTAGCGCGCGCTAACACTCCCTAGCTATATAAACCAGGGAGTTGACCCAGATGAACGTATTACGTTCATTTCTTCTCCTTCCCGTGGCTTAGAGCTCCTTTGGCGATTTTGGGCAATTCTTGGCGATTTCTTCTTCCAATCATCTCATCCAACATCTTCCTTGAGTTCTTGGTGTATTATAACAACATCAACACGAATCTTTCATCCTAATCCAAGGTAAAATCTCTTAGAACCCTACTTTTAGATAAATTGGGGGTTTTGGGATTTTCATCCGATTCGTTCCGTTTTGTTGGTGGATTCATGATGAATATGGTTAATCTTGTCAATATCATTAGTTTTCCTACGGATTCATGGTATATTTTCATGATTTTGCGAAATCGAGAGGGTTTGGTTGTGGTCCGCCCTCGTTATTATTTTTGTACGAATATACATGAATCGTAGGCGGGTTTGCGGGTGTATTCAATTTTCGTATTCGTCTAGAAGTTGGTTGTGATTATGTTCTTCGAATCGTTAGGTTCTCCTAGCGTTCGTCGGTGATTATCCTTTCCGTTCGTTGCGTCATCAATTATTCAAGGCAAGTATTTTTGGAAACCTTTATGCTTAACATGAAATGGTAATGTATTTTGTGTGTGATTTGCTCACCTCGAGATGGTCCGACGGGATCACGGAGGGAGTCCAAAGGGTTGAGTCCTGGATTCATGAGTTTGTTTATCTAGCCAGCTCAGGAGGGTCCTTAGAGGCCTCGGGCGGGATCAATGGTATTACCCTGTTCCCAAGGTGATGCATGTGCGTGTTTTCTTTTACGATATGGACAGCTCGGGAAGGTCCTTAGAGGCCTCGAGCAGGATCAATGGTATTACCCTGTTCCCAAGGCAAATTGTTTGACTATTTGTTTCCGGAAAAGACATGTCTAGTTTTGGCTTTTGAAATTGATATTGGTGCATGTACTATGAAATGTGTAAGCGATTGGTTTGCCTTGATTACTTGTACTAGCGTAATTGCTAACCCCTTTGGGGACCCGTTTTGGGGAAATTCTTGTTATGGATTTCAGGTTATGATTATCCGGACGAGCGAGCACCGAGACAGTACGAGGATGTTGGCCAGGGTCGTTGACATGTGCATTTGGGTCTTCTTATTTCTTTTGTCCATTTCGATATGGTTGTTCCCATAGTTATAAACTTATAGATTGTACTCGCGAGTACTTAGGCTTTTCATTTCAAACTCCGTATTGTATTACTTTAAATTGTTACATTGTCTGATGGTGCTTATTTCGCCGGTTGCTCCGGGCGTATCTTTATATATCATATCATTTAAATGTGTGTCCTCGCTAACCGAGATGGTTAGTCGAGTAGTGTTTTCTTGTTGTATCCTGGTGGGTCCCATGTAGGGGTCCACGGCGCTGTAATATACTCTGAATATCTCGGGGTGTTACAGAAAATGGTATCGGAGCTCTAGGTTTATGGATACCTAGGCTTGTCGGTTATTTAGGTCTAGTCGTGTTTTGTTTTGCACATTATCACACCACTGCCGGCATCTCAGTACTTTCAGTGTTCGTAAGTTTCCTTACTCGATTCTTTACTTTCTCGTACTGTATTCCATTTCTTGAACTATGGTTATTCTCCCTCTTTTGCTTATCATCGTTGTTGCTTCTTCCTCCCTTACTCATCCTCGATATACTTCTGTTATCTCTTAACACCAGTATGGAAGCCGGAGGAAATCGTGGTCGTGGTCGTGGCCGTGGTCGTGGACGCGGCCGAGGACGTGGGGCAGCCGGTGGGGCGGCCACGTCGCATTCTTCGGGAGCCGGCAGTATCGGCGACCGTCACAGTCATGATTCTTCTCAGGAGCGCGCCGACCTTGGTATTGCGGCCGTTATGCAGCAAATGGTAAACCAAATGGCGGCGATAGCTCAAGTGGTTCAAAACCCCGATCAGGCCCATGCTAATCGGGGCGGAGCAGATCGTTGGCTCCAAGATGTCATCAAGATGCATCCTCCTCAGTTTTCAGGAGCATCAGACCCGATCGGCTGGGAGGGGTGGATCAAGGAGATATCTAAGGTCTTCGTTGCCACCAACTGTCCCGAGGACCGCAAGGTCCCTATTGCCCAGTACTTTCTCACTCGGGACGCTATGGATTGGTGGGAGGCCGTGGGGCCCAAAGATCATGTTGCTTCGTGGGCCGAATTTCAGGAGCTGATGGAGACTGAATATTGCCCGTGGCCAGTTAGACAGGCTCGAGTCCATGCTTTCTACGATGCTCAACCTCGGGATATTCCTGTGTCCCAAGCCATTGCCGATTTTAACAAGGAGTTGGGCTATGTGAAGACCCAACTTGTCGAAGAGAGCGACAAAATTTTCCATTTTTCCAGGAGGATGAAGCTCTCTATTCGGGACTATATGTCTGGACTCGTCTGCACTACTCTGAAGGATTATCAAAGTAGGGCCCTCGCTTATGATATGTCGGTGACGGCTAGTGATGTGGCTCGTGAGAACAAGAAGCAGAAGTCGGTCGGAAATTTTTCTGGTCCCAAGACTGGAGGCCAGCAGAAATCTCAGGCTGCAAACATTTCTACGGGCGGTTCGGCTCGTTTCTCTGGGAGCTTTCGGGGTGCCGCCAGAACCTCCGCTCGTGAACCCACATGCTTTAACTGTGGTGTGCAGGGCCATAGGAACCAGCAGTGTTCTCATCCGAAGTTTACTTGTCATACTTTTGGACAGTTGGGCCACAAGGCCCTCTTTTGTGATCAGATCAGACAGCTTCGCGGCGCCCGTTCTTCTCACCCAGCACCTATGGAGCCGAGTGTGAACCAGGGCTCATTTGCTCCGCCGCCTCCACCGAGTGCCGGCCGAGGTAGGGGTCGGGGTCAGCCCGCTAGGGGAGGAGCTTCAAGTGTCGGCTCTGCCCAGCCGCGTATCTATGAGATGAGGAGGGCCGATGACCCAGCAGCTACTGTGGCGACAGGTACCGTTCATTTCCATTCCCATCCTATCAGTGTGCTTTTTGATTCGGGTGCTACGCATTCATTCATTTCTCTAGAGTGTGTACGCCGTTTGAGTCTCGACTGCTTGTCACCTTGCGAGCCTTTCATTATTAGACTTCCTAGCGGTGATAGAATTTTCGGTGATTGAGAGGTCCGGGACTGTTCTGTGTCTATTTGTGAGAGGACTTGGCTCTCTAATCTTATTGTCGTGGGTATCGAGGGTGAGGATTTGATTCTAGGGGATGATTGGATCGAGCGGCATGGCGCAATCATGAACTACCGCACGAGAATCATCACTATGTTAGCGGAGGATGGCACCGAGCACTCTTTCGCGGGACGAAAGAGGGGAAACCAGAAGTTCGTTATTAACGCCTTGAAGGCGATGAGACTCCTGCGAAAGGGGTGTACTGGTTATTGGTGCTATGCCTTGAAGGCGGAGAATGGTGGAGTCGTTTCGTCGATTCCAGTCGTTAGTGAATTTCCTGATGTATTTCCTGATGAGTTGCCGGGATTGCCATCGGACCGTGAGGTCGAGTTTGCTATAGAGTTAGAGCCGGGCGCGGCTCTGATTTCGAAGGCGCCGTACCGCATGGCACCTTCAGAGATGTCAGAGTTGAAGAAGCAGTTGAGTGAGCTTCTTGAGTCAGGTTATGTTCGACCGAGCGCCTCGCCTTGGGGCGCGCCGGTCCTGTTTGTGCGAAAGAAGGATGGTTCACTGCGTTTGTGTATCGACTATCGCGAACTAAACAAGGTGACCATCAAGAACAAGTATCCTTTGTCGAGAATTGATGACTTGTTCGATCAGTTGCAGTGAGCTGCGGTATTCTCGAAGATTGATTTGAGATCGGGGTACTACCAGCTCCGGGTGAGAGAGTTTGATGTGCCGAAAACAGCTTTTCGGATGAGATACGGACATTATGAGTTCGTAGTTATGCCTTTCGGGTTAACCAATGCGCCGGCGGTGTTCATGCAGTTGATGAACAAAGTCTTTATCGAGTATTTGGATAAGTGTGTCGTCGTCTTCATTGACGATATTCTTATTTATTCGAGGAACGAGGAGGAGCATGCCCATAATTTGCGAGTAGTGTTAGACATTTTGAGAACCGAGAAACTCTATGCAAAGTTCTCTAAATGTGAGTTGTGGCTGAAGGAAGTAACGTTTTTAGGTCACGTGATTTCAGCCGAGGGGGTTCGTGTGGATCCGCAGAAGATTGAGGCAGTGTTGGATTGGGCGCCGCCCAAGAATGTGAAGGAGATCCGTAGTTTCTTGGGCTTGACCGGTTACTACCGTAGGTTCGTCGAGGGTTTCTCGAAACTAGCTCGGCCACTTACACAGTTGCTCCAGAAATCCAAGAAGTTCGTCTGGAATGACGAGAGGCAGTTGAGTTTTGAGGAACTGAAGAAGCGTTTGACCTCAGCCCCGGTTTTGGCATTGCCATGTGGCAACGAGGGTTTTGCCGTTTATAGTGATGCTTCGGGTCAGGGTCTTGGGTGAGTATTGATGCAGCACGGCAAGACCATTGCCTATGCGTCGAGACAGTTGAGGCCGTATGAGCTGAACTACCCTACTCATGATTTGGAGTTAGCAGCAGTTGTTTTTGCGCTCAAGATTTGGCGTCACTACCTTTTCGGCTCTGCATGGTATATTTTCATGATTTTGCGAAATCGAGAGGGTTTGGTTGTGGTCCTCCCTCGTTATTATTTTTGTACGAATATACATGAATCGTAGGTGGGTTTGCGGGTGTATTCCATTTCCGTATTCGTCTAGAAGTTGGTTGTGATTATGTTCTTCGAATCGTTAGGTTCGGTTCCGTTGATTCCTAGCGTTCGTCGGTGATTATCCTTTCCGTTCGTTGCGTCATCAATTATTCAAGGCAAGTATTTTTGGAAACCTTTATGCTTAACATGAAATGGTAATGTATTTTGTGTGTGATTTGCTCACCTCGGGATGGTCCGACGGGATCACGGAGGGAGTCCAAAGGGTTGAGTCCTGGATTCATGAGTTTGTTTAGATAGCCAGCTCGGGAGTGTCCTTAGAGGCCTCGGGCGGGATCAATGGTATTACCCTGTTCCCAAGGCGATGCATGTGCGTGTTTTGTTTTACGATATGGCCAGCTCGGGAGGGTCCTTAGAGGCCTCGGGCGGGATTAATGGTATTACCCTGTTCCCAAGGCAAATTGTTTGACTGTTTGTTTCCGGAAAAGACATGTCTGGTTTTGGCTTTTGAAATTGACATTGGTGCATGTACTATGAAATGTGTAAGCGATTGGTTTGCCTTGATTACTTGTACTAGAGTAATTGCTAACCCCTTTGGGGACCCTTTTTGGGGAAATTCTTGTTATGGATTTCAGGTTATGATTATCCGGACGAGCGAGCATCGGGACAGTACAAGGATGTTGGCCAGGGTCGTTGACATGTGCATTTGGGTCTTCTTATTTCTTTTGTCCATTTCGATATTGTAATACCCATACTTTCTATTTCTATATTTTTCGATTCTAGTGACTTGCTTGTGTTCATTGACACATTTCAGACATGGTTTGTTCAGCACATTTCGTCATTCGAGCGAGTTTTGATATTGTTTCGGATTAATCGACGTATTAGTTCGACTTTGTAAAATCACCATCGATTCTTGGAAATTCCAAAATTTCTGAATCTTTGCTGTATGATAGAGCATCAAGTTAGCTTTCCAATGGTTCAAACGGTCAGTCAATTGGAGTCCGGACGAAGGAGTTGTGGTCGAAATAGCAAAGACTACATAGTGTATAATTAGCGCACGCTAAACGCATGTATTAACGCGCGCTAACGAATTCTGGAAGAGGGTTTTGGACTGCATTTTGCAGCCGATAGCGCACGCTACACATACCTTAGCGTGCGCTAACTGTTAACACTATATATAGGACTGCAGAGGTCAACTTTCGTCATTTCTTCCTCCCGTTTCTTCCTTCTGGCGATCTAGACGATCTTGAGGGCGTATAAGCATGGATTTTGGCCTGATATCATCACCCATCAACATCTTTGAGTTTCTAGTATGGATTTAACAACATCCCAACATCTTTCCCCATTTTAATCAAGGTAAATTCTTAGAACCCTAACTTCGGGTATTTTGTCGATTTTCTTCATGATTCGTTGATTTTGTCCGAGATTGATGAATTGTTCTTGGTATTCTTGTTGTATTGATCATGGTCTTCGGATTTTGTGACTCATTTATCAATTTATATCACCCGGAACTTGATTCTCGATTTGTCTTGAAGAAACCCTCAGATCCATGTTGTTTTTCGAGTTGATTCGAATTCCGTTTAGCGTTATTGATTCGTGATGATGTTATTTTCGTAGTTTTTTGGAGTTGTCGAGTTCTTGTTTGTTCTTGGAAGTTTGAGGGCTACCCGGCCGTGTCCGTTCGTCGTTTCATTGCTTGTGGTATCGAGGCAAGTATCTTGCCCATACTTTTCATGTTTCGTAGACGAAATCATTAATAAATGATTTTATGAGCAATCCGAATGTTTAAATGAACTTTAAAAAGGATTGGTATGTTCTCGATAAATGTTGTCTTTCAAAAGATAACTCGTATACTTCGTAAACAAATGTGTTTTCGGTATATGTGTTTTGGTTGCATATGTTTGATGATGTTACGATAATATTTAGTGATGTTAGTAGACCGAAATTATTTACCGAGGATTGTATATTGATATGCGTAAATGTTCGGTAAATATGGGACGTTGTGTGATATTATTTGTTATTCATTCGTAAGGAGGTTGTGGCGCTTGGTGTTGTTTGGTACTGATAATTGCTTGTGGTTGTGTGACATTAGTCGTGAGTATACGTCGACTAAAGTGGCTATTCTAGCAAAGTACCTAGCATTTGTATGCATATTCTAGTATTCAAATTATGGCTTTCCGTGGTGTTGTGGATGATATGTGTATGTTCACCTAGGGATGGTCTGACGGGGCCTCTAGGGATACGTATTGCCGTGTGTGTGCGCGTATCGCGAACTAGGGTTAACCACCCAGGGATGTCCGACGGGGCTCTGCGGGGTACGAAGGCCGTGAGTCTCGTACCAACGGTTAACTTTGAAATGTTTTGTTGGAGAACTGTGATTTTTTCGCGCATATTTCGTTTGATTAGAATGGCAGTCCAAATGGTATCGTACTTGGCTGGAATGGCACCAGTAAATGTGTTGTGTGTGATGTGTACCTTGGCTGTGATAATTTGGTATGGGTACGTGAGTCTTGTGGTTGCTCTGTGTATTGTAGCTCTGTGGTGTGTCGAGTTCGACCGTATGGTTAAGTTGCAAAGTTGTGCTCTCTGTTGTCGTTCTGTGAGACTGTTTTCACGGTAATGTTTGGCACGGTGTAGTTTCTGTCGGGTTATTCTTGTGAGTATGTGATGTGGATAAGTTGAGTCACGGACCCCCCATGATTGTGGATGGAATGTTATGATTGTGTCGTGGACCCCGTATTTTGTTATCGGAATCGTATTTGGAAATAAATAATTTTTGGGCTGTGTCCCTAAGTGTTTCGAAAGGCTTGAAAATTCTTAAACCACAAATGTTTTTAAAACTCCCGAGATTGTAAAATGTTTTGTAAGATATAAAATGGTTTTATTCCTATCTTTCATAATTCAAACGGTTTTGATCAAGTGAATTATCTCGGGAAGTATATTCACGGTTTCTATGTCCTTGGAGTATGATATGTATGGCTTGTCTTTGTATTTATACTTGCACTAGCAAAACAATGGAGTTTTGCTAACCCCCGAGTATTCGGGGGGTGGATGTCTGTTTTGCGTCCAGGTACTTGCAGGTTGCTGGGGAGAAATTCACAGGATCGTTACAAAGGATGATGGGAGACGGCGATACTAATCACATGAAGACCGGTGTTGAGTATTTGGTGATGTCTTGTTTTGTCCTTCCGTTGTGTTTATTTTCCCCTTATACGGGAATGTTGATTTATATTAACCCTTGCATGGGTATGAGTTACGAGAAAGATTAATGTATGGTTGATGTGTATGTTGTGGTAAAAGACCAAATCGGTCTAATGGTCCGTTAATTTCCCATGTCGGTATGTATGGTATTGTGGTGTTAATGTATTTAGCCTGGTAGATCCTCATGGAGAGGGTCTACGGCGCTGTAATAGTCCCGAGTGGTTTGGGGGTGTTACAGAATATGGTATCGGGGCTTAGGTTGTGGAAACCTAGGCTATCGGGTCGAGTTGTGTGTTGTCGGGCCTTATCTTGTCTTGTCAGATTTTGTCTGACTGACTCGTGTCGCGACGCGTCGTCTGAGGTGTCGGTCGTGATTAGTATCGAGGTGCAGCCATCATCTTCGTGCAATCTGTGGATGTAAGTCTCCCTACTTTGTTGCTCTCGTGTTATACGAGCTTGTGTGATTATGTGTTATTATGTGGAGTTTAAATGTGAATTGTGAATATGCAATCCATGTTTGTTGATTCTTGTGTTGTACTGGAATAAAAAGTGATATAGGTGTATAAATCTGTATATATATTGTGTGAATCGTTTTACTGGAGTAACGGCTTGGTGTGATCCCGCAAGGAATGTTTTTTAATGTGATATTTCAAAATTTAGTTATTTTTGAAGAGTCACGTAAATTTTGTTTTAAAACATCCTTCAAGAAAGGAATTTTTTTTGATTTCGTATGATGACCTCGAGACCGGACTTTTTTTTTAGAACTTAACTACTTATATTTTATTTTCATCTTGCATTGCAAGTTTTCAAAATTTGATTTTAAAGACTCAAATGAGGTCTACCAAAAATTTACTCGAAACGTGGCTCTTGCTTTCGACTTTTTGATTTCATGAACGTCGGTTCGGGGGTATGTATTGATGTTGGCATTATTATTTGGTCAATAATGCTCAAAATTGTGATTAAGTTAGTGGTGTGAACATTAAGTCGTCCTAAATGCACTTGTTGTGAGAGTCATCATTACTGAGAGGTTGGATTTCAGTTTTAGATGTTAATTATCTTTTGATGGTTGCTTGTGCGATACTGTAATTATGTGGACATATGATGTTGACGTGTGATTGGATTTGATGGTAATGAATCATATTCTGATAAAATGGTAAATTATGTCTGTTGTGTGTGTATTCGAAAACGCTTTTCTAAAAATTTTATAAACTTGAGCAAGTTGTGGAAAATTAAATTTTATAAAGTTTTGACGGTTCGCTTAATCAACGGCTTCGTGTGGACTTTGAAAATCATTTAAAATTGGCGATCCGGCCTTGAATTTCCTAAAGGAACCTCGACGGTGTTGAATGAGTCGTTTTAAAGTATCTTTGAATATTTTGTAAAATGTTACCGTCGTTGATTATTGTGTAGTGTTGAGAAGATTTTTAAAAAATGATTTTTGACGTACTGTTGTATTTTCAAATGATTCGAGTACCTGATTTTCAGAAATCTTTCACATTATCAAAATTTTTTATTTTCAAGAACCAATACAATTTTTATTTTCAAAAATATATTGTGAAAGATGAAGGATCTTACTCGATTTAAACTTCAAACTCGGATTTGGAAAAGTTTTCTATACTGAGCCAGTTATCGTGCGTGATCTTGAATCACCCCAAAATGATTGATGATTGGTGGGAATATTTAGTGCTTGTATGAATGGTTTGAGGATCTTGCGTGGTTACCTTGTTTGTTAATAACGGTGATGATAATGTGTAGTGGCATGGTTATTTTAATAGTGGCAGTTGCAATGATATATTGTTTTGCAAATAATTCCAAAAGGAGACGGTTAAAGTCTTTTGTTTACAAGTTTTAACAAAAAGTCCGAGGTACCAAAAATACTTTCAAAGTTTTATTTTGAATAAACATGCAAATCCAAGTATTTTCAAAGGATATCATGTAAAAGGATAGCTCGTGGATCTTCTTATCGAGTTGCTATTAGTTGTCTCATGTGATATGTCAAGCCGAGTTGGCAATTTGGTATATTATTTTGCGATGCTGTACCATTGTATTGAGTGAGTATTCGATTAATATGCCGAGGGGCAAAGGGCGCGGTCGTTACCTCGGTACAGACAGTCATGGAGATCAGATGCAGGACCAAGAGAAGGTTTCCGGGAAGGTTGCTATTCTAGCACTTCGTTCTTGTTGTTTAGGTTTCGGGGACGAAACCTCTTTTATAGGTGATATGGTGTAATATCCATATTTTTTTCGCTTTCGTTTTGTTCGACTCTATCGACTCGTTTGTGTTCGTCGATATTTTATGGACTTGTTCTACTCTTCACTTTTTATTGTTCGAACGAGTTGTAGTATTGTTTTGGGTTAATCCGTTTGTTGTTGTAACTTTTATAAATTCGGCTCCGCTCCTGTGAATCTTATGAAAATGTATATCATGTCGTTTTTATAGGATCATATATTGTCTTGATTCATGTTGTGGACTTCGGGGATGCTATTCGATTTCTGTTATTCGTTATGATTCGGATATGATTGTTCGACTGTTGATGTCTCGATCGTTGTTGTTCGATCGTTTGTTGTCCGGTATTCGTTGATCTCGTATCATGATTTTTGAGCATTCAGACCACTTCGTAATTCCCTTAAGTTCGGGAAATTAACTTCATTTTCGATCATCCAATCCTCATGTTGTGGAATTTCGTATTTGTTCAGCGATTAACTCACGTTTTGATTGATGTACTGTTTGGGTTGTTCAACCATACTGATTTTTGTCCGTGCGTTTTGTTATCATTCTGAAATGGCGATGTGGATATTAGCAGCCACGTGCTGCATGTGATTGGTTGCAAGCCGTTGGCAACGGACAAAGTGTGTTATCTGAGATTGTTTTACATTGATCGTTTTATGTTTTAAGTTTCGGGATGAAACTTCTTTTTAGTGGGGTAGAATGTAATACCCATACTTTCTATTTCTATATTTTTCGATTCTAGTGACTTGCTTGTGTTCATTGACACATTTCAGACATGGTTTGTTCAGCACATTTCGTCATTCGAGCAAGTTTTGATATTGTTTCGGATTAATCGACGTATTAGTTCGACTTTGTAAAATCACCATCGATTCTTGGAAACTCCAAAATTTCTGAATCTTTGCAGTATAATAGAGCATCAAGTTAGCTTTCCAATGATTCAAACGGTGAGTCAATTGGAGTCTGGACGAAGGAGTTGTGGTCGAAATAGCAAAGACTACATAGTGTATAATTAGCGCACGCTAAACGCATGTATTAGCGCGCGCTAACGAAGTCTGGAAGAGGGTTTTGAACTGCATTTTGTAGCCGATAGCGCACGCTACACATACCTTAGCGTGCGCTAACTGTTAGCAGTATATATAGGACTGCAGAGGTCAACTTTCGTCATTTCTTCCTCCCGTTTCTTCCTTCCGGTGATCTAGATGATCTTGAGGGCATATAAGCATGGATTTTGGCCTGATATCATTACCCATCAACATCTTTGAGTTTCTAGTATGGATTTAACAACATCCCAACATCTTTCCCCATTTTAATCAAGGTAAATTCTTAGAACCCTAACTTCGGGTATTTTGTGGATTTTCTTCATGATTCGTTGATTTTGTCCGAGATTGATGAATTGTTCTTGGTATTCTTGTTGTATTGATCATGGTCTTAGGATTTTGTGACTCATTTATCAATTTATATCAACCAGAACTTGATTCTCGATTTGTCTTGAAGAAACCCTTGGATCCATGTTATTTTTCGAGTTGATTCGAATTCCGTTTAGCGTTATTGATTCGTGATGATGTTATTTTCGTAGTTTTCTGGAGTTGTCGAGTTCTTGTTTGTTCTTGGAAGTTTGAGGGCTACCCGGTCGTGTCCGTTCGTCGTTTCATTGCTTGTGGTATCGAGGCAAGTATCTTGCCCATACTTTTCATGTTTCGTAGACGAAATCATTAATAAATGATTTTATGAGCAATCCGAATGTTTAAATGAACTTTAAAAAGGATCGGTATGTTCTCGATAAATGTTGTCTTTCAAAAGATAACTCGTATACTTCGTAAACAAATGTATTTTCGGTATATGTGTGTTGGTTGCATATGTTTGGTGATGTTACGATAATATTTAGTGATGTTAGTAGACCGAAATTATTTACCGAGGATTGTATATTGATATGCGTAAATGTTCGGTGAATATGGGACGTTGTGTGATATTAGTTGTTATTCATTCGTAAGGAGGTTGTGGCGCTTAATGTTGTTTGGTACTGATAATTGCTTGTGGTTATGTGACATTAGTCGTGAGTGTACGTCGTCTAAAGTGGCAATTCTAGCGAAGTACCTAGCATTTGTATGCATATTCTAGTATTCAAATTATGGCTTTCCGTGGTGTTGTGGATGATATGTGTATGTTCACCTAGGGACGGTCTGACGGGGCCTCTAGGGATACGTATTGCCGTGTGTGTGCGTATCGCGAACTAGGGTTAACCACCCAGTGATGTTCGACGGGGCTCTGCGGGGTACGGCGGCCGTGAGTCTCGTACCAACGGTTAACTTTGAAATGTTTTGTTGGAGAAGTGTGATTTTTTCGCGTATATTTCATTTGATTAGAATGGCAGTCCAAATAGTATCGTACTTGGCTGGAATGGCACCACTAAATGTGTTGTGTGTGATGTGTACCTTGGCTGTGATAATTTGGTAATGGTACGTGAGTCTTGTGGTTGCTCTGTGTATTGTAGCTCTGTGGTGTGTCGAGTTCGACCGTATGGTTAAGTTGCAAAGTTGTGCTCTCTGTTGTCGTTCTGTGAGACTGTTTTCACGGTAATGTTTGGCACGGTGTAGTTTCTGTCGGGTTATTCTTGTGAGTATGTGATGTGGATAAGTTGAGTCACGAACCCCCCGTGATTGTGGATGGAATGTTATGATTGGGTCATGGACCCCGTATTTTGTTATCGGAATCGTATTTGGAAATAAATAATTTTTGGGCTGTGTCCCTAAGTGTTTCGAAAGGATTGAAAATTCTTAAACCACAAATGTTTTTAAAACTCCCGAGATTGTAAAATGTTTTGTAAGATATAAAATGGTTTTATTCCTATCTTTCATAATTCAAACGGTTTTGATCAAGTGAATTATCTCGGGAAGTATATTCACGGTTTCTATGTCCTTGGAGTATGATATGTATGGCTTGTCTTTGTATTTATACTTGCACTAGCAAAACAATGGAGTTTTGCTAACCCCCGAGTATTCGGGGGGTGGATGTCTGTTTTGCGTCCAGGTACTTGCAGGTTGCTGGGGAGAAATTCACAGGATCGTTACGAAGGATGATGGAAGACGGCGATACTAATCACATGAAGACCGGTGTTGAGTATTTGGTGATGTCTTGTTTTGTCCTTCCGTTGTGTTTATTTTCCCCTTATACGGGAATGTTGATTTATGTTAACCCCTGCGTGGGTATGAGTTACGAAAAAGAGTAATGTATGGTTGATGTGTATGTTGTGGTAAAAGACCAAATCGGTCTAATGGTCCGTTAATTTCCCATGTCGGTATGTATGGTATTGTGGTGTTTATGTATTTAGCCTGGTAGATCCTCATGGAGAGGGTCTACGGCGCTGTAATAGTCCCGAGTGGTTTGGGGGTGTTACAGAATATGGTATCGGGGCTTAGGTTGCGGAAACCTAGGCTGTCGGGTCGAGTTGTGTGTTGTCGAGCCTTTTCTTGTCATGTCTGATTTTGTCTGACTGAGTCGTGTCGCGACGCATCGTCTGAGGTGTCGGTCATGATTAGTATCGAGGTGCAGCCATCATCTTCGTGCGATCTGTGGATGTAAGTCTCCCTACTTTGTTGCTCTCGTGTTATACGAGCTTGTGTGATTATGTGTTATTATGTGGAGTTTAAATGTGAATTGTGAATATGCAATCCATGTGTGTTGATTCTTGTGTTGTACTGGAATAAAAAGTGATATAGGTGTATAAATGTGTATATATATTGTGTGAATCGTTTTACTGGAGTAATGGCTTGGTGTGATTCCGCAAGGAAAGTTTGTCAATGTGATATTTCAAAGTTTAGTTATTTTTGAAGAGTCACGTAAATTTTGTTTTAAAACATCCTTCAAGAAAGGAAAATTTTTTGATTTCGTATGATGACCTCGAGACCGGACTTTTTTTTTAGAACTTAACTACTTATATTTTATTTTCATCTTGCATTGCAAGTTTTCAAAATTTGATTTTAAAGACTCAAATGAGGTCTACCAAAAATTTACTCGAAACGTGGCTCTTGCTTTCGACTTTTTGATTTCATGATCGTCGGTTCGGGGGTATGTAGTGATGTTGGCATTATTATTTGGTCAATAATGCTCAAAATTGTGATTAAGTTAGTGCTGTGAACATTAAGTCGTCCTAAATGCACTTGTGGTGAGAGTCCTCATTACTGAGAGGTTGTATTTCAGTTTTAGATGTTAATTATCTTTTGATGGTTGCTTGTGCGATACTGTAATTATGTGGACATATGATGTTGACGTGTGATTGGATTTGATGGTAATGAATCGTATTTTGATAAAATTGTAAATTATGTCTGTTGTGTGTGTATTCGAAAACGCTTTTCTGAAAATTTTATAAACTTGAGCAAGTTGTGGAAAATTAAATTTTATAAAGTTTTGACGGTTCGCTTAATCAACGGCTTCGTGTGGACTTTGAAAATCATTTAAAATTGGCGAGCCGGCCTTGAATTTCCTAAAGGAACCTCGACGGTGTTGAATGAGTCGTTTTAAAGTATCTTTGAATATTTTGTAAAATGTTACCGTCGTTGATTATTGTGTAGTGTTGAGAAGATTTTTAAAAAATGATTTTTGACGTACTGTTGTATTTTCAAATGATTCGAGTACCTGATTTTCAGAAATCTTTCACATTATCAAAAATTTTTATTTTCAAGAACCAATACAATTTTTATTTTCAAAAATATATTGTGAAAGATGAAGGATCTTACTCGATTTAAACTTCAAACTCGGATTTGGAAAAGTTTTCTATACTGAGCCAGTTATCGTGCGTGATCTTGAATCACCGCAAAATGATTGATGATTGGTGGGAATATTTAGTGCTTGTACGAATGGTTTGAGGATCTTGCGTGGTTACCTTGTTTGTTATTAACGGTGATGATGATGTGTAGTGGCATGATTATTTTAATAGTGGCAGTTGCAAGGATATATTGTTTTGCAAATAATTCCAAAAGGAGACGGTTAAAGTCTTTTGTTTACAAGTTTTGACAAAAAGTCCGAGGTACCAAAAATACTTTCAAAGTTTTATTTTGAATAAACATGCAAATCCAAGTATTTTCAAAGGATATCATGTAAAAGGATACCTCGTGGATCTTCTTATCGAGTTGCTATTAGTTGTCTCATGTGATATGTCAAGCCGAGTTGGCAATTTGGTATATTATTTTGCGATGTTGTACCATTGTATTGAGTGAGTATTCGTTTAATATGCCGAGGGGCAAAGGGAGCGGTCGTTACCGCGGTACAGACAGTCATGGAGATCAGATGCAGGACCAAGAGAAGGTTTCCGGGAAGGTTGCTATTCTAGCACTTCGTTCTTGTTGTTTAGGTTTCGGGGACGAAACCTTTTTATAGGTGATATGGTGTAATATCTATATTTTTTTCGCTTTGGTTTTGTTCGACTCTATCGACTCGTTTGTGTTCGTCGATATTTTATGGACTTGTTCTACTCTTCACTTTTTGTTGTTCGAACGAGTTGTAGTATTGTTTTGGGTTAATCCGTTTGTCGTTGTGACTTTTCTAAATTCGGCTCCGCTCCTGTGAATCTTATGAAAATGTATATCATATCGTTTTTATAGGATCATATATTGTCTTGATTCGTGCTGTGGACTTTGGGGATGCTATTCGATTTCTGTTATTCGTTATGATTCGGATATGATTGTTCGACTGTTGATGTCTCGATCGTTGTTGTTCGATCATTTGTTGTCCGGTATTCGTTGATCTCGTATCATGATTTTTGAGCATTCAGACCACTTCGTAATTCAATTAAGTTCGGGAAATTAACTTCATTTTCGATCATCCAATCCTCATGTTGTGGAATTTCGTATTTGTTCAGCGATTAACTCACGTTTTGATTGATGTACTGTTTGGGTTGTTCAACCATACTGATTTTTGTCCGTGCGTTTTGTTATCATTCTGAAATGGCGATGTGGATGTTAGCAGCCACGTGCTGCATGTGATTCGTTGCAAGCCGTTGGCATGAATGAGTGTGTTATCTGAGATTGTTTTACATTGATCGTTTTATGTTTTAAGTTTCGGGACGAAACTTCTTTTTAGTGGGGTAGAATGTAATACCCATACTTTCTATTTCTATATTTTTCGATTCTAGTGACTTGCTTGTGTTCATTGACACATTTCAGACATGGTTTGCTCAGCACATTTCGTCATTCGAGCAAGTTTTGATATTGTTTCGGATTAATCGACGTATTAGTTTGACTTTGTAAAATCACCATCGATTCTTGGAAACTCCAAAATTTCTGAATCTTTGCAGTATGATAGAGCATCAAGTTAACTTTCCAATGGTTCAAACGGTGAGTCAATTGGAGTCCGGACGAAAGAGTTGTGGTCGAAATAGCAAAGACTACATAGTGTATAATAAGCGCACGCTAAATGCATGTATTAGCGCGCGCTAACGAAGTCTGGAAGAAGGTTTTAGACTGCATTTTGCAGCCGATAGCGCACTCTACACATACCTTAGCGTGCGCTAACTGTTTACACTATATATAGGACTGCAGAGGTCAACTTTCGTCATTTCTTCCTCCCCTTTCTTCCTTCTGGCGATCTAGACGATCTTGAGGGCGTATAAGCATGGATTTTGGCCTGATATCATCACCCATCAACATCTTTGAGTTTCTAGTATGGATTTAACAACATCCCAACATCTTTCCCCATTTTAATCAAGGTAAATTCTTAGAACCCTAATTTCCGGTATTTTGTGGATTTTCTTCATGATTCGTTGATTTTGTCCGAGATTGATGAATTGTTCTTGGTATTCTTGTTGTATTGATCATGGTCTTCGGATTTTGTGACTTATTTATCAATTTATATCACCCGGAACTTGATTCTCGATTTGTCTTGAAGAAACCCTCGGATCCATGTTGTTTTTCGAGTTGATTCGAATTCCATTTAGCGTTATTGATTCGTGGTGATGTTATTTTCGTAGTTTTCTGGAGTTGTCGAGTTCTTGTTTGTTCTTGGAAGTTTGAGGGCTACCCGGCCGTGTCCGTTTGTCGTTTCATTGCTTGTGGTATCGAGGCAAGTATCTTGCCCATACTTTTCATGTTTCGTAGACGAAATCATTGATAAATGATTTTATGAGCAATCCGAATGTTTAAATGAACTTTAAAAAGGATCGGTATGTTCTCTATAAATGTTGTCTTTCAAAAGATAACTCGTATACTTCGTAAACAAATGTGTTTTCGGTATATGTGTGTTGGTTGCATATGTTTGGTGATGTTACGATAATATTTATTGATGTTAGTAGACCGAAATTATTTACCGAGGATTGTGTATTGATATGTGTAAATGTTCGGTGAATATGGGACGTTGTGTGATATTAGTTGTTATTCATTCGTAAGGAGGTTGTGGCGCTTGGTGTTGTTTGGTACTGATAATTGCTTGTGGTTATGTGACATTAGTCGTGAGTATACGTCGACTAAAGTGGCCATTCTAGCGAAGTACCTAGCATTTGTATGCATATTCTAGTATTCAAATTATTGCATTCCGTGGTGTTGTGGATGATATGTGTATGTTCACCTAGGGACGGTCTAACGGGGCCTCTAGGGATACGTATTGTTGTGTGTGTGCGTATCGCGAACTAGGGTTAACCAACCAGGGATGTCCGACGGGGCTATGCGGGGTACGGCGGCCGTGAGTCTCGTACCAACGGTTAACTTTGAAATGTTTTGTTGGAGAACTGTGATTTTTTCGCGCATATTTCATTTGATTAGAATGGCAGTCCAAATAGTATCGTACTTGGCTGGAATGGCACCAGTAAATGTGTTGTGTGTGATGTGTACCGTGGCTGTGATAATTTGCTATGGGTACGTGAGTCTTGTGGTTGCTCTGTGTATTGTAGCTCTGTGGTGTGTCGAGTTCGATCGTATGGTTAAGTTGCAAAGTTGTGCTCTCTGTTGTCGTTCTGTGAGACTGTTTTCACGGTAATGTTTGGCACGATGTAGTTTATGTCGGGTTATTCTTTTGAGTATGTTATGTGGATAAGTTGAGTCACGGACCCCCCGTGATTGTGGATGGAATGTTATGATTGGGTCGTGGACCCCGTATTTTGTTATCGGAATCGTATTTGGAAATAAATAATTTTTGGGCTGTGTCCCTAAGTGTTTCGAAAGGCTTGAAAATTCTTAAACCACAAATGTTTTTAAAACTCCCGAGATTGTAAAATGTTTTGTAAGATATAAAATGGTTTTATTCCTATCTTTCATAATTCAAACGTTTTTGATCAAGTGAATTATCTCGGGAAGTATATTCACGGTTTCTATGTCCTTGGAGTATGATATGTATGGCTTGTCTTTGTATTTATACTTGCACTAGCAAAACAATGGAGTTTTGCTAACCCCGAGTATTCGAGGGGTGGATGTCTGTTTTGTGTCCAGGTACTTGCAGGTTGCGGGGGAGAAATTCACAGGATCGTTACGAAGGATGATGGAAGACGGCGATACTAATCACATGAAGACCGGTGTTGAGTATTTGGTGATGTCTTGTTTTATCCTTCCGTTGTGTTTATTTTCCCCTTATACGAAAATGTTGATTTATGTTAACCCCTGCGTGGGTATGAGTTACGAGAAAGAGTAATGTATGGTTGATGTGTATGTTGTGGTAAAAGACCAAATCGGTCTAATGGTCCATTAATTTCCCCTGTCGGTATGTATGGTATTGTGGTGTTTATGTATTTAGCCTGGTAGATCCTCATGGAGAGGGTCTACGGCGCTGTAATAGACCCGAGTGGTTTGGGGGTGTTACAGAATATGGTAACGGGGCTTAGGTTGCGGAAACCTAGGCTGTCGGGTCGAGTTGTGTGTTGCCGGGCCTTGTCTTGTCTTGTCAGATTTTGTCTGACTGAGTCGTGTCGCGACGCATCGTCTGAGGTGTCGGTCGTGATTAGTATCGATGTGCAGCCATCATCTTCGTGCGATCTGTGGATGTAAGTCTCCCTACATTGTTGCTCTCGTGTTATACGAGCTTGTGTGATTATGTGTTATTATGTGGAGTTTAAATGTGAATTGTGAATATGCAATCCATGTTTGTTGATTCTTGTGTTGTACTGGAATAAAAAGTGATATAGGTGTATAAATGTGTATATATATTGTGTGAATCGTTTTACTGGAGTAACGGCTTGGTGTGATCCCGCAAGGAAAGTTTGTCAATGTGATATTTCAAAGTTTAGTTATTTTTGAAGAGTCACGTAAATTTTGTTTTAAAACATCCTTCAATAAAGGAAAATTTTTTGATTTCGTATGATGACTTCGAGACCGGACTTTTTTTAGAACTTAACTACTTATATTTTATTTTCATCTTGCATTGCAAGTTTTCAAATTTTGATTTTAAAGACTCAAGTGAGGTCTACAAAAAATTTATTCGAAACGTGGCTCTTGCTTTCGACTTTTTGATTTCATGATCGTTGGTTCGGGGGTATGTAGTGATGTTGGTATTATTATTTGGTCAATAATGCTCAAAATTGTGATTAAGTTAGTGGTGTGAACATTAAGTCGTCCTAAATGCACTTGTTGTGAGAGTCCTCATTACTGAGAGGTTGGATTTCAGTTTTAGATGTTAATTATCTTTTGATGGTTGCTTGTGCGATACTGTAATTATGTGGACATATGACGTTGACGTGTGATTGGATTTGATGGTAATGAATCGTATTTTGATAAAATGGTAAATTATGTCTGTTGTGTGTGTATTCGAAAACGCTTTTCTGAAAATTTTATAAACTTGAGCAAGTTGTGAAAAATTAAATTTTATAAAGTTTTGACGGTTCGCTTAATCAACGGCTTCGTGTGGACTTTGAAAATCGTTTAAAATTGGCGAGCCGGCCTTGAATTTCCTAAAGGAACCCCGACGGTGTTGAATGAGTCGTTTTAAAGTATCTTTGAATATTTTGTAAAATGTTACCATCGTTGATTATTGTGTAGTGTTGAGAAGATTTTTAAAAAATGATTTTTGACATACTGTTGTATTTTCAAATGATTCGAGTACCTGATTTTCAGAAATCTTTCACATTATCAAAATTTTTTATTTTCAAGAACCAATACTATTTTTATTTTCAAAAATATATTGTGAAAGATGAAGGATCTTACTCGATTTAAACTTCAAACTCGGATTTGGAAAAGTTTTCTATACTGAGCCAGTTATCGTGCGTGATCTTGAATCACCCCAAAATGATTGATGATTGGTGGGAATATTTAGTGCTTGTACGAATGGTTTGAGGATCTTGCGTGGTTACCTTGTTTGTTATTAATGGTGATGGTGATGTGTAGTGGCATGGTTATTTTAATAGTGGCAGTTGCAAGGATATATTGTTTTGCAAATAATTCCAAAAGGAGACGGTTAAAGTCTTTTGTTTATAAGTTTTGACAAAAAGTCCGAGGTACCAAAAATACTTTCAAAGTTTTATTTTGAATAAACATGCAAATCCAAGTATTTTCAAAGGATATCATGTAAAAGGATACCTCGTGGATCTTCTTATCGAGTTGCTATTAGTTGTCTCATGTGATATGTCAAGCCGAGTTGGCAATTTGGTATATTATTGTGCGATGTTGTACCATTGTATTGAGTGAGTATTCGCTTAATATGCCGAGGGTCAAAGGGCGCGGTCGTTACCGCGGTACAGACAGTCATGGAGATCAGATGCAGGACCAAGAGAAGGTTTCCGGGAAGGTTGCTATTCTAGCACTTCGTTCTTGTTGTTTAGGTTTCGGGGACGAAACCTCTTTTATAGGTGATATGGTGTAATATCCATATTTTTTTCGCTTTTGTTTTGTTCGACTCTATCGACTCGTTTGTGTTCGTCGATATTTTATGGACTTGTTCTACTCTTCACTTTTTGTTGTTCGAACGAGTTGCAGTATTGTTTTGGGTTAATCCGTTTGTCGTTGTGACTTTTCTAAATTCGGCTCTGCTCCTGTGAATCTTATGAAAATGTATATCATGTCGTTTTTATCGGATCATATATAATCTTGATTCGTGCTGTGGACTTCGGGGATGCTATTCGATTTCTGTTATTCGTTATGATTCGGATATGATTGTTCGACTGTTGATGTCTCGATCGTTGTTGTTCGATCGTTTGTTGTCCGGTATTCGTTGATCTCGTATCATGATTTTTGAGCATTCAGACCACTTCGTAATTCCCTTAAGTTCGGGAAATTAACTTAATTTTCGATCTTCCAATCCTCATGTTGTGGAATTTCGTATTTGTTCAGCGATTAACTCACGTTTTGATTGATGTACTGTTTGGGTTGTTCAACCATACTGATTTTTGTCCGTGCGTTTTGTTATCATTCTGAAATGGCGATGTGGATGTTAGCAGCCATGTGCTGCATGTGATTCGTTGCAAGCCATTGGCAACGGACAGAGTGTGTTATCTGAGATTCTTTTACATTGATCGTATTATGTTTTAAGTTTCGGGACGAAACTTCTTTTTAGTGAGGTAGAATGTAATACCCATACTTTCTATTTCTAAATTTTTCGATTCTAGTGACTTGCTTGTGTTCATTGACACATTTCATACATGGTTTGTTCAGCACATTTTGTCATTCGAGCAAGTTTTGATATTGTTTCGGATTAATCGACGTATTAGTTCGACTTTGTAAAATCACCATCGATTCTTGGGAACTCCAAAATTTCTGAATCTTTGTAGTATGATAGAGCATCAAGTTAGCTTTCCAATGGTTCAAACGGTGAGTCAATTGGAGTCCGGACGAAGGAGTTGTGGTCGAAATAGAAAAGACTACATAGTGTATAATTAGCGCACGCTAAACGCATGTATTAGCGCGCGCTAACGAAGTCTGGAAGAGGGTTTTGGACTGCATTTTGCAACCGATAGCGCATGCTACACATACCTTAGCGTGTGCTAACTGTTAACAGTATATATAGGACTGCAGAGGTCAACTTTCGTCATTTCTTCCTCCCCTTTCTTCCTTCCGGCGATCTAGACGATCTTGAGGGCGTATAAGCATGGATTTTGGCCTGATATCATCACCCATCAACATCTTTGAGTTTCTAGTATGTATTTAACAACATCCCAACATCTTTCCCCATTTTAATCAAGGTAAATTCTTAGAACCCTAATTTCAGGTATTTTGTGGATTTTCTTCATGATTCGTTGATTTTGTCCGAGATTGATGAATTGTTCTTGGTATTCTTGTTGTATTGATCATGGTCTTCGGATTTTGTGACTCATTTATCAATTTATATCACCCGGAACTTGATTCTCGATTTGTCTTGAAGAAACCCTCGGATCCATGTTGTTTTTCGAGTTGATTCGAATTCCGTTTAGCGTTATTGATTCGTGGTGATGTTATTTTCGTAGTTTTATGGAGTTGTCGAGTTCTTGTTCGTTCTTAGAAGTTTGAGGGCTACCCGGCCGTGTCCGTTCGTCGTTTCATTGCTTGTGGTATCGAGGCAAGTATCTTGCCAATAATTTTCATGTTTCGTAGACGGAATCATTGATTAATGATTTTATGAGCAATCCGAATGTTTAAATGAACTTTAAAAAGGATTGGTATGTTCTCGATAAATATTGTCTTTCAAAAGATAACTCGTATACTTCGTAAACAAATGTGTTTTCGGTATATGTGTGTTGGTTGCATATGTTTGGTGGTGTTACGATAATATTTAGTGATGTTAGTAGACCGAAATTATTTACCGAGGATTATGTATTGATATGTGTAAATGTTCGGTGAATATGGGACGTTGTGTGATATTAGTTGTTATTCATTCGTAAGGAGGTTGTGGCGCTTGGTGTTGTTTGGTACTGATAATTGCTTGTGGTTGTGTGACATTAGTCGTGAGTATACGTCGACTAAAGTGGCCATTCTAGCGAAGTACCTAGCATTTGTATGCATATTCTAGTATTCAATTATGGCTTTCCGTGGTGTTGTGGATGATATGTGTATGTTCACCTAGGGACGGTCTGACGGGGCCTCTAGGGATACGTATTTCCGTGTGTGTGCGTATCGCGAACTAGGGTTAACCACCCAGGGATGTCCGACGGGGCTCTGCGGGTTACGGCGGCCGTGAGTCTCGTACCAACGGTTAACTTTGAAATGTTTTGTTGGAGAACTGTGATTTTTTCGCTCATATTTTGTTTGATTAGAATGGCAGTCCAAATGGTATCGTACTTGGAGAATGGCACCAGTAAATGTGTTGTGTGTGATGTGTACCTTGTGTTGTGCGGCGATTAATACGCCTCGATAGGCGATCGGCATCACAATCAGAGAAGCCAACCATGGAAGACTTACTCTGGACAAACGCCCAGAGTTCGGCACAATGCGGCGACCGTCTTTTGGTACCCAGCGATCGTCTTTTGATGTCTGACGATCGTCTTTAATGAGCGAACCAGAGGCGATCATCTCGTGCCACGTATGGATCCGGCATCCGTCAAAGTCGTCGAAGACCGAATCTTGGACGGTGGCCCACGTGCGGATCTTCAAAGTATACCGACAGATAGGACTATTGACCCCAGCCTGTCACCTACCATACCTACCGACAAGGCCGCC
The DNA here is from genome assembly GCA_033398695.1 of Orobanche coerulescens. Classification (NCBI taxonomy): domain Eukaryota; kingdom Viridiplantae; phylum Streptophyta; class Magnoliopsida; order Lamiales; family Orobanchaceae; genus Orobanche; species Orobanche coerulescens. Next base: position 153,812,436 of record CM065803.1, read on the forward strand.
GAAAGGTACAAAGTGGGTCCTCCCCGGACAGCAACCCGAGACGCGTGCTGGCTTCCCATTGGTTCGCCCAGCTGGCCTCCAGCAGCAACCTCGGACCTCAAGGGAACAGGCCCACGTGACGGGACGATCGGCCGTCTTATTTTAATATAGAAAACGGCGGTCGCCCGCGATCGCCTAAGGAATCCCAGCTGCCTTGTCCCCTATTTATAGAGAACTCACTGCTATGGGAAAGGGGACGCGAATTCTACTACGAATTAAGTGCAAAATACACACCAAAGAGAGAATCAAAGGCTCTTTTGGCAACCACTAACACATTCATAGTGATATTCATACACATTCATCATATATCCCAAGCAAGAACTCACAAATTTATCTATCTGGTTCTTCCGGCAATCTACGCGCTCTAAAGCCTAGATAACTAGAAGTCTTTACACTCCTTGTAATAGATTCTAACATTAATATTTGTACTCGACAGTATATTTATTAATAACATCTCGCGAGAGCATTCAAGCCCGGGATTAACAACCCCGGCAAATCTTGTGTTATCTATTTTCTCACGGAAGTGTTCTCGCATTTGTTTGTTACTCGATCATTCCGGCAATACTATCTCCGGATAATATTTTGGGTAACAACAATTGGCGCTAGAGGAAGGGCATCTAAACCTTCATTTTTATTCCTACCGTCTCGAAGAACACTCACTGTTCTCCGGACATATACTTGAAGAAACACTCACTGTTCTTCAATATAAAAACCTTCAGAAAATGACATCAGCAACGACCTCCAAGAGAGCCACCCTGAGATCTGCCGGAAATCTCATTCCGGCGAGGACCGAATCCCAGCCCACGGCGGAGGGCGACCGTGGCGACGCTAGGCTCTCACTCCCGCCCCCTAGGGACGGTTCTAGCCTCTCCCTCGATCAGTTCCAGACCGCGGAACAGATTGAGGAGGCTATAGCCATCCTCAGGGAGCGACGGAAGGCCTACGACTCGCCCACCATCACTCCATCGACCATCCGCCGGGCAGGCAAGCGGAAGCTTAAGGGGATCTATGTTGAAAAATCGACAGAAAGCCCCGAGCCGCAGGAGAAGGCTCTCGTGAGGAGGGACGATTCCGTCTTCAGCCGCCTGGGGAGCGATCCCTCATGGCGACCCGGGCACTCAGGCCCCAGCCGGGAGACATCGGTATCCGAATCCTTTACCAGGAGTTCGGCATATCCGACTCCCAGGAGACAGGCCGGTCAACGAGCCCCTGCTCGCCCAAGAAAGGAACCCACTGGCAGGGAGCTCGTCATTCACCACGGAGCTAGGGGATCAGTACACGATCGCCTTGGTTCACGCTCTGAGAGCCACTCGGCGAGCAGTCAGGCGACGGCAATGGCCGCCATGCAACGCCAGCTCGACGAGATGAAGGCACTCCTGGAAAATGGGGCAGGCGCCAGGAGATCGATCATTGGATCAAGCGAACCACTCATGACTCAGATCGAGCTCGCCCCAGTCCAGCCAACGATCAATCCCCCACAAACACCTCTATATGAGGGGAGATCGGATCCGGAAACCCACTTAAGCAAATTTCGGATCTACATGACCGGATGCGGAGCTTCAGATGCGACGAAATGTCGTATGTTCCCTTTAACTCTGGGCGATCTAGCCCACAGGTGGTACATCTCACTACCATCTCGCTCAATCAATTGCTTTGAGAAGCTGGCGAACGACTTCACGTCGTACTTCGCCGCCAAAGTCGCTCGCCCGGAAGGTCCCCACCGCATGATGAAAATCAGGCAGGGGAAGGACGAATCGGATGAGGATTACATCGACCGGGTAGACGAGATAGTCCTCACCGGTGAGCCCATCAGCGATGAGATCGCTCTCCACACAGTCCTGAACGGATTCCACGGACGCTCGCCCATGTTCAGGCACCTCACAAAGGATTTTCCCCCGACCTATACGGCCTTCCGCGTCAGAGCCGCCGATTTTCTGGCCAGGCAGAAGATGCTCTCACTCCGCTTAGACGAGGGACCGTCAGAAGAAGTTATAGCACCTTCCCATGTCCAGAAGAAGGCGGTCGCCAAGCCCAGAAAGGCGGTCGCCAAGCCGCCTGGCGAGTTCAAAGCCTTCGAGGATGTAGAGGTCCACCTTCTTCACAACCTCAACTTATCTCCGGCCCACATCTTCAACGCGATCAAGGGTCGCGAGTGGCTTTCCAAGCCAAAGCCAATAAGGGACCACGGTCACCTAGACCGTAGTAGCAAATTGTGCCTATCATAAGAGTCCCGCCACAACACTAGCCAATGCCGCGACCCTCGCAGACTCCGCGATTGTTTGAGGAAGGCAACCGACAATTTGATCACCAAGCCGTAACCCGGGACGGAAGAGCCGGAGGCGCGAGCGCCGACCAAGCGAAAGAATTCCTCCCAATCCGATCGCGAATCGAGCATGAGCCGGAGTACTCGATGAGTCGATCCCTCCGATCAACTCTGGCGGTCGGATCAACATGCTTCAAGCAGGAGGTGGGAGCCTCGGGGGCCTTTCCCCGGTTTCCACCCTGTCAAACAGAAAGCGAAAAGCCGAGCTGAGGGCTTTCGCCGAAGTCCATGTTGTAGTACCTCCGGAGCCGACCATCTCTAGAGACGCGCTCATCACATTTTCCTACAAGGACAGGGAGGGAGTGCAATGTCCCAAAGAGGATGCACTAGTGATCTCCGCTTGTATCCTTGGGAAGATGGTCGATCGCGTGCTGGTCGACAATGGGAGTTTCTGCAACATCATATTCAAATCCGCCCTAGACCAACTCGGCAACTTAATCAAATTCATCAAGCCTTTCGACACCGTGCTCCAAGGGTTCGGCGACAACACAATCCAAGCCTACGGGAGGATCAAGCTCTCCGTCGAGCTAGTATGCTTTTATGATCCCAAGGTTAGGATTACGAGGAACCTAAGTTTTGTAATCATAGATAGGCCCAGCATCTATAATGGGTTCCTAGGTCACCCCTTTTTAGAAATCTTTGAGGCGGTCGCCTCATCTTTCTTTTACTGTATCAAATTCCCCACTGCCGATGGGACGGTCGGTACTGTAAAAGGAGATCAGCTAATGGCAAAGAGATGTTTGAATTACTCCTATGTTGTTACTTCTTTCAATACTTCCCATACTATATGTAACACTGAAGCGACCGACGATCAATCCATGGAGATCGACGAGCCAAACACATCGTACCAACCCGACTCAGGGGACGCCATCTCTCATCAATTGAAGGACGACATCGAGCCAAGGATCGGTTTCGATCCAAGTCTCGACATCGATCCAAGGACTGAGTCCGGAGATCGTACCAAACGAGAGGCGACCGTCCCTGTCGAAGAGTTGGAAAGCATTACGATGGATCCAGATCATCCAGAACGGGAAGTACAGATCGGCGCAAGCATCGACCACGAATTAAAGGGGGATCTGATCAACTTGCTACGTAGGAACATCGGAGTCTTTGCCTGGTCGCATCAAGATATGGTTGGCATAAGTCCTGAACACGCTTGCCATTATCTGAAGATCGACCGGGCGATGAAGCCTGTTCACCAGAAGCGAAGGAAGTTCGGTCCCGAGAAATACGCAGCGCTCGACATAGAAGTCCAGAAGTTACTCAACAACAAATTGATCGGAGTAGCCACAGACGAACCACAATGGGTCGCCAACGCGGTGCTCGTCAAAAAGCCAACTGGCTCCTGGAGGTTATGCATTGACTTCACCGACCTCAACGCGGCATGTCCGAAAGATCACTTCCCGATGCCTCATATTGATAACTTGGTCGATAGTACGGCAGGTTGCGAAATGATGTCATTTATGGATGCCTTCGCCGGGTATCATCAAATCCCAATGGCGGAGGAAGACGTAAAACACACATCTTTCCACACGGAAAAAGACATATACTTTTGGGTCTGAATGCCGTTCGGCTTGAAAAATACAGGGGCGACCTACCAGCGATTAGTCAACAGAATGTTCGCCGATCAGATCGGCAAGACCATGGAGGTCTGCATTGACGATATTGTAGTCAAAAGCCTCAAGAAGGAAGATCACCTCAACGATCTCGCCGAGACGTTCGCCATCCTTGAGAAGTTTAACATGAAGCTGAACCACAAGAAATGCAACTTCGGGGTGGGCTCCGGGAAGTTCCTGGGGCACATAGTGAGCCAAAGGGGGATCGAGGCGAACCCCACCAAGATACAGGTGATCCTTGACATGCAGGAACCGCGAAACATCAAGCAGGTGCAACGCCTCACAGGTTGTCTAGCCGCCCTCAACCGTTTCATATCACGGCTCGGCGATAAAAGCAAGCCTTTCTTCGCGACCATCAAGAACAAGAAGTTCGCATGGACGAAGGAAAGCCAGATAGCATTCGCCAAAATAAAGGAATATCTATCTAACCCCCAGATCCTGGCAAAGCCGATCCCCGGTGAAAAACTATTCCTTTACCTGGCAGCCTCGGAGGTCGCACTAAGTGCCGTTCTGGTGCGAGCGGAGGGACAAGCCCACTTGCCCATCTACTACGTTAGCCAGGCGCTCCACGATGCTGAGACACGTTATACACCATTGGAGAAGATCGCCTACGCCCTTGTCATGAGTGTTCGTAAGCTGAGGGCTTACTTCTTCGATCACCAAGTGGAAGTCCTAACAACTCTACCTCTAAGACAAGTCCTGCACCGACCGGACACCAACGGGCGACTCCTCAAGTGGTCGCTGGAGATCGCCCAATATGGTATCACTTACGCTCCTCGCACGGCGATCAAGGGCCAAGCTCTGGCGGACTTCGTGGTGGAATTAACGTTCCCTCACAGTCCAACCCAGGTCGGCCGACCTGCCTGGAAGTTATACGTGGATGGCTCAGCGACCAATTCGAGAGCAGGGGCAGGGATTGTCCTCATCAGCCCCAACGGTCAGAGTTTCACAAATGCTGTGCGTTTTGGTTTTCGTGCGACCAACAATGAAGCCGAATACAAAGCTTTGGTAGGCGGGCTCGATCTAGCCCTCGCCCTAGATGTTCGTCGCCTTCATATCTTCATGGACTCCCTTTTGGTCGTAAACCAAGTCAAGGGAGAATATGAGGCGCGCAATGCAGATGGTCAAATACCAAGAGCTGGTCGCCGAAATGTGCACAAAATTTGAAGAAGTGCTAATCGAACAAGTCCCGAGAGAGCACAACTCCCAGGCCGATGCTCTTTCCAAGCTAGCATCATCGGATGGGGCAGCCGACTTCTCCAATATCCAAATCACAAAGTAAGCTAAGCCGGCGATCGATAGAAGCCTGGTTACCACGGTCGCCATCGCCGAGGAGAACTGGATGACTCCGTTCATCAAATACTTAAAGGACGGAACGGTCCCTGACGACCGTATTAAAGCTCGCCAACTCCAGCTTCGTGCGACCAGATATACCCTATTGGACGACCGGCTTTACAAGCGAGCCTTCAGCCTTCCCCTCCTCAAGTGTATTAAACCGGAGGAAGGTCGGCTCGTTTTAGCTGAGATCCATGACGGGATTTGTGGAAACCATGCGGGCGGGCGAGCCCTCATCCATAAGACAACCAGACAAGGGTTTTTCTGGCCATCACTTCGGAAAGATGCGATCGCCTATGCCTGATCGTGCCATAGGTGTCAGATAATGGGCCCCAACATTAAACTATCACCCGAACAGCTCACCTCCATGTATAGCCCTTGGCCATTTGCGCAATGGGGCATCGACCTTATAGGTCCCTTACCGACGGCTCCAGGGGGTTGTAAGTTCGCCATCGTAGGGGTCGACTATTTCACCAAATGGGCTGAGGCCGAACCGCTCAACAAGATCGGCCAAGAGCAAGTGATCAAGTTTATATGGAAAAACGTCGTATTCCGATTTGGTCTGCCCCAGGCCATCATTTCCGATAACGGAAAACAGTTCGACGGCTTAGAAGTCATGCAATTCTGTGAAAAGTGGGGAATCAAAAGGTTATTCTCAGCGCCCTATCACCCTCAGACGAACGGGCAGGTAGAGGCAGTAAATAAGATCCTCAAACACACGATCAAAGCACGACTCAAATCCAGGCAAGGACGATGGGCGAGCGAGCTCCCAGACGTTTTGTGGTCCTACCGAACGACGACCCGCAATTCAACCAGCGAAACCCCGTTCGCCCTGGCCTTCAGAACAGAAGCGTTGATTCCTTCAGAGATCGCCGTCCTCAGCCATCGAACCGAACAGGAGATGACGACCGACAATGATGTGGCCCGACGAATCGACCTAGACATGCTCAAAGAATGACGGCTGACCTCATAAATGAAGAACACAATCCACAAAAGGAGAGCCGAGAAGTTCTTCAATTCAAAGGTCAAAGAAAGAAGGTTCCAAGTGGGCGATCTCGTCCTCAAGAAGATCCAAACCCACACAGGCGTTTTCGGTCCGAACTGGGAGGGACCTTTCAGAGTATCCAGATGGCTAACTAAAGGAGCCTACGAACTGGAACATCCTGACGGTACTCCGGATCAATACCCCTGGAACGCCGTGCATCTGAAAAAATACTACCAGTGATAATTTTGTATTCATTTTCAATGATGTACAAGGAATATAATTAGATTTTTTCCTATCCCATCTATTCTGGCGATCGCCCCACCAGGCATATCGCATACCGCCGACGATCGCTGATCACGACGATCCTAGGTAAAATTAATGCAGCCATGGTCCTGGAGGTCGATGGAACCGACAGCTTCACCCATGCAAGGTTCCTTCGGGCTAAGATCGCCCGCCCTTCGTTTAAATACGAGGCCGGCGTAGCCGAAGGACCCTCCAAAATAATCAGTAGGCACGATCGCGCGTCCTCAAGGTACATCATCTAACATGGTGAACCCGGACAATGCGACGTGCCACTACCCCCGTCTCAACGTACACCGTCGAGGGTCGCCATCTTCATGGCGGGCCAAGGTGGAACCAGAGCTGATAAGCCGCGGACGTGGTGTCGGATAAGCCGACAACACTCAGCGCAAGGACTCCTCCAGACCGAGATCGCCCGCCTTTCGTTTTAACACAAGGCAGGCGTAGCCTAACGGAGGACCCTCACAAAAAGTGAGTCGCGGGATACACAATATCCCTCGCACACAAAGACACGATTGGGGAGGTCGGTCCATCGAACACCCCAACCGTACATGATTCTTCAGAATCGGCAAAATGAAGATAGCTCGCCAGACAAACTAGTTTTTGTTTCCTTACTTACAATAAGTAAACAAAAACAAGGGGGCAGAGATAGGTCGAGCTAATCTCAAACACGATCGAACAAAGAGGAACCACACACGATCGGCTTCGCTCAAACACACGCAGGACGACCGGGGCCATTCGAAAAAAATTACAAGTAAGAATTCTAATTCAAAACATATCAATGCTTTCAACACTCAGACAAGATCGGATGAACAAAACGTCGAAAGCAATCATACACGTACTTGTAAAAATTGCATGCAAACATTCAAAGGCGATCGCATGTAAAGAGACAGTATGAAAAAAGGAGCATTTTATTCATAACACAAGTTTCATACATTACGAGGCCCGAAGGCATTACAAAAAGTACATGTTATAGAGGAAAACAAAAACGCCTCTCAAGGCCCCGCCGGCTGGCCATCGCCCTCGGGTTGCGGATCGGCTTGAGCTCCCCCATCGGCCTCGGGATGAATGAGTTTACCGGTATACCAACTCAAGTCGATCCTGAAGTGGACAAAGTCAAGGATCGGCAAGGAGAATTCTGGATGCAGAGGATGCTCGAGGACATAGGATTTGAAGCTCTCCATCAGGGGACCGATCTCGACCCCTGCCTTTTTAGCGGCTCGAACAGCGTCAGCATAGGCCAAGTAATAAGCGAACTCGCCGACGTGCTCAACGTTAAGGTAGAGATCGACCTCGATCGCCTTCAGCTGCCCCTTCAAATCCGCGGCCGTCTTCTCGGCCTCCGCCAGCTCGACCGCCTTGGCAGCATTCTCGCCCCTGGCCTTCTCCAGCTCCTTCTTCGCCGCCTCCAGCTCACCGCTGAGCCGATCCACCATCACCTTCAGCCCGGCCGCCTCCTCCTGCGAAGCCACGAGCTTCTGGCGGGTTTCCTTCTCCTTATCACGGGACCGGTCGGCAGCCTTCTTAGAGCGGCTCAGCTCCTGCTTCAATCGGTCCGCGTCCTGCTTAGCCCTTTTGGCCGTCTCCTCAAACTCCTTCTCCATAGACTTGATCCGGTTGGCATCCTCAATATTTTTGTTCCGGGCGGCCTCGAGGTCACTATGGAGACGAGCAGTGGAGGGTCGCCCCTCAAAATCCCTAGCAGCTTGGACGGCCATCGTCGCCGTCTGGAGAGCTAGGGCAACGGTCACCTGCATGGCGTCTCCAGATCGCCGACGAGCGATCGCATCATGATCGGTCGTCCAATCCTTGGGCAGAGAGGTGATAGCCTGGCGAACGTAAGCAGGGACTTCGAGGGACTGTTGCGGAGCCTTGCTCGACAGAAAGTCCAGCACCATGGGAGCAACGTCTGGGTCGGCAAGACGAACCCTGCAGCGCAAACCAAGGAAACCAAGGAGTTAGCCCATACCATGCTCAGAATGCCTAACTCAGAAAATTTTGACCCTTTCTTACCTATTGACCAGCTCGGGATCGCATCCGAAATAAGGCTTGCCCCGGGAGGTTTCCGCCTCGGCGATCGCCACCTTCTTCGCCGAGCTGCCAGATGACCGGGGGCCGGGGACCGTGGGCCTAGGGCCTGATCGCTCCATCATCGGGACGGCGGAGATAGGAGCCGCAACAACTGGAGGCTCAATAATTGATACATCCGCCTCAGAAATCGACGGGGACTCCTCCGACCTTCGCCTCTTGCGGCGCTGAAGCTGTTCCTCACCCTGAACCACCGGCTCGGCGACTGGCACCTCGGCAGGCCTCGTCACCGGAGCAGGGCGAGACGTCGTCACAGGAACGCGACCAGTCTGCTTGCCCAAGTGAAGGCGACTAAGAACTCCCGGGTTCGACATGGCTATCTCTGGCGGTGGCTCGGCAAAACGGGGAAAATAAACCTCTGTCAAAAAAGAGATACAAGCAAGTTAGACAAAACAAAACGACCTCCTGGAGACGATCGTCAAGCGAGGAAGCACCACTTAAGCTCATACCTGGAACTTTCAAGTGACGGGGATAGCAGAACAATCGAGCCCCCAACCGATGAGCTTCGGTACCTAGCGAACGAACGTCAATAAAGGAGTTCGGCAAGGCACGGATCCGCTCCCAAACGACCAAGAAATCGAATGTAAGGTCGCCGATCGTTGGAACGAGAGGTCCTGCAAAAAGAAAACAAAATTAGATCAGTCCAAGACAAGCTCAACCAAGGGGAGAGTTAAAATCCTTACTCGGATTCCTCTCCCGGAAAGTGGTGGGGATCTCCAACTCCTCGTTCGGCCTGTCACTCGATGCCGATCGCCACGCCCCGCCGACCCAGCACCATTTAGCGAGGTCACCCCTGGTCTTATTCGGCACGCCAAGGACCACTCTCCCGATTCGGCCTTGGATATGATTGCCGCCGATCGACCCTTTCTGCGCGGCCAGTTTGAACAGATAATTCATCTCCAGCGCAGTCAGGAGGTGAAACAACTGGTGACCGCCAAACAGGGTCAACGTGCAGATGATCTGCAGCCAAGCGTCCGGCGTCAGTTGAAGAGGCGCCAAATTCCAGGCGATCAGCAAGTAGGAGACGGCGAATGGCAGTGGGAATCGCAGACCCGCCTCCATAATCATCTCGCTGACGGCAACCATATCCTTGGGCAGTTGGTTGGCACGCTCATTCTCTGAGGGCACGTGCAAGGAAACGTCAGAGGGGATATGATATTTAGCCCTCCAACGGCTCAGGTCTTTCTTGGTCGCCGTACTCCGGACCTTCTCGAGAGTCCACGGAGACGGGACGGCGGCCTGAAAGACCGTCCGATTCACATGTTCGTAAGGGTGAGCGGCGGAGTAGGCTTCGAAATCGAATTCCATACAGGGTCCGGCGATCGCTTCCATCATCTGAGCAAAAGCCACGTAGGCGGGGCCGAATCTACTCTCTCGTTCCCAGGCCTCCCGCACCAAATCATCCTCATCCACCGGCGAGCCCCCCTGCTCCGCCGTCGCCGCCGTCCTCGCCACCTCGGCCTCGTTGAAAAGTTCTTCGAGTTCTGCGGGTGCAATCCCCGCTCGAATAGCTTCAATGGCCGTCTCTGTATCCACTCCAACGGGAATCTCCTCCCGTTCAGGCGACGCTGCGGCAGCGGAAGAACTTCCGGTCTCGAAGGTTTTGGATCCTCCCGACATATTAGAAAGTAAAGAGAGGGATAAGGTTAATTTTTTCTTACCTAGAGAAAAGAAGGAGATCGGCACAAAAAGCTCCAGAAATTTCTGCAGAATTTCGGCTATGGATACAAAAGACGCTTAAAAGGTGAAGGAGAAGAAGCACAGGCCCTTTTATAGATGGAGACGAGGGTCTAAATGCAAATAGGAGAAACCTCGGGGGCTGGATCGCAACCGTCACGTGGGGACGCATTAAATGCTGCCCTCGAATCCCGCATACGCGTCTTTTCGAGGGCATGCCAGCCGACAGGTCCGACAAACCGTCGGATTTCCCCCAACAGCGGCGCGACGCGTGTCCCTGCCGCTTTTGGAAAGCCCGCCTTCTTTTCCTGCTGCTCCCGACGCGAAAGAAGATCGTCCAGATTTGAATTCAGATCGGCTGATCGTTTAAACATTGGCGATCGCCAACAGTGCCACCTCACCCCGTGTTTTCAACATCGAGGCGAGCTGGGGGGCAATTGTTGTGCGGCGATTAATACGCCTCGATAGGCGATCGGAATCACAATCAGAGAAGCCAACCATGGAAGACTTACTCTGGACAAACGCCCAGAGTTCAGCACAATGCGGCGACTGTCTTTTGGTACCCAGCGATCGTCTTTTGATGTCTGACGATCGTCTTTAATGAGCGAACCAGATGCGATCATCTCGTGCCACGTATGGATCCGGCATCCGTCAAAGTCGTCGAAGACCGAATCTTGGATGGTGGCCCACGTGCGGATCTTTAAAGGATACCGACAGATAGGACTATTGACCCCAGCCTGTCACCTACCATACCTACCGACAAGGCCGCCGAAAGGTACAATGTGGGTCCTCCCCGGACAGCGACCCAAGACGCGTGCTGGCTTCCCATTGGTTCGCCCAGCTGGCCTCCAGCAGCAACCTCGGACCTCAAGGGAACAGGCCCACGTGACGGGACGATCGGCCGTCTTATTTTAATATAGAAAACGGCGGTCGCCCGCGATCGCCTGAGGAATCCCAGCTGCCTTGTCCCCTATAAATAGAGAACTCACTGCTATGGGAAAGGGGACGCGAATTCTACTACGAATTAAGTGCAAAATACACACCAAAGAGAGAATCAAAGGCTCTTTTGGCAACCACTAACACATTCATAGTGATATTCATACACATTCATCATATATCCCAAGCAAGAACTCACATATTTATCTATCTGGTTCTTCCGGCAATCTACGCGCTCTAAAGCCTAGATAACTAGAAGTCTTTACACTCCTTGTAAAACTCAAAATTCAGATTTTCATAATTTCTAATTAATTTGAATCCTAACCTAAGTTCTGATAAAAAAAAAAAAACTATTAAAAGATGTTTGAACTATACATTGTAACTTAAGTAATTTAAACACTTAACTTTGAATTCCCAAGAACATGTACACATTTTGTTATCATTCTTTTGGGCCAAGATAGATTACAAATTATAAGACATAAATACATGGGGCCTTAATACTTAAAAGTAACATGAAAAGCTAGGCTCACTCAACCTCCTGGAAATCACGAATTGCCTGGTCTAAGGAATCCCATGAATTTCAGTTCTAATTGATCCTTTCCTCCAATATAACTAGCTCCTCCCTATTATACCTCATCACACTATACGGTTTGTTCTCACCCAATTATTTTCACATACAAGAAAACCCTACAAAGTAACTTGGCGGCTGAAGCATATTCTCCCATCTTCTCCATTCGAATTTGGTGACAAAAGGGTGATAAAGTTGTGGTTTTGATCGTGTATAACCCTGGTTTGAAGAGGGTTGTGAATTGGCTTTGTTTTGGTTCGGACTTAGGGTCTTAGTTCTGCTTCTTTCCCTCCATTCGATCATTAAGAGGTACTCACATATAACTTTGTTCAATTCACTCTTGACATGTTCTTGAATGCATTTATTCCATATGTTGGTTGCTTGCTGATCGGTTCTAAAAGATACAAGGGTTATACGAATTTAAAACTTCACATAAATCATATTAGTTCACATAAAATGATGATTTGAAGGTTGCTGTAAATCAACCTATATTCTGGTCATGTTAACGTATGATAGGAGGATGGTGACCTGATTTTTTTTGACATAACAACCTAATAGATAACCCATATAAACCAGCCCTAAGAAAACTTATGAGCCTTTGAATTGTCATGTAATTGGATTTAAGAGGATTGAATGAATTAGGGTTTAAATAATTTCTGGAATTTGGACAGCAGGCATGCCTGAATTTGTAAACGTGATATATTATGATATATAATGGTTTAAATCTGCTTCTTTGCATGAAAACTTAGTTTAACGTCTTATGTAAGTTTTCCAATTGGTTTGAAGGGAATTGGAGTTGTATTGGGCATGCTTGTGAATTTTACGGGATGATATATCAAAACCTGAGTTTTAAGAATTTAAATTCAGCCCGGTTTCACAATTATTCCTTTGAAAACTATAAGGGTTTATTACTTGTCTCTTTACAGGAGTTATATTTCATATGTTTACTGAGTTCTGGAATTTTTGTGGATTTTTCCTGAATGAAATGATAGGCCGTTGAGGCGGATACTTTTTAGGTAACGCTGCTGGTCGGTTTTCTGAGTAGTCTGGGTTTGGGTAATTTTAATGTTAGCTTATACTAACTGTTAAATTTTGGAAAAATTCGTGTTGGTTCTAAAGACAGTCCAGTACATGTGAGAATTTTTATGAATTTTATTTTGGAGTTCTAGTATGGAATAAGGGATTTGGGGATTAAGGTTTGTTTCTGTTTCGACTGCATGCTGACCAAATTTTTGGATCGGTTTGTAAGGTTGATAAAAAAATAATACTAATGTGTTTTTCTGAGATTCTTGAGTCTAAACATAAGTACTAATTGCCTACCTTCTGGTAATATAAGTTTCATGGTCATTTGAGGTCAGGAGCTAAGCTTTTTGAATTTTATGGGATCGTGTGTCAAACCTGAGTTTTGGGAATGTAAAATCAGTTTGAGTATGGGATTTTTCATTTTCAAACCATGAATAGTTAAGGGCTCTCCTTTTGTAGGAGTGATATATGGTATATTTGTGACCTACTGGAATTTTTGTAAATTTTTATTAAGTGTTTAAATGGGTGAACCAAGGGCCAACTTTCAGGGTATTTCTGCAGTTTATTTTCTGGACAGGTCTGGGTAAATGATTTTTGTAAGGGTATATATACCTAGAAATAAATTCTGGGAAAATTCAAGTTGACTCTTAAGACATTGAAGTATCTCTGTGAATTTTTGAAAATTTTATCTTTGAGTTCTGATGTGGTTTAAAATTCGGCAAGGTTGTGACCTGTTGCGGTTAAAAACTGATAAAAAGGTTAAAAGGCTAAATAAGGGTTAAGTTGTGTATAACTAAAGGGTTTGACTTGTGAAACCATGTAAACTTTATAATACTTACACTTTATATCTTAATTTTATAATAATTGCACTATAAACCCTAAACTTGTTATATTTACATAATCAACCCTAAAACATATTTAACTATCATAGTAAACCCTAATCTTACACATTCGTTACTTTGAACACTTAACTTATCCAAATGTTAATTATAGTCATGGATGACTAATATTTCTGAATCAGTAAACTTACTTAATATAGAAACCTACTAGATTTGGAAAGCTGCTAAATATGGAAAGTTTCTAAAAAAAATGGAAAGGTAGCTAAAAGAGGTAACTTATGTGAAATGAACTCGTCTTGATTCGTATCCATTTTTTTAGGTCGGTGAAGCGGGAGTGATCCATTTCTCTCTTTGATTGTTTTGTGACCTTGCTCTGTGTTGGACTAAGGTACAGATATTCTACCTCTTTCAGTAAGAGGCTCCTTTTCTCTCTCATGACTCGTGATCTTGATATTTGTTCATATTAGGATTTCCCAAAGCCATTGCTATATTCCCTTGTGTTTGATTCGATCATTTGATTCCTTTGATATGGAACTGTGGTTATGTGATTGTGATTTGGCACTTATACCTTGAATTGAACCTTGATTGCATGATCCTTCAGTATTTACCCAGGTATTACTTGTTGTGGAGTAGCCACAACCATAGCATTGATGCACCAATGTTATGTACTCTAGTGGGGTTGGAGAGATGTCCCCCACCATCCCTACTTGATTATCGACTACTGCTATGAATATGACTTGTTTACAGGGGCGTATGGATGCATCCTAGATTTGTCTTGCTTGATACTTGCTTGGGCTACGACCATTATGTTATGACTTGGACTACATTATATATATTACTTGGTGATTGGGCTTGCGTGCAATGCGACCCTTCACAGCTTGGGAGTTGATCACTCCAACTTGGGTTACTTGACTTGGTTACTTGGATACTTGCTTGGGCCTGGGGTTTAAATACTGAAATCTTTGAAACTTGTTAATTCTTGATATTTCGACTTGATAATCCTTGATATTTAACTTGGTAACTTTTTCCTACTTAACCTTCATAACCTTTTGAATTCCCATTGACACCATATGTAATCTATCTTCTTGTTTCTTCGACTATTCATTATATCTTGTTTGCTTGTTACCTACATATCTGTTCACTGAGCTTTTTATGCTCAGCCGCGTTTCTTTTCCGTGCGGCAGGTACTTAAGCTAGGAGCGGGGTTTAGCTTTGGGGATGAGAGCGTGTGGACCTACCCTATAGTTTCTTTGAATAATGAACTTTGTTTCATTTATCGTATTTCCGGATTTTAGACATTTGTATTTGTACCTTACTTTGATTGGATTTGGGGACACTTGGATGTCATTTAGTCCCCTTTGATACTCTTTGATGTTTATTTTAAGACTTCCACTGCTTGGTTTGGACTTGTGTGTATCTGATGTGAAACCATATTGTAATGTTTCTACCCTTGCCGGGTTGGGGCATTACAATTTATGGTATCGGAGCGCAGGGTTTGGATCTTTACGGCTTAGGCCTTGACCTGTGAGGATTTGGGTAGACACTAGGCTTTCGTTTCGTCCTTCTTTTCCGTGTTCATATTCGTTTGTTTTTCGCTAACAGTTTGATATCGTTTTAGATGGTGAACACTCGAAGTGATGACGCTAACCCTCCCAACATTGAAGAGATTGTTGCTCAATCCGTTGCTGCTGCTATTCAGAATTTGCGTAATGAGCGTCGTGATGGGGATGGAAACAGCAACGAGGGCATTCATGTGTGGCTTGAACGTTTCAACAAACTGAAGCTCAATCCCTTCTTGTCAGCTACCACTCCGACTGAAGCGGGTGATTGGATTACCCATTGTGAGAAGTTGTTTCAGGTGATTGGTTGTCCTGATGGGGTGAAAGCTCGTTTAGCAGCTTTCAAGTTTGATGGTGACGCCCTCAACTGGTGGACGTCGTATGTTCAGGCGAAGGGTGCTGGTTTTGTTGAGACATGTATTTGGGCGGCGTTTCGGGAGGCCTTCTACAAGAGGTTCATCCCTCTATCGGAACAGCAGCGATACGAGAGATAGTATGGTACCATTTATCAGTTGGATCGAGAGAATGCGGCAGAGTATATGGAGCGTTTTCTCAGGTTGGCTAGCTTCGTAGGGCCTACTGTGTCAGGGGATGCAAACAGCGTGCTCGTCACTATAAGTGGGGTTTGAAGCGTTGGATACTTGAACGTATTGTTAATACGGATTATGCTGATGTGTCGATGGTTTGTGATGCGGCACGAAACATTGAGCTGTTGTATGAGGGTGGAACGTCCAATAAACGGACTCGTGATGGTGAGAGAATTCACCTGGTCTTCGGGGCTTCGGTCAAGATTACCGGGTTCTCACCATCGGGTCGTTTCGAGCAGAGTTTTGATCACCGTGGTCGCTCGACCGCCCGCATGAGCACAGGGACAGCTTTAACCGGGGCATGATCATGGTCGATGATGTAGAGGGGTTCGGATTACGTGTCTTCCGGTAGACAGGTGACAGTGTCCGGAAACACCAACCAGAGGCGCTTTCTAGTGGGTAACCAAAGATAACAGTATTCGGGTTCGGATTCTCGCACAAGAAAGCATCGTCGAAACTCCTTGGGTCACAGAGGTATGTCGAAAATTTGCCACCCCCACCTACTTGCCCATCTTGTGGTAAGATACACTGGGACTTGCCGCAAAGCACGGAGCTTGTTATGAGTGCGGATCCACCGAGCATCGGGTGAAGGATTGCTCAAGAAAACCGGCATTGTTCTTTTAGGCTTTTCTCACCATCTACTTCCACAGCCGTGTTCACTCCTTACTCGCGAAAGCAGGATAAGCCTTCAGGTACTATTTCGGGTTTTGTGCATATTGGTGATTTTACCGCATTTGTTTTGTTTGATACTGGCGCAACTCATTCGATTATATCTATCACTTGCTCTAAGAAATTGAAATTAACCCCAACACCATTAATGAATCCCTTATCAATCTCTACGCCGATGAAAAATAACGTTATCATTGATCATGAGTTTATTTATTGTCCGCTACGTTTTGATGATCGTATCCGTCCGGCTAATCTTCTTCCGCTTGACATGTGTGATTTTGATTTGATTATTGGCATGGATTGGTTGTCTACTCATCGAGCCATTATTGACTGTCATGCGCGAAAGGTTATATTTGGCGATTTGTGTGAGCCTGAATTTGTGTACTCTGGTTCTCAACCACTTCGATCTGTTAAGATCATATCTGCTTTGAAAGCGCGTACTTTGATATCCCATGGTTGTGCGGGTTTTATTGCTTCTATTCAGGACACTTCGATGGAGAGTCCTACTATCGATAGTATTCGTGTGGTCCGTGATTTTGCTGATGTGTTTCCGGATGAACTTCCGGGCCTTCCTCCTAATCGTGACATAGAATTTGGTATTGACTTAATTCCGGGTGCAGAACCCATCTCTAAGGCTCCCTATCGTATGGCTCCTACCGAATTGAAGGAGTTGAAAGATCAACTACAGGAACTCCTTGAGAGTGGATTCATTCGTCCGAGTGTATCCCCGTGGGGAGCACCTGTCCTTTTTGTAAAGAAGAAAGATGGTAGTATGAGGTTGTGTATAGACTACCGGGAGTTGAACCGCATTACTATTCGTAATCGTTATCCTTTGCCTCGTATTGACGATTTGTTTGACCAGCTCCAAGGGGCTAAATGTTTTTCTAAAATTGACCTTCGGTCCGGTTATCATCAGCTTCGTGTTAAAGAGCAGGATATTCCTAAGACTGCTTTTCGAACACGCTATGGGCACTATGAGTTCTTGGTTATGCCTTCCGGACTCACTAATGCTCCGGCAGTGTTCATGGATCTTATGAACCGTGTATTCAGCTCCTTTCTTGATAAATTTGTGATCGTATTCATTGACGACATTTTGGTCTATTTGAAGTCTGAGGAGGAGCACGAACAGCATCTTAGTACGGTTTTGCAGATTTTAAGACAGGAGAAGTTGTATGCTAAATTCTCCAAGTGTGAGTTCTGGCTTCGTCGAGTTGCCTTCCTTGGTCATGTTGTATGTAACACCCCAAACCAGGCGGATATTACAGTGCCGTGGACCCCCGACTGGGACCCACCAGGCGAATGAAAAAGGATGAATTACACAGGGTAAATGTAGTACCGAACCACATTATAACATCAATTACTCCGATTAGGAGTTTCATACAACACACCCAGGATAATATAGAATACATGTGTATCTTGTATGACGATAAAATACACGACACTGAATGAAATGAGTATTCGAACGGAATGTCTGCAGCGGAATAAGTAAAGAAAACATAAATGACTGAATAAATGACTGAAAGGACTGGGGCCCCCTTCTAGTATCACTGGGACTCCCCGCCGTCAACGTGCTCTCCCTGCGCCTTTGCCTTGCCATGACCTGAAAAACAATATCCCCAAACGGGGTCAGTTATACAGAAAAACAATTCTCAAGGGTTGAAAATACACAAACATGATACATCTGAAGTTATGAAATATCCTTAGTTATGGATTACGCTGAATAGGAGTATCATAGTACGCCCGTAGTGTTCTGTGCGAGTGTACAAGACGAATGACCGGACACACCCGTCCTTGTACCTAATTAGTCTCACGGTGTAACGCTTTCCCGTGTGCACAGTCCAATGTATCGGTGAACCCAATACATAACCACCGTGTGCCCGACTAAAAATTCCACACAACCACACCCGGCCACGCAATATGAACCTAGAAGGTCATATGAACGAGAATGACCATAATGAATATCAATGAATAATAATTAGACAAGGCCAAGATGACTCACCGATATGAAAGTAAATAGTGACGTGATTGATAATCCAATGGAATGATTTGGAACCGTCGTTCCTCGTGAATGAAATGATTATTCGACAATTACAGGTCTCAAAATGATTAATATTATGATGAATGAATTATGATTATGAGTAATCAACAACAAAAAGGAATGAATATCCTTTTAACCGAGTAAGAATCAACTTACACAATACCGACGACAAAGTCCTTCCACGAACAACGTCCTAAATGAAGTGTCGGTCGCTCGAACAACCTTAATTCAATACAATTACCAACAATCCGATCAATAAACGAATTAAACACGAATGTAACGAACTCAAAACGTCGATACGATTAAACCAAGTTCATTGGGGCATTATATCGAACACTTTGAGGCCAACTTCGATTGATTACAACTAAACCTCAACAATACCAACCTCAAATCCCCAAGAAGTGTTTCAAATCAACAAAACATCTCCAATACGATCAATAATCCGTTATGAATATCCAAAAACGTGATTATAACAACAATTAATCGAAAATCCCCAAATCCAACTCGATATTCAAAGTGTTCTTGAATAATCCCTCAATAATCCAATGAATCCTTATACAAACTCATAATCATATACATAACCCTTCATATAACATGATTATAACGTCCAAAAACATCATATCTCAACACAAAATCGAAATCCAAGGCGTTGAAGAAATTACCTCTTGAAGATCCAACCACTTCGATCCGATGAACACGAGTTAAAACGAGTATCCAAGCTTCCCAAAGGAATGAAGATGATGAAGATTACACACTCAAGTGATTGATGATGATAAAATCTCTCTCTCAACCCTCTCTCTCGGATGAAGAAGGAAAAATGAAAAAGTGAGGAGAAATGACCCGGCCAAGTCCTTAACATCGCCGGGTTACGGCCGTAACTCGGCCCTCTTACGGCCATAACTTTCCAAGTCAACGGCCTTACGGCCGTAACCGGCCAACTCGTACGGCCGTAACTCGGCTTCGTCCGAAAGCCTGCCGACAGACTTACGGCCGTAACCGCTCCTAAGTTACGAGCGTAACCCGCCTTCGTCAAAAACATCCGTCGACACCCTTACGGCCGTAACCGCACACCTTACGGCCGTAACTCAGATGATACGGCCGTATCCGGCCAAACTTACGGGCGTAAGCCCTCTTCGTCGAAAACGACTGTGCACCTTGCTCGCCGCAGACGGCCAGAATCCGCCAAGCCTTACGGCCGTACCTTCCTCGACTTACTACGGCCGTATGCCGCAACCCTTACGGCCGTAAGTCACCCTTGGTCGACAACACCCAAAATTTACGAACACCACTTACGGCCGTATCTCACCTTCCTTACGGCCGTAACTCGCCTTCGCCAAAAATGTCTCTAGCTCGCTGACGCCAGACGGCCAGAATCGCCACTTTACGGCCGCACTCGCCAACTTACGGCCGCACCACAAGACCTTACGGCCGTAAGTCCCTTTCGCCCAAATGGCCTCGAAAACACGAACCCTTGTTACGGCCGTAACCCAAAGTCCTTACGGCCGTAACTCGAAGGCCGCCAAGTTGAAAAATCCGATAACTCCGATTCCTCGCTACGACTGATGAATGATCCGACATAACATACGAATGTGAAAATGAACAAGTCTAAAACAAGCCACAGATGATGCTCCCAGTATACGACTACCAATCACGATGAAAATAATAATACTCCCGTCGGTCTCTAAACGGAGATGACATGCCGATCGGTAACTGATATTCGATTACAACATGCCAACAGTGAACACAAATGAATGAATCAAGAATGATGGGTGATTATTAACGAGTGAGAATTACTGAGTGACAATTACAGACTGATAATTACTGAATGAAAATGAATGAATTACAACCGGGTATTACATACTCCCCCCCTTAAAAAGAGTTTCGTCCCCGAAACTAAGGGTCAAATAACTCGGGATAACTCTCCTGCATTTTCTCCTCGGCTTCCCAAGTGGCCTCTTCGACTCCGTGTCTAGACCACTGAATCTTGACCAAAGGGATCGTCTTGTTCCTCAACTGTTTGATTCGCCGCTCTAACACTCGTACAGGACGCTCCTCGTACGAATGATCATCTGCGATCTCGATTTCGTCGAACTGAAGTATGTGACTCGGGTCGGCAACATACTTCCTCAACTGAGAGACGTGAAACACATTATGAATCCTGCTCAAATCCGGAGGTAAAGCCACTCGATAAGCTAACTCGCCTACTCGATCCAAAATTTCAAACGGTCCAATGAATCTCGGACTCAACTTCCCCCGTTTTCCGAAACGGAAAATACCTCGACTCGGGGATACCTTGACCAAAACGTGGTCACCCGTCTCGAACTCTAGTGGTCGACGACGATTATTTGCATAGGAGTTCACGACTCGAAATGCCAACATACGACTCCTGATTAAAGCTACCTTCTCCCGGGCGGCTATAAGCATATCGGGCTCGGTGCCGATTGATTCTGACAAGTCATCCCAACACAAAGGAGACCGACACCGACGACCGTACAAGGCCTCGTAAGGTGCCATCTTAATGGAAGCATGCCAGCTATTATTATACGTGAACTCGATCAATGGTAGTTGGGCTTCCCAATCGCCCTTCCAATCGAGGACGCATGCCCTCAACATGTCCTCTAATGTCTGAATAGTCCTCTCTGATTGTCCGTCGGACTGAGGATGAAAGGCGGTACTGAGATTGAGCTGAGTTCCCATAGCACGATGAACTGATTTCCAAAAATGAGACACAAATCGTCCGTCACGATCGGAAACGATACTCCTAGGAGTACCGTGCAGTCTCACTATCTCCTTGATGAACAACTGAGCCAGTCTCTCGGGACCCCACATATCCTTGATCTCAAGGAAATGAGCTGATTTTGTTAAGCGGTCCACAATCACCCAGATCGTATTCATGCCACGACGACTTGTCGGCAAGCTCGTGATGAAATCCATAGAAATGTCTTCCCACTTCCACTCTGGAATAGGGAGAGGTTTCAGCATACCCGCCGGTCGCTGATGCTCAATCTTAACTTGTTGACAGGTTAAGCATCTCGAAACATTTTCTGCGACTTCTCGCTTCATATTACTCCACCAGTAATTTTGTTTCAAGTCCTTGTACATCTTGCTAGACCCCGGATGAACAGAATAAGGGGTAGCATGAGCTTCTTTCAAAATCGAGTTTTTCAACTCGTCATTCACGGCACGCACAACCGATTCTTAAATCTCAAAAGTCCATCCTCGTGGACCACGAATCCAGGGGCTTTCCCCTGAACCACATCCTCACGGATGCGCAATAATGAAGGGTCTGAACTCTGATTCTCTCGGATTACCTCCTCAAGTGACGATGAAATATCTAACATACAAAGCTGTCCCTGAACTCGCTGAAGCCAGACCTCGATCTCGAGTCTAACGAATTCCTCGCCAAGCTCCTTCGAATCGCCGACGAGCAAGCATCTGCTCCTGAACGGACTTACGACTCAAGGCATCGGCGACAACGTTCGCCTTGCCCGGGTGGTAAAGGATCTCTATATCATAATCTTTGATTAATTCCAACCACCGTCTCTGTCGCATATTTAACTCCTTCTGAGTAAATATATACTTTAAATTCTTATGATCGGTGAATATCTGACAGGTAACACCATAAAGATAATGACGCCAAATCTTCAAAGCGAACACCACGGCTGCTAGTTCCAGGTCGTGTGTCGGATAATTAACCTCGTAAGGTCTCAATTGCCGTGAAGCATAGGCAATAACCTTTCCATTCTGCATGAGCACACATCCGAGACCCTGTCCGGACGCATCACTATAAACCACAAATCCCTCCGTCCCCTGCGGCAACGAAAGTATAGGTGCTGACATTAACCGGCTCTTGAGTTCCTCAAAACTCCGCTGACACGCGTCGGACCACGTGTATTTCTTATCCTTTCGCAAAAGGTTCGTCAATGGTTGAGCAATTTTGGAAAATCCTTCCACAAATCGCCGATAATAACCCGCTAATCCGAGGAAACTCCGGATTTCCTTAACATTCTTCGGAGGTAGCCAATCTCGAATAGCCTCCGTCTTCTGAGGATCGAAACGAACTCCGTCTGAAGAAATTACGTGTCCGAGAAACGTCACTTCGGACATCCAGGACTCACATTTGGAAAACTTTCCAAAAAGTTGCTCTCGTCTCAACACTTCGAGAACCTGATGAAGATGAACCTCGTGATCCTCTCGGCTACGAGAATAAATCAAAATATCGTCGATGAAGACAACAACAAACTGATCCAAAAAGTCTATGAAAACCCGATTCATTAATTCCATGAATACCGCAGGTGCATTAGTTAGCCCGAACGGCATAACTACGAACTCATAATGACCATAGCGTGTTCGAAACGCCGTCCTCGCGATATCCGACTCTCGAATCCGCAACTGGTGATATCCAGATCTTAAGTCGATCTTGGAAAATACTGAAGCTCCCTGAAGTTGATCAAAAAGATCATCAATACGGGGTAAGGGATACTTATTCTTGATTGTCACTCTGTTCAACTCCCGATAATCAATACACAAACGAAATGATCCATCCTTCTTCTTGACAAACAACACGGGTGCTCCCCACGGAGACACACTCGGTCGGATATAACCCTTCTCGAACAACTCCTCAAGTTGGTTCTTTAATTCCTGCATTTCGGTCGGAGCCATCCGGTACGGTGCCTTTGATATCGGAGACGTACCAGGCTCTAACTCAATCGTGAATTCCACATCTCTCTGTGGAGGCAAACCAGGTAACTCGTCTGGAAAAACGTCGGCATACTCCCTCACTACTGGAATATCCGTCAACAATACTGATAATTTCTCGGTTTTGGTCATATAGCACCAATAACCAACACATCCCTGACTGAGTAATCGTACTGCTTTCATCAAATTAATGACCTTACTGTAGCAATGGGATTACCTCCAAACACACATTCAAACCCATCGTCGCAATGATAGTGATCATACGCTTACGGACACTAATGGTGGCATCATGACGATCCATCCAATCAATACCCAAGATGACGTCGCCTCGGCAAATCTACTACGATTAGGTCCGCCGGCCATACACGACCATGAAACCGAATCGACAATTCAATCTCACGACACGATAATTCGTCTACCATCGTGTAGGCCGATGACATAAGGCTCACAACTAGTAGCACTACCTGCACGTAGTCTACTCAAACATGACTTAAATGAATGAATGCGATGCACCAAGATCAAAAAGGGTACACACAGTTGAGATAGAATATCGAGTGTACCGAGATCATTCGGGCCTCGGGATCATCGGTCTTCTTCATCTCATAAATCCGGGCTTGCTAGTCCCAGACCGGACGCTCCCGTCTGCTGGCTATAGGCTCCACCTTTAGTCGCTCCGTCGTTTTAAACGACGCCGATTGAGTGGCCC
The DNA here is from genome assembly GCA_033398695.1 of Orobanche coerulescens. Classification (NCBI taxonomy): domain Eukaryota; kingdom Viridiplantae; phylum Streptophyta; class Magnoliopsida; order Lamiales; family Orobanchaceae; genus Orobanche; species Orobanche coerulescens. Next base: position 153,836,422 of record CM065803.1, read on the forward strand.
GATTCGAACGGCTAATCGCTTCGGGGCTTGAGATGACGTCCGAGTAGGTTTGGAGTCCCTACGGCAAAACGGGCCTTATGCCCAGCAATCCCACAATTATGACATGTGATAGTCTGTCTCGGACACTTGGTACCGAGATGACCAAGGTCCCCACGCTAAACAGGTGATGGCCGAACCGGCCGCCGAGACCGAGATTCCGCGGGTTTAGACGACACAGTGAGGTCGCTCGTAAAAGCAGAGCCCGCACGGGGTTTCTTGAAGGTTGTCTCGACCGCCTTGATCAAGTTACGATTCTTCGATTTCTTGCTAGCAGACGAAGGTTGCCGCTTAGCAATCTCTTTAGCAGTAAGCTCATAGGTGAGAGCTTTCTCGATGAATTCGCCAACGTGGTGCAATTATGATTAAGCAACTGTAGTCTCATACGGGGTTTCACCTCTTCTGAAATACTTAATCTTATCCGCCTCGGAATGAATGATAGATGAGGCGAATGGAAGAAGTTCCCGAAATTTCTCGGCAATGGCGAGAACATCCTCGTCCGATGAGGGTCGGGAGTGAGTAATTCGACAGCTTGGCCTCTCGAGTGGGGCCGGATAATACCTCTCCATCATGAGAGTTTTGAACCGATCCCATGTACATGATCCTTCGGGCTTCAACGACAACCACCAAGAATGAGCGCTCTTACCTGTAGTAAGCCGCAAGAAACTTTGTGTCCTTCGGGACACTCCACCATAGCAAACAACTTCTCCAAAAGTTCGAGCCAATGAATAATATCTCACGGCTGCAGAGCCCTCGAAAGTCGGTGGCCTTCGGCGAGAGATGTCGCCGATGATATTGCTCACATTCCTCTCTTGCCTCCGAGGTGGCGGCGGAGGAGCTGTTGATTTTGAGTAGTGGAGTTATGCATCGTCTCCATCACCGTGCCATCCGAGTCATTTGGGCCATCATGCCCCGCATAAAGCGAGTGGGTCAACCGGACACCTTCGATTGAGCCATGTCCTGCACGACTCCCGAAAGTGAATGATCGCGACAGTGGATCGAGTGGCGGCTGCCGCTCGATGAATTAGCATTATTCCTCGCGTTTGCACGTGTATTCACACGAGCTCTCGGGATTCGGCCCGCTCCACGGCCTCGTCCTCCACGTCCTCTTCTTGCCCTCTCCATACTGAAGTAGGAAAGTCACATGATGATTATATTTCCCGCATGAATATCATGTTATGATTATGACATGAGATGATGAAAATGAGCATATGCGCTCTAACACAGTGATTACATGAATGATTAACTGAGATGACATGATTATCTTGAACAAGTTAACATAATTGATGATTTGATCTTCCTGATCAACAACTGAATAATGAAATGAATTAAGTGATTAATGAGTTAACATGATCGTCCTGATCATAATGAATGGTGATGTTTGAGGATTGTTAAATGATGAATGATGAATGAATGACTATTGCCAGAAATTATACCATGGCGTTAGAAATCTTACAGTTCTTACGGTCTGATTGGCTCGGCATTTGGACAGGTCACACGTGACGCGAAAGTCCAATGATACTAGTCTGATGACGATGATTTCAAATGAGACACGACTCGGAAGGTAGTATTCAAAACCACGCTCCGATACCAACTCTGTAACACCCCAAACCAAAGGATATTACAAGGTTGTGGACCCCGATCGGGACCCACCAAAGCGAATGAAAAAGGATGAATTACACAGGGTAAATGTAGTACCGAACCACATTATAACATCAATTACTCTGATTAGGAGTTTCATACAACACACCCAGGATAATATAGAATACATGTGTATCTTATATGACGATAAAATACACGACACTGAATGAAATGAGTATTCGAACGGAATGTCTGCAGCGGAATAAATAAAGAAAACATAAATGACTGAATAAATGACTGAAAGGACTGGGGCCCCCTTCTAGTATCACTGGGACTCCCCGCCGTCAACGTGCTCTCCCTGCGCCTTTACCTTGCCATGACCTGAAAAACAACATCCCCAAACGGGGTCAGTTATACAGAACAACAATCCTCAAGGGTTGAAAATACACAAACATGATACATCTGAAGTTATGAAATATCCTTAGTTATGGATTACGCTGAAGAGGAGTATCATAGTACGCCCGTAGTGTTCTGTGCGAGTGTACAAGACGAATGACCGGACACACCCGTCCTTGTACCTAATTAGTCTCACGGTGTAACGCTTTCCCGTGTGCACAGTCCAATGTATCGGTGAACCCAATACATAACCACCGTGTGCCCGACTAAAAATTCCACACAACCACACCCGGCCACGCAATATGAACCCAGAAGGTCATATGAACGAGAATGACCATAATGAATATCAATGAATAATAATTAGACAAGGCCAAGATGACTCACCGATATGAAAGTAAATAGTGACGTGATTGATAATCCAATGGAATGATTTGGAACCGCTGCTCGTGAATGAAATGATTATTCGACAATTACAGGTCTCAAAATGATTAATATTATGATGAATGAATTATGATTATGAGTAATCAACAACAAAAAGGAATGAATATCCTTTTAACCGAGTAAAAATCAACTTACACAATACCGATGACAAAGTCCTTCCACGAACAACGTCCTAAATGAAGTGTCGGTCGCTCGAACAACCTTAATTCAATACAATTACCAACAATCCGATCAATAAACAAATTAAACACGAATGTAACGAACTCAAAATGTCGATACGATTAAACCAAGTTCATTGGGGCATTATATCGAACACTTTGAGGCCAACTTCGATTGATTACAACTAAACCTCAACAATACCAACCTCAAATCCCCAAGAAGTGTTTCAAATCAACAAAACATCTCCAATACGATCAATAATCTGTTATGAATATCCAAAAACGTGATTATAACAACAATTAATCGAAAATCCCCAAATCCAACTCGATATTCAAAGTGTTCTTGAATAATCCCTCAATAATCCAATGAATCCTTATACAAACTCATAATCATATACATAACCCTTCATATAACATGATTATAATGTCCAAAAACATCATATCTCAACACAAAATCGAAATCCAAGGCGTTGAAGAAATTACCTCTTGAAGATCCAACCACTTCGATCCGATGAACACGAGTTAAAACGAGTATCCAAGCTTCCCAAAGGAATGAAGATGATGAAGATTACACACTCAAGTGATTGATGATGATAAAATCTCTCTCTCAACCCTCTCTCTCGGATGAAGAAGGAAAAATGAAAAAGTGAGGAGAAATGACCCGGCCAAGTCCTTAAATACTGCCGGAAGTTACGGCCGTAACTCGGCCCTCTTACGGCCGTAACTTTCCAAGTCAACGGCCTTACGGCCGTGAATCGCCAACTCAGACGGCCGTAGAATCGCTTCGTCCAAAGCTCGCTGACAGACTTACGGCCAGAATCGCCTCGAGTTACGGCGTAACCCGCCTTCGTCAAAAACATCCGTCGACACACTTACGGCCGTAACCGCACACATTACGGCCGTAACTAGGATGATACGGCCGTATCCGCCAAACTTACGGCGTAAGCCCTCTTCGCCGAAAACAACCGTGCACCTTGCTCGCTACAGACGGCCAGAATCGCCAAGCCTTACGGCCATACCTTCCTCGACTTACGGCTGTATGCCGCAACCCTTACGGCCGTAAGTCACCCTTGGTCGACAACACCCAAAATTTACGAACACCACTTACGGCCGTATCTCACCTTCCTTACGGCCGTAACTCGCCTTCGGCCAAAAATGTCTCGGTAGCCTGCTGGACGCGTACGGCCGTAACCGGACAGCCTTACGGCCGTACCTGCTCAAATTACGGCCGTACCACAAGACCTTACGGCCATAAGTCCCTTTCGTCCAAATGGCCTGAAAACACGAACCCTTGTTACGGCCGTAACCCAAAGTCCTTACGGCCGTAACTCGATGCTGGCCAAGTTGAAAAATCCGATAACTCCGATTCCTCGCTACGACTGATGAATGATCCGACATAACATACGAATGTGAAAATGAACAAGTCTAAAACAAGCCACAGATGATGCTCCCAGTATACGACTACCAATCACGATGAAAATAATAATACTCCCGTCGGTCTCTAAACGGAGATGACATGCCGATCGGTAACTGATTTTCGATTACAACATGCCAACAGTGAACACAAATGAATGAATCAAGAATGATGAGTGATTATTAACGAGTGAGAATTACTGAGTGACAATTACAGACTGATAATTACTGAATGAAAATGAATGAATTACAACCGGGTATTACATTGTATATGCTGGTGGCATTACTATGGACCCGACAAAGGTTGAGGCCATCACTAAATGGCCAAGACCTACTACGGTGACTGAGATCAGGAGTTTTCTTGGTTTGCCCGGTTACTATCGGAGGTTTGTCAAGGGATTCTCCCAACTTGCCTCACCTTTGACTAAGTTGATGAGGAAGGGGTTGAAATTTGAGTGGACCGATGAGCAGGAGGAGAGTTTTGAGACCTTGAAGCAGAAACTTGTGTCGGCTCCTATTTTGACACTTCCATCTGGTACAGGCGGATATCAGATTTATAGTGATGCTTCCAAGAGGGGGTTAGGTTGTGTTTTGATGCAGCACGGGAAGGTGATCGCGTATGCCTCCCGCCAGTTGAAACCTTATGAGGTGAATTACCCTACGCATGACTTAGAATTAGCTGCAGTTGTCTTTGCTCTTAAGATCTGGCGACATTATCTGTATGGGGACTCTGTTGATATCTTCACTGATCATAAGAGTCTCAAATACATATTTACCCAGAAGGAGTTGAATATGAGACAGCGTAGATGGTTGGAGTTACTCAAGGACTATGACACCAACATTCAGTATCACCCGGGAAAGGCTAATGTAGTTGCTGATGCTCTTAGTCATAAGTCGGGTATGGTGGCTAGTCTGAAATTTGAGCCTAAGATTTTGCATGATCTTGAACTCATGGAGGTGGAGTTTTGTTTGCCTGGACGCGATGGTTATTGGGCTAGTTTGAAAGTTGAGTCTAACTTGATCTTGAAGATTAAGGAAGCTCAGCGTGATGATGGTGAGTTATGGGCCATTGTTCAGAATGTTGAAGAAGGGAAACAGTCTGAGTTTCGAGTTGATGATGATGGTATTGTTTGGTTAGGAGATCGCCTTTGTGTCTCGAGTGATCCCGAACTTCGTGAGACAGTTATGTCAGAAGCTCACAGTTCTCCCTTCACCATACATCCGGGGTCTACTAAAATGTACCGGGATTTGAAACAGCACTTCTGGTGGAGTGGGATGAAGCAAGATGTAGCGTCGTTTGTTGCTAGGTGTTTGACTTGCCAGCAGGTAAAAATTGAACACCAAAGAGCTAGTGGTCTTTTACAGCCGTTGGGGATTCCTCAGTGGAAGTGGGAAGAGATAACGATGGACTTTGTTATGGGTTTACCAGTTACACGTAAAGGACATGATGCGATTTGGGTGGTCATTGATCGGCTAACTAAGTCAGCTCATTTCCTACCGATCAAGAAACGTTATGGTGTAGCGAAGTTGGCGGAAATTTTCCAACAAGAGATTGTTAGATTACATGGCACACCGGTTTCGATTGTTTCTGATAGAGATCCGAGGTTTACTTCGCGTTTTTGGAAGATGTTACATAAGGCTTGGGGTTCTCGCCTTAAGTTCAGTACCGCTTTTCACCCATGCACGGATGGTCAATCGGAGAGGACTATCCAAACGTTGGAAGACATGTTACGAGCTTGTGCACTTGATCGACCGTGATTGGGACGAGTACTTATGTTTAGTTGAGTTCGCGTATAACAACAGTTGGCATGCTAGTATTCGGATGGCACCTTACGAGATGTTATATGGGCGCAAGTGTAGGTCACCTACTATGTGGGATGAAGTAGGCGAACGGATTATTGAGGGTCCTGAGATGATAGAAATTACCAACGAGAAGGTGAATATTGCTAAAGAGAGGCTTAAGGAAGCCAGGTCTAGACAGAAGAGTTATGCCGACAAGCATCGACGCAAATTAGAGTTTCAGGTTGGCGACCGAGTATTTTTGAAGGTGTCTCCTTTTCGCGGCGTCAAACGTTTTGGTATTAAGGGCAAATTGAGTCCTCGTTTTATTAGTCCTTTCGAGATTTTGGAACGTGTTGGCGAGGTGTCTTATCGTTTGGCCCTTCCACCTCAGCTTGCTCATGTGCATAACGTTTTTCACGTATCTCTTTTGCGGTGGTACAACTATCATCCTTTACATGTGGTGTCATATCCTTTGGATCAGATTCAACCAGACATGTCACTTCCGGAAGAACCGGAAGCCATTCTTGATAGACAGGAGAGAGTCATGAGAAATAAAGTCACTCATTTTGTTAAAATCCTCTGGAAGAATCACCCAGCTCGCGAGGCTACCTGGGAAACCAAGGAATCTATGCGAGCCAATTATCCTCATTTCTTTTCGTAGTCTGGTATGTCTTCATTCCGTTTTCATTTCAATTTTGCGGACGAAATTTTCTTTCTAGAGGGGAAGAGTTGTAAAACTCAAAATTCAGATTTTCATAATTTCTAATTAATTTGAATCCTAACCTAAGTTCTGATAAAAAAAAAAGAAAAAAAAACTATTAAAAGATGTTTGAACTATACATTGTAACTTAAGTAATTTAAACACTTAACTTTGAATTCCCAAGAACATGTACACGTTTTGTTATCATTCTTTTGGGCCAAGATAGATTACAAATTATAAGACATAAATACATGGGGCCTTAATACTTAAAAGTAACATGAAAAGCTAGGCCCACTCAACCTCCTGGAAATCACGAATTGCCTAGTCTAAGGAATCCCATGAATTTCGGTTCTAATTGATCCTTTCCTCCAATATAACAAGCTCCTCCCTATTATACCTCATCACACTATACGGTTTCTTCTCACCCAATTATTTTCACATACAAGAAAACCCTACAAAGTAACTTGGCGGCTGAAGCATATTCTCCCATCTTCTCCATTCGAATTTGGTGACAAAAGGGTGATAAAGTTGTGGTTTTGATCGTGTATAACCCTAGTTTGAAGAGGGTTGTGAATTGGCTTTGTTTTGGTTCGGACTTGGGGTCTTACTTCTGCTTCTTTCCCTCCATTCGATCATTAAGAGGTACTCACATATAACTTTGTTCAATTCACTCTTGACATGTTCTTGAATGCATTTGTTCCATATGTTGGTTGCTTGCTGATCGGTTCTAAAAGATACAAGGGTTATACGAATTTAAAACTTCACATAAATCATATTAGTTCACATAAAATGATGATTTGAAGGCTGCTGTAAATCAACCTATATTCTGGTCATGTTAACGTATGATAAGAGGATGGTGACCTGATTTTTTTTGACATAACAACCTAATAGATAACCCATATAAACCATCCATAAGAAAACTTTTGAGCCTTTGAATTGTCATGTAATTGGATTTAAGAGGATTGAATGAATTAGGGTTTAAATAATTTCTGGAATTTGGACAGCAGGCATGCCTAAATTTGTAAACGTGATATATTATGATATATAATGGTTTAAATCTGCTTCTTTGCATGAAAACTTAGTTTAACGTCTTATGTAAGTTTTCCAATTGGTTTGAAGGGAATTGGAGTTGTATTGGGCATGCTTGTGAATTTTACGGGATGATATGTCAAAACCTGAGTTTTAAGAATTTAAATTCAGCCCGGTTTCACGATTTTTCCTTTGAAAACTATAAGGGTTTATTACTTGTCTCTTTACAGGAGTTATATTTCATATGTTTACTGAGTTCTGGAATTTTTGTGGATTTTTTCTGAATGAAATGATAGGCCGTTGAGGCGGATACTTTTTAGGTAACGCTGCTGGTCGGTTTTCTGAGTAGTCTGGGTTTGGGTAATTTTAATGTTAGTTTATACTAACTGATAAATTCTGGAAAAATTTGTATTGGTTCTAAAGACAGTCAAGTACATGTGAGAATTTTTATGAATTTTATTTTGGAGTTCTACTATGGAATACGGGATTTGGGGATTAAGGTTTGTTTCTGTTTCGACTGCATGCTGACCAAATTTTTGGATCGGTTTGTAAGGTTGATAAAAAAATAATCCTAATGTGTTTTTCTGAGATTCTTGAGTCTAAACATAAGTACTAATTGCCTACCTTCTGGTAATATAAGTTTCATGGTCTTTTGAGGTCAGGAGCTAAGCTTTTTGAATTTTATGGGATCGTGTGTCAAACCTGAGTTTTGGGAATGTAAAATCAGTTTGAGTATGGGATTTTTCATTTTCAAACCATGAATAGTTAAGGGCTCTCCTTTTGTAGGAGTGATATTTGGTATATTTGTGACCTACTGGAATTTTGTAAATTTTTATTAAGTGTTTAAATGGGTGAACCAAGGGCCAACATTCGTGGTGTTTCGCAGCTTTATTTTCTCGGATGTGTCTGGGTAAATGAATTTTGTAAGGGTATATATACCTAGAAATAAATTCTAGGAAAATTCAAGTTGACTCTTAAGACATTGAAGTATCTCTGTGAATTTTTGAAAATTTTATCTTTGAGTTCTGATGTGGTTTAAAATTCGGCAAGGTTGTGACCTGTTGCGGTTAAAAACTGATAAAAAGGTTAAAAGGCTAAATAAGGGTTAAGTTGTGTATAACTAAAGGGTTTGACTTGTGAAACCATGTAAACCTTATAATACTTACACTTTATATCTTAATTTTATAATAATTGCACTATAAACCCTAAACTTGTTATATTTACATAATCAACCCTAAAACATATTTAACTATCATAATAAACCCTAATCTTACACATTCGTTACTTTGAACACTTAACTTATCCAAATGTTAATTATAGTCATGGATGACTAATATTTCTGAATCAGTAAACTTATTTAATATAGAAACCTACTAGATTTGGAAAGCTGCTAAATATGGAAAGTTTCTAAAAAAATGGAAAGGTAGCTAAAAGAGGTAACTTATGTGAAATGAACTCGTCTTGATTCGTATCCATTTTTTTAGGTCGGTGAAGCGGGAGTGATCCATTTCTCTCTTTGATTGTTTTGTGACCTTGCTCTGTGTTGGACTAAGGTACAGATATTCTACCTCTTTCAGTAAGAGGCTCCTTTTCTCTCTCATGACTCTTGATCTTGATCTTTGTTCATATTAGGATTTCCCAAAGCCATTGCTATGTTCCCTTGTGTTTGATTCGATCATTTGATTTCTTTGATATGGAACTGTGGTTATGTGATTGTGATTTGGCACTTATACCTTGAATTGAACCTTGATTGCATGATCCTTGATTTACCTGTATTACTTGTTGTGGAGTAGCCACAACCATAGCATTGATGCACCAATGTTATGTACTCTAGTGGGGTTGGAGAGATGTCCCCCACCGTCCCTACTTGATTATCGACTACTGCTATGAATATGACTTGTTTACAGGGGCGTATGGATGCATCCTAGATTTGTCTTGCTTGATACTTGCTTGGGCTACGACCATTATGTTATGACTTGGACTACATTATATATATTACATGGTGATTGGGCTTGCGTGCAATGCGACCCTTCACAGCTTGGGAGTTGATCACTCCAACTTGGGTTACTTGACTTGGTTACTTGGATACTTGCTTGGGCCTGGGGTTTAAATACTGAAATCTTTGAAACTTGTTAATTCTTGATATTTCGACTTGATAATCCTTGATATTTAACTTGGTAACTTTTTCCTACTTAACCTTGATAACCTTTTGAATTCCCATTGACACCATATGTAATCTATCTTCTTGTTTCTTCGACTATTCATTATATCTTGTTTGCTTGTTACCTACATATCTGTTCACTGAGCTTTTTATGCTCAGCCGCGTTTCTTTTCCGTACGGCAGGTACTTAAGCTAGGAGCGGGGTTTAGCTTTGGGGATGAGAGCGTGTGGACCTACCCTATAGTTTCTTTGAATAATGAACTTTGTTTCATTTATCGTATTTCCGGATTTTAGACATTTGTATTTGTACCTTCCTTTGTTTGGATTTGGGGACACTTGGATGTCGTTTAGTCCCCTTTGATACTCTTTGATGTTTATTTTAAGACTTCCGCTGCTTGGTTTGGACTTGTGTGTATCTGATGTGAAACCATATTGTAATGTTTCTACCCTTGCCGGGTTGGGGCATTACACTCCTGGTAATAGATTCTAACATTAATATTTGTACTCGATAGTATATTTATTAATAACATCTCGCGAGAGCATTCAAGCCCGGGATTAACAACCCCGGCAAATCTTGTGTTATCTATTTTCTCACGGAAGTGTTCTCGCATTTGTTTGTTACTTGATCATTCCAGCAATACTATCTCCGGATAATATTTTGGGTAACAACACCTTGGCTGTGATAATTTGGTATGGGTACGTGAGTCTTGTGGTTGCTCTGTGTATTGTAGCTCTGTGGTGTGTCGAGTTCGACCGTATGGTTATGTTGCAAAGTTGTGCTCTCTGTTGTCGTTCTGTGAGACTGTTTTCACGGTAATGTTTGGCACGGTGTAGTTTCTGTCGGGTTATTCTTGTGAATATGTGATGTGGATAAGTTGAGTCACGGACCCCCCGTGATTGTCGATGGAATGTTATGATTGGGTCGTGGGCCCCGTATTTTGTTATCGGAATCGTATTTGGAAATAAATAATTTTTGGGCTGTGTCCCTAAGTGTTTCGAAAGGCTTGAAAATTCTTAAACCACAAATGTTTTTAAAACTCCCGAGATTGTAAAATGTTTTGTAAGATATAAAATGGTTTTATTCCTATCTTTCATAATTCAAACGGTTTTGATCAAGTGAATTATCTCGGGAAGTATATTCACGGTTTCTATGTCCTTGGAGTATGATATGTATGGCTTGTCTTTGTATTTATACTTGCACTAGCAAAACAATGGAGTTTTGCTAACCCCCGAGTATTCGGGGGGTGGATGTCTGTTTTGCGTCCAGGTACTTGCAGGTTGCTGGGGATAAATTCACAGGATCGTTACGAAGGATGATGAAGACGGCGATACTAATCACATGAAGACCGGTGTTGAGTATTTGGTGATGTCTTGTTTTGTCCTTCCGTTGTGTTTATTTTCCCCTTATACGGGAATGTTGATTTATGTTAACCCCTCGGTGGGAATGAGTTACGAGAAAGAGTAATGTATGGTTGATGTGTATGTTGTGGTAAAAGACCAAATCGGTCTAATGGACCGTTAATTTCCCATGTCGGTATGTATGGTATTGTGGTGTTTATGTATTTAGCCTGGTAGATCCTCATGGAGAGGGTCTACGGCGCTGTAATAGTTCCGAGTGGTTTGGGGGTGTTACAGATATGGTTGTTCCCACAATTATAAACTTATAGATTGTACTCGCGAGTACCTAGGCTTTTCATTTCAAACTCCGTATTGTATTACTTTAAATTGTTACATTGTCTGATGATGCTTATTTCGCCGGTTGCTCCGGGCGTACCTTTATATGTCATATCGTTTAAATGTGTGTCCTCACTAACCGAGATAGTTAGTCGAGTAGTGTTTTCTTGTTGTAGCCTGGTGGGTCCCATGTAGGGGGTCCACGGCGCTGTAATATACTCCGAATATCTCGGGATGTTACAAAAAAAAAATTTCTTTTCTATTTTTCATCTTGGAGGTGATATAAAAGTTAAGAAAAAGTGATATATAAATTCCTACAACACTTCCTAGCCGTGTTCTTCATAGAACGGAGTGTTGTAGATTTTTCCGAGCAACTTCCGACGCGTGTGAAGTAGAGGCTTCGAACTTTCAGTGCTTGGAACGAAGGGATTTCGTGTTCGGGACGGGGTTCGTGATCATCATCCATTTACGAAGAATTATTTCAAAGGCTTCAAGTGTATGAACCTTTATCTTTATATTTTTTTTTTCGTATATACGTTACTTGATCGATCCTGTTTGGGATTCGTATTTATTTCCGCTGCGTATTTCTTTTTATTTTCGGAATCCCAACAGTGGTATCGGAGCGAGGTCAATGTTTCCGTATATACGATTATTTGTGCATTTTGAATGCTTTTGGATGATGATTATGATTTAGAATCATGTTTGGAATAATCGTAGATTTTAAATTGTTTGTTGTAGCATCACGTTTTTGGAAACGGGCCGAAAAACGAAGCGAAGAAAGCGGTGCCGGTAAAGATCGCCTGGCCGTTACTGCCAGTTGCCGAGCATGCTCGGCCATGTCTCGCCGCATTGCCGAGAGGCCGATGCTCGCCGATCCGACTCGCCAGCCGCCAAGCATGGCTCGGCCAGGCAGCCCTCGGGTGTTTGGCCCGATTTTGAATCGGGCCGCGAGTTGGGCCTAAAACCGGATTGTCCGGGACTCCGTTTTAAGTTTATATTTCGTTGTAATTATTTCCCAAAATTTAAAATGGATTTTAAGTTGACTAAATTAATATTTGGAATATTTTTGTGTTAAGGGAAATAAATTAAACGAGAATATTATTTTGGCCGGATTACTTCGAACGAATTAAAATGACGATTATTAGTATTAATTAGATTAATACCATTAAAATTGAGTGGATTAATTTTATATTGATTGGATTAATATATTAATTGATTATGCCACTTTATATTAATTGGATTAATATAGTAGAAATTGAATAGATTAATTTATATATTAATTAGATTATTTTATATTAAGATTAATTGTTTAATTTCGTTGTCATTACATGTTGTATGGAATCCTTATGTGATGGTGATATAGCTCGTGGACTTAGTTTTTTTATTTGTTCGATTCGATTGGGTTGTAAAAGCCGTTTTGAGCCTATTTATATTTACTAGAAAAACTTGTATAGGATGCAATTTTTCAATGATTTAATTATTATTTTGGGTATGAAGAAGACCAAAGACAACCGACCGAGAAGACGAAGAATCGAAGACTGTTTTTTATTGGGTCATTCGCTTGGCCCAGTACTTAGGAATTAGGTCCATGAGCTATATGTTGGTAGTAACTAGGTTCTTGTTTCGCTTTTCATTTTGAATGATTGACAAACCAACAAACGCGCGTATAATTGAATTAATGTGCAAAGTGTAACATTAATCGCGAAATTCTCCCGACTACAAACAGACTAAGTTTGAAAAAGGTTACGAGGTTTCCTACCCTCCATCAAACTCGTAGAAAATTGATACCCGAGTTGGTGTGCTATGCTTCCGAGTTATCGGGGTAGTACATTTGGTAGAGGTTGAAAAATTCTTGAGTGCATTAGATGCCTTCGGTTGGTGATAAATTTCGCCCCTAGAAACCTGATAGGTTGCCGGGTGAGATTCAATAGTCAAACTGATAGACGTTGATGGTCAACAACTTAGATAGTCTGGATTGCCAAGGAACCTGATAGGTTGAGGGCATGAAGACTAGGGGTAAAAGAAGATCAAATAATCCGTTAGACGGGTTGGTGTTAGACACCACTTTACAGAAATTAATTGGCAAGAAACATGATAGGTTGCGTTTGTTAAAATTTGTAAAGAACTTGATCACCACTAAGAAAGTCGATCTAACCATGATTTCTGGATTATAACATGGGAGTGTATAATTCCGATAAAATTAGTGGGAGCCGAGACAAGAATTATACAAGCCCATAAGTTCTATACTCGGTCATAATTAAACAAGTCACTAATTTAATCTTGTCTAAATCTTTGCAGAAAACAAAATTGAATCTCTCTAAAATGGCTAAAAACCCACTTGCAATACTACTTGAAAAGAATCTCCTAACTGGCCCTAACTTTGTTGACTGGTTGCGGAATCTGATGATTGTACTCAGTATGGAGTCTCTGGGATACGTCTTGGAGGCGGACATTCCACCGACTCCAATCCGGACTAGGGGTAATCAGGAAAACATTGACGTCCATGAAAAATGGGTCAAGGATGACGTGCTAGTCCATGGCTTTATGATGGGCTCAATGACTAATGAGCTGCAGAGAGCGCACGAGAAAATGACTTCTGCTAGGTAAATTCTCGCCCACTTTACCAAACTTTATGGAGAGCACAGTAGGACTGCTAGATATGAGATATCGAAGCAGTTGTTCAGTGCTAGGATGAAAGAAGGGGAGAAAGTGGGAGACCACGTCCTCAAGATGATCTCTATGATTGAGAGGCTCGAGGTGCTCAACTTTAATATGGATTTATCCCTTCAAATTGATCTCATCCTTCAATCTCTCCCTGACTCTTTCACGCAGTTTGTAATGAATTTCAACTGTAATGAAATTACATGCACATTAGTTGGGCTAATGAATAAACTGGTGACGGCGCAGTCTAACATGAAGACTAAACCGAGAGAGGCTGCTCTTGTGATTTCTTCTAGGCCTAGGAGGTCCAATAACAAGAAGAAAAAGACCTACGAGCACTACAAACCCAAGAAAGGGGTGCAAAAAGGAAAGGGCAAGGCCCGAAAGGTTCAAAAGGTAGGCGGTCCAAAACCTACGGACAAATGCCTTGAATGCGGTGAGATAGGCCACTGCCGAAGGACTTGTCCCAAGATTAATGGCGCATCAGGTATGGAACTTTTTGTTTTTTAAACTAATTGTTCCGCTACTGTATATTCTGCTTCATGGATTCTGGATTCAGGTGCCACTTCTCATATTTGTACTATGAATCAGGATCTGGAACGAAGTAGAAAACTTGAAGCTGGGGAAATAATGATCACTGTTGGAAGCGGACAAAGTGTCGAGGCAACCGATATTGGATCAATCCTTCTGGGTTTAGAATCCAGTTTTATTTTGACATTAGATGAAATACTTGTTTTGCCCAAGGGGCATAACATTGTATCCATTCCAGTCTTGGACCGGAAAGGATTTTGTTTCTTCATTGGCAATGGCAGTTGTAAAATTTATTTTCGAAATAAATTGGTTGGAATAGCTACATTGTTCACTGGTTTATATCATCTGAACATGCAAAATAAAACAACAATGAACACTATAACTAGGAAACGTGGTAGGCAAGATACTAATCAAGCTCTTAAATGGCACCTTAGGCTTGGTAATGTTGGTCAGACCAAGGTTCAGAAAATGGAGAAAGATGGACTTTTAAGTCCATTGGGTGTAGAACCCTATCCAACTTGTGAATCTTGCCTTAGAGGCAAAATGACTAAGTTCCCCTTCACAGGGACTTTTGAAAGGGTTGCCGATAAACTTGGATTGGTGCATACCGATGTTTGTGGTGCTTTAGAAGTAGCCCGAGATGGATATCAATATTTCATAACGTTCACAGATGATCATACTAGGTATGGGATTGTGTACTTAATGAAACACAAATCCGAAGCCTTTGCTAAATTCAAAGAATTTAAGGCCCTAGTTGAAAAACAAACTGGATGTCATATCAAAGCACTTCGGTCGGACCAAGGTGGCGAATATATGAGCACTGAGTTTGATGAGTTCCTTAAGGAACATGGAATAGTTTCACAATTCACGCCTCCAGGAACCCCACAGTTAAATGGTGTTTTAGAAAGGAGAAATCGGACTTTGTTGGACATGGTTCGCTCCATGTTAAATTACACTGATTTACCTATTTACCTGTGGGGGTATGCCTTACTAACCGCTGCCTATATCCTTAATAGATGTCCTTCCAAATCTGTTCCTATCACTCCGCATGAGATGTGGAAGGGTAAGAAACCAAGCCTTAATCACATAAGGATTTGGGGATGTCCAGCCTATGTCAAAAAGGCTAAGGTGGACAAACTGGAAGCGAGGTTCATAAAAGGACGTTTCATAGGATACCCAGAGGACTCGATGGGTTATCTATTCTACATGACAGAAGACCATAGGGTCGTTGTGGCATTACAAGCGCACTTCCTTGAGGATGAATTCAATCAGGAAGGTGGCTCGGGTAGAAATATCTCTTTGGAAGAGCATAATGAAACTCCTAAGGAGACATCTGATCAGGGATCAAGAACCGAACCTATTGTAACACAACCTCCACTTCGAAGGTCTGATAGGGTATCTCACTTACCTGAGAGGTATGGCTATACACATGTTGAGGAACTAGGTCTCCACGACACACCTGATAGCTGTGAAAACGACCTTGTCACCTATGACCAAGCGATAGTGGATGTAGACTCCGATAAATGGCAAGAAGCAATGGAAGCTGAGATAAACTCGATGCATACCAATCAGGTCTGGACTCTAGTAGATCTTCCAACTGGCATGAGGACTATTGGAAATAAATGGATCTATATGAGAAAGACTGATGGGGATGGCAAGGTTGATGCCTATAAGGCCAGTCTTGTGGCAAAGGGTTATACCCAAAGGGAAGGAATCGATTATCATGATACCTTCTCGCCCGTAGCTATGATAAAGTGGATTCGCATGATACTTGCCATTGCTGCCTATTATGATTATGAAATATGGCAAATGGACGTCAAAACGGCTTTTCTAAATGGATACCTCGAGGAGGAAATCTATATGAAACTGTAACACCCCCAAAACCATCCGGGATATTACAGCGCCGTGGGTCCCACGCCGGAACCCACCAGGCTAAAAACCGTTTACAAAACCAATTCAAAAACGCCAAAAGGCTGATGACGGTAATATTTTGCAATTACTCAAATACTTTCAAAAACATGATTCTGAATTACCGTCATAAAATACCATTTGAAAATACAAGGCGAAATGCCAAATCTCGACAGTTCAAAGTGTACGTTAAGCCGCCACTTAAACGTACCGAAAAATAATTGGAAAAAAGCATTTGACGAAAATAACCCAAGTTCGCAAAGTGCCAAAAGGGCCATTTAAATATACACACACGCAGCGGATAAAGATACCGAAAAGCTATTTTGAAATATACACATGCAGCGGATAAAAACACAGTTTAAAGTACACATTTGCAGTGGAAATAAAACAACCAGAAATAAATACTCAATACTCAAAAACATGCCACCGCCAGTATCACATCGGGAAGCTCATCCCTTCACGACCGCTACTAGCTCGATCTCCGAGTACCTAAAAATAAAGCCCACGACGGGGTCAGCCACAATACTCAATAATGATATCGATCGCATCAACATAAATAATTACATACCAATGTAATAATATAGTAAGAATACTACCAAAGTAATCTTACCGACATAACTTTACCAATCCATAACAATCCAATCCTTACCATAATCCACATTTCGCATTCTCAAATGACGAAATGAACTCAACCACAACCAACTGTACTGTATTCAAATAATATCAAAAGTCCTCAAAACATCATCATCACTCATAATCATGAAATAATTCATCCATGCCAAATCGTGTCCATCGGATTACACAATCAAAACTCAACCTGGATAAACCAATAGTACACAACATATCTGTAGATCAACTACCATATGATAATGATAACAAATCCCGAAACATCGACGTATAGTCCGAATGCTCATATGATCAATAACAATGATCAACCAATACATCAACTGAGAATATCATCGACATGATAACTCCAATACGACCAATAAAGGATCACGATAATTGAGAATACCATCAACAAGGTAAATCTCGAACGCAATCAATGAAGGATCAACAATAACCGAGAATACCATCAACAAGGTAAACTCCAAATGATCAACAAAGGACCAACCATAACCGACAATACCACCAACAAGGTAAACTCCAAATGATCAACAATAATTGATCTCAAGAAATAACTCCGACTGTCGAACATACCCCTCGGGCGTATGAACAACCAGTCACAAACCGTCGAACATACCCAACCATAAATGGAGGATGAACGACCAAACAATATGGCTCAAAGATGGACGTCATAGTACGCCCGATCCGGAAATGTGTCCGTGCACAAGCCACCCCGGGTATTGATCACATACACGTTTGGTCTTGTACTTAATTAGCCTCACGAACTACGTCTCGTGTGCACGGTTCAATGTGGAAATATCAACACATAACCATCATGTGCCCGGCTAAAAATCCTACACAATAACCAATCGGTACGCAGATATGACTCCAGATATGTCACGATGCAACATGACAACGAAACTCAAAAAAACACATATCCAATAAGGATTAAAAGACTCACCGAAGTGAACAACAACAGACTGACAATGAAAAGCCAACACGACTAATCAATATCCAAAACATCAATCCTCGGATCATCATCCCCAAATGAATGACCAACATGATCTACGATCTCAATACAACAGTCCTGGGATCAACATCCCTCAACGAATAACCGATACGAAACTCATTACACGAAACCTCAACATATACAACAACTCAACATACTAATTATCCCCATGACTGGACAAATACTTAGATTGCCTGAAAGTCGAGGACCATATCCATCAACATCCCCCAATGAGACGATCAACACAACCATTAATACCAACAATAGTCCTGGGATCAACATCCCTCAACGAACAACCAGTACGAATCTCAATATACGAAGCCTCAACATACAACATATACAACAACTCAACATAATAATTATCTCATAACTGAACAATACATAAATTACCTCAAAGCCGAAGACAACATCCTTTCCACAAACAACATTCCTGAACGAATACATAGTTATACAAATAATCTCAAATAAGGTACCATCCATTCAATACTAATAACCCTTTATCCCGATACTTATGTCATCACGATAACTATCCTTGATATCCGATATTCTATATCCTTGACCAAAAATAAATCACGTCTTCCTTGAACACAATTAAATCATATACCTTATGATTTATTACAACCAGAGCACGACATACAAACCATTATCCCGAAAACTTACCTTTCTAACAACATTGCTATACGAATTATAAATGAAATGAAAACGAAACCATTCATCAAATATTATAAACTGAACAAGTATAAACTTGCCTCGATACCGATACCACGAAGCCGTTACCAAAATCCATTGCCTTTGTCTACGAGCTCCTTAGCCCCGACCAAAAGCAATCTACGAACTCTTTAGCCTCAACCGCAACTCAACGGTCATAATCCACGATCAAAACATATCAACCTATTGCAATAACCGATTAACACACATTCGATAATAATAACCGACATACTCAACCAACAAACTCAACGGTTCAACGAAACCTCGATCATATACATAATACCAAATAATCCAACTCAACAAATACGAACCCATATCCACGATACAAGCCGTAACTCGATGATCACAAATAACAATCAATAACCGATCAACAACGGTTCTACAATATCCCGATTAAACACATATCCAAACAACCCGAACCAATCAAACACGAATTCAAAACCACAATACGATTCCGAAATCCGAAGATCATATCAATAATCAATTTAAACCAACAAGGGTCTAACGTAGTTGGCCACTAAGTATACTGGATACAGTTTGGAAAATAGTTTAAACAACAAACTGTATGGATTTTAAATCTGAGTGCGTAGCGGAAGTCTTGGATACAGTAGGTTGCTGTGGATACAGCAACTAAGTGTATAGTGTATACTTAATTTATCACAGTAATTTTAAAACAGTAAAAGCTGAAGGTAAATAACACAGTAATTAAAGTGGTTCGAGGTAAACCCCTCTACGTCCACTGGTCCTCCACACAGGAGTAAAAAGTTTATTATAATTACTGCGTACACAACTACGTAATTATAACAACACACACAATCAATATATCGTTCACACAGATTGATATAAAGATCTTAGCTTAAACCGTTCACACAGATTGGTTTTGAGCTAATGCTTTAACTTGCTTCTTCACACACAGTTCTGAAGCTTTGTCTTCTTCAATGCAAATCCTTCACACACAGTTCCGGAGAAGCACAGATTGTTCAACGTATAGAGCAGATGGTGAAAAACAACTTTAACTTTAAGAGCTTTCAGCTGATGAAGTGTTGTTCAGGATGATGAGCACTATATATCTCTTTATATCTTAATTGCAGTAAGCTTTGGAGATATGTTTTGCTCTGATGATAACTTTCGATAGCTAGAGTGTTAGGTGACTGGTAACTGATCTTCAATACCTTCATTAGATATATATAGTCTCTGAAGTATATATCCGTTGAGATGTATCCGTTTGAATGAGATTTCTTTCCAACAGGATTATGACACGATCCGGATTTAGCGGGATTCTGAAGATCTGTTGACTGGCAGTATTTAAATACTTTATCCTTGAGTATTTAAATACTTCTTTATTCAACGGGACTTGACTTCTGGATATTCCTTCTTTGTCCTGTTGTGAGCTGTATGGAAGATAACTGTATTTTGAGTTTCGAGACAGTATCAATACTTTTGTCTTTTACAAGACTTCTTGCCGCATCAAGGGCTTCACTATATGCTGATTCGAGGCAGGTCTTCGATACAGGATAAAACCTCAAGGCTTCGATACAGTTTCCTTTACTGTATTCGGATTGGCATATATGTGAAAACCTTTTTATCAAATACCATTCGATACAGGGATCGGATATCCCGGCTGTTTCGATACAGGGTTTTTGCTTTCCCAACAATTACCGATTCCAAATTCAATCTTAAATACGGATACAAGTTTCCTCCTTGTAAATTCATAATATAAACCAATTACCGGTTATCATCATCAATCCGGACGATCCGATTAATTCAACATCATAGATAATCATATTCCAAAGGTTTCAAATAATTCCATTATCCGAATTGAACACTTATTCAATAAGTATGAATTTCCAAATTCAAACATGAATAATAATTCTCATCAAACTCGAAATCATATTCGTATTCCTATACGAATATTGTACCAAATACATAACTTAGTTCTAGATATGAATATTCCATATTCATATATAAAACACCAACATCTTAAAACGTATTCATCAAATCAATGATCAATTCATCTCGACATTAAGGATTTTATAATATATTCGATTCCAACTTCAACTCCAAATACGAAGACAAAACTCCTTCTTGTTCATAGTTGTAAATTCGTAGAAAACAATTTACCGATTATTATCGTGAATAATCACATTCCAAAATTATCTGAAATCCTTCCAAAATCATAACATGTAACTCAAGAGTTCTTTAAGAACACGAATTATCCAAATTCACATTCATAATCCATAAAACAACATAACCCGATGTTTTCTAACATCTAAACAACCCTTAATCATAATTCAAGGTGAATATAATCATGTCCTTCAACATATACTTCTCATAACATCATGAATCGCAACAAACCACCAAGAACATCGAGAATACTACGATTCCATAATCATAACAACATAATCGAATCATTCGATCACCAATTCATTATCTTCCTTTAACAAAATTCCCATAATTACCAAGAATCATCACAACAATATCATTTCCATCACCATTCATACGAAAACGTGTAGAATTTTCCAAGTTCTACTCATTGAGACATTTCATCGAACACTTTGAAGGCATAGTCCAATTCAATCGATTATTCAAAGAAATACTCGAATTCTTTCCACAAAACTTCAAGAATAATGAATTATTACGAGTTTACAATCAAGTTCAATCAACAATCTGAATCAAAACGAAGCAAATCGGCCAAAACACCAAGAAATCTCAAGAACATCCAAAAACCAAAAGTTTAGGTGTTCTTACCTTCGATCCGGGTGGAAGATGATGTTAATCCATGATTCCAACTTCCAAAACATGTTGTTATAAGTTGCTCATACTCAAATCCATCAATTCTTGCCAAGGAATCGCTAAGAAACGAAGAAAACGAAAAATGAGTAGGTGACTCGGCCTGTGCCTTATATAGGCAGAGACTGCCGCACGTTACGCACGTAACCGGCGGGTCCTTACGCACGAGCCGCCGCGCCGACCCTACCGCCCAATTCGCCGGAACCCTTACGCACGAATCCGACACCGGCTTACGACGTAATCGCCCTTACGGCCAGAATCGCCACCGCTTTACGCATTTAATCGGCCGCCCTAGCCATCCCTGCGAGTCACTGCTGACCGTGATCGGCCACCCCCACGAGTCACTGTCGACCATGCCCGGCCATTCCAACGAGTCACGACCGGCCATGCTTGGCCATCCAGGTCATCTCGGCCATGACTCGGCCAGCCGCCCCGTAACGTACGTAACACTTATTCCGTTGTGTACGTAATACGTACGTTGACTTGCTACAGTATAATAATCGTATTACGTACGTAATACACCCTGTATAACGTACGTAACTCCATCTGTTGACTCACCTGTCCACATCTGCGCCGAAAGCTGCCGATCACGGGCCCCACTGTCCGATTCCTCTTGTTACGTACGTTATGTACACTATATAACGTATGTAAGCTAACACATTTTACGGACGTAAGCTCCAAGGCTTAACGTACGTAATGGCTTTTATACTTAGCCAAAAATCCAACTGTTCCTGTCCGAAGTCTCGACGAACAAAATACAAACATACGGCATACTGAATACACATACTGAATCCAAAGATATTCTCATACGGTATACCTGATATCCAAATCTGTTTAACCTGATACCACATATCCTGAATATATCTGTCAATCAAAAACGATAATCACACCAGTATAACTGTCTCGGTTCTCAATTTATTTTATCCATACTGTATAGATACCAAACTATACAGTATATCTCAGATAAAATAACGCGAAAAATTTATACTGAAAATCCGGGTATTACATACTACCCCCTTTAAAATAAGTTTCGTCCTCGAAACTTGCAACCTGTCGCCAACAACAAATAAATCCAAAATTTTCCAACTCATCACAAAAACAATCACGCGTCGCCACAAGCGAATAACCAAACCAATATACTTACAGGTGCGTGAAGCCGATGATCTCCCGTGATACTAGCACACGACTCCCATACGAAGTCTCAACACAACCAACGCACACCAATATCACACATAGCAGTTTGAAAAGAATCTCAAAAATTTTGGAAACTCCAAAAATCGGTTTGACTCAAAAGTCAGAAAACTCATTTTCAAAAATCACGCTACTCCCATACCGGTAAAGCCACATAACACACACGCCTGGGTTTCACAAAACTCAAGCTCTGATACCATCTTCTGTAACACCCCCAAAACCATCCGGGATATTACAGCGCTGTGGGTCCCACGCCGGAACCCACGAGGCTAAAAACCGTTTACAAAACCAATTCAAAAACGCCAAAAGGCTGATGACGGTAATATTTTGCAATTACTCAAATACTTTCAAAAACATGATTCTGAATTACCATCATAAAATACCATTTGAAAATACAAGGCGAAATGCCAAATCTCGACAGTTTAAAGTGTACGTTAAGTCGCCACTTAAACGTACCGAAAAATAATTGGGAAAAAGCATTTGATGAAAATAACCCAAGTTCGCAAAGTGCCAAAAGGGCCATTTAGAAATACACACACGCAGCGGATAAAGATACCGAAAAGCTATTTTAAAATATACACATGCAGCGGATAAAAACACAGTTTAAAATACACATTTGCAGCGGAAATAAAACAACCAGAAATAAATACTCAATACTCAAAAACATGCCACCGCCAGTATCACATCGGGAAGCTCATCCCTTCACGACCGCTACTAGCTCGATCTCCGAGTGCCTAAAAATAAAGCCCACGATGGGGTCAGCCACAATACTCAATAATGATATCGATCGCATCAACATAAATAATTACATACCAATGTAATAATATAGTAAGAATACTACCAAAGTAATCTTACCGACATAACTTTACCAATCCATAACAATCCAATCCTTACCATAATCTACATTTCGCATTCTCAAATGATGAAATGAACTCAACCACAACCAACTGTACTGTATTCAAATAATATCAAAAGTCCTCAAAACATCATCATCACTCATAATCATGAAATAATTCATCCGTGCCAAATCCTGTCCATCGGATTACACAATCAAAACTCAACCTGGATAAACCAATAGTACACAACATATCTGTAGATCAACTACCATATGATAATGATAACAAATCCCGAAACATCGACGTACAGTCCGAATGCTCATATGATCAATAACAATGATCAACCAATACATCAACTGAGAATATCATCGACATGATAACTCCAATACGACCAATAAAGGATCACGATAATTGAGAATACCATCAACAAGGTAAATCTCGAATGCAATCAATGAAGGATCAACAATAACCGAGAATACCATCAACAAGGTAAACTCCAAATGATCAACAAAGGACCAACCATAACCGAGAATACCACCAACAAGGTAAACTCCAAATGATCAACAATAATTGATCTCAAGAAATAACTCCGACTGTCGAACATACCCCTCGGGCGTATGAACAACCAGTCACAAACCGTCGAACATACCCAACCATAAATGGAGGATGAACAACCAAACAATATGGCTCAAAGATGGACGTCATAGTACGCCCGATCCGGAAATGTGTCCATGCACAAGCCACCCTGGGTATTGATCACATACACGTGTGGTCTTGTACCTAATTAGCCTCACGAACTACGTCTCGTGTGCACGGTTCAATGTGGAAATATCAACACATAACCATCATGTGCCCGGCTAAAAATCCTACACAATAACCAATCGGCACGCAGATATGACTCCAGATATGTCACGATGCAACATGACAACGAAACTCAAAGAAACACATATCCAATAAGGATTAAAAGACTCACCGAAGTGAACAACAACAGACTGACAATGAAAAGTCAACACGACTAATCAATATCCAAAACATCAATCCTGGGATCATCATCCCCAAATGAATGACCAACATGATCTACGATCTCAATACAACAGTCCTGAGATCAACATCCCTCAACGAATAACCGATACGAAACTCATTACACGAAACCTCAACATATACAACAACTCAACATACTAATTATCCACATGACTGGACAAATACTTAGATTACCTCAAAGTCGAGGACCATATACATCAACATCCCCCAATGAGACGATCAACACAACCATTAATACCAACAATAGTCCTGGGATCAACATCCCTCAACGAACAAGCAGTACGAATCTCAATATACGAAGCCTCAACATACAACATATACAACAACTCAACATAATAATTATCTCATAACTGAACAATACATAAATTACCTCAAAGCCGAAGACAACATCCTTTCCACGAACAACATTCCTGAACGAATACATAGTTATACAAATAATCTCAAATAAGGTACCATCCATTCAATACCAATAACCCTTTATCCCGATACTTATGTCATCACGATAACTATCCTCGATATCCGATATTCTATATCCTTGAGCAAAAATAATTCAAGTCTTCCTTGAACACAATTAAATCATATACCTTATGATTTATTACAACCAGAGCACGATATACAAACCATTATCCCGACAACTTACATTTCTAACAACATTCTTTGCATTTAATTATAAATGAAATGAAAACGAAACCATTCATCAAATATTATAAACTGAACAAGTATAAACTTGCCTCGATACCGATACCACGAAGCCGTTACCAAAATCCATTGCCTTTATCTACGAGCTCCTTAGCCCCGACCAAAAGCAATCTACGAACTCTTTAGCCTCAACCGCAACTCAACGGTCATAATCCACGATCAAAACATATCAACCTATTGCAATAACCGATTAACACACATTCGATAAAAATTAATAACCGACATACTCAACCAACAAACTCAACGGTTCAACGAAACCTCGATCATATACATAATACCAAATAATCCAACTCAACAAATACGAACCCATATCCATGATACAAGCCGTAACTCGATGATCACAAATAACAATCAATAACCGATCAACAACGGTTCTACAATATCCCGATTAAACACATATCCAAACAACCCGAACCAATCAAACACGAATTCAAAACCACAATACGATTCCAAAATCCGAAGATCATATCAATAATCAATTTAAACCAACAAGGGTCTAACGTAGTTGGCCACTAAGTATACTGGATACAGTTTGGAAAATAGTTTAAACAACAAACTGTATGGATTTTAAATCTGAGTGCGTAGCGGAAGTCTTGGATACAGTAGGTTGCTGTGGATACAAGAACTAAGTGTATAGTGTATACTTAATTTATCACGGTAATTTTAAAACAAGAAAAGTCGAAGGTAAATAACACAGTAATTAAAGTGGTTCGAGGTAAACCCCTCTACGTCCACCGGTCCTCCACACAGAGTAAAGTTTATTATAATTACTACGTACACAACTACGTAATTATAACAACACACACAATCAATATATCATTCACACAGATTGATATAAAGATCTTAGCTTAAACCGTTCACACAGATTGGTTTTGAGCTAATGCTTTGACTTGCTTCTTCACACACAGTTCTGAAGCTTCGTCTTCTTCAATGCAAATCCTTCACACACAGTTCCGGAGAAGCACAGATTGTTCAACGTATAGAGCAGATGGTGAACAACAACTTTAACTTTAAGAGCTTTCAGCTGATGAAGTGTTCTTCAGGATGATGAGCACTATATATCTCTTTAGATCTTAATTGCAGTAAGATTTGGAGATATGTTTTGCTCTGATGATAACTTTTGATAGCTTGAGTGTTAGGTGACTGGTAACTGATCTTCAATACCTTCATAAGATATATATAGTCTCTGAAATATATATCCGTTGAGATGTATCCATTTGAATGAGATTTCTTTCCAACGGGATTATGACACGATCCGGATTTAGCGGGATTCTGAAGATCTGTTGACTGGCAGTATTTAAATACTTTATCCTTGAGTATTTAAATACTTCTTTATTCAACGGGACTTGACTTCTGGATATTCCTTTTTCCTGTTGTGAGCTGTATGGAAGATAACTGTATTTTGAGTTTCGAGACAGTTTCCATGCTTTGTTCTTTTACAAGACTTCTTGCTGTACTGAAGGGCTTCACTATATGCTGATTTGAGGCAGGTCTTCGATACAGGATAAAACCCTAAGGCTTCGATACAGTTTCCTTTACTGTATTAGGATTGGCATATATGTCAAAACCTTTTTATCAAATACCATTCGATACAGGGATCGGATATCCCGGCTGTTTCGATACAGGGTTTTTGTTTTCCCAACAATTTCCCCCTTTTTGACAATTTGCCAAGACTTACTTCTTAACTTTTCAAGTCTTCTTGATGATGCCAAAACCCTCTTCATGAAGTGATCTTCTTTGATGTCTTCTGGCAGATTTCTTGGTCTTTCGTCAAAAGGTCTGACTTTCAGTAACTTAGTCTACAATAATGAACTGCTCGCAGGCAAGTTCGATACAGTTTAAGGATTATTACAACTTAAGCTTATGATTGGCGCGCAGGCACAATCTTACAATGTATTCTAAGCTTACAACTGAATTTATGAACTGTTCGTAGACTAGTTCGTACAGCTTAAGTTATCTAACTTGAGATTGCTATTAAACAATTTAAGTAATCATACATCAACACAGTAGATTACGAGTTGTAATCTTTCAAGACAAACAAACGCTTTTATTGATATTCAAAATGAATTGAGTACAAAGTTTGCTGTTTCGAAGAGAAATTACAAAGCAAAAATAATATACAGAGATTTCAGCTCCTTATCTATAGTCCGCATGCCTCCATGGCTTTTTCCCTGTGTCATTCTCGATACCGCGCCACCAGTTCTGAAGAGAATCATTGCCTCGATCCTGGTATATAGCTCTTCCTTCATAGGATCGATCAAAGGCAAGAATCCAGTCTTCTGGATGGGTGATCCGATCTCCTCTTCTGTGTTTGGATTTCATCTCGATTTGGAGAGGGAGTTTTCCGTCTTCTAGCATCTTCGTAAATTTGTCTGTGGCCTCCGCTAACGTTTTATAGTTCTTGAAGATGGCGGATTCCCTGATGAGTTTGACAAAGTATCTCATCAGTTCGTTCTTCCTTCAATGCTTCACTTCGTCGGCAGTAGGATTGCGGTTGGTCGGCAGACGAATTTCAGAAGGTCTCTGAATAAGAGTTTGTCAAGGGACATTGGGATCATGAAATTCCGGTCGGGAGCCTAAAATTTTAAAACTTTGGTAAGGAGGTGCTAGTTTGTTCAACTCGGAAGTGATGCTGTTTTGAGCAGCCTCAAATTCCCTTTCTTGTTGTAGCCTGATTCTCCTAGCAGCTTCTCTCGCGCCTCTTCCCCCTTTTTGGCTTCATCAAGACTTTTCAGGATTTCTAGAGCAGCATCCTGTTTTGTCTCGATGTTAGTCATTCTCTCTACAAGAGAGGAAAGCGTCTGCGACATATCCTTAATGCATTTGTCGTGAGCGCGCAGTTGAGAGCTATTTTCAATCATAGCACAAGCGGTCTTGGATTCAGCTATCCTCGTTTTTGTTGCTTCTTCCTTCAGCAGTTGCTCCTGCTTATCTTCCATGATTTTCAACGCTAGTTTGAAAACTTCTGGAAAAATAATGAATGCTTCAACAACACGAGATACTTCATGTTGAAGAGTTGTCATTTCTCCCATGGTAGAAGTGTGCATCCAATTTAATGCTTTCTCTACGGAAGACAGAGCATTTACTGCATCCTGGATGAATACAGTTTGAAGGCCAAGTGCACGCAGGCGTTCTTTCCTTGCGGCAGAAATCAGAGAATCTGGTTGGGCAAGGTCTGCAGAGCTGTTCAACCTTCTTACATTCACGGATGGGCGTGAAGTAAGTTGGACATCCTCAGGTTTGATACCGTCCTCGGATTCCACGGTTGAAGGGGCGGGAGCAGCTTGCTCTGGTTCGGCGATAGGGGGTTGAGAAGCTTCCTGTTGCGAAGATGCTTCAGTATACATGGATACAGGAGGGACTGAATCCTCCTGTTGTCTTTCAGAAACAGCTTCTTCGGTCGCAGCAGGCTCAGGTGCCTGTTCCAAAATTTCTTCTACTTCCTCGACTGGAGGGACTGATTCCTCTTCGTCGGGAATGATCTCATGCTGTGGCGAAGGGGGATTGTTTTGAGTAGAAGGCCCTTCGTCGTCTCTGGGTGGAGAGGCGTCTCTAGCTTCAGCCTCTTCACGACTCATCCTCAGACCTGCTTGAAAAGCATCGTCGTAGTCGTCTGAGTCATGATCTTCGTCGTCTTTTGGATTAGTGGGAGAGTCCTCTGACTTGTTCTTTCCTTTCCTCCGAGTGTCAGATTTGTGCAGAAGATGGCTTTCAATTAGTTCCTTGCAGGAGGGATTGTCCCATCGCCAGGCCTCAATTCGCTGAGTCCGTCACTTCTGAGATGAATCTCTCTTCATGGCTCCAATCGCTCCAGTTGTACAATGTTTCGTACGGAGCTAGCCTGTAGCCTTTCCATTGCAAAAATCTTTCGTAGGCGTGTTCAATTTGAACCGAAAGAAGGGTCTGATTAATAATCGAGTCAGGAGAGGGACTTCGGACAATGTCTGGAGACGCTGTATCGAGGGATTCCTGTACAGGTATGGGATCCTGTACGGAAGTGGCACTCCTTACAGGGGATGGTGCCCTGAAGGAAGATGGATCCTGTACGGGTGTGGGATCCCGCAGAGGAGAAGTAGCTTTTGGCTCCAAATGGGCAGCCGACTCGCTAAAGTCTTGATCATTGGCAGATGTCTCATTATCCGTCCTAGCCGCCAAAGGCTCGGGATCTACTGTCGATACAGTAGGATACACCTCTTCCACATGGGTTGGGCCCTGGGGTTCTTCGTCAGTGGGTTGAGCCACGGGGGAGACTTCTTCAGAGGGCTTGGCAGATTTTATTTTCGAAAGCCTCCTGAGTCTCTTCTTAGGCTTCTCACCAGCAGAGCGTTTCTTGCTGTGAGATCTCTTTCGCTTCTTTGAAGATTCCACTTCTTGGAACTTCAAGGATTCATCTCTTGGATTATCATAAATTGGCATGTGTCTGGTTCTCGGGTGGTTGCAAGACAAGGTGCTCTGGTTATACACAGTAGGCTTGACGCCTCCTAAGTATATCCTCGAGCTATTCTTCTTCGCATCGGCGGATTATGTCAGTCCGCACTTCGTCAGGATATAGTTCAACATTAAACCAAAAGATTTCTTCTGGGTGGCAGGTTTGCACACCTCCTCTTGTAGGCGCTTCAGGATTATTTGGCACCAATTGACCTTTTCACAGGTCAGAATAGCCACCATCATCCTGAACCTCAAGTTGGTACACATTTCGAACGCACCGGTTCGATTTTCAATTATCCTGGAGCAAAAATCACGAAGATACACATAAGGAAGACAAAAGTTTTTCTTGTGACATGTGGTCTGCACCATGTCAACAACTTTGGACCCTGTGAACAGTCCATAAAATTTTGTAATGAGCTCTTGAGACCCGAATGTCTCAAGTTGATCCATGGATGTGCCATCACGGGTAGCTCGTAGATCTTCTCGGAGCAGATCGTTATCGATACAGATCTCAACTCCCCGGATCAAGGTGCTGATGTCGGCAACATGACCTCCTTGGGCCAATGACAAAAACGACGGCGGCGTTGAGGTAGAATTCCTCAACCAGATGGGTGTCGTATTTGTCGCTAGCCTTGCTTCCAAGGCGATAGAGGCCTTGTTGTTGAAGACGAGTTATGATATACTCCATGGGTTCTGCGTCGTTGGTTTCGGCGTAATACGCTCAATCATGACAGTTTGGAGAAGATCCGCCATCAATGATGTTAGCAGATTTCTTCAGAGCAGAGAAGAAGATTGTCCACCATTGATGATTTCTTAAGAAAAAGGTGCAAGAAAAATAATCGAAATATGCAGAAATGCGTAAAAGTATGTAGTCGCTTTTGCTTGAGAACTCTTGAATTTGCGTAAAGCGTAAAGAGTCTCTAATGGAAGATTCAGTCTTTTATAGTTGGGCGAAAATAGGGTTTTGCAGAGTACGAATGGTCAGATTTTAAGGGATGGGAACTGGTTTTGAAATCAACGGTTAAGATGGACTGAGTGTAACTGGTACGCTAATCCATTGAAATGTTTAAAATATCATCGGGTCCCACTTCTGACATAAGTTGATACCCTAAATGCCTAAAACGGCGGTTTAAAAATAATAAACAATTTAAAAACATCGCGTTTTTTAGATTCAGGTTGTCCAGATGTCGTGTAAGGCATTTAATGTACATGACGCTTTGACATAAAAACAGGCACGTGGACAAAAATCATTTTGAAAGAAAATAATATTATATTATATATCGAATCAAAATCCTATAGCATGTGTCAAGCTTCCGCCGATACATGCCTCTTAAAAAGGTGCTTATAGGTTTTGAATTCCATACAAAGAATATTTGGATTAATGTCGTATTCATGGGTCCTACAAGATTCCCCTTAATTATTGCACACGCCACCGTAGGATTCATATGTCTTCGTCGCTACTGATCTTGTATTGACGATTCCGAGTGTACAAATAATTAACATTGATATCAGTATTCTTGGGTCTTACAAAGATTCCCCTCAATTGTTGAGTAAAAACAAGAAATTACTTACAGGAGTCCGGGCCGTAGCATTCCCAATTCTTGTCCGAGCATGTTGAATCTTGGCCGTGTCGAGAGGCTTGGTGAAGATGTCGGCCAACCGAACGTCTGTATGAACTTTTTCCAGCGAACATCCTTGTTCTCGACGTGATTCCTTATAAAATGATGCTTCATGTTGATATGCTTAGTGCGCGAGTGTAATGTGATTGTGCGTGATTGTAATTGCACTCATGCTATCACACATGATCGAGTCTCTCTAGCATCGATTCCATAGTCGACGCTTGTTGCCGCATCCAAAGGATTCGCATACAGCCTACCAAAGAAGATAGTACTCGATTCAGCCGTGGAAAGAGAGTTAGCCAATTGCTTCTTCTTGAACCAAGAAACGAGTCTAGGTCTCGAGAAAGTGACAAGTTCCACTTGTACTCTTCCTATCTAGCTTGCGACCTCCTAGATCCGAGTCAGTATCCAACTAAATCGAATCCGCCTTCCTTAGGATACCATAGTCCCGCATCGATCGTTCCTTTAATGTACTGGATTCGTTTAGCCGTATTGAAGTGTGATTCCTTAGGTGCAACTTGGTATCTCGCACACACTCCAACAAAGAAATCGATATCGGGCTCATAGCTGCTAGGTACAGGAGCGAACCAATGAGCTTCCTGTAGAGTGATTGGTCAAACGGCTTTCCGGCTTCATCCGCACTAATTTGCACGGAAGTGCTCATGGGGGTTGGCGAGGATTTGGAAGTGTTCATTCCAAATTTGTTGAGAAGCTCCTTGCTGTATTTCTCCGGGTTGATAAATATACCTGTAGGCAACTGCTTTACCTGCAAACCTAGGAAATAACTAAGTTCCTGTAATACCACCAGTATTACATGCTTTTTCACTTTGGGCACTCACGTCCATTTCTTCTGTTTGATAAATAAATGTACTCCATTGCAATAAAACATATTTTGTATAATATGGTTGTACTGTATTGTTCGCATCTGTTATTCGTGTATTATGATGGTATGATGATTGACGAACTTTCAGTGACATACCTCAATGTCGTTAGGTAATTATCGGTGCGAATATGACGGTGGCCAACGTCTTGTTCCCCGAGAGATTTCCAGACGACATGGAGAGGGAATCGTGTCATAAGGAATTAATGTGATAATAACTTGGCAAACAAAACTGTCCTTTACGTACGTTATACTCTGAGTCGTTACGCACGCTATATCTGAGTCGTTACGTATGTTAAATATCGGCCCTAACGTACGTAACATCGGTCTTCGGTCTTCGGACAGGAATCTTCATCTGGTAGTACGCGTGCCGACCAACTTTCGGCGTGATTGCGACAGGCAAGTCAACGAGGTGTTACGTACGTTAACCCGCTACATGCATTTAACGATGTGAGTGAATCGTTCCAGCGAGTTCCTTACGTACGTTAAGTATTTTGCCATAACGTACGTAAAGCCTCTTACGTACGTAAACCGTAGGGCATAACGTACGTAAGGGCAATCTGAGTTTATAAAAGAACACTTTGCCTTTCATTTCTTCCGTCCCAAAAATAATTCTTCTTCCTTGTACACTACTCTCCACCATCATTGAACCAATTCTAACCTCCCAATTCAAGTGCTATCCTATTAGAGTACGTTAATCAAGCTTCGGGGAAGGTCTTGAAGGTGTTATCCTCTCGTTCTCCTTCGTCCTCCGTCGTTCTTCATCATCTTTTGTCAGTAAAGGTAAGTTTATCTAACCTTGAACTCATTTCAGTATTGTTTAGTAAGTGTTAGTAAACCTCGGATGCCTTGGGTAGCTTAGAACCCTCAGTAATAATCGAACCGGTATATAACAATCACAATTGTTAATCGATATCCATCAAAGCTAGAAATTGGAATGAATAATGGTAGAACTCATAATCATATTGCTGATCACCAACTACTCGGAATCATCTTGAAGGATTTCATGTATAACCGTATTATCATGTTGAATAAAACCGTTAATGAATCCTTGATGAAGTTACCAACAATTTCTAGCCGAATAGCTACCGAAACATGTTAAGATGATGGATTAATCGTTCTAGAATTGCATATTAAGACAACGATGAAATCTTGGTGATTGTTGGTTATAATTAACTAGGAATGTTGTGTTAGAACACTATTGTTTAGCGGAAGGATAACTTATAAAGAATGTTGCCGAACCTAAGAAATTAATGGCACGCATTATGGTTAAAGACGGAGAAATTCGATTCCGACATCATAAGCAACTAGGATAGGGTTCTAACAGGCGGGAGGGGGAGGAACGTCGTTGATCATCATTATTATCATAAGATGTTAATCGACAAACATGTAATAGGTCGGATTTCCAAGTGCGATCGTTCAAGCCGTTGCCTTGTCAAGAAATAACTCGCGTCGGATTTGAGGCAAGTGAATCTTGCTCAGACTTTACGGCTTATAATTTTAGACATAGTAAATGTTACTATTGTGGAATGGTGCTCTTACGATTATCTTGTCCGGAGTATTCCCGAGTAGATACTACCGTGACCCTTGGCCGCGGCCTTGGGAGTTTTCTTGTTGGACCGTGTTGCGGGATAAAACCTGAATGGTACCCACGTCCGGAGTATTCCTGTATAGATACTTCCATGACCCTTGGTTGCGACCTTGGGAGTTTATGTGCTGATAAAAGGAATAACATGGAACATTCGGTGATAACCTTATTCCTTGAAATTATTAGATTTTACCTTTGAGTTTGGTTTGGAATGTTTCTGACCTAGGTTACTGGCACGACATGTCGTGCCAGGTAAA
Organism: Orobanche coerulescens; assembly: GCA_033398695.1. Taxonomy (NCBI): domain Eukaryota; kingdom Viridiplantae; phylum Streptophyta; class Magnoliopsida; order Lamiales; family Orobanchaceae; genus Orobanche; species Orobanche coerulescens. Next base: position 153,870,542 of record CM065803.1, read on the forward strand.
TTTGTTGAATTTGTGCAGGACACCCCCGAAGGTTACGGCCAGGCATGAGCTGTGTTGGAAGAATGCCTGTTAATTTCTTAAATCAATTTGAACATTCCACGTTGTGTAATAACCGTATGTACGGACACCATTTGCTTTTGTACTTTGGGTTGTACGAATACTTTCATAATTACTTCCGTATATTACCACTTTTAATAAAATATTTTAGAAAATATTTTCAAAAGATTGCCTTGTGGGTCCCTCACGGGATCTACGGCACTGTGGCGTCCCGGTTCATTTTGGGGGCGTTACAGAAAATGGTATCGGAGCCAAACACTCACGTGGAAAGTTTTACCAAAAATATTTTGAAAACGTTTTGCCTTCAAAATCCAACACTTCTGACGACCGTAACTTCTCGAGGGATGTCGAGGTAAAATACACGTAAATTCTTAAGGATCAAATATGATGTTTGGATTCAGTAAGAACTCAGAGAATGTTTGCATTAAACTAACCTGTTAGATTGAACGAACATCACCAATGGCACGTCGAGGAGCTAGAAGAAACGTGAATGACGCACAAGGTTCCGCTATGAACCAGCAGGAGGACAGAAACACCGGAGAAACTAATCCAGCCGGAAATCAACCACCGCCTGTTAATCAGAACGAACAGGAAGCGGAAAATCAGAACAACGGGGGATTTGATCCAGCCTTCGTTCAGACTCTCGCCCAGGCCATTGCTATGGGAATCGCTCAGGTCAACCGGGCAGAACAAGTACCAGTCATTAACATAGAAGAGAACACCGGGAAGGACCGTTGGCTGGGAGAAATGCTGAAGGCCAGACCGCCATTATTCGACGGGTCAGGGGATAAGCACGTGGACGATTGGATCTCGGAAATGGAGACTGCCTTCGAGGTGATCGGCTGCCCAGGAAACCGGAAAGTGCCACTTGGAATCAACCAGCTCCGTGACACCGCAGCCCGATGGTGGAGGACCTATAAGCCAGAGGACAGAATAGTCGGATGGCCCGAGTTTTCCAAACTACTGAGAGACGAGTACTGTACCCGATCAGTTCAAACTGCACGAGCGCGGAGTTTCTTCAGCGTAGGGCCTCAGAATTTGCCAGTACCAGAAATCATTCGGGCACACAGGACCGAGCTATGCTATGTCGCACAGATGGTTCCATCCGAAGACCAGCGAATTTGTCACCTTGCTCAACGGTTGCCGGAGGATGTTCAACGATACGCGGCGGGGTTTCATTGCACCACGTTGAGGGCATATGAGGACGTGGTCATAGCATACGCCGGTACGGTTGTCAGTTCGGATGCCGGGCACAACCAAAAGAAGCAGAAGATAGCAAATCAGTCCAGGAGCACCAACAGAGTGAATTTGGGAATTGGGTTCCCCTCCAAATCAACAGCTTTGTCCCAACAGAAAGGAACATCTGACGGGCCTTCTCTCCGTAGCTATTTCAATTGTGGCATAGCAGGGCATACCATGAGTCAGTGTCATAAAGCATCGACAAAGTGCTTTTCATGCGGAAGGGGTGGCCACATGTCTGGCTACTGTTCTCGGATCAAACCTACACCAAACCCAGCTCCTCAGAGTCAACAAGGCTCGGTACAGGCATCCAGAGCGTCTGCCATGTCCGACTACCGATCTCCACCTCACCAATCTCCTCTACACGGTGCCGGAAGAGGACGTGGTCGCGGGGGAGGTATTGCACCCTCCTCGGGGACACTGCCGTCCCGCGTGTTCGAACTAAGGGCTACTGACGACCAGACTACTCCTGCTATCTCAGGTACACTCCTTATTAAATCTCAGCCTGTTCATGTACTGTTTGATACTGGAGCAACCCACTCGTTTATATCCGTAGATTGTGTTAACCGTTAGCATATCCTCAGGTACCTGTGAGTCCTTTATCGTTAAACTACCCGAGGGCGGCAGGTGGAGGGTAACTTGGAAGTTCGAAATCGTCCGATTCGTATCAATAACTGGCCGGATGACCAATCTCATGGTCTTTCCACTCCAAAATGAAGATGTGATTTTAGGTATGGACTGGATGACGATGCACAAGACGGTATTGGATACCTATCACCTGACCGTTTCTATTACGACCCATGACGGTGCCACTCACACAATTAGAGGCCGAGAGCACTTCAATACTAAAGGGTCCCTCAGTCTCCTTTCAGCAGTAGCATCTCATGATAATCGAGGAGCGTATTACTGGTGCTATATTCTTCAGGAGGGCACGTCACAATTGTCGGTTGCTAATATTCCTGTAGTGAATGAATTTCCGGACATATTCCCCGACGAACTACCTGGATTGCCACCACAAAGGGAGTTCGATCTCTCAATCGAACTTGAGCCAGGAACGACGCCTATCTCCAAGGCACCGTACAGGATGGCACCAGCCGAAATGAAGGAACTGAAGTCACAACTCGAAGAATTGCTAAGGAAGTGGCTCATTCGTCCAAGTACTTCGCCATGGGGTGCACCAGTCCTTTTTGTGAAGAAAAAGGACCGCTCTCTGCGCCTGTGTATCGATTACAGGGAACTTAATAAGGTCACTATTAAGAACCGTTACCCACTTCCAAGGATTGATGATTTACTAGACCAACTGCAAGGGGCGACTGTGTTTTCAAAGATCGACTTACATTCAGGATATCACCAATTGAGAATTCGAGAGGAGGATATTCCTAAGACCGCATTTCGATCGAGATATGGGCACTACGAGTACATGGTGGTGTCGTTTGGCCTGACTAATGCTCCAGCTGTTTTTATGGAATTGATGAACAGGGTTCTGACAGAGTTTCTCGATAAGTGTGTGGTGGTTTTCATTGACGATATTTTAATTTATTCCCGAAGCCGATGGGAGCATGAGGAGCAATTGAGGCAGGTGTTGAGTGTTTTAAGGCAACATCAACTGTATGCTAAACTTTCTAAATGCGAGTTCTGGATGCCATAGGTAACCTTTTTGGGGCATGTGATTTCAGCAGGAGGCGTTAAAGTAGACCCCCAGAAGATCGAAACAGTTATGAATTGGGAACCACCTAGAAACGTCAAAGAGGTGAGGAGTTTCCTGGGGTTGGCAGGATATTATCGACGGTTCGTCGAGGCCTTCTCCTGTGTCGCTCAGCCATTAACAAATCTGCTTAGGAAGAACACCAAGTTCGTCTGGACAACAGATTGTCAGGAGAGTTTCGACAGGCTAAAAAGGAAGCTTACTACTGCCCCAGTGTTGGTACTACCGCAGGGTACGGAGGGATTCGTAATATGCACCGATGCGTCTAAGCACGGGCTAGGATGTGTGTTCATGTAAAACGACAGGGTTATCGCTTACGCCTCTCGACAACTTAAACCTTATGAGGTGAACTACCCGACACATGACTTGGAACTAGCCGCAGTGGGCCACGCTCTTAAGATCTGGAGACATTACCTATATGGGGTTACCTGTAAGTTCTTTACGGACCACAAGAGTTTAAAGTATATTTTCACGCAGAAAGAGTTAAATATGAGACAGAGGCGTTGGCTGGAGTTAATCAAGGATTACGATGTAGAGATTCTATATCACCCTGGAAAGGCCAACGTCGTAGCAGACGCACTAAGTCGGAAAACTGCGCAGGAGGTGACACTATCTGGTTTGACAGTACAGCTGGAGTTGCAGCAAGATCTCAGGAGAAATGACATTGAAGTGTGGATACAACATCGCCAGGGACAATTGTGCTCGATTGATATTCGCTCGTCTCTGCTGGACGAGATACGCCTAGCACAGATGGAGGATCCAGAACTTTGTACGATCGGCGCAAAGGCCGAAGGGGGAGTTATCTCAGACTACAGGATCCAAGGGGGCTTAGTTAGATTCAAGAACAGGATTTGCATTCCACCTAATGACGAGCTTAAGCAAACTATACTCAAGGAAGCTCATTCTACTCCCTATTCGATACATCCCGGGGCGAGAAAAATGTACAAAGACCTGCGAAAGAGTTTCTGGTGGAAGAATATGAAGCAGGAGGTAGCAAGGTTTGTCGCTCGATGTATGAAATGTCAACAGGTGAAGATTGAACACCGTAGACCGGCCGGAATCATGCAGCCCTTACCCATTCCGGAATGGAAATGGGAGAGCATATCAATGGACTTTGTCACCAAGTTACCAGTGACGGCAGGGGGAAAGGACACGATATGGGTTATTGTAGACAGACTGACAAAGTCAGCACACTTCATTCCAATTCAACAGCTGGCTACCATCTTTGTTCGGGAAATCGTGACATTACATGGCGTTCCCTCGGGAATTATTTCGGATAGAGACACTAGATATGTGTCCCGCTTCTGGAAGGCTGTCCACCAGGCCATGGGTACTCAACTGCATTTCAGCACTCCCTATCACCCTCAAACGGATGGACAAACAGAACGCACCATACATACCCTAGAAGATATGTTGAGAGCATGTGTACTCGATTGGGGCAAGGACTGGGCTAAACACCTCTGCTTAGCGGAATTTTCGTACAACAACAGCTGGCATGCAAGCATAGGCATGGCCCCCTTTGAGGCCTTGTATGGTAGAAGGTGCAAGTTTCCCCTATGTTGGGACGATGCATCCGATGTCATCGCCACCGAGTTGGATCTAATCCAGGAATCTATTAAGAAGATATCCATTGTTCGAAAACACATGTTGGCAGCGCAGAGTCGCCAAAAGTCTTATGCTATAGACCGGCAGCGACCGTTGGAATTTATGGTGGGGGATCATGTTTGGCTTAAAGTATCGCCAATGCGGGGCATTCGACGCTTCGGCCAGAAGGGCAAACTAAGCCCGAGATTTATTGGCCCATTCGAAATACTGGACCGAGTCGGTAGACTCGCTTATCGGCTAGCATTACCACCATCGTTAGACGGAGAGCATAATGTCTTCCACGTCTCCCAGCTGAGAAAGTACGTGTACGATCCTAGCCACAAGATCAACTTCGAGGAAGTAGAGATTTCCAATGATGCTACCTTTAAGGAAGTTCCAACAGCGATTTTGGATCGACGCGTAAAGAGACTAAGGAATAAGAACATACCCCTTGTTAAAGTTCAGTGGTCGCACCACGGTACGGAAGAAGCAACTTGGGAGACCTAGGCGAGCATGAGAGAGAATCATCCCGAGTTATTTTCTTAGTTTCGGGACGAAACTATTTTTAAGGGGGGTGGTATGTAATACCACCAGTATTACATGCTTTTTCACTTTGGGCGCTCACGTCCATTTCTTCTGTTTGATAAATAAATGTACTCCATTGTAATAAAACATATTTTGTATAATATGGTTGTACTGTATTGTTCGCATCTGTTATTCGTGTATTATGATTGTATGATGATTGACGAACTTTCAGTGACATACCTCGATGACGTTAGGTAATTATCGGTGCGAATATGACGGTGGCCAACGTCTTGTTCCCCGAGAGATTTCCAGACGACATGGAGAGGGAGTCGTGTCATAAGGAATTAATGTGATAATAATTTGGCAAACAAAATTGTCCTTTACGTACGTTATACTCCGAGTCGTTACGCACGCTATATCTGAGTCGTTACGTACGTTAAATATCGGCCCTAACATACGTAACATCGGTCTTCGGTCTTCGGACAGGAATCTTCGTCTGGTAGTACGCGTGCCGACCAACTTTCGGCGTGATTGCGACAGGCAAGTCAACGAGGTGTTACGTACGTTAACCCGCTTTCGTTACGTACGTAACGATGTGAGTGAATCGTTCCAGCGAGTTCCTTACGTACGTTAAGTATTTTGCCATAACGTACGTAAAGCCTCTTACGTACGTAAACCGTAGGGCATAACGTACGTAAGGGCAATCTGAGTTTATAAAAGAACACTTTGCCTTTCATTTCTTCCGTCCCAAAAATCATTCTTCTTCCTTGTACACTACTCTCCACCATCATTGAACCAATTCTAACCTCCCAATTCAAGTGCTATCCTATTAGAGTACGTTAATCAAGCTTCGGGGAAGGTCTTGAAGGTGTTATCCTCTCGTTCTCCTTCGTCCACCATCGTTCTTCATCATCTTTTGTCAGTAAAGGTAAGTTTATCCAACCTTGAACTCATTTCGGTATTGTTTAGTAAGTGTTAGTAAACCTCGGATGCCTTGGGTAGCTTAGAACCCTCAGTAATAATCAAACCGGTATATAACTATCGCAATTGTTAATCGATATCCATCAAAGCTAGAAATTGGAATGAATAATGGTAGAACTCATAATCATATTGCTTATCACCAACTAATCGGAATCATCTTGAAGTATTTCATGTATAACCGTATTATCATGTTGAATAAAACCGTTAATGAATCCTTGATGAAGTTACCAACAATTTCTAGCCGAATAGCTACCGAAACATGTTAAGATGATGGATTAATCGTTCTAGACTTGCATATTAAGACAACGATGAAATCTTGGTGATTGTTGGTTATAATTAACTGGGAATGTTGTGTTAGAACACTATTGTTTAGCGGAAGGATAACTTATAAAGAATGTTGCCGAACCTAAGAAATTAATGGCACGCATTATGGTTAAAGACGGAGAAATTCGATTCCGACATCATAAGCAACTAGGATAGGGTTCTAACAGGCGGGAGGGGGAGGAACGTCATTGATCATCATTATTATCATAAGATGTTAATCGACAAACATGTAATAGGTCGGATTTCCAAGTGCGATCGTTCAAGCCGTTGCCTTGTCAAGAAATAACTCGCGTCGGATTTGAGGCAAGTGAATCTTGCTCAGACTTTACGGCTTATAATTTTAGACATAGTAAATGTTACTATTGTGGAATGGTGCTCTTATGATTATCTTGTCCTGAGTATTCCCGAGTAGATACTACCATGACCCTTGGCCGCGGCCTTGGGAGTTTTCTTGTTGGACCGTGTTGCGGGATAAAACCTGAATGGTACCCACGTCCGAAGTATTCCTGTGTAGATACTTCTGTGACCCTTGTTTGCGACCTTGGGAGTTTATCTGCTAATAAAAGGAATAACATGGAACATTCGGTGATAACCTTATTCCTTGAAATTATTAGATTTTACCTTTGAGTTTGGTTTGGAATGTTTCTGACCTAGGTTACTAGCACGACATGTCGTGCCAGGTAAATTTGTTGAATTTGTGCAGGACACTCCGAAGGTTACGGCCAGGCATGAGCTGTGTTGGAAGAAGGCCTGTTAATTTCTTAAATCAATTTGAACATTCCACGTTGTGTAATAACCGTATGTACGGACACCATTTGCTTTTGTACTTTGGGTTGTACGAATACTTTCATAATTACTTCCGTATATTACCACTTTTAATAAAATATTTTAGAAATTATTTTCAAAAGCTTGCCTTATGGGTCCCTCACGGGATCTACGGCACTGTGGTGTCCCGATTCATTTTGGGGGCGTTACAGTTCCCCCATCATACTCATTTTAAATTTACTTTGCATGAGATGAGAGAACCTTTGACATAGAGCAAGGTTAGTTGAACCAAAAATAATATCATCCACATAGATTTGCACCATAAGAAGGTCATCACCTTCCTGTATCTTGAACAAGGTTTTGTCCACAGCACCTTTCTAAAATCCGTTGTTGGTTAGATACTGGGACAAGGTTTCGTACCAGGCTCTAGGGGCTTGTTTAAGTCCATACAGCGCTTTCCTTAGCCTGTAAACTAGATCGATACCGTCTGTGTTGGAAAACCCTGGTGGTTGTTCAACATAAACTTCTTCTGCAAGATCTCCATTCAGGAAAGCACTTTTGATGTCCATTTGGTATACGATAAAGCTCTTATGGGCGGCAAAGGCTAAAAATATCCTAATGGCTTCTAGTCTCGCTACAGGGGCGAAGGTTTCATCATAGTCGATTCCTTCTTCTTGACTATAGCCTTGTGCTACTAGTCTGGATTTGTTCCTTATGATAAGTCCATTTCGATCCTTTTTGTTTCGAAATACCCATTTGGTTCCTATAACCGATTGGTGTGTTGGTCTGGGTACAAGATACCATACATTGTTTCTTTTGAAACCGTTAAGCTCTTCTTCCATAGATGTTATCCAATGAAAATTGTTAAGAGCGTCTATGGTCGAAACAGGTTCGGACTGGGCTAAGAATACAGCGATAGTGCACATATTGAGTCTTCTAAGTTCGGATTAAGATTTCCATTCAGGAAACTGTGAAACTTCAGCATTAGATTCTTCTTGTGCACAAAGTACATTTCCTTGTGTACTCTGTATTCTCCTACGAGTAGAAACACCGGCATTAATGTTTCAAATGATCATCTCTTGCGGGTGATCTCTCAACCATCTTCGGTCGGGTTCTAATTCAGGATCCCGTACTGTATCGAAAGATTCTGTGGATACAGCTTCAGCTTGTACAGTGTAGGCTTCATCCACATCGATTATTACAGCTGTGGGGTTGATTTCTAAATCAACGACAGGTTCTATGGGTGTTGGTGGATCCAAGATAGATAGATGGTGAATGTTCTGAGTGATATCATCTACTCCTGTAGGGTCATGGTGTGGTTCGTCGAACACTACATGAACTGATTCCTCGATCGTCAGCTTCCTTTTATTAAAGATTCTGAAAGCTTTGCTGACGGAGGAGTATCCTACGAATATTCCTTCATCTAATTTTTCATCAAAGGTTCTAAGTTGGTCCTTCCCATTGTTTAATACATAACACCTGCATCCAAAAATGTGGAAATACGAAACTAACGGAGTTTTGTTATTCCATACCTCATATGCTGTTTTGTTGTGGTGCTTGTTGACGATACAGCGGTTTTGAGTGTAGCATGTTCTATTGGTTGCTTCACCCCAGAAACGCTGTGGCAATATGCTTGCGGCAATCATTGTCCTTGTTGCTTCTTTCAACGTCCTATTCTTTCGCTCGGCAACACCATTTTGTTGAGGTGTACGGGCAGCTGAGTATTCGTGCTGTATTCCATTCTCCGAATAGTATTGCTCTATAAAGCGGTTAGTGAATTCTGTACTGTTTAACGAATGCACACGATACTCGATGCTTTTTCATTTTGCAACTTTCTCAGAGCTCGGCTGACTTTGATGTTGTTTCCTTCTTCTTGCTAAGAAAGATCGTCCAAGCATACCTGGAATAATCATCAACAACAACCATGCAGTACTTCTTACCTCCCAAACTTACTGGGTCTACAGGACCGTAGAGATCCATGTGTAGCATTTCCAACACTCTTTGGGTTGAAAGGTAGGATTTGCTTTTCAGGGTTGACTTGATTTGCTTGCCTTTCTGACATGGTCCGCAGACGCTGTCCTTCTTGAATGACACATTTGGCAAACCTCTAACCATTCCCTGTCTTGAGAGCTTGTTGATCGTCTTGAAGTTGACGTGAGACATCCTCTTGTGCCATAACCAGCTAAGATCTGCAGTGCCTTTGGCAACAAAGCATGGAATTGAGGAGCTCATAGGCTTCCAGTCAGCAATAAACATATTACCTGATCTGATTCCTGTAAGCACAACTTCCTTGGTTTGGGTGTTCTTGACTCTACAGCGATCTTTATAGAACTTCACCGAGAACTGTTTATCACAGAACTGGCTAATACCAAGTAGATTATACTGTAAGCCTTCAACATATGCAACATCGGTGACCTTGAATTTCCCGACAAGTAGGTTTCCTTTCCCTCTTATTCTTCCTTTAGACTTATCACCGAAGCGAACTTTTAGACCGCGACCTTCTACAAAATCAGATAGCTTGCTCCTATCTCCGGTCATGTGACGAGAGCATCCACTATCAAAGTACCAGGTATCCTCCTCTAGAATGTCCTGTAACAAAGAAATTAGGTAGATTTAGGTCCCCTTTGATTTTTGGGTCCATGTATGTTAGTTCCTTTAGGTACCCAAGTTTTCCTGGCAGCAATTGGTTTACCGTAGGACATACTTGGTACAGGTTGCGATATCTACGGGGCATATCCGTAGTCGTTATAATCATGATAATTATTATGCATGTAAAATTGTGGTTATTATTATTATTCCAAAGACGAGTGCCGTCTAGGAGGTGGAGCCATTTTCTTAGGCCTAACAGCCTTGTCTTCTGGGTCTCCACTGATTCTCAATGCCGTTGTTGATACCGAATCGGCATCTTGTCTTGAGGGATAATGGGGCTCTCGTATTCAATACTCGCGTGTCTTGATCGAGCAGACGCTGCAAGGGCCTTTGGTGGTTGGATACAGCCTTCCATCTGAACGGCTGTTGGCGCTGTTGATATGCTCTGGGAGCATGCTGTTGAGTGCGCCTCACAGGTTGGAATGGCTTATGATTCCGCTGTCTGGTATAGGATTGCGGGGGCGGAATTGCAGCCTTCGGTTTTCTCGGTGCAGCAGGTTCCTTCACAGGACTAGGGGTATCTTCCGATTCTGGAATGTGTTCCACACTCTTGACGAACACTGTACTAGTTTTCCCTTTGTTTGAACATGAGCTGTATCCTAAGCCACTTTTATCATGAGCATGTTGCCCAGTGCTCAGAATTTCTTCCATTCTTTTGGACGATTTTTCAAACGACTTCAGAATGGTCTCAAGTTCAGTTTCTCGCTTTTCGAGAGTTGTGATTTTGGCTTGAAGTAGAACCAAATCATTTGTCTTGCTCTCATTGTGGGTTTTAACCTCATTTAGTTCATGAGCAAGTTGATGATTGCTCTCCATGAGTTTTTCAAAATCGACCTTGCTGGTTTCACAATCAAGAGACATATTTTCATAATTTATTTTCAGCAAGTCATTTTCATATTTCAGCTCTAAATTTGTTAATTGAAGGTGTATATTCTCAGTTTTTAGAGTCTCATGGGCCTTTTGAATGTTTTTAAATTCATTCATCATATTTTCGAAAGTATGAGATGCATTTGACGGAATAGCTGAGGTTGAACTTACCTCATCGTCGCTGTCTTCACCTTCTGGAATATCTTTGGCCATAAAGCACATGTATGCTTTATCATCAAACTCATCGTCAGATGGATCACTTTCAGTGACCACCTGAAGACATTCTGCTGATTTGGATGGTGTGGGGGAGGCTTCTGATTCTCCAATCAGGGCTTTGAGCTTGTCTTTCAAAGCACGTCTTCTTTCATCTCTCTCTTGTTGCTCGGCCTCAGGCAATCTTTGGACTTTGGGATGAGGACATTTATTTGCATAATGCCCTGGTTTCCTGCAGTTATAGCACAGGTTAGCATCACCAGATGATGTTTCGGTACTTACCTTGTGGATAGGTTTGGGCCTGTAGGGAGTCTTTCCAGACTGTTTGATGAACTTTTTGAATTTATGCATGAGAAGCGCCATTTCATCTTGAGACAGGATGTCGTCATCACTGTCAGCATTCTTGTGACTAGGCTTCGACGAACTAGGCATGCTATGTCGACGGTTCGATACAGCGGCTAGAGCTGTGACCTTTGATGGAGATTCTTCAGCTTTCTCTCTTCTGTCAATATCATACTCAAAAGCTTTGAGGTCAGAGAAGAGATCAAAAGTAGATATTTCATTAAGATTACAGGAGACACGCATAGCTGTGGTCTTAATGTCCCATCGGGCTGGGAGAGATCTGAAAATTTTTAAGTTCTTCTCCTTTTGGGTGTAAATTTTGCCCAACGCTTCAAGTTCACCAACAATACCAGTGAATCTGAGGTCAAGTTCCTCAAGTTTTTCAGTTGGTTTCATTTCAAAAGATTCAAATTGCTGAGTTAGTTTTGAAATCTTGTTTTCTTTTGAGAGCTCAGTTCCCTCACAAATTAACTTGAGTTTATCCTGATTTCTTCGTCGCTTTGCAGCTCTTTACCTTTGAGAACGTGCCTTTGTCAAGAGTGACAAATAACGCGTTCTTAGCCACGTTGTCGAGATTGGCTCGCTTTCTTTCATCTGTTGTCCATTGCTCGCGTTCCTTCTCGAGCATTTCAGCATGGGCTTGGCCCTCAATCCTTGCGGCCGGATTTACCTTCATGATATTGATAGGACCATCCTGTATAACAAAAATCATCACTTCGTGCATTGCTGCAAGATGAGCTTCCATTCTAATTCTCCAGTCGTCAAATTCGTTAATAGAGAACATAGGGACTTTGTTAATCATAGAAGTATCCATACTGATAATATAGGAATGAAAGAGACTGTTTTGAAAATAAGTGATTTGAATCTGATTCGGTTAAGAATACGACTGATTATTTTTAGAATCAACCGCTCCGATACCACTTGTTGGCCAGTAAGTATACTGGATACACTTTGGAAAATAGTTTAAACAACAAACTGTATGGATTTTAAATCTGAGTGCGTAGCGGAAGTCTTGGATATGAGGTTGCCGTGGATACAAAGAACTAAGTGTATAGTGTATACTTAATTTATCACAAGTAATTTTAAAACAAGAAAAGTCAAGGTAAATAACACGAATTAAAGTGGTTCGAGGTAAACCCTCTACGTCCACCGGTCCTCCACACAGAGTAAAGTTTATTATAATTACTACGTACACAACTACGTAATTATAACAACACACACAATCAATATATCGTTCACACAGATTGATATAAAGATCTTAGCTTAAACCGTTCACACAGATTGGTTTTGAGCTAATGCTTTGACTTGCTTCTTCACACACGCTCAAGCTTCGTCTTCTTCAATGCAAATCCTTCACACACAGTTCCGGAGAAGCACAAATTGTTCAACGTATAGAGCAGATGGTGAACAACAACTTTAACTTTAAGAGCTTTCAGCTGATGAAGTGTTGTTCAGGATGATGAGCACTATATATCTCTTTAGATCTTAATTGAAGTAAGCTTTGGAGATATGTTTTGCTCTGATGATAACTTTTGATAGCTTGAGTGTTAGGTGACTGGTAACTGATCTTCAATACCTTCATAAGATATATATAGTCTCTGAAGTATATATCCGTTGAGATGTATCTGTTTGAATGAGATTTCTTTCCAACGGGATTATGACACGATCCGGATTTAGCGGGATTCTGAAGATCTGTTGACTGGCAGTATTTAAATACTTTATCCTTGAGTATTTAAATACTTCTTTATTCAACGGGACTGGACTTCTGGATATTCCTTCTTTGTCCTGTTGTGATCTGTATGGAAGATAACTGTATTTTGAGTTTCGAGAAGGTTTCCATACTTTGGTCTTTTACAAGACTTCTTGCTGTACTGAAGGGCTTCACTATATGCTGATTCGAGGCAGGTCTTCGATACAGGATAAAACCTCAAGGCTTCGATACAGTTTCCTTTACTGTATTCGGATTGGCATATATGTCAAAACCTTTTTATCAAATACCATTCGATACAGGGATCGGATATCCCGGCTGTTTCGATACAGGCTTTTTGTTTTCCCAACAATTACCGATTCCAAATTCAATCTTAAATACGGTTACAAGTTTCCTCCTTGTAAATTCATAATATAAACCAATTACCGGTTATCATCATCAATCCGGACGATCCGATTAATTCAACATCATAGATAATCATATTCCAAAGGTTTCAAATAATTCCATTATCCGAATTGAACACTTATTCAATAAGTATGAATTTCCAAATTCAAACATGAATAATAATTCTCATCAAACTCGAAATCATATTTGTATTCCTATACGAATATTGTACCAAATACATAACTTAGTTCTAGATATGAATATTCCATATTCATATATAAAACACCAACACCTTAAAACGTATTCATCAAATCAATGATCAATTCATCTCGACATTAAGGATTTTATAATATATTCGATTCCAACTTCAACTCCAAATACGAAGACAAAACTCCTTCTTGTTCATAGTTGTAAATTCGTAGAAAACAATTTACCGATTATTATCGTGAATAATCACATTCCAAAATTATCCGAAATCCTTCCAAAATCATAACATGTAACTCAAGAGTTCTTTAAGAACACGAATTATCCAAATTCACGTTCATTAATCCATAAAACAACATAACCCGATGTTTTCTAACATCTAAACAACCCTTAATCATAATTCAAGGTGTATATAATCATGTCCTTCAACATATACTTCTCATAACATCATGAATCGCAACAAACCACCAAGAACATCGAGAATACTACGATTCCATAATCATAATAACATAATCGAATCATTTGATCACCAATTCATTATCTTCCTTTAACAAAATTCCCATAATTACCAAGAATAATCACAACAATATCATTTCCATCACCATTCATACGAAAACGTGTAGAATTTTCCAAGTTCTACTCATTGAGACATTTCATCGAACACTTTGAAGGCATAGTCCAATTCAATCGATTATTCAAAGAAATACTCGAATTCTTTCCACAAAACTTCAAGAATAATGAATTATTACGAGTTTACAATCAAGTTCAATCAACAATCTGAATCAAAATGAAGCAAATCGGCCAAAACACCAAGAAATCTCAAGAACATCCAAAAACCAAAAGTTTAGGTGTTCTTACCTTCGATCCGGGTGGAAGATGATGTTAATCCATGATTCTAACTTCCAAAACATGTTGTTATAAGTTTCTCATACTCAAATCCATCAATTCTTGCCGAAGGAATCGCGAAGAAACGAAGAAAAATGAAAAAATGAGTAGGTGACTCGGTCTGTGCCTTATATAGACGAGACTGCCGCACGTTACGCACGTAACCCGCGGATCCTTACGCACGAGCGGCCGCGCCGACCCTACCGCCCAATTGCCGGAACCCTTACGTACGTAACCGGCACTGCTTACGACGTAATCGGCCCTTACGGCCAGAATCGCCGCCCCTAGCCATCCTGCGAAGTCACCGCCGACCGTGATCGGCCACCCCACGAGTCACGCCGACCATGCCCGCCATTCCAACGATTCACGATCGCCATGCTCGCCATCCAGTGTCATCTCGGCCACGACTCGCCACCGCCCGTAACGCACGTAACACTTATTCCGCTGCGCATTTAACACGACGCTGACTTGCTACAAGATAATAATCGACATACGCATAATACACCCTGTATAACGTACGTAACTCCATCCGTTGACTCACCTGTCCACATCTGCGCCGAAAGCTGCCGATCACGGGCCCCACTGTCCGATTCCTCTTGTTACGTACGTTATGTACACTATATAACGTACGTAAGCTAACACATTTTACGTACGTAAGCTCCAAGGCTTAACGTACGTAATGGCTTTTATACTTATCCAAAAATCCAACTGTTCCTGTCCGACGTCTCGACGTACAAAATAAAAACATACGGCATACTGAATACACATACTGAATCTAAAGATATTCTCATACGGTATACCTGATATCCAAATCTGTTTAACCTGATACAACATATCCTGAATATATCTGTCAATCAAAAATGATAATCACACCAGTATAACTGTCTCGGTTCTCAATTTATTTTATCCATACTGTATAGATACCAAACTATACAGTATATCTCAGATAAAATAACGCGAAAAATTTATACTGAAAATCCGGGTATTACAGAAACAGCCTAAGGGTTTTCTGTCCAAAGTTAATATTCATAAAGTGTGTAAGCTGCAACGAGCCATTTATGGTCTGAAGCCAGCTTCTCGGAATTGGAACCTTCGATTTGATGAAGCAGTTGTTGTGTCAAGAATTACACTCTCCGACCGGCGATCGCCTCGGAGATCGGGCGACCTAGCCACTGCCGAGCAGCCAAGGCAGAACTGCCGACCAGCGATCAGGCGACCGAGCCTTAGCCCAGCGAACAAGCTAAATTGGCCAACCGAAGGTCCCAGGACAAGTCCCGGTGCCGAGCGATCGACATCAAATACGATCGTCTCTCGGTACTCGGCGACCGACTGGAGACGATCATCTCTCGGCACTTGCCGACCGACCCTTGGTGACCGACCAATGCCGACCCTCGGCAACTGGCCGATGGCGAGCTCTGATGACCAGCTAGAGACGGCCGCCTCATGTCGATCAGCGCCGATGGCCATCCAGTCGGCAAAGGCCGAGCCTCAGGACAGACACCACGTGCAAGGGCCGAGACAAGATCCGCATATCACGGATCATTGACCACAGCCTGTCAGCATCCGTCCACCAGCCGACAGGCCCGCCGAAAGTTGTCAGTAGGGCCGCATGTGACTGACTCCGGACGCGTGCTGGCCCCTCATTGGACCGCCCAGCTGGCTGCCTGCTGTAGCTTTGGACTTTAGGCAGACTGCCAGCCTCTTCCTTGGACTTTAGCCCGACAGCCCGGGTGATCGCCCCTTTATAATATTGGCCGGCAGACGATCGCCCCATTATTATAATGGCCGGAAGGCGATCGCCCGCCAGAGGACAAGACTCGGCTGCCACTATAAATACACGGATCCCTACACTTGTCCAAGGACCGAGATTTTGGCTCACAAAATACTCTCTGGCATTCTCGCATTTCACACGCAATACATAAGCAAAATATACAGCACTTGGCTATCTCCAACTCTTGGCAACAGCTATCATTCGGTACTTCTTCTCTTGGCCTCTCTCATCAAGAAGACGATCGGCAGGGACGAAGAACACCGAGCTTCGCTCAAGAGCCGGATTAACAGTCTTTTTACACTCATTGTATCTAGATTTCTCTCATTCATACTTGTATCCACGAATATTTGTATTAATAACATCTCGCGAGAGCATTCAAGCCCGGGCCTAACAAACCCGGAAAATCTTGTATTATTTATCTTCTCTCGGAAGTGCTCCCGCAATTGTTGTTTGTTGTCCGTCTTCCAGCAGTATTAATCTCCGGATAAATATTTTGGGCAACAACAATTGGCGCTAGAGGAAGGGGGGCATCTAACCCTCAAATTTATATTCCTACCGTCCCGAAGAACACTCACTGTTCTCGGGAAGGATACTTGAAGTGACACTCACTGCACTTCAAAGAAATCTTTCAGAAATCATGTCTTCCGCCTCCGCGTCGAATAAAGCCGACCACCGGCTGCACTTCTGCCTGGCCCTGCCCGAGCCGCAGCCGACGGTGGAAGGTAGCCGCCGCGGTCAGAGACGCTCGATCCCGTCCCTGGACGGTGGCCCAAGCCTCTCGCTCGATCAGTTCCGAACCAATGAACAGATCGAAGAGGCCATAGACGCCCTTCAGGGGCGACGGAGTGCTCTCAACGCGCCTCCCACTATCACCCCCTCGGCCGTCTGTCGGAAGTCCAAGCGGAAGCTCAAGGCATTACTGGCCGAGCGATCACCAGGAGGCTCTCGTCCGCAAGAAGAGGCGCTCGGCAGCTGGGGCACCTCTGTCTTCGATCGCTCGGGCGGACTGACTCCGCGATCGGGCAGTCCAGCCCCAGCTACGAGACGACGGAGTTTGAGTCCGTCACTAGGAGCTCGGCCTACCCGGCTCCCAGAAGGCAGCCCAGCCGTCTGGCCCCCCCTCGCCAAATTGCCGAGGTCGGCAGCAGCGGAGTCCGGAGATCGGTACACGATCGCCTTGTCTCCCGCTCCCAAAGCCGATCAGCAAGCAACCGAGCCACGGCGATGGCTGCGATGCAACGTCAGATCGACGACATGAAGGCGCTCCTGCAATCCAGGGCAGGCGCCATGAAGACGATCGTCGAGCCAAGCGAGCCGCTCACGATCGACATCGAGCTCGCCCCCGTGCAGCACAAGATTGCTCCCCCGCAAACACCCGTGTACGAGGGGCGATCGGACCCCCAAACACACCTGAGCAAGTTCAACATCTACATGACCGGGTGTGGGGCATCTGACACGACTAGGTGCCGAATGTTCCCTCTGACGCTGGACGACCTCGCCCACCGGTGGTACACCTTATTGCCACCTCGGTCCATTGGCTCTTTTAACCAGCTGGCGCACGTCTTCATGGAGTACTTCGCCACTAGGGTCGTCCGGCCAGAAGGTCCCCTTCGCATGATGCAAATCAAGCAGGGAGAAGACGAGTCCGACTCGGACTACATCGACCGGGTAGACGTGATCATCCTCAACGGCGAGCCCGTAAGCGATGAGACCGCCCTCTACGCGGTCCTAGGAGGATTTCAGGGTTTTTCGCCTATGTTCAGGCATCTCACGAAGACCCATCCGACGACCTACGCAGCCTTCCGGGCTAGAGCCGCAGATTTCCTGTCCAGGCAAAGGCTTCTTCTTAGCCTAGGAGTAGAGCGATCGGCGCCCGCGCGACGACCTCCAGTCTCCCAGCCCGATCGCTACTATCCAGCAGAGCCGGAGGACTCGCTCGCCACCTAAAGTCCACCATTTAACATGAGGGACTAAGGCTCGCGATCGCCTCCACCACACATCATAAAGCCATGGTCCTGGCAGTCGATGGAACCGGCTGCTTCGGCCATGCAAGGTCCCTTTCGGCCGAGATCGCCCGCCCTTCATTTAAATATGAGGCCGACATAGTCTGAGGGCTCTCCAAAATTAATCAGTGGACACGTGCCATTACCCCTGTCTCAACGTACACCGTCGAGGTTCGTCATCTCCATGGCGGACCGAGGTGGAAGCAGAGCAAAACAAGCCGCGGGCGTGGAGTTGATTCATCCGATGCTGCCCCGCGCAAGGACTCCTCTAGACCGAGACCGCACGCCCTTCATTTAAATATGAGGCGAGGCGCAGCCTAACAGAGGACCCTCATAATAAAGTGAGTCACGAGACACTCATTGTCTTCGCGCACCAAGACACGGTCATGGAGTCGGTCCATCGAATTTCGCGACTGTGCACGATTCCTCAAACAAGCGAAACCATCAAGTTTCCGAGGGGGATCGGCCAATGTTGTTTTTTGCAGGTACAAGACCGAAAGATAGCTAGCCAATCGACCATGATAGCCCAAGTCTGAATCCTAAGTCAGCTCAGCAAGATCGCCCGTCCTCATCTTACACGTTCGCCAGCAAGAACCACCTCGCCCCATGTCTTCAACATAGGAGCAAGCTGGGGGGCAATTGTTGTGTCAAGAATTACACTCTCCGACCGGCGATCGCCTCGGAGATCGGGCGACGAAGCACGCTGAGCAGCCTAAGGCGTAATCGCGACCAGCGATCAGGCGACCGAGCCTTAGCCCAGCGGACAAGCTAAATCGGCCAACCGAAGGTCCCAGGACAAGTCCCGGTGCCGAGCGATCGAAATCAAATACGATCGTCTCTCGGTACTCGGCGACTGACTGGAGACGATCATCTCTCGGCACTTGCTGACCGACCCTTGGTGACCGACCAATGCCGACCCTCGGCAACTGGGCGATGCCGACCTCTGATGACCAGCTAGAGACGGCCGCCTCATGTCGATCAGCGCCGATGGCCATCCAGTCGGCAAAGGCCGAGCCTCAGGACAGACACCACGTGCAAGGGCCAAGACAAGATCCGCATATCACGGATCATTGACCACAGCCTGTCAGCATCCGTCCACCAGCCGACAGGCCCGCCGAAAGTTGTCAGTAGGGCCGCATGTGACTGACTCCGGACGCGTGCTGGCCCCTCATTGGACCGACCAGCTGGCTGCCTGCTGTAGCTTTGGACTTTAGGCAGACTTCCAGCCTCTTCCTTGGACTTTAGCCCGACAGCCCGGGTGATCGCCCCTTTATAATATTGGATGGCAGACGATCGCCCCATTATTATAATGGCCGGAAGGCGATCGCCCGCCAGAGGACAAGGCTCGGCTGCCACTATAAATACACGGCTCCCTACACTTGTCCAAGGACCGAGATTTTGGCTCACAAAACACTCTCTGGCATTCTCGCATTTCACACGCAATACAGAAGCAAAATATACAGCACTTGGCTATCTCCAACTCTTGGCAACAGCTATCATTCGGTACTTCTTCTCTCGGCCTCTCTCATCAAGAAGACGATCGGCAGGGACGAAGAACACCGAGCTTCGCTCAAGAGCCGGATTAACAGAGTCTTTTTACACTCATTGTATCTAGATTTCTCTCATTAATACTTGTATCCACGAATATTTGTATTAATAACATCTCGCGAGAGCATTCAAGCCCGGGCCTAACAAACCCGGCAAATCTTGTATTATTTATCTTCTCTCGGAAGTGCTCCCGCAATTGTTGTTTGTTGTCCGTCTTCCAGCAGTATTAATCTTCGGATAAATATTTTGGGCAACAACAGCACTTAAGGACTTTGACTTCGTACGAAATGAGGAGGAACCATGTGTTTACATAAAGGTCAGTGGGAGCAACATTGCGTTCTTAGTACTATATGTAGATGATATTCTACTTATAGGAAATAACATAGAAATGCTCAGCACTGTGAAAACTTGGCTTTCTAAAACGTTCTCCATGAAAGACTTGGGAGAATCTTCCTATATTCTAGATATCTGTCTTTACAGAGATAGACCGCGAAGAATGATAGGACTTTCCCAAGCCCTCTATATAGATAAAATCCTGAGAATATTCAAGATGGATGAATCTAAAAGAGGGTTCCTTCCCATGCGACATGGAATTCATCTCACCACGAAAATGTGTCCTCAAAGTGAGGAAGACAAGAGAGAGATGAGTAAGGTACCCTATGCCTCGGCAGTGGGTAGCCTCATGTACGCTATGTTGTGTACGAGACCAGACTTAGCCTACGCTGTGAGTATGGTAAGTCGATTTCAAGCAAACCCAGGAATGGAACATTGGACTGCCGTAAAGAACATTCTTATGTAATTAAGAAGAACTAGAGATTTAGTTCTTACTTATGGTGGTGGAGAACTGAAGGTGATTGGATTCACCGATTCTGATTTTCAAGGAGACAATGACGACTCTAAGTCGACATCTGGGTATTTGTTTACTCTCAATGGAGGAGCAGTATCTTGGAGAAGCTCCAAGCAAACCACTACTGAAGATTCCACCTGCCAAGTAGAGTATCAATCTGCCTCAGAGGCTAGCAAAGAAGCATTATGGATGCAGAAGTTTATACAAGAACTTCAAGTGGTCCCTAATGCGGAGTTGCCTATATCACTATTCTGTGATAATGATGGAGCTGTCGCTCAAGCTAAGGAGCCGAGGGCTCACCACAACACTAAGCATATAGAGAGAAAGTACCACATCATTTGAGAGATGGTGGAAAAATGATATGTTTCATTGCAAAGAGTAGACTCAGAAGACAATGTCTCTGACCCGCTGACTAAGCCATTATCTCAGGCTCTCTTGGAAAGACATCTAAAGAACATGGGTATTGGATACCATGATATGTGGCATTGAGTGCAAGTGGGAGATTGTTAGGAATATGCCCTCGAATGCCACTCAGGGGATGAGAGAGTATGGGCATTGTACTTGTAATTGTGGAATAATAAATAATAAAAAGGCAATTCGATTCATTCACTGTTTATTGTATTTCAATTGCATTCTTGACTTGGTAAACATTGAAGTGAAGTCCATGTAAATAAACTGAACATTCCATTCTCGTTATGGGATAAGAGAAAATGCACTGGAAGTGTTTAAAGTTTATTTACGTAAATCGTTCGCAAGTCAATAAACTTAAATGGGCATTAAGTTTTAATAAGACTTGTATAACTGATGCTAGGATGTGTGCACGTCTTTATAGCATAGTTATAAAGTATATTGGTGGGACTAGTATACTCGAACACGACTCATACTCGATTCAGTCACACGGTATTCACTCTCGGAGAGTCGATGACGAATCGAAAGGTTGTGATAGTATACGTGGACCTTTGACTTGAGGGTTCAGTAGAAGATGTGCCTGTGACGTTTAGTTTGTCATTAGAGTAGTTAGACTCATTTGCTTAATTGCTGAGTCGACCTCGAAGTGCGGACTATATGGACATGTAGCAGTCTTTACTGTACGCCAAGAAAGGATTCTATCTCCTGTTAGTGAGCAGGCGTATGTCCTATACGGTTAATGGCAAATAAGATCATGAGTCTTTGGCCAAAGCATTCTGATATAGTCGTATTAGATACACTATTAATCAGTCGGTCTTGATTTGCATTAACACATGTATAGAGTCTAGTCAATAGTAGGGTTTGACTTTACCGTGACCCGAAGACTTGATCGGGACTGTTGGGAAAAACAAACACCCTGTATCGAATCAGCCGGGATACCCGATCCCTGTATCGATTGTTATTTGTTATTGAGAAGGTTTTGACATATATGCCAAATATACAGTAAGGAAACTGTATCGAGGTTTCAAGGCTTTATCCTATATCGAAACTCCGCCTCGAATCAAAGACGGTGAAGCTCACAAGACAAAGCAGAAGACTTATAAAAGATCAAGTATGGAAACTGTCTCGATGCTCTAAATACAGTCATCTTCCATACAGTTCACAAAAGGACAAGAAAGAACAAGTCAAGTCCCATTGAACAAAGAAGTATTTAAATACTCAAGGATAAAGTATTTAAATATTGCCAGTCTTCAGATCTTCAGAATCCCGCAAAATCCGGATCATGTCATATTCCCGTTGAAGGAAATCTTATTCAAACGGACATCTCAACGGATACTTTCTTCAGAGGCTATATATATCCTTGAAGACATTGAAGATCAGTTACGAAACGAACCAACGAACCAACCAGACAACTAATACTCAAGCTATCAAAGTTATCATCTGAGCAAACATATCTCCAAGGCATACTGCTAGTTAGAACGAAAGAGATATACAGTGCTCAACATCAAGAACAGCTATCATCAGCTCAAGATCTTGATATTCAAAGTCAGCTGTTCTTACACGGTTACCTACCTTTTACCTCTCGTAAAAACCGAGCTCTGGTGAACTCAACAAGTTATTCGACTGTGGGACGAATAAGGACGAAGCTTTGGAACCGTGTGTGAAGAAGCTTGTCAAGAAGGAAGCTTTAACCAACTGTGTGAACGGTTGAAAGCGACATTCTTTGTATCAATCTGTGAACGATACAAGGATAGGTTTGTTTATAATTACGTAGTTGTGTACGCAGAATTATATAATAAACTTTTACTCTGTGTGGAGGACCGGTGGACGTAGAGGGGTTTACCTCGAACCACTTAAATTACCGTGTTATTTACCTTCCGCTTTACCGTTTGAAATAAGCGTGATATATTAAGTATACACCTAATACGTCGTTGCCGTATCCACGCAACTAATCGTATCCAAGACTTCCACTACGCACTCATATTTAGATTCCATACAGTTTGTTGTTTAAACGATTTTCCAAACTGTATCCAGTATACTTAAGTGGCCAACAAGTGGTATCGGAGCGGTTGATTCTAAAAAGAATCAGTCGTATTTCTTTTTAACCGAATCAGATTCAAATCACTTATCTTCAAAACAGTTTCTTTCATTCCTATATTATCAGTATGGATACTTCTATGATTAACAAAGTCCTTATGTTCTCTATTAACGAATTTGGCTGGAGAATTAGAATGGAAGCTCATCTTGCGGCAATGCACGAAGAGATGATTTTTGTTATACAGATGGTCCGATCAAGATCATGAAGGTCAATCCGGCCGCAGAATTGAGGGCCAAGCCCATGCCGAAATGCTCGAGAAAGAACGCGAGCAATGGACAACCGATGAAAGGAAGCGAGCCAATCTCGACAACGTGGCTAAGAACGCGTTATTTGTCACTCTTGACAAAGGCACGTTCTCAAAGGTAAAGAGCCGCAAAGCGACCAAAGAAATCAGGATAAACTCAAGTTAATTTGTGAGGGCCAGGCTCTCAAAAGAAAACAAGATTTCAAAACTTACTCGGAATTTGAATCGTTTGAAATGAAACCAACGGAAACACTTGAGGAACTTGACCTCAGTTCTTGGTATTGTTGGTGAACTTGAAGCGTTGGGCAAGATTTACACCCAAAAGGAGAAGAACTTAAAAATTTTGAGATCTCTCGGCCCGATGGGACATTAAGACCACAACTATGCGTGTATCCTGTAATCTTAATGAAATATCCACTTTGATCTCTTCTCGACCTTAAAGCATTTGAGTATGACATTGTGAAGAGAGAAAGCGAAGAATCTCCTTCAAAAGTCACAGCTCTCGCCAGTACGAACCGTCGACACAAAGCATGCCTAGCTCGTCGAAGCCAGTCACAAGAGCGCGCGGCAGCGACGACATCTGTCACAAGATGAAATGGCGCTTCTAATGCATAAAATCAAAAGTTCATCAAACGATCTGGAAAGACTCCCTACAGCCCAAACACATCAACAAGGTAAGTACCGAAACATCATGCAGGGATGCTAACTCGTGCTATAAGCTGCAGGAAACCAGGCCATTATGCAAACAAATGTCCTCATCCCAAAGTCCAAAGATTGCCCGAGGCCGAGCAACAAGAGAGAGATGAAAGAAGACGTGCTTGGAAAGACAAGCTCAAGGCCCCGATTGGAGAATCGAAGCCTCCCCACACCATCCAATCAGCAGAATGTCTTGGGTGGTCAGAAAGTGATTCATCCGACGATGAGTTCGGTGATAAAGCATACATGTGCTTTATGGCCAAAGATGTTCCAGAAGGTGAAGACAACGACGATGAGGTAAGCTCAACCTCAGTTATTCCACCTAATGCATCTCATACTTTCGAAAATATGATGAATGAATTCAAAAACATTCAAAAGGCCCATGAGACTTTAAAAACTGAGAATATACAGCTTCAATTAACAAATCTAGAGCTGAAAGATGAAAATGACTTGCTGAAAATAAACTATGAAAATATGTCTCTTGACTGTGAAACCAGCAAGGTCGATTTTGAAAAACTCATGGAGAGCAATCATCAACTTGCTCATGAACTAAATACAGTTAAAACTCATAATGATAGCAAGACAAATGATTTGGCTCTACTACAAACCAAAATTACAACTCTCGAGAAGCGAGAAACTGAACTTGAGACCATTCTGAAGTCTTTTGAAAAATCGTCCAAAAGAATGGAAGAAATTCTGAGCACTAGGCAACATGCTCATGATAAAAGTGGCTTAGGATACAGCTCATGTTCGAATAAAGGTAAAACTAGTACTGTGTTCGTCAAGAGTGTGGAACACATTCCTGAATCAGAAGATACTCCTAGTCCCATAAAGGAACCTGCTGTACCGAGAAAACCGAAAGCTGCAATTCCGCCCCCTAAACTCAACTATTCGAGACAGTGGAACCATCAACCACTTAGAAGGCGTAATCTACAGCATGCTCCACAAGCATATCATCAAAGCCGACAGTCATTCAGAAAGAAGACGGTATCCAACCGCCAAAGGCCCGCACAACAGTACACTCAGTACAGTGCGCCTAGGTATTGGATACAGGAGCCCCGTTATCCTCAAGACACAGATGCCGATTCGGTATCAACAACAAGATTGGGAATCCAATGGAGACCCGAAGACAAGTCATAGGCCTAAGAAAATGGCTCCACCTCCTAGACGGCACTCATCGGAATAATAATAATAACCCCGAATTTTACATGCATAATAATTATCGTGATTATAACAACTACGGATATGCCCCGTAGATACCGCAATCTCGCACTGAGTACATCCTACAGTAAACCAATTCTGTTAGGAAAATCTGGGTACCTAAAGGAACTAACATATATGGACCCAAAAATCAAAGGGGACCTAAATCTACCTAATTTCTTTGTTACAGGACATTCTAGAGGAGGATACCCGGTACTTCGATAGTGGATGCTCTCGTCACATGATGAGACAGAGCAAGCTATCTCGATTTTGTAGAAGGTCGCGGTCCGAAAGTTCGCCGGTGATAAGTCTAAAGGAAGAACAAGAGGAAAGGAAACCTACTTGTCGGAAATTCAAGGTCACCGATGTTGCATATGTTGAAGGCTTACAGTATAATCTACTTAGTATTAGCCGATTCTGTGATAAACGATTCTCGGTGAAGTTCTATATAGATCAGAGAGTCAAGAACACCCAAACCAAGGAAGTTGTGCTTACGAAGCGAGATCGTAATATGTACATTCTTGTCGAAGCCTATGAGCTCCTCAATTCCATGTTTTGTTGCCAAAGGCACCTGCAGATCTTAGTGGCTATGGCACAAAGGATGTCTCACGTCAACTTCAAGACGATCAACAAGCTTTCAAGACAGGGTATGGTTAGAGGTTTGCGGATGTATCATTCAAGAAGGACGGCGTCTGCGGACCATGCCAGAAAGGCAAGCAAATCAAGTCAACCACGAAAAGCAAATCCTACCTTTCAACCCAAAGAGTGTTGGAAATGCTACACATGGATCTCTACGGTCTGTAGACCCGGTAAGTTTGGGAGGTAAGAAATATTGCATGGTTGTTGTTGATGATTATTCCGTATGCTTGGACGATCTTTCTTAGCAAGAAGAAGGAAACAACATCTAGGTGCCCAGAGCTCCCGAGAAAGTTGCGAATGAAAAAGCATCGAGTATCGTGTGCATTCGTTCCAGAGGTATTGAATTTACTAACCGCTTTATAGAGCAATACTGTTCGGAGAATGGAATACAGCACGAATACTCAGCTGCCCGTACACCTCAACAAAATGGTGTTGCCGAGCGAAAGAATAGGACGTTGAAAGAAGCAACAAGGACAATGATTGCCGCAAGCAAATTGCCACAGCGTTTCTGGGGTGAAGCAACCAATACAGCGTGCTACACTCAAAACCGCTGTATCGTCAACAAGCACCACAACAAAACAGCTTACGAGGTATGGAATAACAAAACTCCATTAGTTTCGTATTTTCACATTTTTGGATGCAGGTGTTATGTTTTGAACAATGGGAAGGACCAACTTAGAACCTTTGATGAAAAATCAGATGAAGGAATATTCGTAGGATACTCCTCCGTCAGCAAAGCTTTCAGAATCTTTAATAAAAGGAGGCTGACGATTGAGGAATCAGTTCATGTAGTGTTCGACGAACCACACCATGACCCTAAAGGAGTAGATGATATCACTCAGGACATTCACCATCTATCTATCTTAGATCCACCTACACCCATAGAACCTGTAGTTGATTTAGAAATCAACCCCGCAGCTGTAAGAATCGATGTGGATGAAGCCGTGCATGTGAAGCCGTACTCCACGAAACTTTCGATACTGATGCGGGATCTGAACTAGAACCCGACCGAAGATGGTTGAGAGATCACCCGCAAGAGCTGATCATTGGAAACATTAATGCCGGTGTTTCTACTCGTAGGAGAATACAGAGTACACAAGGAAATGTACTTTGTGCACAAGAAGAATCTAATGCCGAAGTCTCACAGTTTCCTGAATGGAAATCTCAATCCGAACATAGGAGACTCAATATGTGCACTATCGCTGTATTCTTAGCCCAGTCCGAACCTGTTTCGACCATAGACGCTCTTAACAACTCTCATTGGATAACATCTATGGAAGAAGAGCTTAACAGTTTCGAAAGAAACAATGTATGGTATCTTGTACCCAGACCGACACACCAATCGGTTATAGGAACCAAATGGGTATTTCGAAACAAAAAGGATGGAAATGGACTTATCATAAGGAACAAATCCAGACTAGTAGCACAAGGCTATTGTCAGGAAGAAGGAATCGACTATGATGAAACCTTCGCCCCTGTAGCGAGACTAGAAGCCATTAGGATATTTTTAGCCTTTGCCGCCCATAAGAGTTTTATCGTATACCAAATGGACGTCAAGAGTGCTTTCCTGAATGGAGAGCTTAGAGAAGAAGTTTATGTTGAACAAGCACCAGGGTTTGCCAACACAGACGGTATCGATCTAGTTTACAGGCTAAGGAAAGCCCTGTACGGACTTAAACAAGCCCCTAGAGCCTGGTACGAAACCCTGTCCCAGTATCTAACCAACAACGGATTTGAGAAAGGTGCTGTCGACAAAACCTTGTTCAAGATACAGGAAGGTGACGACTTCTAATGGTACAAATCTATGTCGATGATATTATTTTTGGTTCAACTAACCTTGCTCTATGTCAAAGGTTCTCACATCTCATGCAAAGCAAATTTGAAATGAGTATGATGGGGGAACTTAGTTATTTCCTAGGTTTGCAGGTAAAGCAATTTGCCTACGGGTATATTCATCAACCAGGAGAAATACTGAAGGAGCTTCTCAACAAATTTGGAATGAACAATTCCAAATCTTCGCTAACCCCATGAGCACTTCCGTGCAAATTAGTGCCGATGAAGCCGGAAAGCCGTTTGACCAATCACTCTACAGAAACTCATCGGTTCGCTCCTGTACCTAACGGCTAGCAGCCCGATATCCGATTTCTTTGTTGGAGTGTGTGCGAGATACCAAGTTGCACCTAAGGAATCACACTTCAATACGGCTAAACGAATCACGAAATACGTTAAAGGCAGTCGATGCAGGATCGTGGTATCCTAAGGAAGGCGGATTCGATTTAGTTGAATCTGACGACTCGAGATCTCGGAGGTCGCAAGCTAGATAGGAAGAGTACAAGCGGAACTTGTCACTTTCTCGGACCTAGACTCGTATCTTGGTTCAAGAAGAAGCAATTGGCAAATTCTCTTTCCACGGTGAATCAGTACTATGTCTTTGGTAGGCTTGTATGCGAATCCTTTGGATGCGGCAACAAGCTGCCGATTATGGAATCGATGCTAGAGAGACTCGATCATGTGTGATAGCACGAGTGCAATTGCAATCACGCACAATCCTGTTTTGCACTCGCGCACTAAGCATATCAACATGAAGCATCATTTTATCAGAAATCATGTCGAGAACAAGGATGTTCGCCTGGAAAAGGTTCACACAGACATCCAGCTGGCCGACATTTTCACCAAGCCTCTCGACACAGCAAGATTCAACATGCTAAGAACAAGGTGGGGATACTACGGCCCGGACTCCTTGTAAGTAAATTTACTGTTTTTACTCAATAATTGAGGGGGAATCAGTAAGACCCGTGAATACTGATTCAACATTAATTATCCGTACACTCGAAACATCAATACAAGATCGTAGCGAACGAAGGCATATGAATCCTACGGTGATGTGTGCAATAATTAAGGGGAACACTGTAGGACCCATGAATACGGCATTAATCCAATATTCTTTGTATGGAATTCAAAACCTATTAGTACCTTTTTAAGGGGAACGTCAGTATCGACGGAGAACGGACATACTATAGGATTTCGATTCAAGTATGTAATATAATATTATTTCCTTTTTAAAATAATTTTTGTCCACGTGCCTGTTTTTATGTCAAACGTCATGTTCATTAAATGCCTTACACGACATCCGGACAATTGAATCTCAAAAGCCGCGATGTTTTTAACTTGTTTATTATTTTTAAACCGCCGTTTTAGGCATTTAGGGTAATCAACCTATGTCAAGTGGGACCCATTGTATTTTAAAACCTTTTAATGGATTAGCGTACGATTACACTAAATCCATCCCGACCGTCGATTTCAAAACCGGTTCCCATCCCTTAAAATCGACCATTCGTACTGCAAACCCTATTTCGCCGCCCAAGTATAAAAGGATCAGATTCGCCATTAGAGACTCTTTACGCTTTCGCAATTACAAGAGATCTCAAGCAAACAGCCTACATATTTTCTCGCATAATCACTGCAAATTTCTCTGTTTTCTTCCTCCTTCGTTTTAAGAAAACATCCATGGCTAGTCAATCTTCTTCCCCTGCTCAAGAAAACCTCCAACATCATTGATGGCGGATCTTCTCGAAACCTGTCATCATCGAGCGTATCATCTCGAAATCAACGAAACAGAACCAAATGAGTATATTATTACTCGTCTTGAGCAACAAGGTCTATATCGCTTCGGGAGCAAAACCGCCGACAAATACGACACCCATCTGGTTGAGGAATTCTACCTCAACGCCGCCGTTCGTTTTCTGTCACTAGCCCAGGGAGGACATGTTGCTGACATCACTGCAACAGTCCAAGGAGTGCAAATCTGCATCAATAGCGACCTACTCCAGAAAATCTACAGCCGCCCGCGGCTCGACCATGGACCAGCTTGAGACGTTCGGGTCTCAAGAGCTAATTACCAAGTTTTATGGACTTTTTACAGGGTCCAAAGTGGTTGACATGGTGACAACCACTTGTCACAAGAAAAATTTTCTTCTTTATTTCGTTTATCTGCATGACTTCTGTTCCAGAATCATTGAAAATCGAACCGGTGCGTTCGAGATGTGCACGAATCTAAGGTTCAAAATGATGGTAGCTATTTTGACCTGTGAAAAGGTCAATTGGTGCCAAATCATTTTGAAACGACTTCAAGAAGAGGTGTGCAAGCCTGCCACCCAAAAGAAATCATTTGGTTTAATGCTGAACTACATCCTGACGAAGTGCGGAGTGATGCAATCCGCCGACGCCAAGAAAAATAGCTCACGGATATATTTAGGAGGCGTCAAGCCCACTGCTTATAACCAGAGCACCATGAATGCCAACCATCCGCAAACCAGGCACATGCCTATTTCTGACAACCCCAGAGATTTAACCGTGAAGGTCCCAGAAATGGAATCTTCAAAGAAGAAGCGCAAGCGTTCTCACAGCAAGAAGCACTCTGCTGGTGAGAAGTCCAAGAAGAGACTCCGGAGGCTCTCAAAAATCAAAACCAAGCACTTCGATGATGTCTCGCCCGTGGCGCAACCCACTGAAGAACCCCAGGGCCCAACCCCTGTGGAAGAAGTGTCTCCTACTGCATCGACAGTAGATCCCGAGCCTTTGGCGGCTACGACGGATATAAAGACATCTGCCAACATTCAAGACGTTAGCACGTCGGCTGCCCATTCGGAGCCAAAAGCTACCTCTCCTCTACGGGATCCCACACCCGTGCAGGATCCAATTTCCTTCGGGGCACCATCCCCTGCAAGGAGTCCATCTTCCGTCTGAGGATCCCATACTGCATCGGAATCCCTCAAAACAGCGTCTCAGACGTGATTCAAGTCCCTCCCCGACTCAATCATAAATCAAACACTTCTTTCGGTTCAAATTGAACAAGCGTACGAAAGATTCCCGCAATGGAAAGGCTATAGGCTAGCTCCGTACGACACCTTTGTACAATTGGAGCGAATGGAGCCACGAAGAGCGATTCGTCTCGAAGTATGAGACTCCGAAATTGAGGCCCGCTACGATGGGACAACGCCTCTTGCAAAGACCTCATTGAAAGCCACTGCCGCACAAATCGATGCGAGAAGAAAAGGAAAGAAGAAGTCGAGAGGACTCTCCCATTAATCCAAAAGGCAGACGATGCCGACTCGGACGATGACGACGATGCTCTTGGCGGAGTCGAGAATGAGCCGTGAAGAGGCTGAAGCCCGAGACGCCTCTCCACCGGAAAAGACGAAGGACCTTCTAACCAAGCCAATCCTCCTTCGCCACAGTAGGAGAACATTCCCGACCGGGAGGAATCGGTCCCTCGGTCGAGGAAGATCAAGAAATTTTGGAGCAGGCACCCGAGCACATTGCGACCGAAAAGCCATTCTGCAAGTCAACGGGAGGATTCAATCCCTCCTGCATCCATATCTCGCCGAAGAACCTTCGCCACAGACGCTTCAACCAACCGTCGCCGTACCACAAGAAGCCGCCCCGCACTGCAACCTTGGAATCCGAGACGGTAACGAACCCGAGGATGTCCAACTTACTTCACGTCCATCCGTGAACGTAAGGAGGTTGAACTATCTTTGAAGACTTCGCCAGGCGACTCTCCTATCTCTGCTGCACGTAAAGAGCGCTGCGAGCTCTTGGCCTTGGTATGTTTATCCAAGATGCGATTAACGCTTTATCTTGTTGAAAAGGCACCGAATTGGATGCACACCTCTGTAGAAGAAATGACAACTCTTCAACACGAAGTATCTCGAGTTGTCGACGCATTCATCCTTCTGCCAGAAGTTTTCACGCAAGCCTTGAAGATCATGGAAGATAAACAAGAGAAACTGCTGAAGGAGGAAGCTTCAAAGACAAGAATTGCTGAAGCCAAGACCGCCTGTGCAATGATTGAGAATGACTCTCAACTGCGTGCGCACGACAAAAGCATTAAAGAAATGTCGCAGACTCTTTCCTCCCTTGTTGAAAGAATAAACAACATCGAGACCAAACAGGACGCCGCTCTTGAAATCCTGCAAAGTCTTGATGAAGCCAAAAAGGGGGAAGAGGCACGAGAAGCTGCAAGGAGAATAAGACTGCAACAGGAAAGGGAATTTGAGGCTCGGCAGCGATATCATTGCCGAATTGAACAAGCTAGCACCTCAATCCCAAAGCTTTAGAATTTCGGGCTCAGGCCGAATTCCATGACCCAAATGTCCCTTGGCAAAATCTTATCCAAAGACCTTCGGAAATACGTCACGACCAACCGCAACCCAACCGCCAAGAAGTGAAGCCTTTGGAGGAAGAATGAACGATGAGATATTTTGTCGGACTCATCAGGAATCCGCCATCTTCAAAAATTTTAAAACGTTAGCGAAGCGTGAGATAAGTTTTCAAAGATGCTAGAAGAAGGTAAGCTCCCTCTCCAAGTCGAAATGAAATCAAAACATAGAAGAGGAGATCGGGTCACCCATCCGAGAAGATTGGATACTTGCCTTTGATCGTTCATATGAAGGAAGAGCGATTTACCAGAACGAGGCAATGATTCACTTCAAAGCGGTGGCGCGGCACCGAGAATGAGCCAGAAAGAGACCTTGGAGGCATGCGGATTATAGATGAGGAGATGAAATTTATGTATATTATTTTTGTTTTTGTAATTTCTATTCAAACTTGACAAACTTTGTACTCAATCATTTTGAATATCAATAAAATAGTTTGTTTGTCTTGAAAGATTACAACTCGTAATCTACTGTGTTTATGTATGATTACTTAAAATTGTTTAATAGAAATCTCAAGTTAGACAAACTTGATTGAAAAATAAGTTGTACGAACTAGTCTACGAACAGTTCATAGTTTCAGTTGTAAACTTAGAATACATTGTAAGATTGTGCCTGCGCGCCAATCATAAGCTTAAGTTGTAATAAATCTCAAACTGTATCGAACATGCCTGCGAGCAGTTCATTATTGTAGACTAAGTCACTAAGTCAGACCTATTGACAAAAGACCAAGAAATCTGCCAGAAGTCATCAAAGAAGAATGCTTCATGAAGAAGGTTTTGGCATCATCAAGAAGACTCGAAGAGTTGAAGTAAGTTAGTCTTGGCAAATTGTCAAAAAGGGGGAAATTGTTGGGAAAAACAAACACCCTGTATCGAATCAGCCGGGATACCCGATCCCTGTATCGATTGTTATTTGTTATTGAGAAGGTTTTGACATATATGCCAAATATACAGTAAGGAAACTGTATCGAGGTTTCAAGGCTTTATCCTATATCGAAAACCTGCCTCGAATCAGCATCAGTGAAGCTCGTCAGTACAGCAAGAAGACTTGTAAAAGATCAAGTATGGAAACTGTCTCGATGCTCTAAATACAGTTATCTTCCATACAGTTCACAAAAGGACAAGAAAGAACAAGTCAAGTCCCGTTGAACAAAGAAGTATTTAAATACTCAAGGATAAAGTATTTAAATACTGTCAGTCTTCAGATCTTCAGAATCCCGCGAAATCCGGATCATGTCATATTCCCGTTGAAGGAAATCTTATTCAAACGGACATCTCAACGGATACTTTCTTCAGAGGCTATATATATCCTTGAAGACATTGAAGATCAGTTACGAAACGAACCAACGAACCAACCAGACAACTAATACTCAAGCTATCAAAGTTATCATCTGAGCAAACATATCTCCAAGGCATACTGCTAGTTAGAACGAAAGAGATATACAGTGCTCAACATCAAGAACAGCTATCATCAGCTCAAGATCTTGATATTCAAAGCTGCTGTTCTTACCTGGTTACCTACCTTTTACCTCTGTGTAAAAACCGAGCTCTGTGTGAACTCAACAAGTTATTTTGACCTGTGTGGGACGAATAAGGACGAAGCTTTGGAACTGTGTGTGAAGAAGCTAGTCAAGAAGGAAGCTTTAACCAATCTGTGTGAACGGTTGAAAGCGACATTCTTTGTATCAATCTGTGTGAACGATACAAGGATAGGTTTGTTTATAATTACGTAGTTGTGTACGCAGTAATTATATAATAAACTTTTTACTCCTTTGTGGAGGACCAGTGGACGTAGAGGGGTTTACCTCGAACCACTTAAATTACTGTGTTATTTACCTTCCGCTTTTACTGTTTGAAATAACTGTGATATATTAAGTATACACCTAATACGTCGTTGCTGTATCCACGGCAACTAACTGTATCCAAGACTTTCGCTACGCACTCAGATTTAGATTCCATACAGTTTGTTGTTTAAACGATTTTCCAAACTGTATCCAGTATACTTAAGTGGCCAACAGGGACATCTGATAAAGGGTCTATACGTATATAGTATTCACGACATAATGGTTCTGGAATGGTCCTTTCATTCGTTCTCAGTCGGGGTTTACAGTGCGGCCCGCTAGGCTGGCTAAGTGCTGTCCGCACTCATTGGTTCCTCCCAATGCCGGCTGAGACGGACCTACGGAGTCGCGCATCAGGAGCGTTGACAGATAAATGTGAATTTATTATCTCTCTATTAATATTAGATATTGGATATCTAATTATGGTTTATTGGATAAATCAAATATCGGTCTTATGAAATTTAATTAAGTTACCGGGTAATTAATTTAATTCATAAATTATATTTCTTAGAGAAATATATTTGTATTTGATATAATTAATTAATTAGATTAATTAATTAATATAAATACATTGATAATTAAACGGAGTGTATCTAACGGAGTCGTTTGACGAACGTCCGGTACACGAGTCGAATGGCTCGGCTCGTTTTCTAGGAATCTTCCTAGTAGGTCGCCCCCCTCACATGACCACCTTGCATGTGTGTTGTCATGTTTTAATTATTTGTAGAGATTCTTATTCTCAAAATAATTATAACATGATATATAATTATTATATGAGATATAATATATATACACATGATGAGATGAAAAAGACACACAACTCATATTCATTTTTTGAGAGAGTTCAGCCGTGTCCTCAAAAAGTGAGGGAGGATAAATTTTTTTCTTTTCTATTTTTCATCTTGGAGGTGATATAAAAGTTAAGAAAAAGTGATATATAAATTCCTACAACACTTCCTAGCCGTGTTCTTCATAGAACGGAGTGTTGTAGATTTTTCCGGGCAACTTCCGACGCGTGTGAAGTAGAGGATTCGAACTTTCGGTGCTTGGAACTACGGGATTTCGTGTTCAGGACGGGGTTCGTGATCATCATCAATTTACGAAGAATTATTTCAAAGGCTTCAAGGGTATGAACCTTTATATTTGTATTTTTTTTCGTATATACGTTACTTGATCGATCCTGTTTGGGATTCGTATTTATTTTCGCTGCGTATTTCGTTTTATTTTCGGAATCCCAACATCATTAAGTACACAATCCCATACCTAGTATGATCATCTGTGAACGTTATGAAATATTGATATCCATCTCGGGCCACTTCTAGATCACCACAAACGTCGGTATGTACCAATCCAAGTTTATCGGCAGCCCTTTCAAAAGTCCCTGTGAAGGGGGACTTAGTCATTTTGCCTCTAAGGCAAGATTCACAAGTTGGATAGGGTTCTACACCCAATGGACTTAAAAGTCCATCTTTCTCCATTTTCTGAACCTTGGTCTGACCAACATGACCAAGTCTAAGGTGCCATTTAAGAGTTTGATTAGTATCTTGCCTACCATGTTTCCTAGTTATAGTGTTCACTGCTGTTTTATTTTGCATGTTCAGATGATATAAACCATTCAACAATGTAGCTATGCCAACCAATTTATTTCAAAAATAAATTTTACAACTACCATTTCCAATGAAGAAACAAAATCCTTTCCGGTCCAAGACTGGAATGGATACAATGTTTTTATGCCCCTTGGGCAAAACAAGTACTTCATCTAATGTCAAAATAAAACTAGATTCTAAACCCAGTAGGATTGATCCAATATCGGTTGCCTCGACACTTTGTCCGCTTCCGACAGTGATCATTATTTCCCCAGCTTCAAGTTTTCTACTTCATTCCAGATCCTGATTCATAGTACAAATATGAGAAGTGGCACCTGAATCCAGAATCCATGAAGCAGAATATACAGTAGCGGAACAATTAGTTTCAAAAACAA
The DNA here is from genome assembly GCA_033398695.1 of Orobanche coerulescens. NCBI lineage: Eukaryota > Viridiplantae > Streptophyta > Magnoliopsida > Lamiales > Orobanchaceae > Orobanche > Orobanche coerulescens. Next base: position 153,906,467 of record CM065803.1, read on the forward strand.
AAAGTTCCGTACTTGATGCGCCATTAATCTTATGACAAATCCTTCGCCAGTGACCCATCTCACAACATTCAAGGCATTTGTCCGTAGGTTTTGCACCGCCTATCTTTTGAACCTTTTGGGCCTTTCCCTTTCCTTTCTGTACCCCTTTCTTGGGTTTGTACTGCTCGTAGGTCTTTTTCTTCTTGTTCTTGGACCTCCAAGGCCCAGAAGAAATCACAAGAGCAACCTCTCTCGATTTAGTCTTCATGTTAGACTGCGCCGTCACCAGTTTATTCATTAGCCTAGCTAATGTGCATGTAATTTCATTATAGTTGAAATTTATTACAAACTGCGTGAAAGAGTCGGGGAGAGATTGAATGATGAGATCAATTTCAAGGGATAAATCCATATCAAAGTTGAGCACCTCGAGCCTCTCAATCATAGAGATTATCTTGAGGACGTGGTCTCCCACTTTATCTCCTTCTTTTATCCTAGCACTGAACAAATGCTTTAATATCTCATATCTAGAAGTCCTACTGTGCTCTCCTTAAAGTTCAGTCAAGTGTGCGAGAATCTGCCTAGCAGAAGTTATTTTCTCGTGCGCTCTCTGCAGCTCATTTGTCATTGAGCCCATCATAAAGCCACGGACTAGCACGTCATCCTTGATCCATTTTTCATGGACGTCAATATCTTCCTGATTACCCCTGGTTCGGATTGGAGTCGGTGGAATGTCCGCCTCCAAGACGTATCCCAGAAACTCCATACTGAGTTCAATCATCAGATTCCGCAACGATAACAAAATTGGGTCGATTAGGAGATTTTTTCAAGTAGTATTGCAAGTGGGTTTTTAGCCATTTTTAGAGAGATCCATTGCTTTCGCAAAGATTTAGACAAGATTCAATTAGTGACTTGTTTAATTATGATCCGAGTAAAGAATTTAAGGGCTTTCTTTATTCATAACTCGGCTCCCACTATTTTATCGGCATTTACATACTCCCATGTTAAATCCGGAAGTCTTGGGTGACTTCATAGTGGTGATCGATTTCTTTACAAAGTTTAATAGAGGGCAACCCATACGGTTTCTATTCTATTATTCTTTATAAAGTGGTGTCTAATACCAACCCATCTAATGGATAATTCGATCTTCTTTTACCCCTAGTTCACTTGCCCTCAACCCATTCGGTTTCTATGGCTCGCTGAACTATCTAAGTTTAATCCGTCAACTCCTATTAGTCTGACAATTGAATTTTACCCGGCAACCCATACGGTTTATAGGGGTTTGATTTGTCACAACCAAAGGCATCTAATGCACTCTAGGAATTTATCAACTTTCCCCAAAAATATTACCCCGACATACTCGGAAGAATAATATTCCGGTTTAGATTTCAATTTTCCATGAGTTTGACGGAGGGTAAGAAACCTCGTAACCTTTATAACTTAGTGTGTTTGTAGTCGGGAGAATTTCGCGATTAACGTTACACTTTGCACATTAATTCATTTATACGCGCGTTTGTTGGTTTGTCAATCATTCAAAATGAAAAACAGAAAATAGTAACCTAGTTACTACCAACATATAGCTCATGGACCTAATTCCTAAGTACTGGGCCAAGCGAATGACCCAATAAATAAAAACACAGTCTTCGAATCTTCGTCTTCTCGGTCGGTTGTCTTTGGTCTTCGTCATACCCAAAATAATAATTACATCATTGAAAAATTGCATCATATACAAATTTTTCTAGTAAATATAAATAGGCTTAAAACGGCCTTTACAACCCAATCGAATCGAACAAATCAAAAACTAAGTCCACGAGCTATATCACCATCACATAAGGATTCCATACAACATGTAATGGCAACGAAATTAAACAATTAAATTTGATAGGACGCCGAATGTACGCTCCCTGAAAACCCAGTTTAAAATATGGACCAATAAAAGTCCGACCTAGGTTCTTAGATAAGGGGATGCCAACCTCAAGGTCCTTTAGAAGGGCGCCGACCTCGGAGGCCCCACTTGGCTGTAACGTCTGTTAGAAGGGCGCCGACCTCGGAGGCCCGCTGACCTATGATATCTGATAAAAGGTCGCCGACCTCGGAGGCCCCGCTTAGCTGTGACATCTGTTAGAAGGGCGCCGACCTCAAAGGTGTCTCGACCTACGGATTTGAATAGGAATGAGCTGACCTAAAACCACCGAACTCAGGAAGGTCGAACTCTTGGGAAAGAAGATCCTGACTCACCTGACAGAATTCCTAAGATCCAGGGATTGAGAGCCCATACCTTGCAATCCCGGAAATCCAGGGATGGAAAATCGCAGCCTGAATCCCTGGATATCCGGGATTTTCTCTAGAAATCAAGGAAAATCTTAGACAACAAGGCACCCTCCTCCTATAAAAGGGAGAGAGGGGGTTTCTCAAAAGGACACACTCTGAGAATATAGCATATTTTAGAGAGAGAAAGAAAAGAGAATACTTCATACATTTTGGGTTTTCTTAGCTAAACTTCTAAGATAAACCCGGTTCTTGGTGACCGATCAGCTCGGTTACATCAAGTGGCGCCATATGTGGGATGTGTGACATCGAGTCACATTGAGTTGCGACGTGAGGTTAGTGATGACGGAAGAAATGAACCATAAAAGAATAGGGGAGTTAATACCCAGAAATCTAGAAGAGGAACTAGCAGCTGCGGGTGGAGAAGCGACTCTGGAAAAAACACCCATCACCCCTGTAGAAGAAGTCGCACCAAGCACAATTACACTGACGAAGGAAGCCTTAGCCGACATAATCGCCAGTGCAATCCAGAAGAGTCGGGAGGTCGAAAAACAAAGGGTACCACGAAAAGTAATACCCATCCTTTCGGATGGGCCGGAGGAAATTGATCAGCAGGAAGAGCATGGGGAGAGTTATCCAAGAATATGGGAGCGATCCAGACAGGAAAAAACGCAGGATCCCTTGATATCCAACATGCAGGACGAGCTGGAAGAGTTGCGACAGAGGGTTGCGGGGAAGGACATGGAGAGTCATCCAGGCCATCCCTTCTCAGAAGGCATACTGCAGGCCGAGCTCCCATATGGGTTTAGGGCTGTCACCTTCACCTACGATGGACTCTCAGATCCTACCCGACATTTATACCGATTCGAGAACATGGCGGTACTACATCGATATTCGGATGCCGTGAGTTGCAGAGCATTCTTGGCTACACTGACAGAGTCAGCTCAGGATTGGTTCCACCAGATACCCCCTGGGTCAATCACCAGCTTCAAAACTTTCAGCTCCGCGTTCTTGACTCACTTTGCCAGCGCCAGGGCGCACCAAAAGACCTTCATGTCCTTGTTCAGTATCAAGCAATATTCTGGATAAGCGCTGAGAGCTTATGTGACCCGATTCACGAAGGCATGCCTGGAGGTACCCTCGTTGTCGGAAGAAGTAAAAACCTGTGACTTGACGCAGGGACTGAGGCCGGGGTTGCTACGCACCTCATTAGCTAAAAAACCAGCCAGAACATATGATGAGGTCTTAGCCCGATGCTCGAAATACATTAATGTTGAGGAAACCGATAAGGATATGGAGGAATTGCAAGAAAAGCCCGAAGATGGGGAAAGGGGGTCCAGCAGATTGATACGACGGGAGGAGTACACCTTTCAAGGAAATTTACCTCGGGAAGAAATGCCGCGGGGAAAAACAGATCAAAAGAAGAACGATATCGTTCTAAGGCGACCAAGATTCGACCAATACAGCCCACTAACAATGAGGAGAGCTCAGGTTTTGGAAGCAGTTGAGGGTAAGATGAACAGGGTTATCGAGTGGCCTGCATCTCGTCCTAATAGGCCCATCCAGCCGAAATCAGAGCTTTATTGTCGATTCCACAATGATTACGGGCATAAAGCATTTAATGCAAGCACCTTAAGGATGAGATCGAGAGGCTGGTCGGAGCGGGACATCTGATGGAGTTCACATATCAGCAGAGAAATGGAGGTCGGAGGCAACCACCCATGCCCCAAGGAGGTGCGGGGGTGAAAAGAGAAGCTCCTCGGGGACCCGCTGCTCCCCCGGCAAAAAAAGGAGTGATCGACATGATATTAGGAGGACCAACCGACAAAAGTTCTAATCAGGCTAGAAAAGCCCACGCGCGAAAGGCTAGGTGTCATCAGCTCAAGGAGGTCGCCTCTGTAGGCAATGGGCCTATCATTCAGTTCAGCCCCATGGATTATAACGGGATACATACGCCCCACAATGACGCGCTCGTCATCACCGCGGAGATCGCCAGTTACGATGTGCAAAGGGTGTTTATTGATACGGGAAGCTCGGTAGACACCTTATTCTATGACTGTTTCAAACAGATGAACCTGGAAGTGGAATTGAGAAAGGTAGATACCGCGCTCTATGGGTTCTGTATGACCGAGGTACAACCAGTCGGAGAAGTGGTGCTTCCGGTAGCACTAGGTGGTATGCCCCATCGGAAGGTCAAGACACTCAGATTTTTAGTGGTGGACACCAAATCTGTAACACCCCCAAGTTATTCAGGGATATTACAGCGCCGTAAGCCCCGCCGTGGGACCCACAAGGCTAAACATACGCGGAACCATAAAATTTTGACCGATAAGGTCTACATACAATGGAAGGAAGATCAATACAAAGGGGTATTCAAAACATAACCAATGTATGCAAAGACATCACAACACAAATCAGTACCTCGGCAAACACAGGCCGGAACATCAAGAAAATGGGAAACAATACTCGAGTATTCAATAACCATTCCAGTACAACAACACTGAATGTAAAACTCAAAACATAACCAGAGGAAATACACAGTATCACTCTTGCCCACCATCTTCATGCCGACCCGATACCTGCCTGTCCGCTCTCCTGAAACCTTAAATACATAAAAAGTATTTCCCCCATAAAGGGGTTAGCCGTCGAATAGCTAGTGCAAATATATCAAGTATGAAACACAATACTTCTCGATAATAAGGTAAATGTAACCGTCAATTCATCAATTCAAGACTAGTATTCTGGAATAACTTAATCTCATAGCGTCACATCAAGACGTATATGAATGCCGTAGAAACGGTTCGTTCATATCATCCGTCAATACATGTATGAATGGCGTAGAAATGGTTCGTTCATAACATGCCATTAATACATATATGAATGCCGTAGAAACGGTTCGTTCATATCATACCATCAATATATCTATGAATGCCTTAGAAACGGTTCGTTCATATCATACCATCAATATTTCTTACTTTCAAAGTCGAGAATGTACAATCATAAATATATATACTTGCCTTTGAGACATCGAGAAAACGAATGGAAAAAGGGTATGAGTTCGGTAGGTCCAAGAACGCTCTTCCGGCACTTAAACGATTCGCAAGGAATATGATAATCAATTATCCATATTCAAAATACACGAAGAAACTCCCGAAACCCGTCTACGATTTATGGAAATACATGGATAATCAATTAGAGGTTGGAAAATCGTCCAAACCCTCACAAGTCCAAAAACGGCATAATCCAATCCGTAAAATCATAGGAAAAGCATGAATACGGGATAGATACATCATAATCCCAAGGTTCTCAAGCTTCAAAGCGGGTAAATCGGACAAATCTACGAAAAACCCCAAAACTCCCAAAAGGTAGGGTTCTAAGGATTTTTACCTTCATTCGTACGATAGGATGGATTAGATGTTGAATAATCCTTGTTATCCAACCCAAGATGACAATATCTGATGGAGGACTGCCTCAAAAAGCCCCAAATCGCCTCTCCCGAGCTCTCCCGATCGGAAAAAGTGGAAATGATGTGAAATGACGAGTGCAGGGGTTGACTGTCCCCTTATATACTGTCCCAGTCTAGCCCACGCTACGCCTCAATGTTAGCGTGCGCTAACGGGTCACCTGCGAGTCCAGTGGCTACTGCCGTAAGACGTTAGCGCGCGTTACGAAACATCCCTTGCGTGCGCTAACTGCTGTCCTGCCAAAATCTCAGCTTACTGCCTCGGTCCGCTAGCGTGCGTTAATACTGAGCACTAGCGTGCGTTTCGCAACACATATAGCGTACGCTAGCCGCTGCCTAGCGTGCGCTACCCGTTAGTCCAAAAAGTCTGAAACCTCACTGCTTCTACTGACCAGACCATTAGCGTGCGCCACCATTATGCCTTAGCGTGCGCTACGTAATAGTTTTAGCGTGCGCTAGCCGAAGCCTAGTGTGCGCTACCTGATAGTCCAGAAACCTGACAACCTCACTGCCTCTGCCGACCCGGCCATTAGCGTGCGCTACGGACGGATGTTAGCGTGCGCTAGTAACCACGAATAGCGCGCGCTAACAAACTCCTAGCGTGCGTTAATCCGCCAGTCCAGAGAGCAGTCTGAGTTACTGGATCTGACCTGACTGGTCCCTTAGCGCACGCTACGGCTCAAAGCTAGCGTGCGCTAATCAAGCTGAATTAGCGTGCGTTAGCCTAGGCCTAGCGTGCGCTATTCCTCTGGCCCAGAACACTTCCGCAAGGTCTAAACAATACGATCGTGACCTAAACAAGGCACGAAACTTAATAAAAATATCAGCAACGTCTCCATGCGTTTACAGAGTGACAAAATAAGGAGAACGGCAAGGTCAAACAGTCAATAAAAGTACGGGTATTACATTCTACCCCTCTAAAAAGAAGTTTCGTCCCGAAACTTAAGAAATAAAAAGTTCGGGGTATTCCACCCGCATTTTCTCTTCCGTCTCCCAAGTTGCCTCCTCGACTCCATGTCTCGACCATTGCACTTTAACCAGTGGAATGGTCTTATGCCGAAGTTGTTTCTCGCGATGCTCAAGGATCTTCACGGGTTTCTCCGGAAAGGTAACATCCTCGGCTACGTCAATCTCGCTGTAGTCGATAATGTGGCTCGGATCCGGTACATACTTCCTCAACTGAGACACATGAAAAACACTATGGACATGACTCAAAGCTGGAGGCAACGCCAAGCGATAAGCTAAATCTCCAACTCTGTCCAAAATCTCGAAGGGTCCGATATACCTCGGACTAAGTTTCCCCTTTTTCCCGAAGCGGAAGACTCCTCTGGTCGGCGACACCTTGAGTAAGACATGATCCCCCACTTCAAACTCCAAGGGTCGACGACGAGTATCAGCATAAGATTTCTGACGACTCTGGGCAGTCAGCAATCGGTCCCGGATAATAGAAATCTTTTCCTTAGTCTCCATCAACATGTCCGGTTCCGTTCCAACTAGCTCGGAAGCCTCGTCCCAACACAATGGAGACCTACATCGTCTACCGTAAAGTGCCTCGAAGGGTGCCATTTTGATCGACGCGTGCCAACTATTATTGTAAGCAAACTCGATCAATGGCAAATGAAGCTCCCAATCATTACTCCAGTCTAAGGCACAAGCCGGCAACATATCTTCCAACGTCTGAATTGTCCTCTCTGTCTGACCGTCCGACTGAGGATGAAAGGAAGTGCTCAATCTCAACTCAGTGCCCAAAGCCTGATGAACGGCCTGCCAAAAATGCGATACGAAACGGCTGTCTCGATCAGAAACAATGGTCTTGGGGGTTCCATGTAACCTCACGATCTCAGCAATAAAGGTTCGAGCCAATCTATCTGGTCCCCAAGTATCCTTAATACCCAAGAAGTGTGCTGACTTGGTCAACCGATCGACAATTACCCAAATCATATTCATTCCGGCTCGAGTCCTCGGCATGCCAGTGATGAAATCCATAGAGATGTCTTCCCACTTCCGTTCGGGAATGGGAAGCGGTTTCAACAACCCCGCTGGTCGTTGATGTTCGATCTTGACTTATTGAAACGTCAAGCACCGTAGTACAAACTCCGTAACATCCTTCTTCATATTATTCCACCAAAAATTATGCTTCAAATCTTTGTACATCTTACTCGTCCCGGGGTGGATTGAGTAAGGCGTAGCATGAGCTTCTCGGAGAATTCTCTGCCTCAACTCTAAATCGTTCGGAACACAAAGCCTGCCCTGAAATCTCAGAATACAATCCTCGTGAACTATAAAGCCATGAGGTTTTCCTTTAATTACATCTCCCTTCAGTTGAGAAATCATCGGGTCGCTCCACTGCTTCCCTTTAATATCATCAATTAAGGACGAAGTAATTTCGAGAGTACACAACTGTCCCTGTACTCGCTGAAGCCAAACTTCTATCCCTTGCTCAATTAAATCTTGACGAATTTTCGCCTGAGATGTAAGAACATCGAGTATTTGAAGAGATGCCGATTTGCGGCTCAAAGCATCTGCAACGACATTAGCTTTTCCGGGGTGGTAAAGAATTTCCAAATCATAATCCTTTATCAACTCTAACCAACGTCTCTGTCTCATATTCAGCTCCTTCTGACTGAAAATATATGTCAGGCTCTTGTGATCGGTATAAATCCGACACGGAGAACCATACAAATAATGCCGCCAAATCTTGAGTGCGAAGACAATTGCGGCCAATTCCAAATCGTGAGTAGGATAATTCATCTCATAAGGCTTTAATTGTCGTGACGCAAAAGCTATCGTCTTATCATGCTGCATAAGTACACAGCCCAAACCTTGACCCGAAGTGTCACTATAAACTGCAAAGCCCTCAGTACCATGTGGCAAAGTTAAAATCGGTGCTGAAGTCAAACGCCTCTTCAGTTCATCGAAGCTCTGTTGTCTTTCATTCATCCAAACAAACCTTTCGGTCTTCTGGAGTAATTTCGTAAGCGGCCGAGCGAGTTTCGAGAACCCCTCGACAAACCGACGGTAATACCCAGCAAGGCCCAAAAAGCTACGAACTTCCTTAACATTTTTAGGTGGTGCCCAATCTAGCACTGCCTCAATCTTCTGCGGGTCTACACGAACCCCTTCGGCCGAAATCACATGGCCGAGAAACATAACTTCTTCCAACCAAAATTCGCATTTCGAGAATTTTGCATAGAGATGTTCGGTTCTCAAAATATCTAAAACCAAACGCAAGTGTCGGGCATGTTCCTCCTTATCTCGAGAATATATCAAGATGTCATCAATAAAGACGACTACACACCTGTCGAGGTACTCGATGAATATCTTATTCATTAACTGCATGAATACTGCCGGTGTATTAGTCAACCCAAAAGGCATAACTACAAATTCATAATGCCCGTATCTCGTCTGAAATGCCGTCTTCGGAACGTCGAACTCCCTCACCCTGAGTTGATAATACCCAGATCTTAAATCAATCTTCGAGAAAACCGCAGCCCCTTGCAGTTGGTCAGATAAATCGTCTATACGAGGCAAAGGATATTTGTTCTTGATGGTTACTTTGTTCAGATCACGGTAGTCGATGCACAAACGTAGTGAACCATCCTTCTTCCTCACGAAAAGAACAGGCGCGCCCCAAGGTGAAGCGCTCGGTCTGATGTACCCTCTTTCTAGAAGTTCTCCCAACTATTTCTTCAATTCTTGCATCTAGGAAGGTGCCATCCGATAAGGTGCTTTAGAAATCGGAGCCGCATCTGGCTCTAAGTCCACTGCAAATTCTATCTCTCGATCTGGCGGTAATCCCGGGAGGTCATCCGGAAAAACATCGGGGTACTCACTAACAACAGGAATCGAAGAGAAATCGATTTCGTTTCCTTCCGTTTTCAAGGCATAACACCAATAGCCCGTACAACCTTTATTCAAAAGTTTTACGGTCTTCATGGCACTGATAAGTAACTTGGATAATCCCGACTTACGCCTCAAAAATGAGTACTCGGATCCATCTTTAGTCATCATGGTGATAACCTTGGTACGGTAGTTCATAATCGCTTGATGATTATCAAGCCAATCCTCGCCGAGGATCACATCCTCGCCTTCTATATCAACTACAATCAGATTCGATAACCATTCCATACTGGATATACTCACCGGAAAATCTCTAACCTCCTGGTTTCCCACAATTCTATCCCCGCTAGGCAGTTTCACGATGAAGGGATCGCAAACAGTCAGACAAGTTATATTCAAACGGCATACACACTCCAAAGAAATAAAAGAATGTGTAGCACCCGTATCGAAAAGTACAATTTGGATGAGATAAAATATGAATGGTACCTGAAGCTACCGCCGCGTCGGGTTCGTCTGTTCGGCGCATCTCATAAACCCGTGGTTGTACCGAACCGACGCTAGAGTTCCCCCCTCCAGCGTTCTGACCCCGTCCCCGGCCCCTGCCGAAATTCTGCTGAGGTTGACCAAAAGATTGTCGTTGATTCATACTTTGATCAAGTGGTGCTGGGGTAGAAACCCGAGTGTCCAAAGTCTGATTCGGTTCGAAGCAATAAGCCGCCCTATGTCCCATCTGTCCGTACGTGTGACACTTCAATGGTGGAAAGTTGCATTCCAAACTGACGTGGCCTGGACGGCCACAATTATAGCAAGTCACCTTGCGATTTGTGGTGCCCGGAGTAGGACGGTAACCCCTCTTTCCTTTATCAGAACGTGACGACTGTCCGGAATATCGGTTAGTCGTCTGTGACCTCTGAAAGTTGCCACCCTTAGAGCCAGAAAATTTCCCCGCGACTTTTTGCTTCTTCGGTTCTTTAACGGTATCGTTGTCGGGGCTTAACATATCATGGGCTAAAGCTCTGTCCTGATACTCCTTCAGTGTGGTACAAGAAAATCCGGCCATGTACCGTCGTAAGTCCAAATTCATCCGCATATCAAAATAACGGATCTTATCACGCTCGTTCCGTACTTGATCCTTCACGTGGATCAGTTGTTGGTTGTACTCTACAATCGCTTGCGAAACAGGAATGTTCTGCAGTTTAGCCTCAAAAAAGGCTCGGATTCGGCTCTCTCGCACAGGCCAAGGACAAAACTCGGCCTCCAAAAGCTCCTTAAATTCCTCCCACGTGGCAATGCGATCCTGTGGCTTGATGACCTTCCACCAGGTAGCGGCCTCCTTGGTGAGGAAATACTGAGCAATCGGTACTTTCCTCCCTTCGGGGCAATCAACCGCCTCGAAAATCTTTTCCAATTCCGCTAGCCAGTCTTCCCATCCTAACGGGTCTGTGGCACCGCCAAATTATGGAGGGTGCATACGAATTACATTCTGAAGCAAGGCATCCGTGTTCGGGTTCGGATTATTCAGCTGAACTATTTGGGCTAAAATGGTCATCTGGATAGCCAATTGTTGAAGTACATTCGAAACTCCAACGTCCGCGTTGTTTCCCTGGCCATTCGACTGGTCGTGCTGACTTTCGGTGTCGGGAAGCACCGAGTTTGACAAGCTGGGGTTGGTTGACCCCGCAACAGAACTGATGGAAACGGCCGCGCCACGACCTCTTCCACGTCCACGGCCACGACCACGACCACGACCCCTACCGGCTGACATACTGAAGAACACACAAGTCACGTAAGCATAATTCAATTACCCGTCATCAAAGTGACCGATTCTCACGAATACCAATAAAACGAAGTAAAACGAATAAGGAAACACCAGAAGAGTAAGAGGTCTTACAAGTACCGGTCGCACTGTGATGATGGCAGAGTAGTGATACTGCGGACAAATGATGACTCGATCGACCCAAAAGACCGACAACCTAGGTATCCATAGACCTAAGCTCAGATACCATATTCTGTAACACCCCCAAGTTATTCAGGGATATTACAGCGCCGTAAGCCCCACCGTGGGACACACAAGGCTAAACATACGCGGAACCATAAAATTTTGACCGATAAGGTCTACATACAATGGAAGGAAGATCAATACAAAGGGGTATTCAAAACATAACCAATGTATGCAAAGACATCACAACACAAATCAATACCTCGGCAAACACAGGCCGGAACATCAAGAAAATGGGAAACAATACTCAAGTATTCAATAACCATTCCAGTACAACAATACTGAATGGAAAACTCAAAACATAACCGGAGGAAATACACAGTATCACTCTTGCCCACCATCTTCATGCCGACCCGATACCTGCCTGTCCGCTCTCCTGGAACCTGAAATACATAAAAAGTATTTCCCCCATAAAGGGGTTAGCCGTCGAATAGTTAGTGCAAATATATCAAGTATGAAACACAATACTTCTCGATAATAAGGTAAATGTAACCGTCAATTCATCAATTCAAGACTAGTATTCCGGAATAACTTAATCTCATAGAGTCACATCAAGACGTATATGAATGCCGTAGAAATGGCTCGTTCATATCATCCGTCAATACATGTATGAATGCCGTAGAAACGGTTCATTCATAACATGCCATCAATACATATATGAATGCCGTAGAAACGGTTCGTTCATATCATACCATCAATATATCTATGAATGCCATAGAAACGGTTCGTTCATATCATACCATCAATATTTCTTACTTTCAAAGTCGAGAATGTACAATCATAAATATATATACTTACCTTTGAGACATCGAGAAAACGAATGGAAAAAGGGTATGAGTTCGGTAGGTCCAAGAACGCGCTTCCGGCACCTAAACGATTCGCAAGGAATATGATAATCAATTATCCATATTCAAAATACACGAAGAAACTCCCGAAACACGTCTACGATTTATGGAAATACATGGATAATCAATTAGAGGTTGGAAAATCGTCCAAACCCTCACAAGTCCAAAAACGGCATAATCCAATCCGTAAAATCATAGGAAAAGCATGCATACGGGATAGATACATCATAATCCCAAGGTTCTCAAGCTTCAAAGCGGGTAAATCGGACGAATATACGAAAAACCCCAAAATTCCCAAAAGGTGGGGTTCTAAGGATTTTTACCTTTATTCGTACGATAGGATGGATTAGATGTTGAATAATCCTTGTTATCCAACCCAAGATGACAATATCTGATGGAGGACTGCCTCAAAATGCCCCAAATCGCCTCTCCCGAGCTCTCCCGATCGGAAAAAGTGGAAATGATGTGAAATGACGAGTGCAGGGGTTGACTGTCCCCTTATATACTGTCCCAGTCTAGCGCACGCTACGCCTCAATGTTAGCGTGCGCTAACGGGTCACCTGGTAGTCCAGTGGCTACTGCCGTAAGACGTTAGCGCGCGTTACGAAACATCCCTTGCGTGCGCTAATCATTGCCCCGCCAAAATCTCACCATCGCCTCGGTCCGCTTAGCGTGGCACATCGAGCACTAACGTGCGTTACGCAACACATATAGCGTATGCTAGCCGCTGCCTAGCGTGCGCTACCCGTTAGTCCAGAAAGTCTGAAACCTCACTGCTTCTACTGACCAGACCATTAGCGTGCGCTACCATTATGCCTTAGCGTGCGCTACGTAACAGTTTTAGCATGCGCTTGCCGAAGCCTAGCGTGCACTACCTGATAGTCCAGAAACCTGACAACCTCACTGCCTCTGCCGACCCGGCCATTAGCGTGCGCTACAGACGGATGTTAACGTGCGCTAGTAACCACGAATAGTGCGCGCTAACAAACTCCTAGCGTGCGTTAATCCGCCAGTCCAGAGAGCAGTCTGAGTTACTGGATCTGACCTGACTGGTCCCTTAGCGCACGCTACGGCTCAAAGCTAGCGTGCGCTAATCATGCTGAATTAGCGTGCGTTAGCCTATGCCTAGCGTGCGCTATTCCTCTGGCCCAGAACACTTCCGCAAGGTCTAAACAATACGATCGTGACCTAAACAAGGCACGAAACTTAATAACAATATCAACAACATCTCCATGCGTTTACAGAGTGACAAAATAAGGAGAAAGGCAAGGTCAAACAGTCAATAAAAGTACGGGTATTACAAAATCGGCCTATAATGCCATTCTAGGACGACCAGGGCTCAACAAATTCAAAGCAGTGGCCTCTACCGCACACATGAAAGTAAAATTCCCCGTAGGAGGTGAGGTAGGAGAAGTAGCCGGAGATCAGTTTGTAGCCCGATCTTGTTATCAAACAACGGTGAAGCAGGGAGTGCAGCGCGGAAAGAGGACATCCGAGCTCGGGGGTCCGGATCCGGAGTTTAAGAGGAATAAGCAATCGAAGGCGCCCGAGGAAGCTGAGGAAGAAGGCGTCAAGCCCAACGAGGAGTTGCTAGAAATGGAATTGGTTCCAGGAAAGCCGGAAACAAAAACTCGCATGGGAAGTCGGTTGGACGATGGAATAAAGGAAAGCCTCATCAGCCTGCTAAGGAGATTCGCGGACATTTTCGCGTTCGCAGCTGAGGATCTGGTGGGAATAAGCCCAACAGTTGCCGAACACAGGTTGAACATCGACCCAACCATAAGACCAGTAAAGCAGAAGATGAGGCATTTCGGGCCAGAGATGGATGGGGTCATTGGGGAAGAGGTCGATAAGCTCCTCCGAGCTGGACACATAATGGAGATCCAGTTTCCGGAGTGGCTATCCAACGCTGTGATGGTGGGGAAAGGCCAGGGGAAGTGGAGGATGTGCATGGACTTCCGGGACCTAAATAAAGCATGTCCAAAGGATCACTACCCATTACCCCGCATAGATCAGCTAGTGGATTCAACCTCGGGGTGCGAGTTACTCAGTATGATGGACGCTTCCCAGGGATATCATCAGATTCCTCTCGCACCCGAGGACAGAAAGAGGGTTAGTTTTGTGGTTTCAAAGGGAACTTTTTGTTATGTACGCATGCCTTTTGGATTAAAAAATGCAGGAGCTACATATCAGAGGATGGTCGACAGAATCTTTAGATCCCAAATCGGAAGAAACATGGAGGTGTACGTGGATGACATGCTAGTGAAAAGTGTGAAGGCAGGAGAGCATATCAGAGACCTAGAAGAGACGTTCAAAACTCGCGCGCGCATTTTAATGAAGCTCAACCCATCAAAATGTTCTTTTGGAGTCAAATCGGAAAAATTCTTGGGATATGTGGTCACAGAACAAGGAATCGAGGTCAACCCGGAGAAGGTCAAGGCAGTGCTGCAAATGAATCCTCCAAAAAATATCAAGGATATCCAGATACTAACAGGAAGAATAGCAGGGCTGAGCCGTTTCATATCACGCTCGGCCGAGAAGGGATTCCCATTTTTTAAACTCTTAAGAAAATGGAACAAGTTCGAATGGACCCCAAAAGCGCAAACAACATTCGAAAAATTGAAAGATTATTTGGCCGAGCTGCCCCTGCTCACCAAACCAGTACCAGGAGAGGATCTTGTACTCTACTTATCCGTGGGAGAAGGAGCGGTTAGCTCGGTCTTGCTAAGAGAAGAAATGAATAAGCAAAAGCCCATTTACTATACAAGCCGAATTTTGCAAGGAGCAGAACGGAACTACTCCGAGCTAGAAAAAGGGGCGCTGGCGTTAGTGGTTACAGCCAGGTGACTGAGGCCTTATTTCCTAGCCCACCGGATAAGACTGCGAACCAACTTGCCCTTAAGAGAGATATTAGGGCGACCTAATGTGTCAGGTCGTCTGGTGAAGTGGGCGGTAGAAATGGGGGAGTACGACATGGAATATGAGCCGAGAACGGCGATTAAAGCTCAGGCCCTAGCAGACTTTATCCAAGAGGGGGCCATGCCATCGCCACCAGAAGGACAGTGGCTATTACATGTGGATGGATCGGCAACAACCAGTGGTTCTGGGGCAGGGATAATCCTTACTACCCCGGAAGGTGAGCAATTAGAGTATGCCATAAAATTCGATTTCAGGGCATCTAACAACGAGGCCGAATATGAAGCCCTGGTTAAGGGAATGTAGCTGGGAATAGACTTGGGCGCGCGACGACTCATTGCTTACTCTGATTCCCAACTGGTCACACAACAGGTAGAAGGAAAATTTGAGATAAATGAAGATCGGATGAAGAAGTATGTGGAGGAAGTGAAAGAGGCTGCGAAAAAACTAGGGGAATGGAAGTTAAGCCATATCCCTAGGGCGGAAAATGCAAAAGCTGATTACGTAGCAAAAATGGGAAGCTCCTTGGTGGATTACCGCTCGCGAACAGTAACGATTCTGGGAGCATCCCGGAGTAGCATCATGAAGCAGGTGATGGAGGTGAACGAGATAGCAGATTGGCGAACTCCTTTGTTGGCATACCTAAGAAGGGCAGAACTACCCAAGGAGAGGCAAGAAAGAATGAAAATTGTGCGAAGAGCAGCGAGGTTCTGTTGCATTAATGATGAGCTATACAAGAGGTCCTACCTCGGTCCATACCTACGATGCGTTTCGGAAGAAGAAGGGCGGAGTATATTGGAAGAAATCCATGAAGGGTGCTGCGGAGACCATACCAAAGGAAGAGCGCTGATTAGCAAAACGCTAAGGGCTGGGTTTTTTTTGGCCGACCATGAGCAAGAGAGCAGTGGAAATGGTTAGGCGATGCCAAAAATGTCAAGTGCACGCACCCTTAATTCACATCCCAGCCGAGGATATGATCACCATGGGAGCACCCTGTCCATTCGCTAAATGGGGAATTGATATCATGGGGCGCTTTACACTGCTCGGGAGGAAGAAAGTTCTTAGTAGTAGCCATAGACTACTTCAGCAAGTGGGTAGAGGCTGAGCCCGTGGCCACCATAACCGAGCAAAGAATCATAAGTTTTCTGTTTAACAACATTTGCTGCAGGTACGGAGCGCCCCAGATACTCATCTCAGATAATGGAACCCAATTCAATGGGAAGAGAACCCAATCTTGGTGCGAGGGTATGCATATCAAGCAAAGGTTCGCTGCGGTTGCTCATCCACAAGCTAATGGGCAAGTGGAGGTAACTAACAGAACAATCTTGCAGGGGATAAAAACCCGCTTAGACAAAGTTGGAGGAGGATGGGTGGATGAACTTAGCTCGGTACTATGGTCGTACAGGACCACACCTAGATCATCAACAGGAGAAACACCCTTCAGCATGGTATACGGGTCTGAAGCCGTCATCCCCGCAGAAGTCGGAGAAATGTCCCACCGGGTTCGATGGTTCAACGAGGTGGAGAACGAGGAAATAATGAAGGAGGCGTTAGATACCATAGAAGAAAGAAGGGAAGCGGCGGCAACACGAACTGAAAGATACAAAAGCTTGACAAAAGCAGCTCATGACAAAAGAGTCAGGAAGAGACAGTTCCAGGTCGGTGATTTGGTGCTTAGGCGAGCTGATGCCCTCAGAAAAATAGGAAAGCTGGAGCCGAACTGGGAAGGCCCTTATAAGGTAATCCGAATTTATGCGGGGGGAGCTTACGAGCTTGAGGATATGGAAGGGCACCTCATCAAAAGACCTTGGAACACATGTCACTTAAAAAAGTATTTTGTGTGAAGAGGTGTGGAAAAAAGCTTATGTTGTTTTAATAAAAGTCTATTACAAAAATATATCTCTGTGAATGTGTTGATCAAGTAAAACTAGAAATGACATCTGATCAGGCGAAACGCCTTCAGATCCGAGTAAGGGTGAACCGCCTCGACATCCGATCAGCAAACGCCCCGATCCGAGTAAGGGTGAACCGCCCTCGACATCCGATCAGCGAAACGCCTTCGATCCGAGTAAGGGTGAACCGCCCTCGACATCCGATCAGCAAACGCCTTCGATCCGAGTAAGGGTGAACCGCCTATGACATCCGATCGCGAAATGCCTTCGATCCGAGTAAGGGTGAACCGCCCTCGACATCTAATCAAAGCAAACGCCCAGATCCGAGTAAGGGTGAACCGCCTCCGACATCCGATCAAAGCAAACGCCTTCAGATCCGAGTAAGGGTGAACCGCCCTATGAAGCTATGACTAAGGGAAATACCCAACCTACACTAAATATCGGTGAAAAAGTTAAGTCAAAGTGGTCGGGTTACATTTAAGATATTTCGAAATTTAATAGTCGGGACTATACTAAGAAAAAAGCCGGGCCATGTCGGAAAGTAATCATATCAAATCAAACAGGCACAAGATACATCAAGGTTACAATCAACACCGAACTATATCAACTTGTCATACAAAGCACATCACTATCATACAAACCCCAAGTATATTCAACTCAAAAAGTTGTCATTCAAAATAGCTGTGCCAGTACAATAAAAAGAAAAGGGGAAAAAGAAACAGAAGAAAATATATATACATGTCTACACTAAACTACAGGCTCTGAAGACGGAGGAGGAAACAGAGGAGAAGCATCACGGTCGGTCCCAACCACCTCGGGATTAGGAGTGCTGGCCTTAACAGGTGAGCTAGGAAGAGTAGAAGGCAGCTCCAAATCCAGGCCAGATTGCTTTATAGACTCCTCAAGGGCGTCCTTCCACCAGGCCGCCTCCGGAAATTCTTCCACGTCCCCGGACCAACCCGAAGGAACGGGAGCCCCGTCCAATGCAGCATCCCGGTCCAGCTCGCCCGTAAAACCCAAAGAAGCTAGCTGCTCACGAGCACGAGTTAGAGCAAAATCAAAATATTGTGTCGCGGCAGGGGCTAGCTTAACCAAGAAAGCGGTAGAATTGTGATACCGGGCCAGGAGGGCGGAACGGTAGGCCTCCAGGAAAGAGTGACCAACGTCACTGGTCAGAAATCAACGTCGTCCATCCGTCGCCCCGCGCTCATAAGACGATCCATCGGATCTAGCCTCGGCTAGTTGAGCTTCCAGCTGGGTCACCTTTTCCGATTCCGCTCTAGCTTGAGCTTCGAGTTGGGTGACCTTCTCCAACTCAGCCTTAGCCCGGGCCTCAAGTTGAGCTATCCTCTCGGATTCGGCCCTAGCTTCCGACAACTGAGCCTCGAGCTGGCCCACCTTTTCCGTTTCAGCTGTAGACAGGGTCTTCCAAAATTTCAGCTCTTGGTTCAGCTGAACATTGGCCATCTGAGCCCGTTCCAAAACCGCCTCCCGCTCAGAACTTTTCTTAAGGGCAGCATCTAAGCGATACTCCCTCTCCTGAAGCTGAGCCGAGAGATCGGAATTAGCCGACAGGGCGGCCTCCAGGTCGGCTTGCATCTGGGTGAGCTGGGAGGAAGACATAGCGCCGAGCTTATGATCCTCTGCGAAGGTCACAAAGGTGGCGAAGAACTGCACAAGAAAGCAAGTTATATCAGGTCGGCAGAGAGGTAATAATAAAGGTGAAAATAATCAAAAAGGGGGGTGTAACACCCCAAACTAGGCGGATATTACAGTACCGTGGACCCCCGACTGGGACCCACCAGGCGAATGAAAACTGATGAATTAAATAATATAATCGTAGTACCGAACCACATTATATTACCAAATACTCCGATGAGGAGCTTAAGTACATTACACCAGGACAAGACAGAATACTAGTATATTTTATATGAAGATAAAATACACCACCCTCAATAAATAAACGTCTCAAACGGAATTTTTCAGCGGAAATACAAATGAAGAGAAATAAAAATAACTGAAATGACTGAATTAAGCGGAATGATTGGGGCCCCCTACTAGTATCACTGGGACTCCTCGCCGTCAACATGCTCTTCCCGTGCCTTTGCCTTGCCGCGACCTGAAAACAAAATCCCCCAACGGGGTCAGTTACACAGAACAACAATCCTCAAGGGTTGAAAATACACAATCATGATATATCTGAAGTCATAAAATATCTTTAGTTATGAATTACGCTGAAGAGGAGTATCATAGTACGCCCGTAATGTTCTGTGCAAGTGTACAAGACGAATGACCGGACACACCCGTCCTTGTACCTAATTAGTCTCACGGAGTTAAGCTTTACCCTGTGCACAGTCCCATGTATCGGTGAACCCACTACATGACCATCGTGTGCCCGACTAAAAATTCCACACAGCCACACCCGGCCACGCAATATGAACCCAGAAGGTCATATGAACGAGAATGACCGTAATGAATATCAATGAATAAATAATGATCTGACAAAGTCAAGAATGACTCACCGAGATGAGAGTAATAATGAAGTGATTGATAGTTTCAATGAAATGATTGGAACCGTCGTTCCTCGTTAATGAAGTGATTGTTCAACAATTACAAGTCTCAATATGATTAATACAATGATGAATGAATTATGATGATGAATGATCAACAACAAAAGGAATGAATATCCTTTTAACCGAGTAAGAATTAACTTACTCAATACCGGTGACAATTATCCTTCCACGAACAACGTCCTAATTGAGATATCGGTCGCCCGAACAACCTTGAATAAATACAATTACCAACAATTCGTTCAATATACGAATCAAACACGAATATAACGAACTCAAAACGTCGATACGATAAAACCAAGTTCATTGGGGCATTATGTCGAACACTTTGTGGCCAACTTCGATTGATTATAACCAAACCTCAATAATACCAACATCAAATCCCCAAAGAAGCATTTCAAACCGACAAAACATCTTTAATACGATCAATAATCCATTAAGAATATCCAAAATCGTGATTTCAACAACAATTAATCGAAAACCCCCAAATCCAACACAATATTCAAAGTGTTCTTGAATAATCCTTCAATAATCCAATGAATAATCGAACATAACCATAATCATGCGTATATCACTTCATACAACATGATCTTAACATCCAAAACATCATATCTCAACACAAATCGAAAATCTGAGAGATTTGATGAAAGTTACCTTTGAAGATTCAAGCACTATGATTCGAAGAACACGCGATAGATCGATGATCCGAGCTTCACAACCGAATGAAAATGATTAAAATCCACACTCAAGTGATAGGTGATGAAGAAATCTCTCCCTGAAGACTCTCTCTCGCGTATGAAGGTGAAGGAATGAAGAAATGGGCTGAAACTCGCTCAAAAACACAATTATAGGGTTGACTGCCCTGTGTGCCGCGGCTCAGCCGAAGTGTGCCGCGGCACAGGGCCAAAAATACGCCCAGTGGTCGGCAGTGTGCCGCGGCCCTGCCGGCATGTGCCGCGGCACTGACTCGGCAGTGTGTCGCGGCCCTTCCGGTATGTGCCGCGGCACCCGGTACAGTCGGTTTTGGCCGATAATGCAATGCGAGTGTGCCGCTGCCCTGCCGGCATGTGCCGCGGCACTGACTTGGCAGTGTGCCGCGGCCCTTCCGGCATGTGCCGCGGCACCCGGTACAGGCTGCTCGGCCAAAAATTGAAAAACTGAGCATCTGAGCTATTTCGACCATAACTCTCTCGTCCGGACTCCGATTGACTCACCGTTTGAACCATTGGAAAACTAACTCGATGCTCTATAATATTGAAAAGATTCAGAATTTTTGGAGTTTCAAAAAATTAATGGTGATCTAACAAAGTCGAACTCAAACGTGAAAAGTTGAAAAAGATGAACGATATCGATACACAACTCGAAGTTATTCCGAACGGTGAACACGGATGAATGAACATGATCGATGAATGATTAATAGTGAGTGAAAATCCACAGAGTGACAATTATCGAGTGAAATTACTGAATGATAATGACTGAATTACAACAGGGTATTACATACACCCCCCCTTAAAAGAGTTTCGTCCCCGAAACTAAGGGTCAAACAAATCGGGATAACTCCCGCATACTGTCCTCGGTTTTCCAAGTAGCCTCTTAGACTCCGTGTCTAGACCACTGAATCTTGACCAAAGGAATCGACTTATTCCTCAACTGTTTGATTCGCCTCTCTAAGACTCGTATGGAACGCTCCTCATACGAATGATCATCGGTGATCTCGATTTCGTCGAACTGAAGTATGTGACTCGGGTCGGCAACATACTTCTGTAACTGAGAGACATGAAACACATTATGAATTTGGCTCAATGACGGAGGTAAGGCTAAACGATAAGCTAGCTCGCCTACTCGTTCCAAAATCTCAAACGGTCCAATAAACCTCGGACTCAACTTTCCCCGTTTTCCGAAACGAAAAATACCTCGACTCGGGGATACTCTGACCCAAACGTGGTCACCCATCTCGAACTCTAGTGGTTGACGATGATTATCTGCATAAGATTTCTGTCGACTCTGAGCGGTCAACAAACGACTCCTGATCAAAGCTACCTTCTCACAGACGGCTATAAGCATATCGGGCTCGGTGCCGATTGATTCTGATAATTCGTCCCAACACAAGGGAGATCGACAACAGCGACCGTACAAGGCCTCGTAAGGATCCATCTTGATCGAAGCATGCCAACTATTATTATACGTGAACTCGATCAATGGTAGTTGGGCTTCCCAATTGTCTTTCCAATCGAGGACGCATGCCCTCAACATGTCCTCTAATGTCTGAATAGTTCTCTCTGATTGTCCGTCGGACTGAGGATGAAAGGCAGTACTGAGATTAAGCTGAGTTCCCATAGCACGATGAACTGATTTCCAAAAATGAGACACAAACCGTCCGTCACGATCGGAAACGATACTTTTAGGAGTACCGTGCAGTCTCACTATCTCTTTGATGAATAGTTGAGCAAGTCTCTCAGGACCCCACGTATCCTTAATATCAAGGAAATTAGCTGATTTAGTTAAGCGGTCCACAATCACCCAGATCGTATTCATGCCACGATGACTCGTCGGCAAACTCGTGATGAAATCCATAGAAATGTCTTCCCACTTCCACTCGGGAATAGGGAGAGGTTTCAGCATACCCGCCGGTCGCTGATGTTCTATCTTGACTTGCTGACAGGTTAAGCATCTTGAAACAAATTCCGCGACTTCTCGCTTTATATTACTCCACCAGTAATTTTGTTTCGAGTCTTTATACATCTTGCTAGACCCCGGGTGAACAGAATAAGGGGTAGCATGAGCTTCTCTTAAAATTGAGTTTTTCAACTCATCATTCGCCGGTACACACAACCGATTCTTAAATCTCAAAAGTCCATCCTCGTGGATCACGAATCCAGGGGCTTTCCCCTGAGCCACATCCTCACGAATGCGCAACAATGCTGGGTCTGAACCCTGATTCTCCCTGATTGCGTCCTCAAGAGATGATGAAATCTCTAACATACAAAGCTGTCCCTGAACTCGCTGAAGCCAGACCTCGATCTCGGGTCTAAGGAATTCCTGTTGGAGCTCCTTCTGAATTGTCAAACGAGCAAGCATCTGCTCCTGAACAGACTTACGACTCAAGGCGTCGGCGACAACGTTCGCCTTCCCTGGGTGGTAAAGGATCTCGATATCATAATCTTTGATTAGTTCCAACCACCGCCTCTGTCGCATATTTAACTCCTCCTGAGTAAATATATACTTCAAACTCTTGTGATCGGTGAAAATATGACAGGTGACGCCATAAAGGTAATGACGCCAGATTTTCAAAGCGAACACCACGGCTGCTAGCTCCAGATCGTGGGTCGGATAATTAACTTCGTAAGGTCTCAATTGCCGTGAAGCATAGGCAATAACCTTCCCATTCTGCATGAGCACACATCCGAGAACCTGTCCGGACGCATCACTATAAACCACAAATCCTTCCTTCCCTTGTGGCAAGGAAAGCACAGGTGCTGACATTAACCGGCTCTTGAGTTCCTTAAAACTCCGTTGACACGCGTCGGACCACGTGTATTTCTTATCCTTTCGCAAAAGGTTCGTCAAGGGTTGAGAAATTTTGGAAAATCCTTCCACAAACCGCCGATAATAACCGGCTAATCCGAGAAAGCTTCGGATTTCCTTAACATTCTTCGGAGGTAACCAATCTTGGATAGCCTCCGTCTTCTGAGGATCAACACGCACTCCATCTGATGAAATTACATGACCGAGAAAAGTCACTTCGGACATCCAGAACTCACACTTGGAAAACTTTCCATAAAGTTGCTCTTGTCTCAACACGTCGAGAACCTGATTAAGGTGAACCTCGTGCTCCTCTCGGTCACGAGAATAAATCAAGATATCATCAATGAAGACAACCACAAACCGATCCAAAAAGTCGATGAAAACCCGATTCATTAGCTCCACGAATACCGCAGGTGCGTTAGTTAGCCCGAACGGCATAACTACGAACTCATAATGACCATAGCGCGTACGAAACGTTGTCCTCGCGATATCCGACTCTCGAATCTGCAACTGATGATATCCAGATCTTAAGTCGATCTTGGAAAATACTGAAGCTCCCTGAAGTTGATCCAAAAGATCATCGATACGGGGTAAAGGATACTTATTCTTGATCGTCACCCTGTTCAACTCCCGATAATCAATACATAAGCGGAATGAACCATCCTTCTTCTTGACAAACAACACTGGTGCTCCCCACGGGGACGCACTCGGTCGGATATAACCTTTCTCGAACAATTCCTCAAGTTGATTCTTCAACTCCCGCATTTCGGCCGGGGCCATTCGGTACGGTGCCTTAGATATGGGGGACGTACCAGGCTCCAACTCAATCGTGAATTCCACATCCCTCTGTGGAGGCAAACCAGGTAACTCGTCTGGAAAAACATCGGCATATTCCCTCACTACTGGAATGTCCGTCAACATTACTGATGATTTCTCGGTTTTGGTCATATAGCACCAATAACCAACACACCCCTGATTGAGTAATCTCACTGCTTTCATCAAATTAATGACCTTACTGCAGTAAATGGGATTACCTCCTGAAACACACATTCAACCCCATCGTCTCGAAATGATAGTGATCATACGCTACGGACGCTAATGATGGCATCATGACGATCCATCCAATCAATACCCAAGATGACGTCGTCTCTCGGCAAATCTACTACGATCAAGTCTGCCGCCATACACGACCATGAAACCGAATCGGACAATTGAATCTCACGACACGATAATTCGTCTACCATCGTAGGCCAATGACATAAGGCTCACAACTAGTAGCACTACCCGCACGTAGTCTACTCAAGCATGACTCGTAAATGAATGAATGCGATGCACCAAGATCAAAAAGGGTACACGAAGTTGAGATAGAATATCGAGTGTACCCGAGATCATTCGGCCTCTGGATCATCGGTCTTCTTCATCTCATAAATCCGGGTTTGCTAGTCCCAGACCGGATGCTCCTGTCACGCTATAGGCTCCACCTTTAGTCGCTCCTGTCGTTTTAAACGATGCTGATTGAGTGGCCTGATTCTGAACGGCTGACTGCTTAGGGGCCTGAGATGACGTCTGAGTAGGTTTGGAGTCCCTACGGCAAAAACGGGCCTTATGCCCAGCAATCCCACAATTATGACACGTGATAGTCTGTCTCGGACACTTGGTACTGAGATGACCAAGATCCCCATAGTTAAAACAGGTGATGGCCGAACTGGCCGCTCGAGACTGAGATTCTGCGGGTTTAGACGTCACCAGAGGTCGCTCAAAAAAAGCAGAGCCCGCGCGAGGTTTCTTGAAGGTTGTTTGACCGCCTTCAGACTGGTTACGATTCTTCGATTTCTTGCTAGCAGACGAAGGTTGCTGCTTAGCAATTTCCTTAGCTGTAAGCTCATAGGTAAGAGCTTTCTCGATAAATTCGGCCAATGTGGTGCAATGATGATTAAGCAACTGAAGTCTCATACGGGGTTTCAGCCTCTTGCTGAAATACTTGATTTTATCCGGCAATGGCGAGGACATCCTCGTCTGCTGAGGGGTCGGGTGTGAGTAATTCTGACAGCTTGGTCTCTCTGAGTGGGTCCGGATAATACCTTTCCATCATGAGAGTCTTGAACTGATCCCAAGTACATGATCCTTCGGTGGGTTTCAACGATAACCACCAAGAATGAGCGCTCTTACCCAGGTAGTAAGCCGCAACTGAAACTTTGTGTCCTTCGGGACACTCTACCATAGCGAATAACTTCTCGAAATGTTCGAGCCAATGAACAATATCCGCCGGATCAGACGAACCTTCAAAAGTAGGTGGCCTTTGGCGAGAGATGTCGCCAATGATACTGCTCACGTTCCTCTCTTGCCTCTGAGGTGGCGGCGGAGGAGCCTGTTGATTTTGATTGACTGAGTTATGCATCGTCTCCATCAGCTGTGCCATCTGGGTCATTTGGGCCATCATGCCCTGCATAAAAGCGAGTGGGTCAACCCGAACACCTTCTGACTGAGCGGTGTCCCGGGTGCGACTCCCCGATAGAGAATGATCACGTCCAGGTGAATGAGTAGCAGCGTCGCTGCTAGATGAATTAGCATTATTCCTCGCATTCGCACGTGTATTCACACGAGCTCTCGGGATTCGGCCCAATCCACGGCCTCGTCCTCCACGTCCTCTTCTTGCCCTTTCCATACTGAAGGAGGAAAGTCAAATGATGATTAAATCTCCCGCATGAATATCACGTTATGATCACGTCATTAAATGATGAAAATGAGCATACACGTTCTAACACATTGATTATATGAATGATTAACTGAGATGACATGATTATCTGATGAAATTATTGAAATGATCATCTCGTACATGATAACAAGATTAATGATATGATCTACCTGATCAACAACTGAGTAATGAGATGAATTGAGTGATTAACGAGTTAACATGACCGTCCTGGTCAAAATGAAAATGATGATTGAGGATTGTTAACTGATGAATTATGAATGAATGATTATTGCCAGAAATTATACCATGGCGTTAGAAATCTTACAGTTCTAGGTCTGATTGGCTCGGCATTTGCACAGGTCACACGTGACGCGAAAGTCCAATGATACTAGTCCGATGACGATGATTTCAAATGAGACATGACTCGGAAGGTAGTATTCAAAACCACTCTCTGATACCAACTCTGTAACACCCCAAACTAGGCGGATATTACAGTGTCGTGGACCCCCGACTGGGACCCACCAGGCGAATGAAAACTGATGAATTAAATAATATAATCGTAGTACCGAACCACATTATATTACCAAATACTCCGATGAGGAGCTTAAGTACATTACACCAGGACAAGACAGAATACTAGTATATTTTATATGAAGATAAAATACACCACCCTGAATAAATAAACGTCTCAAACGGAATTTTTCAGCGGAAATACAAATGAAGAGAAATAAAAATAACTGAAATGACTGAATTAAGCGGAATGACTGGGGGCCCCTACTAGTACCACTGGGACTCCTCGCCGTCAACATGCTCTTCCCGTGCCTTTGCCTTGCCGTGACCTGAAAACAAAATCCCCCAACGGGGTCAATTACACTGAACAACAATCCTCAAGGGTTGAAAATACACAATCATGATATATCTGAAGTCATAAAATATCCTTAGTTATGAATTACGCTGAAGAGGAGTATCATAGTACGCCCGTAATGTTCTGTGCAAGTGTACAAGACGAATGACCGGACACACCCATCCTTGTACCTAATTAGTCTCACGGAGTTAAGCTTTACCGTGTGCACGGTCCCATGTATCGGTGAACCCACTACATGACCATCGTGTGCCCGACTAAAAATTCCACACAGCCACACCCGTCCGCGCAATATGAACCCAGAAGGTCATATGAACGAGAATGACCGTAATGAATATCAATGAATAAATAATGATCTGACAAAGTCAAGAATGACTCACCGAGATGAGAGTAATAATGAAGTGATTGATAGTTTCAATGAAATGATTGGAACCGCCGTTCCTCGTTAATGAAGTGATTGTTCAACAATTACAAGTCTCAATATGATTAATACAATGATGAATGAATTATGATGATGAATGATCAACAACAAAAGGAATGAATATCCTTTTAACCGAGTAAGAATTAACTTACTCAATACAGGTGACAATTATCCTTCCACGAACAACGTCCTAATTGAGATATCGGTCGCTCGAACAACCTTGAATAAATACAATTACCAACAATTCGTTCAATATACGAATCAAACACGAATATAACGAACTCAAAACGTCGATACGATAAAACCAAGTTCATTGGGGCATTATATCGAACACTTTGTGGCCAACTTCCATTGATTATAACCAAACCTCAATAATACCAACATCAAATCCCCAAAGAAGCATTTCAAACCAACAAAACATCTTTAATACGATCAATAATCCATTAAGAATATCCAAAATCGTGATTTCAACAACAATTAATCGAAAACCCCCAAATCCAACACAATATTCAAAGTGTTCTTGAATAATCCTTCAATAATCCAATGAATAATCGAACATAACCATAATCATGCGTATATCACTTCATACAACATGATCTTAACATCCAAAACATCATATCTCAACACAAATCGAAAATCTGAGAGATTTGATGAAAGTTACCTTTGAAGATTCAAGCACTATGATTCGAAGAACACGCGATAGATCGATGATCCGAGCTTCACAACCGAATGAAAATGATTAAAATCCACACTCAAGTGATAGGTGATGAAGAAATCTCTCCCTCAAGACTCTCTCTCGCGTATGAAGGTGAAGGAATGAAGAAATGAGCTGAAACTCGCTCAAAAACACAATTATAGGGTGACTACCCAGTGTGCCGCGGCTCAGCCGAAGTGTGCCGCGGCATAGGGCCAAAAATACGCCCAGTGGTCGGCAGTGTGCCGCGGCCCTGCCGGCATGTGCCGCGGCACTGACTCGGCAGTGTGCCGCGGCCCTTCCGGTATGTGCCGCGGCACCCGGTACAGTCGGTTTTGGCCGATAATGCAATGCGAGTGTGCCGCGGCCCTGTCGGCATGTGTCGCGGCACCGACTGTGCGCGGCCCTTCCGGCATGTGCCGCGGCACCGTCTGTGCTCGGCCAGCGAAAAAATGAGCGTCTGAGCTATTTCGACCATAACTCTCTCGTTCGGACTCCGATTGACTCACCGTTTGAACCATTGGAAAACTAACTCGATGCTCTATAATATTGCAAAGATTCAGAATTTTTGGAGTTTCCAAAAATTAATGGTGATCTAACAAAGTCGAACTCAAACCTGAAAAGTTGAAAAAGATGAACGATATCGATACACAACTCGAAGTTATTCCGAACGGTGAACACGGATGAATGAACATGATCGATGAATGATTAATAATGAGTGAAAATCCACAGAGTGACAATTATCGAGTGAACTTACTGAATGATAATGACTGAATTACAACCGGGTATTACAGGGGGAAGGCAAAAGAGGTTAATACCTTCCCAAAATACATCATCATGGCATCAAAGCGAGGGTCCTCCGCGGCATCTCGTAATCCCAGCTTATCCTTAGCCGGGACCATGGAGCTGAAATAGGGAAGAAATCTCTCAAACTCCTTGCAACGGAGAAGAGTCTCCATAGCCGGACCTGGGGGACCCGCGGTCTTCGGCCGTTTGGAAGCAGGGGAGCTAGGAGAAGGGGCCCTCTGAGTGACCTGAAGCTGCCGAGACGAGCTCGCAGGGCTTCGTCCGGTGGTCAAGGTAGGAGCCAGGTCGGAGGGGAGAGTTACCCCAGACTTGGGGCGAGAAGGGAGCTTCCGTTTAGTTTTGGATGAGCCCTCTGCCCTCTCCTTGGGGGGATTCGTCGACTTAGGGACCTTCTCTTTCGTTGGTTCAGCCGGCTTGGAGGCATCCGACTGGCAGGTCCGCATGAACCGATCTACAAAAAACAATACAAACGGTCAGGGAAATAGCTAAAAAACAAAATAACAAAGATCTGGAAAAAACAGATAAAGCCTACCGATGTCATGGATAGCCGGGTAAGGATTCGAGCTCAGCCCACAATAGAACAGAAGATCATGGAATTGCATCAGCTGGAAAGCATTATAGGGAATGGCATTCCATTCCCGAACTTTCTCGACCCACGCAGCCCGGATGGAATTGCGCCTAGGAATAGGATCCTGGCTCGGAGTAGCCTGCGTCCATTCCGTAGGAAAGCCCCAAGAATCAGATGTAGGGAGCCGGAGGAAAAAGAAGCGGGACCTCCAATCCTTCACATTGGAAGGGAGGTGGGTGAAGAAATGGGCGTTGTTTCGGGAAGTCAAGTAAAAGGAGCCTTTAAAACTCTTTAGCCCAAAACAAAAATAGAAAAAGCCCAGGTCGGGTTCCTCATGTCTGTAATGACACAGCATGAGAAAACCAACCATGTAACGAAAAGAGTTAGGAGAAAACTAGTTGAGGGGAAGATTGTACTTAACGGAGAGAGAGACAAGGAAGGGATGGGGTGGGAAGCGAAGACCACTGCTCACCTGATCCACGAACCAGGTAATATGCCCCGGGGGAGGATGATCAGGGGTATCACTAGCCTGAGGCGTGACAAATTCCCACCCCGGGGGAAGTCTAAGAAATCTTATAAAACTAGCCAGCGCGGCTGGGCTAGTCCTCGATAGAGGATGAGGAGGGAGAACTCGAGTCGCTCCTACAACCGTCTGATATAGATCGGCTAAGAGGCCGGTCACAGTTACTTCGTCCATAGGAGGAGGGGAAGGAGGATCTATAATGATTAGGGGGATGCCAGAGGGAGGGATGTGACCTAGCTCGGACCAGTCTACGTCACCTAAGGGCTCATCCCTAAGACAGAGGGAGGAACCAGTAGCTCGCCCCGACCTACCCCCCGAATCCCCATCAGAAGAGGAAAGACCTTCTAAAAAAGAGTTCACGGCCGATTCGCCGGAAATATTTTGAGAATCCGAAGCAGACGACATAATGAAAGGAAGAAAAGGGAGGAAGAAGAAAAGGAAAATATCTGTAAAACAAATCAAAAACTAAAGAGATGTTTAGATGAACATACCCATGGGATTGGGTGGAAGATCGCCGGAGAAAGGTAGAGCAAGCGCATCGCCGGAGACAAATAGCTGTGATCGCTAGTGTCGCCTGAGAATTTTCGCACCAGAGGTTGAGGATGTAAAACGCGGAAATGACAAAGGAAGAAGAAGACCTCCTTTTATAGGAGGGAGGGGCGAAAACCAAGAAGGATAGGGACGATCTGGAGCGTCGATGCCCTATTCGAAAGAACGGCTGGGATTTGGCACCGTCTTATCCGACCTATAGCAGGTCGACACCTGGCTTTGACCATCGACGCGACGTTTGGGAGGCGGGGAAAGGAAAAGACAGGTTATTATAGCGCACGAAGTCCGAAGAGCCTTGTTATCTGGGAACGGGAGTCCCAAGGATTATTGCGTCAAGGTCGACCGATTATAAACAAATCTTACTCTACTCGGTCTTACAGCTCGACTAGAGTAGGGGGGACTGGTTGATAGGACGCCGAATGTACGCTCCCTGAAAACCCGGTTTAAAATATGGACCAATAAAAGTCCGACCTAGGTTCTTAGATAAGGGGATGCCAACCTCAAGGTCCTTTAGAAGGGCGCCGACCTCGGAGGCCCCACTTGGCTGTAACGTCTGTTAGAAGGGCGCCGACCTCTGAGGCCCCGCTGACCTATGATATCTGATAAAAGGTCGCCGACCTCGGAGGCCCCGCTTAGTTGTGACATCTGTTAGAAGGACGCCGACCTCAAAGGTGTCTCGACCTACGGATTTGAATAGGAATGAGCCGACCTAAAACCACCAAACTCAGGAAGGTCGAACTCTTTGGAAGGAAGATCCTGACTCACCTGACAGAATCCCTAAGATCCAGGGATTGAGAGCCCATACCTTGCAATCCCGGAAATCCAGGGATGGAAAATCGCAGCCTGAATCCCTGGATATCCGGGATTTTCTCTAGAAATCAGGGAAAATCTTAGACAACAAGGCACCCTCCTCCTATAAAAGGGAGAGAGGGGGTTTCTCAAAAGGACACACTCTGAGAATATAGCATATTTTAGAGAGAGAAAGAAAAGAGAATACTTCATACATTTTAGGTTTTCTTAGCTAAACTTCTAAGATAAACCCGGTTCTTGGTGACCGATCAGCTCGATTACATCAAAATTTAATATAAATTAATCTAATTAATCTATAAATTAATCTATTCAATTTCTACTATATTAATCCAATTAATATAATGTGGCATTAAAATTAAATAATCAATTAATATATTAATCCAATCAATATAAAATTAATCTATTCAATTTTAATGGTATTAATACAATTAATACTAATAATCGTCATTTAAATTCATTCGAAGTAATCCGGCCAAAATAATATTTTCGTTTAATTTATTTCCCTTAACTAAAAAAAATATTCCAAATATTAATTTAGTCAAATTAAAATCCAATTTAAATTTTGGGAAATAATTACAATGAAATATAAACTTAAAACGGAGTCCCGACAATCCGTTTAGGCCCACCATGCCCGATTCAAAAGCGAGCCAAAACCCGAGGCTACCTAGCCGAGCCATGCTCGGCACTGCCAAGTCCCGATCGGCAGCATCGGTTGCCTCTCGGCAGTGCGGCCGAGACATGGCGAGCATGTCCGAGCATGCTCGGCACTGGCAGCGGCCCAGGCAAAGGCCGCCAAGACCACCGCCGGCACCCCCGCTTTCTGCTTTTCTACTGCTTCCAAAAACGTGATGCTACAACAAACAATTTAAAATCTACGATTATTCCAAACATGATTCTAAATCATAATCATCATCCAAAAGCATTCAAAATGCACAAATAATCGTATATACGGAAACATTGATCTTGCTCCGATACCACTGTTGGGATTCCAAAAATAAAACGAAATACGCAGCGGAAATAAATACGAATCCCAAACAGGATCGATCAAGTAACGTATATACGAAAAAAAATAAGTACAAAGATAAAGGATCATACCCTTGAAGCCTTTGAAATAAATCTTCGTAAAATGTAGACGATGATCACGATCCCGTCCCGAACACGAAATCCCTTCGTTTCAAGCACCGAAACTTCGAAGCCTCTACTTCACACGCGTCGGAAGTTGCCCGGAAAAATTCGATAAGATTCCGTTCTCCAAGAACACGGCTAGGGAACTCGTAGGAATTTTTTTCTCTCAATTTATCTCTTATTTTTTTATTCTCAACTCAAAATGAAAGAAAATGAGATAAAAATAATCTCCCTCACTCAAAAATCTCACGGCAGTAGTCTTGCTCTCATATGCATGAAGGTGATGATATATATAAAGTCTTTGAGATCATGTGAGTTCGTTATTATATCACATATAATAACAACTCATAATGTGATAATAATAATGAGAGAATCAAATGCATTATTATCAAGACTTCACCATAACATGCATGACTAATCAAGCCATGTGAGAGAGGGGGGCGGCCCATTGAAAATTTCCTAGAAACGAGCCGAGCCACTCGGCTCATGTACCGGACGTTCGTCAAACAACTCCGTTAAATACACTCCGTTTAATCACTAATGTATTTATATTAATTAACTAATCCAATTAATTAATTATATCAAATACAAATATATTTCTCTAAGAAATATAATTTTTGAATTAAATTAATTACCCGGTAACTTAATTTTAATTCATAAGACCGCTATTTGATTTATCCAATAAATCATAATTAGATATCCAATATCTAATATTAATAGAGAGATAATAAATTCACATTTATCCGTCAACGCTCCTAATGCGCGACTCCGTAGGTCCGTCTCAGCCGGTATTGGGAGGAACCAATGAGTGCGGCAAGACTTAGCCACTTAGCGGGCCGCACTGTAAACCCCGACTGAGAACGAATGAAGGGATCATTCCAGAACCATTATGTCGTGAATACTATATACGTATAGACCCTTCATCAGATGTCCCGGTCAAGTCTTCGGGTCACGGTAAAGTCAAACCCTACTGTTGACTAAACTCTATACATGTGTTAATGCAAATCAAGACCGACTGATTAATAGTGTATGTAATACGACTATATCAGAATGCTTTGGCCAAAGACTTATGATATTATTTGCCATTAACCGTATAGGACATTCGCCTTGGCGTACAGTAAAGACTGCTACCTGCCCGTATAGTCCACACTTCGAGGTCGACTCAGCAATTAAGCCAATCAGTCTAACTACTCTAATGACAAACTAAACGTCACAGACACATCTTCTACTGAACCCTCAAGTCAAAGGTCCACGTATACTATCACAACCTTTTGATTCGTCATCGACTCTCCGAGAGTGAATACCGTGTGACTGAATCAAGTATGAATCGTGTTCGAGTATACTGGCCCCACCAATATACTTATAACTATGCTATCAAGACGTGCACACGTCCTAGCATCAGTTATACAAGTCGTATTAAAACTTAATGCCCATTTTAAGTTTATTGACTTACGAACAATTTGCCTAAATAAACTTTAAACACTTACAGTATATTTTCTCTTATCCCATAACGAGAATGGAATGTTCGATTTATTTACATGGACTTCACTTCAATGTTTACCAAGTCAAGAATGCAATTGAAATACAATAAACAGTGAATGAATCGTATTGCCTTTTTATTAATTATTCCATAATTACAAGTACAATGCCCTTACTCTCTCATCCCCTGAGTGGCATTCGAGGGCATATTCCTAACAATCTCCCACTTGCACTCAATGCCACACATCATGGTATCCAATACCTGTAATATCCTAGAATTTCATTATGAATTTTTCACATTATTTTATCTGAGTTGTACCGTACAGAGTGGGAACGATACAGTATGGATAAATAATTTTGGAAACCGTGACAGTCGTGTCAGTATGTCTATCGAGGTTATTTTGATTCTAGGATATTACATGCTTGGTGTGTCCTTCGATGTCAGATATACCGTATGAGTATTTGTATGATTGCCGTACTTGGTCGACAGTTGTAATTGAGGATATCGTGCATCAGACGTACCGTATGAGAATGATATCGGAACGAGTATATGTATTCGGTATGTCGCGTGTATGTGTTCGGTTTATTGAGACGACATGTGCGTAAATGGCTAAGTATGAAAGCCATTACGTACGCTATGTAAGGAGTCTTACGTACGTAAGTAAGCAGGATTAACGTACGTTAAGGAATGTACATTACGTACGTTAAGAAGAGATTCGGACAGGATCGAGCCGTGGTCGGCAGGTGGGACCCAGTGTCGGCTGCTTTCGGCGCAGGATGTGGACAAGCGAGTCAACCTCGGCATTACGTACGCTATGCATGGCATATTACGTACGTAATAAGGGTTGATACTGTAGCAAGTCAACTGCTACATTACGTACGCTATAGTGATGGTATTACGTACGTAACGCAAGGTACAAAATAGTACAGTTAACCCTGGATGACGATTACGTACGCTATATAGGACATATAACGTACGTTAAAGGCCTTACGTACATTAACTTTGGGACTTAACGTACGTAACGAGATGCGCAGTTTATAAAATAAGAACGGGACTTTCATTTCCTCACGAAAGGAAACACATTTCCTCCTCCCCAGCTCGTCCCTCTTCACTCTCAAACCCATTTCAGAACCTCATACCCTTGTTAATACTTTGATAAGGATGATTGGAAGCTTTAAACTTGGAGTTCTTGGAGTTTTGGAAGTGTTTGATTATGTTATTCATCTTCAAAAGGTATGTTGATGAACTCTACTCCTTGAATTCGGATTTTGATGTTAGTGTTGATGTTCTTCTTCGTATGAAGATGATTATGGTATTGTGGTTACGATTCTTGAGGATATATGAACTATATGTTGAAGGGAGATGATGATATGTTGGTTTTTGTCTTGAAAATGTTGACTATGATTATAGAATCATGTCGTTCTTGGTGATCTTGGTAGTGTTGCTTCGATTCTTGATGTTAGGAGGATCGTATGTTGGAGAATATGATGATACATGCCTTGGAGTATGGATTAGATGATGGTTAGATGTTAGAACACATTGAATTACGTTGTTTTGTTGGCTTCAAACGTGATTATGGATTAATTCATGTTCTTGAAGAATTCTTGAATGATACATGTCCGTAAATTGTAAGGATTACGGTTAATTTTGGTATATGATTATTCATGATGATAGCCGGTAATTGTATTCCTATGAATTTGCAAGAATGAGCCGTGTTAGTCCGAATTTAAGATTGAAGTCGGAACCGATAATGTTGTAGATGTTGGTAGAACTATTGAACACCGAATTTCGGCTTGTGTTCGTATTGTTAAGAGTTGATATGGTTTGATTTCGTATGATCGAGATATCGTCGAGTTTGATCAGTTGGTCATTTCGGTGTTGATTGTTATTGAACGTATCGTTAATTGATTATTGCATTAGGTTGCGTTAGTGGTCGTTGAAGTTAACCGTTATGCTGCGGACGAGCCGGTGCTGCGGAGCTTGTAGACGAAGACGGCGGGATTGATAGTGGCTTCGTCGAATTGGCATCAAGGCAAGTTATGCTTGCTCAGTTCATAATGTTAATAAATGATTTCGTTTTCATTTCATTTATGATTCATATAGCAATGGTATTATGGAATATATGAATTGTCGGAATGGTGGTATGTAAGATAAATCATAACGTACATGATTTTAAGGATGTCTAGTGGAAATGGGAACGTGAATTATAATTTGTCTATTGCATGAGAAGTTGGATATCAAGGTTAGTTATCGTGTCGATGTTGAACTCGGGATGGTGGTTTGGTATTAGTTATGGAATGTACTCATTTTGGATTGTCGGATAAACCGTGTATTCGTTCAGGGCAGTTGGTCGTGGAAAGGTTAGCATCTCCAGCTTGAGGTAAATTAATATTGTTAGATTATGATAATCATCATGTTGCATTTTTGCATGTGTGTGTTGATATTTCATACGGTGAATGTGCACCATTGTTTGTTACGTTTTGTGAAGTGCTCTTTCTTGAGCCGTAATCTGTGGGGCCGATGTGTTGGGGATAAAACCTGTATGGTACCCGAAGGGAAATGTGTTAGGGGATAAGACCTAAATGGCACCTATGTCCGGAGTATTCCTGAGTAGATGCTTCCGTGACCCTCGGCTGCTGCCTTGGGAGTTTATGTGTTATTGTCCGGAGTATTCCTGAGTAGATGCTTCTGTGACCCTTGGCTGCTGCCTTGGGAGTTTATGTGTTATTATTATATACATTGTTGAGCATGCTGTGGACTATTGTCTGACGGAATACGACATTGTGGCCGTGTCGGTCTTTCATGATCGAGTTATTGTTGCCCTCTTGGAAAATCTTCTGATCCTTGTTGGATATGCGTTTCTTCGAGATCTGTTGTCATGTTGTATCGTGGCATATCTGGAGTCAGATACGTTATGATCGTTCATGTGTAGGATTTTCGGGACGGGCACGTGTAGCATGTGTTGGTTTCGACCTCATATTGAACCGTGCACACGAGACGTACTTCGTGAGGCTGATTAGGTACGAGACCAGGCGTGTATTGATCAATACCCGTGGTTGGCTTGTACACGGACACATGTCCGGATCGAGCGTATCGTGACGTCCATCTTGAGTCTTATTGATTGGTCGTTCACAGCCCATGTATAATTGGGTCTGTTCGATATTCGGGTTGTCTTTGAAACCCCGTATATATGATTTGTATATGGTTGACGATTTTATTTTCTCGAGTATCTGTCGCCGTTGAACCCTTACTAATCTCGTTCGGAGTTACCATATCGATGGTCAACTCATTGATATCGATCCTTTATAAATCTCGTTTGGAGTTCACCCTGTCATTGGTAATCTCGTTCGTTATTGATCCTTATTGATTCCATTTGGGAGTTGTCTCACCGTTGGTATTCTTGGCTATTAGTCCTTGATTGATGTTATTGGAGTTTACCGTGTCGTAAGTATTCTCGGTTGTCGATTCCTTATTGCTCTTGTTGGAGTTTACCATATCGTTGGTATTCTCGATTGTTGGTCCTTATTGATCTTGCTAGAGTTTACTGTGTCGTCAGTATCCTCAGTTGTTGACCCTTTATTGATCTTATTGGAGTTTATCGCCGTTGGTATTTCGGTTGTCGACTCTTTTGATCTTGTTATTGATTATTCATTAATCCTTACCGTGTCGGTATTCTCGGTTATGGATTCTTCCTTGGTCTTGTTGGAGTTACCATACCATGGCATTCTCATTCGTGGTTGATCCTTTGTCGATCTTGTGTGGAAATATCATGTCATTGATATTTCCGTTGTGATGCATTAATTGTTCATCATTATCGATCGTGTCAACATTCGTGTTTTGCATTGATATTCGGGACTTGCTATTGTCTCTAACACTGGATTACTGGTGTGCCATGTGATATCGGTTTTATCGATTGGGATTCGATTGTGCGACCAGTACAGAGTTAGTCTTGGCCGATCATTCTATAATTGAGATATGATAAGTTTGGGAATTTTTGTATCGCTTTGATTCTGATGTGGTTACTTTTGAGTTCGTTCATTACTTAAGGGCACGAGTGGGATAAGGTAAGGATTGATTGTTATGGTTGTGACAGGTTGGTAAGGTTATTTCGGTAAGATTACATGGGGAATGTTCTTACTTTGTCGACTACATTGATATGTAATTGTTTTTGTGATGTGATCGTTATCATTGTTGAGTATTATGGCTGACCCCGTCGTGGGCTTTATCTTTTAGGTACTCGGAGTTCGAGCGAGTAGCGGTCGTGAAGGGATGAGCTTTCCGGTGATACTGGCTATGGCGTAGTTGTTGGGATTCGAGTGTTCTTTCTGGTTTTTATAATTCCGCTGTAAATGTAATTAATTGTGTTTTATCCGCTGCGTGTGTATATTTAAAATGGCTTTCGATATTCTTGAAACTGTGTTTTTATCCGCTGTGCGTGTGTGTGTACTTTCAAAGGGCTTTTTGACATTTTTAAACGTTTGCGAAGATGATTTTAGCCTTGTGGGTTCCAATATGGGGCCCACGGCGCTGTAATATTCCCGGTCGGTTTTGGGGGTGTTACAGAAGATGGTATCGGAGCTTGGGTTTCGTAAAACCCGGGCGTGTGTGTTATGTGGCTCTA
This sequence comes from Orobanche coerulescens, assembly GCA_033398695.1. Lineage (NCBI taxonomy): Eukaryota > Viridiplantae > Streptophyta > Magnoliopsida > Lamiales > Orobanchaceae > Orobanche > Orobanche coerulescens. The sequence goes on from CM065803.1 coordinate 153,944,916, forward strand.
CCGGTGCGGTAGTAGCGTGACTTTTGAAAATGATTTTCTGACTTTTGGGTCAAACCGATTTTGGAGGTTTCAAAATTTTTGAAATATTTTCAAATTGATGTATTGCGATGCCGGTGTGTTGTTATTGTGTCGAGGCTTTGTACGGGAGTCGTATGCTGGTATCACGGAAGATCATCGACTTCACGGACCTGTAAGTATGTTCTTTCAGTTATTTCAATTTTGATGATGATTATTTGAGCATGGTGTCGTGATTTTGAGATATTTCGGGATTGAGATACTGATTATGACAGGTGTTGAGTTTCGAGGACGAAACTTATTTAAGTGGGTGTATATGTAATATCCTAGAATTTCATTATGAATTTTTCGCATTATTTTATCTGAGTTGTACCGTACAGAGTGGGATCGATACAGTATGGATAAATAATTTTGGAAACCGTGACAGTAGTGCCAGTATGTCTATCGAGGTTATTTTGATTCTAGGATATTACATGCTTGGTGTGTCCTTCGATGTCAGATATACCGTATGAGTATTTGTATGATTACCGTACTTGGTCGACAGTTGTAATTGAGGATATCGTGCATCAGACGTACCGTATGAGAATGATATCGGAACGAGTATATGTATTCGGTATGTCGCGTGTATGTGTTCGGTTTATTGAGACGACAGCATGTGCGTAAATGGCTAAGTATGAAAGCCATTACGACGCTATATGTAAGGAGTCTTACGACGTAAGTAAGCAAGATTAACGACGTTAAGGAATGTACATTACGACGTTAAGAAGGGATTCGACAGATCGAGCCGTGGTCGGCGAGTGGGACCAGGTCGGGCCGCCGGGCGCAGGATGTGGACAAGCGAGTCAACCTCGGCATTACGTATGCTATGCATGGCATATTACGTACGTAATAAGGGTTGATACTGTAGCAAGTCAACTGCTACATTACGTACGCTATGGTGATGGTATTACGTACGTAACGCAAGGTACAAAATAGTACGATTAACCACGGATGACGATTACGTACGCTATATAGGACATATAACGTACGTTAAAGGCCTTACGTACGTTAACTTTGGGATTTAACGTACGTAACGAGATGCGCAGTTTATAAAATAAGAACGGGACTTTTATTTCCTCACGAAAGGAAACACATTTCCTCCTCCCCAGCTCGTCCCTCTTCACTCTCAAACCCATTTCAGAACCTCATACCCTTGTTAATACTTTGATAAGGATGATTGGAAGCTTGAAACTTGGAGTTCTTGGAGTTTTGGAAGTGTTTGATTATGTTATTCATCTTCAAAAGGTATGTTGATGAACTCTACTCCTTGAATTCGGATTTTGATGTTAGTGTTGATGTTCTTCTTCGTATGAAGATGATTATGGTATTGTGGTTACGATTCTTGAGGATATATGAACTATATGTTGAAGGGAGATGATGATATGTTGGTTTTTGTCTTGAAAATGTTGACTATGATTATAGAATCATGTCATTCTTGGTGATCTTGGTAGTGTTGCTTCGATTCTTGATGTTAGGAGGATCGTATGTTGGAGAATATGATGATACATGCCTTGGAGTATGGATTAGATGATGGTTAGATGTTAGAACACATTGAATTACGTTGTTTTGTTGGCTTCAAACGTGATTATGGATTAATTCATGTTCTTGAAGAATTCTTGAATGATACATGTCCGTAAATTGTAAGGATTACGGTTAATTTTGGTATATGATTATTCATGATGATAGCCGGTAATTGTATTCCTATGAATTTGCAAGAATGAGCCGTGTTAGTCCGAATTTAAGATTGAAGTCGGAACCGATAATGTTGTAGATGTTGGTAGAACTATTGAACACCGAATTTCGGCTTGTGTTCGTATTGTTAAGAGTTGATATGGTTTGATTTCGTATGATCGAGATATCGTCGAGTTTGATCAGTTGGTCATTTCGGTGTTGATTGTTATTGAACGTATCGTTAATTGATTATTGCATTAGGTTGCGTTAGTGGTCGTTGAAGTTAACCGTTATGCTGCGGACGAGCCGGTGCTGCGGAGCTTGTAGACGAAGACGGCGGGATTGATAGTGGCTTCGTCGAATTGGCATCAAGGCAAGTTATGCTTGCTCAGTTCATAATGTTAATAAATGATTTCGTTTTCATTTCATTTATGATTCATATAGCAATGGTATTATGGAATATATGAATTGTCGGAATGGTGGTATGTAAGATAAATCATAGCGTACATGATTTTAAGGATGTCTAGTGGAAATGGGAACGTGAATTATAATTTGTCTATTGCATGAGAAGTTGGATATCAAGGTTAGTTATCGTGTCGATGTTGAACTCGGGATGGTGGTTTGGTATTAGTTATGGACTGTACTCATTTTGGATTGTCGGATAAACCGTGTATTCGTTCAGGGCGGTTGGTCGTGGAAAGGTTAGCATCTCCAGCTTGAGGTAAATTAATATTGTTAGATTATGATAATCATCATGTTGCATTTTTGCATGTGTGTGTTGATATTTCATACGGTGAATGTGCACCATTGTTTGTTACATTTTGTGAAGTGCTCTTTCTTGAGCCGTAATCTGTGGGGCCGATGTGTTGGGGATAAAACCTGTATGGTACCCGAAGGGAAATGTGTTAGGGGATAAGACCTAAGTGGCACCTATGTCCGGAGTATTTCTGAGTAGATGCTTCCGTGACCCTCGGCTGCTGCCTTGGGAGTTTATGTGTTATTGTCCGGAGTATTCCTGAGTAGATGCTTCCGTGACCCTTGGCTGCTGCCTTGGGAGTTTATGTGTTATTATTATATACATTGTTGAGCATGCTGTGGACTATTGTCTGACGGAATACGACATTGTGGTCGTGTCGGTCTTTCATGATCGAGTTATTGTTGCCCTCTTGGAAAATCTTCTGATCCTTGTTGGATATGCGTTTCTTCGAGATCTGTTGTCATGTTGTATCGTGGCATATCTGCAGTCAGATACGTTATGATCGTTCATGTGTAGGATTTTCGGGACGGGCACGTGTAGCATGTGTTGGTTTCGACCTCATATTGAATCGTGCACACGAGACATACTTCGTGAGGCTGATTAGGTACGAGACCAGGCGTGTATTGATCAATACTCGTGGTTGGCTTGTACACGGACACATGTCCGGATCGAGCGTATCGTGACGTCCATCTTGAGTCTTATTGATTGGTCGTTCACAGCCCATGTATAATTGGGTCTGTTCGATATTCGGGTTGTCTTTGAAACCCCGTATATATGATTTGTATATGGTTGACGATTTTATTCTCTCGAGTATCTGTCGCCGTTGAACCCTTACTAATCTCGTTCGGAGTTACCATATCGATGGTCAACTCATTGATATCGATCCTTTATAAATCTCGTTTGGAGTTCACCCTGTCATTGGTAATCTCGTTCGTTATTGATCCTTATTGATTCCGTTTGGGAGTTGTCTCACCGTTGGTATTCTTGGCTATTAGTCCTTGATTGATGTTATTGGAGTTTACCGTGTCGTAAGTATTCTCGGTTGTCGATTCCTTATTGCTCTTGTTGGAGTTTACCATATCGTTGGTATTCTCGATTGTTGGTCCTTATTGATCTTGCTAGACTTTACTGTGTCGTCAGTATCCTCAGTTGTTGACCCTTTATTGATCTTATTGGAGTTTATCGTACCGTTGGTATTTCTGGTTGTCGACTCTTTTGATCTTGTTATTGATTATTCATTAATCCTTACCGTGTCGTCGGTATTCTCGGTTATGGATTCTTCCTTGGTCTTGTTGGAGTTACCATACCATGGCATTCTCATTCGTGGTTGATCCTTTGTCGATCTTGTGTGGAAATATCATGTCATTGATATTTCCGTTGTGATGCATTGATTGTTCATCATTATTGACTGTGTCAACATTCGTGTTTTGCATTGATATTCGGGACTTGCTATTGTCACGGAACAGTTGGATTACAGGTGTGCCATGTGATATCGGTTTTATCAGGATTGGGATTCGATTGTGCGACCCAGCCGGCAGAGTTAGTCTTGGCCAGATCATTCTATAATTGAGATATGATAAGTTTGGGAATTTTTGTATCGTTTCGGTTACAGTACAGGTGGTTACTTTTGAGTTCGTTCATTACTTAAGGGCACGAGGCGTGGGATAAGGTAAGGATTGATTGTTATGGTTGTGACAGGTTGGTAAGGTTATTTCGGTAAGATTACATGGGGAATGTTCTTACTTTGTCGACTACATTGATATGTAATTGTTTTTGTGATGTGATCGTTATCATTGTTGAGTATTATGGCTGACCCCGTCGTGGGCTTTATCTTTTAGGTACTCGGAGTTCGAGCGAGTAGCGGTCGTGAAGGGATGAGCTTTCCGCACTACTACAAAAAAGACATTCAACATCGCTCGTTTAACATTGGTTTTGTAAAAACCGATGTTAAAAAAGACGCGGTGGCATAATTGAAAATTTTAAAACAAATTAACATCGGTTTTGCTAAAAACCGATGTTAAATTAACAATTAACATCGGTTTTTAAAAAAACCGATGTTAAATTAATCCATTTCACATCGGTTTAGAAAAACCGATGTTAATTTTTAATTTAACATCGGTTTTTAGAAAAACCGATGTTAATTTTTAAAAAAAGTTTTGATTTTTTAAAAAAAGTTTCGATTTTTTTAAAAAATTTAACATCGGTTATACTAAAACCGATGTTAAATAATGTTAATTTTTAATTTAACATCGGTTATACGAAAACCGATGTTAAATTTTTTAAAAAATCTGGAACTTTTTTTAAAAAAATCGAAACTTTATTTTAAAAAAAAAAACAGAATAGTAATATTAAAAATTGGATGTTTATATTTATTGTTCAAAATTAATTGGTAAATATTGGAAATTTTTATTTAAAGTTCGAAAATAAAAAATAAACATTAGTTCGAAAATAAAAAATAAAAATTGGAAGTTTTTATTTAAAGTTCGAAAATAGAAAATAAAAATCGGATGTTTTTATTTAAAGTTTTGAAAAAAAAGTCGAATATTATTTTCCATAAATAAATAAAAACTGAATTATTATATATATTTTTAAAACCTCTAGTTTTTGTTTTTGTAATTTTTACTTTTCATAAAAACTATTTTATATTTTTACAAAAATCTAAAGATAAAAAAAACAGATTAAATATTAATTATAAATCAGATCCATATTTTTAAATTTATTATTTTTTATTTTCGAGCTTTAAATAAAAATATCCGACTTTTAATATTAATATTCTAGATTTTTTTAAAAAAATTAATTTTCGATTTGTTAATATATATATATATATTAAATTATCTTATATTTATATAAATTTATAAATGTATATAGTATATAAATATAACACATTGCAAAAAATATACAAGAAGTTCATATGGCGGAGTGGTAATATCACACTTCCACAAGCAAGAGGTGGTGAGTTCGAAACCCACCAACAACGAAATTTAATGGTATTTGTTGTAAGTTGGTGGGGATTGGTGCGGGGGGCTGGTGCGGGTGGTTGGGCGAGTGTCTGGGTTGGGGTTGGGTTGGGCTAGCTGGGTTAGCCGCGGTCCGATAAAATTTTAAAATCGCGAAATTTAACTTCGCGAGTGTCTGGGTTGGGGTTGGGTTGGGCTAGCTGGGACAACCGATGTTAATTTTAACATCGCGACATTTAACATCGGTTCCAAAACCGATGTTAAATGCCCAAAAAAACCGATGTTAAATGTCTGTTTTGTAGTAGTGCCGGTGATACTGGCTATGGCGTAGTTGTTGGGATTCGAGTGTTCTTTCTGGTTTTTATAATTCCGCTGTAAATGTAATTAATTGTGTTTTATCCGCTGCGTGTGTATATTTAAAATGGCTTTCGATATTCTTGAAACTGTGTTTTTATCCGTTGTGCGTGTGTGTGTACTTTCAAAGGGCTCTTTGACATTTTTAAACGTTTGCGAAGATGATTTTAGCCTTGTGGGTTCCAATATGGGGCCCACGGCGCTGTAATATTCCCGGTCGGTTTTGGGGGTGTTACAATACCCATGTTCTTCAGATGCCTTTCTAAGACGGCCTGAGATAATGGCTTAGTCAGCGGGTCAGAGACATTGTCTTCTGACTCTACTCTTTGCAATGAAACATATCCTTTTCCACCATCCCTCAAACGATGTGGTATTTTCTCTCTATATGCTTGGTGTTGTGGTAAGCCCTAGGCTCCTTGTGTAAAACTCGTAATTTCGATTTCCGGTAATTTCTTTTTTTTGGAGGAAGTCCGTTTTGACGACTCGCTCATGACCGTTTCATCATTCTGGGAATGATTAATTCTACACTTTTTGTCATCTGAGTTCGTTTCGGTATTGTTTTGTTGAGTTCCGTGCTTTTTAGCGACTTTTCCATACTTGAGTTCGATTCTTGCGAATTTCGTTCGAAATTGTTGTTTCGAGTTTCCCGTAAGTCCGTTTAACTTTGTTAGACGTATTGTGAACTTCGGTTTGGTTATTCGATCACGTATCATGATTTTCGGGCGTTTTGGGCCATTTTGTAATTTACCCAAAGTTATGGGTATCCGTATCTGTAATTGTTGTCTCGAACCGTTTCTTGGTCGCGTATGATTAATTATTTCATTATGTTTTCATTTCGGGTCGTTGATGTTGTCCGCGAACTTTTCGTCGTGTTCGTTCCGTACGTTTTCGGAAATCGAGTCGTCGAGCCCTGGTGTTCGAGCACCGCCGGACGGTTATGGATCGCCGGACGATCATGCGGCACCGGCCGGACGGTGCGGGCAGAATCGGCGTAAGCGCACGCCACTGGCCGGAAGCGCGCGCTAACCGGCAGGTGTAGCGCTCGCTATCGGCTGGCCTAACGCACGCAATCGGGTCTGGACAGTGGAGTCCTGGGGTTCTGGAATCGGTTAGGCTCGGCAGGTAGCGCACGCTACTGTCGGACGCTGCGTACGCTATGGCCGGCAGGTAGCGCACGCTACGGCCGGAAGGCTGCGCACGCTACCTAGCCGATCAGTCTAGTCCAGTAGGTTACTGGATTGCGGCCTGGGCCGATAGCGCACGCTAGCTCGGCAGCCTAGCGCGCGCTAGTCCGGCCCAGTATAAATGTGACAGAGCAGTCGCGTTTTCATTCATTTTTCACTTCCTTCCTTCTCCGTACGCGGCTGGAGATTCATAGGTGACGAAGCCATGTTGTTTAACAACAAATCCATGAAGTTCTTGAGTTCATAACATCAATCAATCGTCCGTTATCATCCTTTGATCCAGCGAATCAAGGTAATCTTCCTTAGAACCCTAATTTCGTGAATTTTGGGGGGTTTTTGCATTTTTGTCCGATTCGTTCCGTGTTGTTGATTAATTCATGATGGGTATGATTAATCTTGGTAGTATTCTTGTGTTCAACATCATTTAATCCATTGTTCTTCGTCGAATCGAAGTATATTTCTTGATTTCCTTCTAATCGACTTTTTGGGGGATTTGTCCTCGATCTCGTTTTTCATCCGTTTTTGATGGATCGATTATGGTTAAATGATGTTGTTAAACATATTCTATGGATTTTATATCCAAATTTCAACTTGGAATTCCGTTTTCGTGTTTTTTCGGGACGAATTGTGTTCTTGGCCGTTTTGGGGAAAACACTTGAACATTCGTCGTTCGTTCTTTGAATTCAACGGCTTTGTGTCATGCTATGGAATTCATTTTCATTGTTTTTATTGTCCTCCGTAGTTTATTATCGCGAGTTGGCGTTCGGTGGAGTCGGCGGGTTCATAGTCGGTTCGTGTCAACCTATTTCGGTCGATTCTCCGCATTGTTCTTATTTGAGGCAAGTACCTTGTCCATACTATTCTTGTTTTGTGGATATGATAATTGGTGATCGTCTTTATATGTTTGTTTGATTGTTTGAAACGAGTTTTCAAAAGATTTGGCTAGCCTTGTTAAAGGCTCACTTTCAAAACGCGTGTGTTTTGTAAATTGTGTGGGTTGTAAATGACTATGTGAATCCTATGGATATGTTTGGTGTTGATGATGCACTTGGCATTTGCGTGTGGACATATATTGTTTCATTTCGGTGCATTGTGGTTTGACGTGGTGTTTTGCTAAGTGTTTGATGCTCTGGGTGAATTGTTTGGATATCCTTGGTGTGATATGTTATTTGTGCATGATTTCTTCGCTCACCGTGGGTTGGTTCGACGGGGCCACGGCGGGAATTCCAATGGGTTGCGCCCTGGGTTCACGAGTGGTGAATGTATTTTACTCACCGTGGGTTGGTTCGACGGGGCCACGACGGGAATTCCAATGGGTTGAGTCCGGGAATCACGAGTAAAAACTTCACAGGTTGGTGTATATTTAGTGAATGTATTTTACTCACCGTGGGTTGGTTCGACGGGGCCACGACGGGAATTCCAATGGGTTGAGTTCGAGAATCACGAGTAAAAACTTCACGAGTGGTGTGTATGTTTGGTGATTGTATTTTACTCACCGTGGGTTCGTTCGACGTGGCCACGATGGGAATTCCAATGGGTTGAGTCCGGGAATCACGAGTAAAAAATTCACGAGTTGGTATTGATTTTATGTCCGTCGAGGACACGTGACTTGGGTTTTGGCCCTGCGAATTGTTGTCGGTTTTCTATTTGCAAAACAAACCTTTGGGCTGTGACCCTATTGATTTTTGGAAAGAGAAGGATTTGATAATCCTAACATGTTTTCTATTAAAACTCTTGATGGCATTTTAAACCATTTTATAAATTGTTTTCCCTTGATTTGTGATCTTTCGGTTTAAAATGTTTTACCCAAACTCATGCCTCAGGAAGTACTTTTCGTTACGTTTGGATTTTTGAACATTTCTGATTATTTTTATTCTTGGAACTTGAATTGTATGGCTCGTATTTTTGCACTTGTACTTGCACTAGCAAAACAGTGGAGTTTTGCTAACCCCCGAGTATTCGGGGGGTGGATGTCTATTTTTGCATTTAGGTTTTGGAGCATAGCACAGGGTCCGCACGAAGGATGATGAAAGATGAACGATACTAATCACACGAGGATCCGTTGATGTCGTATTGATCTAGTTGTATTTTCTTTTCCGCTGCAGTATCTTGTAACACCCCCAATCCACTCAGGGGTATTACACGCCGTAGTCCCTCTTCTCGAGGATCTACCAGGCTGATAACTAAAATCAAACATCTAAACTTCGCCTTTAAGGCTAAAATGACTCAGTTGACCGATTTGGTCTTTCAATAATAACATACAACTCAATTCCAACGCATACCCATGCAGGGGTCAAAATACAATAAACTCTCGTACAACGGGGAAAAGATACTGCAGCGGAGAAGAAAATACAACTAGACCAATACGACACCAACGGATCCTCGTGTGATTAGTATCATTCATATTTCATCATCCTTCGTGCCGACCCTGTGTTATGCTCCCAGACCTGAATGCAAAAACAGACATCCACCCCCCGAATACTCAGGGGTTAGCAAAACTCCACTGTTTTGCTAGTGCAAGAACAAAGTGCAAATACGAGCCATATAATTCACATTCCACGAATAACAATAATTAGGAATCCTCAAAGATCCAAAAGTAACGAAAAGTACTTACCGAGGCATGAGATTGGGTAAAACATTTCAAAACCGAAAGATCGCAAATCAAGGGAAAACAATTTATAAAACGGTTTAAAATGCCATCGAGAGTTTTAATAGAAACAATTTAGGATTATCAAATCCTTATCTTTCCAAAATCAACAGGGGTCACAGCCCAAAGGTTTTATTTTCGCAATTAGAAAACCGACAATAATTCACAGGGTTAAAACCCACGTCACGTGTCCTCGACGGACATAAAAATCAATATCAACTCGTGAAGTTTTTACTCGTGAATCCAGGGCTCTACCATTGGACTCCCGTCGTGGCCCCGTCGAACCAACCCACGGTGAGTAAAATACATTCACTAAATATACACCAACCTATGAAGTTTTTACTCGTGAATCCAGGGCTCTACCATTGGACTCCCGCCGTGGCCCCGTCGAACCAACCCATGGTGAGTAAAATACATTCACTAAATATACACCAACCTCTGAAGTTATTACTCGTGAATCCAGGGCTCTACCATTGGACTCCCGCCGTGGCCCCGTCGAACCAACCCACGGTGAGTAAAATACATTCACCACTCGTGAATCCAGGGCTCTACCATTGGATTCCCGCCGTGGCCCCGTCGAACCAACCCGCGGTGAGCGAAGCAATCATGCACAAATAACATATCACACCAAGGATATCCAAACAATTCGCCAAGGGGCATCAAACACTTAGCAAAACACCACGTCAAACCATAACGCACCGAAATGAGATAATATATGTACACACGCATTATCAAGCGCAACATCAACACCAAACATATCCATAAGATTCACATACTCGTTCACAAAACACACCAATCACAAAACACACACGGTTTTGAAAGAGGGCCTATAACGAGGCTAGCCGAATCTTTTGAAAACACATTTCAAACAAACAAACAAACATACCAAGACGATCACCAATCATCATATCCACGAAACAAGAAATGTATGGACAAGGTACTTGCCTCAAAATCGGCACGCAAGTATTCCGACGGACACGGCTCAACCGGAAAGCTTCGAAACGCCCGATGCTATTGAAAAGGAAGACGACAACGAACGGAAGGGTTCGACATGGTTTCTTCGCAAGAAACTCGACCCTAACATCATATAATCAATAAATCAACGATCATACGAGGAAGAATAATCGTAGACTGTCCGAAAACCCCTCTAAGACATTCTACCGGACACCTTCAAGGCGTCGATTAAGAACTCGACCAAAACAACGAATCGATACGATCCAACCATGTAATAACAAGGGAAATGATATAATACATCTAAATATTCATCAATCCATCATAATCCTAAGTTAAATCGGATTAATCGGACGAAAACAACCAAAATACCCAAATTCCCCAAAACTAGATTTCTAGGAAATCTGACCTGATTCGGTAGATCGGAGGATGGTATAGGATTGATGATTGATGATATGAACTCCAAGACTTCATGGATTTATTGTACAACAACATCTCTCCATGATCAACACACCCCCATCCGCGGAAGAGAAGAAAACCGAGTGAGAAATGGCTGAAGAAAACGTCTGCTGGCCTTAAATAGGTTCACTGTCGGCCGCCTTACGTACGTAACCGGCCATGGCCAACTTGCTGCCTAGAAATGCCGGAAACATTACGTACGTTATCGGCCAGGGCCTTACGTACGTAACCGGCCTTACGTACGTAATTGCCGAGCACTAACGGCCGTAACTCGCCGGCCGCCTGACCTGCATCGCCGGCCATGACTCTACGGCCAACTCCGACGGCCCGAACGACCCCGAAACCCGAACTTGAATATGAATCGAAGATACGGTTACGAAGTACTCGCAAAGACGAATTCGAGCACTAAGAGAACACACGATTCCGACCACCCGAAGGCTCGAAATTCGACAACGGAAAGTAATTACCCCAAACTTTGGGAAATTATGAAAATGGCCCAAAACGCCCAAAAATCACGATACGTGATCGAAACACCAAGCCAAAGATCGCAACATGAATAATAACATTAAATGAACTTACAAGAAACTTGAAACAACAGTTTCGGACGAGATTTGCAAGAATCGGACTCAAGTGCGGAAAAGTCGCCAAAAAGCACGGAACTCAACAAAACGATACTGAAACGAGCTCGGATGACAAAAAGTGCAGAATTAATCATTCTCGGAATGACGAAACGGTTATGACCGAGTCGTCAAAACGGACTTTCTCCGAAAAAAAGAAATTACCGAAAATCAAAATTACGGGTATTACATTCTACCCTCCTTAAAAGAAATTTCGTCCCGAAACTTAAAACAAGTAGGGAGAAACAATATCCCCGCCAGGAAAACTCAACGGGATACACAAAAACCGTAAACTCGCGCCCGACGGCGAAACGTTGCAAGAAACGCAAAGAGACATACGACGTGAAAACACGCTCCACGACGACCAACACAACGCCACCGATAGAGACACAATAAAACCAACAAGTGACAAGCGTCATCAAACAGGTAATCAACACGCGAGCCAATCGCTGAACAAATACGGAATTCCACCGCCCAAGGGTTGGAAGATAGAAAACGAGACTAATTTCCCGAACATAAGAAAATTAGGAATGAGTCTTGAACGTTCAACCATCACGAAACGAGATCAACAAAAACCGAACAATCAAACGATCGAACCACAACGATCGAGACAACAAAAATCGAACACTCATGTTCGAATCACGAAGAACAATAAAATTCAAACAACAATTCTAAGGTTCGCATCTCGACTCGAGACAATATATGATCCGGTGAAAACAACAAGATGTGCATTCACATAAGATCCACAGGAAAGGGAATAGCAATTGAAAAATCACAAGGACAAACGAGTTATTCCGAAACAATACCACACTCGTTCGATCAACAAAAGCAAGGGGCAGGACAAGCTCAGAAAATGTCAACGAACATAAACGAGTCGACAGAGTCGTAAATACAGAAGTTCAAAATCCGATCCACTTCGAATAAAAGAACTAGTAGAACCAAAGGGTGTTACTTCCGAACAAGGTTCACAAGAATCGAACCGAACTCGAAAAAGTTACAGCGATAACCAGATCGACCCAAAAAAAGATCACAGCTCGTTCGAACGATGAAACTGAAATACAGAACAAGTTCAGAAAGTATCAACGAACACGAGCGAGTCGATAGACTTCAGAGAGAGAAAAAAAATGCGGAAGTCAAAAATGATACGGGCATTACATTCGACCTCTTATAAAATAAATGTCATTCCCGTAAACCACAACAACGGGAGTAAGGTGACAACACAAAAAGCAAACGACAGAAACATCTCCCATGGGCCTCTCAGAGCCGATCCTCATATCTGCACCGAAGTTCGCGCCCCGAAAGACTCGGAACCCAACTCGCAAAACAGGATCTTGTGTCTCTCGGGTCCACACTTGAAAAGTGTTACTAACGAGAGGGGCAATTTGCACGTACATGCCCCCGGCACAATACGTTCGAAATGCCTCGGCTCGGCGTACCGAAAATATAGATGCTAGATACAATGGAACATAACGTCGCAAAACAACAAACCGGAGATGCCAACTTGGCATAACATATCAACACATACTAAAATCACAACAACCACAGCATTGTTCGACGATTACAGTAGCCCGAACGATAGCCAGCACACAATCACAATCCTCATGAACAATCACCCATGTGCATAAACGCACAAAAAATCCAAGCTTTAACAGCTCACACAGGTGCGATAACACGCAAGCCACCACGAAATGACAACATCAAAGATCATCATCACACCTCCCACAATGGGCTAACAAAACATATGCGTGGCGAACGACTCAACGTTCACACCACCACTTCAATCACAATTCGGAGGGCTAACACCCTAACAACAATACCAACATCGTACACACCTTCTCCGACCACAAGCAGGAAATGATGGGTTTTAAAAACGAAAACCACCTTTTGAAAATAATTTCAAAAAAAACACCGGTTGATCTTGAGTATCACCTTTCAAAAAAGTACAAACGTGAAACATCATTATCGAGACTTTGGAAAACCATTTCGCATTTGATAAAAATGAGGACACTTTCTCTTAGTGAAAAACATTCAAAATATTCGACCCTCGGGTCTAAGTAAAAAAATGTTTTTAAAACATTGAAAACATCTCAAAACTTTTTGGTCCTAGAGGTAGAAGAATTTTGAAATATATTGTGGCACCCTGGATGTACCACGAGAAAATAATTCATTTTAAAAGTACGTCTCGAAATTTATTTTCTAAGATACTCAAGGTTTTCAAAGATAATTCAATGGGTTAGAATGCCCAAAAATTTCAGGTAAATACACGGAACATTATAGCGCCGTGGGTCCCGCGCCAGAAGCCACCAGGCTAAAAACCATTTACAAAAACGCCAAAAAGGCCGATGACGGTAATATTTCAAAAACTCACAAAAGCCATTTACAAAATACTAAATACCGTCATAAGAATTTTGCCAAAACGATCAAGGCCATAATGCCAAAAATTTGGTTAAGGAATCGGTTTTCGAAATAAAACTCAGTCGGTAAAAGATCGAAAGTCACTACAAAAGAACTCACGCAGCGGATAAAAGAAATAAAGTCAAACATGCACAATACAGCAACACTACTCCTCATATGAACAAAATATGAGGGTCAAATAACCACATATCAAGAAATCAAAATCCGTAAGAGGATTCCGTTACTTAATAAATAATCATAAAAATAGCTCGTGTCACACGAGGCACAACACAAAGAAGGGAGACTTACATCCACAGGTCGCGCGAAGATGATGATCGCCCACGATATTAATCACGACCAACAAACTCAAACGACGCGTCGCGACACTACTTAGTCAGACAAAATCCGACAAGACAAAACTCAACAGACACCACTGACCCCGACAGCCTAGGTTTCCATAACCTAAATCTCCGATACCATTTATGTAACACCCCCAATCCACTCAGGGGTATTACACGCCGTAGACCCTCTCCTCTAGGATCTACCAGGCTGATAACTAAAATCAAACATCTAAACTTCGCCTTTAAGGCTAAAATGACTCAGTAGACCGATTTGGTCTTTCAATAATAACATACAACTCAATTCCAACGCATACCCACGCAGGGGTCAAAATATAATAAACTCCCGTACAACGGGGAAAAGATACTGCAGCGGAGAAGAAAATACAACTAGACCAATACGACACCAACGGATCCTCGTGTGATTAGTATTGTTCATCTTTCATCATCCTTCGTGCCGACCCTGTGTTATGCTCCCAAACCTGAATGCAAAAACAGACATCCACTCCCTGAATACTCGGGGGTTAGCAAAACTCCACTGTTTTGCTAGTGCAAGAACAAAGTGCAAATACGAGCCATACAATTCACATTCCACGAATAACAATAATTAGGAATCCTCAAAGATCTAAAAGTAACGAAAAGTACTTCCCGAGGCATGAGTTTGGGTAAAATATTTCAAAACCGAAAGATCGCAAATCAAGGGAAAACAATTTATAAAATGGTTTTAAATGCCATCGAGAGTTTTAATAGAAACAATTTAGGATTATCAAATCCTTATCTTTCCAAAATCAACAGGGGTCATAGCCCAAAGGTTTTATTTTCGCAATTAGAAAACCGAAAATAATTCACAGGGTTAAAACCCACATCACGTGTCCTCGACGGACATAAAAATCAATATTAACTCGTGAAGTTTTTACTCGTGAATCCAGGGCTCTACCATTGGACTCCCGCCGTGGCCCCGTCGAACCAACCCACGGTGAGTAAAATACATTCACTAAATATACACCAACCTATGAAGTTTTTACTCGTGAATCCAGGGCTCTACCATTGGACTCCCGTCGTGGCCCCGTCGAACCAACCCACGGTGAGTAAAATACATTCACTAAATATACACCAACCTGTGAAGTTTTTACTCGTGAATCCAGGGCTCTACCATTGGACTCCCGCCGTGGCCCCGTCGAACCAACCCATGGTGAGTAAAATACATTCACTACTCGTGAATCCAGGACTCTACCATTGGATTCCCGCCGTGGCCCCGTCGAACCAACCCGCGGTGAGCGAAGCAATCATGCACAAATAACATATCACACCAAGGATATCCAAAAAATTCGCCAAGGGGCATCAAACACTTAGCAAAACACCACGTCAAACCATAACGCACCGAAATGAGATAATATATGTACACACGTATTATCAAGCGCAACATCAACACTAAACATATCCATAAGATTCACATACTCGTTCACAAAACACACCAATCACAAAACACACACGGTTTTGAAAGAGGGCCTTTAACGAGGCTAGCCGAATCTTTTGAAAACTCATTTCAAACAAACAAACAAACATACCAAGACGATCACCAATCATCATATCCACGAAACAATAAATGTATGGACATGGTACTTGCCTCGAAATCGGCACGCAAGTATTCCGACGGACACGGCTCAAGCGGAAAGCTTCGAAACGCCCGATGCTATCGAAAAGGAAGACGACAACGAACGGAAGGGTTCGACATGGTTTCTTCGCAAGAAACTCGACCCTAACATCATATAATCAATAAATCAACGATCATACGAGGAAGAATAATCGTAGAATGTCCGAAAACCCCTCTAAGACATTCTACCGGACACCTTCAAGGCGTCGATTAAGAACTCGACCAAAACAACGAATCGATACGATCCAACCATGGAATAACAAGGGAAATGATATAATACATCTAAATATTCATCAATACATCATAATCCTAAGTTAAATCGGATTAATCGGACGAAAACAACCAAAATACCCAAATTCCCCAAAACTAGATTTCTAGGAAATCGAATGGATTCAGTAGATCGGAGGATGTTATAGGATTGATGATTGATGATATGAACTCCAAGACTTCATGGATTTATTGTCCAACAACATCTCTCCATGATCAACACACCCCACCGGAAGAGAAGAAAACCGAGTGAGAAATGGTCAAGAAAACGTCTCACGCCTTAAATAGCCGATCACCGCCGCCTTACGACGTAATCGCCATAGCTTACGACGAATCGCCATGGCCAACTCACGCCTAGAAATGCCGGAAACGTTACGCACGTTACGGCCGTGGCCTTACGACGAATCGCCTTACGACGTAATCGCCGAGCACTAACGGCCGTAACTCGGCCGCGGCTACCGGCCTGCATCGCCGGCCATGACTCACGGGTCAACTCCGACGGCCCGAACGACCCCGAAACCCGAACCTGAATACGAATCGAAGATACGGTTACGAAGTACTCGCAAAGACGAATTCGAGCACTAAGAGAACACACGATTCCGACCACCCGAAGGCTCGAAATTCGACAACGGAAAGTAATTACCCCAAACTTTGGGAAATTACGAAAATGGCCCAAAACGCCCGAAAATCACGATACGTGATCGAAACACCAAGCCAAAGCTCGCAACATGAATAATAACATTAAATGAACTTACAAGAAACTCGAAACAACAGTTCCAGACGAGATTTGCAAGAATCGAACTCAAGTGCGGAAAAGTCGCCAAAAAGCACGGAACTCAACAAAAAGACACCGAAACGAGCTCGGATGACAAAAAGTGCAGAATTAATCATTCTCGGAATGACGAAATGGTCATGAGCGAGTCGTCAAAACGGACTTTATCCGAAAAAAAGAAATTGCCGGAAATCGAAATTACGGGTATTACATATCTTTTCCCCGTTGTACGGGAGTTTATTGTATTTTGACCCCTGCGTGGGTATGTGTTTGGAATTGAGTTGTATGTTATTATTGAAAGACCAAATTGGTCTACTGAGTCATTTTAGCCTTAAAGGCGATGTTTAGATGTTTGATTTTAGTTATCAGCCTGGTAGATCCTCGAGGAGAGGGTCTACGGCGTGTAATATCCCTGAGTGGATTGGGGGTGTTACATAAATGGTATCAGAGATTAGGTTGTGGAAACCTGGGCTGTCGGGTCAGTGGTGTTTATTGAGTTTTGTCTCGTCGGATTTGGTCTGACTGAGTCGTGTCGCGACGCGTCGTCTGAGTTTGTTGGTTGTGATTAGTATCGTGGGGTGATCATCATCTTCGTGCGACCTGTGGATGTAAGTCTCCCTTCTTTGTGTTGTGCCTCGTGTGACACGATCTATTTTTATGATTTGTTTGTTAAACGACGGAATCCTCTTATGGATTTTGATTTCTTGATATGTGGTTATTTGACCCTCATATTTCGTTCATATGAGGAGTAGTGTTGCTGGATTGTGCACATTTGACTTTATTTCTTTTATCCGCCGTGTGAGTTCTTTTGTAATGGCTTTCGGTATTTTACCGACTGAGTTCTATTTCAAAAACCAATTCCTTTAACCGAGTTTTGGCATTATGGCCTTGATCGCTTTGGCGAAATTCTTATGACGGTATTTAGTATTTTGTAAATGGATTTTGTGAGTTTTTGAAATATTACCGTCATCGGCCTTTTTGACTTTGTAAATAGTTTTTAGCCTGGTGAGTTCTGGCGCGGGACCCACGGCGCTATAATGTTTTGTGTAATTACCTGAAATTTTTGGGCATTCTAGCCCATTGAATTATCTTTGAAAACCTTGAGTATCTTAGAAAATAAATTTCGAGACGTACTTTTAAAATGAATTATTTTCTCGTGGTAAATCCAAGGTGCCACAATATGTTTCCAAATTCTTCTACCTCGAGGACCAAAATGTTTTGAGATATTTTCAATGTTTTAGAAACACTTTTATTTAGACCCGAGGGTCAAATATTCTGAAAGTTTTCACTAAGAGAAAATGTCCTCATTTTTACCAAACGCATGATGGTTTTTAAAGTCTCGATAACGATGTTTCACGTTTGTACTTTTTTTTTGAAAGGTGATACTCAAGATCAACCGGTGTTCTTCTAAATTATTTTCAAAATGAGGTTTTTGTTTTTCTAAAACCTATCCATTCCCGTTTGAGGGCTGGGTACGTATGTATGATGTTCGCGTTGTCATTTTGATGTTTGCTCCCGAGTATGATCGAATTGGCGGTGTGAGCGTTGAGTCGTTTTCCACACATTTGTTGTGTTAGCCCTTTGTGGGAGGTGTGATGATGATCTTTAATGTTGTCATTTCATGGTGACTTGCATGTTATCGTACCTGTGTGAGCTGTTAAAGCTTGGGTTTGTACGTTTGTGTACATGTGTGATTGTTCCATGATGTTTGTAATTATGTGCTGGTTATTGTTCGGGCCGTTAAGGTCGCCGAACGATACCGTCGTTGTTGTATTGTTTGTGCGTGTATTATTTTACGATGGTAATCATTGTATATGATATGTGTTATGATTCTTTGTTGTGCTGAGTTGGCATCTCCGCTATGTTATTTTGCGACGTTATGCCCCATTGTATCTAGCATTTGTATTTTCGGTATGCCGGGCTGAGAAGTTTCAACCGTGATGTGCCGGGGCATGCACGTGTAAATTGTCCTTCTCTTCGGTAACACATTTCAAGTGTGGACTCGAGGGACATCGAATTCAGTTTTGCAAATTGTCTACCAAGAATTTCGGAGTTCGCATTTCAGCACATTTATCAGAATCGGCTTTGAGAGGCCTTCGAAGGATGTTTCTGTCGGTTGCTTGTTGTGTCGTATCCTTGATTTCGTTGTTCTGAGTTTCGACGACGACACTTCTTTTAGAGGTCGAATATAATACCCGTATTATTTTTGGCTTCTGCATTTTCTCTTTCGCAATTCTATCGACTCGCTCGTGTTCGTTGATACTTTCTGGACTTGTTCTGTATTTCGGTTTCATCGTCTGAACGAGTTG
Source organism: Orobanche coerulescens (assembly GCA_033398695.1). NCBI lineage: Eukaryota > Viridiplantae > Streptophyta > Magnoliopsida > Lamiales > Orobanchaceae > Orobanche > Orobanche coerulescens. The sequence continues at coordinate 153,964,301 of CM065803.1, forward strand.
TGATCTTGTTGTGGGTCGATCTAGTTATCGCTGTGACTTTTTCGAGTTCGGTTCGATTCTTGTGAACCTTGTTCGGAAGTGACATCATTTGGTTCTATTAACTCTTCTATTCGACGTGGATCGGATTTTGAATTTCTGTATTTTTGACTCTGTCGACTCGTTTATGTTCGTTGACATTTTCTGAACTTTCCCTATCCCTTGCTTTTATTGATCGAACGAGGGTGGTATTGTTTTGGAATAACTCGTTTGTCGTTGTGACTTTCCAATTGCTATTCCCTTTCCTGTGTATCTTATGGGAATGCATGTCTTGTTGTTCTCACCAGATCATCCCGAGAGTTGTTGTTTGAATTTTATTATCCTTCGTGTTTCGGACATGATTGTTCGATTTTTGTTGTCTCGATCATTTATTTGTTCGGTTTTTGTTCTCGTTTCGTGATTGTTTAGCGTTCAGGCTCCTTTGTAATTCCCTTAAGTTCGGGAAATTAGTCTCGTTTTCGATCTTCCAACCCTTAGGCGGTGGAATTCCGTATTTGTTCAGCGTTTGGCTCGCGTTTTGATTGATGAACTGTTGGGTTGGTCAATCGTATTGATTTTCGTTCGTTGTGTTTTGTGATTGTTCGGGTAATTGACTTGACTATATTATCCATTTGATGACGCTTGTCGTTTGCTGGTTTTATTATATCCCTAACGGCGACGTTGTGTTGGTCGCCGTGGAGCGTGTTTTCACGCCGTATGTCTCTTTGCGTTTCTTGCAGCATTTCGCCGTCGGGCACGAGTTTTCGGTTTTTGTGTATCTCGTCAAGTTTTCCTGGCAGGGGATATTGCTTCTCCCTACTTATTTTAAGTTTCGGGACGAAACTTCTTTTAAGGAGGGTAGAATGTAAAACCCGTAATTTCGATTTCCGGTAATTTCTTTTTTTGGCGGAAGTCCGTTTTGATGACTTGCTCATGACCGTTTCATCATTCTAGGAATGATTAATTCTACACTTTTTGTCATCCGAGTTCGTTTCGGTGTTGTTTAGTTGAGTTCCGTGCTTTTTAGCGACTTTTCCGCACTTGAGTTCGATTCTTGCGAATCTCATTCGAAATTGTTGTTTCGAGTTTCCCGTAAGTCCGTTTAACTTTGTTAGACGTATTGTGAACTTCGGTTTGGTTATTCGATCACGTATCATGATTTTCGGGCGTTTTGGGCCATTTTGTAATTTACCCAAAGTTATGGGTATCTGTATCTGTAATTGTTGTCTCGACCCGTTTCTTGGTCGCGTATGATTAATTATTGCATTATGTTTTCATTTCGGGTCGTTGATGTTGTCCGCGAACTTTTCGTCGTGTTCGCCCGTGACGCTTTGGAAATCGAGTCGCCGAGCCCTCGTGTTCGAAAGCACCGCCGGACGGTTATGGATCGGCCGACGATTGCAGGCACCGCCGGACGGGTGTGGCAGAACCGCGTAGCGCACGCCACGGCCGGAAGGCCGCGCGCTAACCGGCAGTGTAGCGACGCTATCGGCCGCCTAACGACGCTATCGGTCCGGACAGCTGGAGTCCCGGGTTCGAATCGGTTAGGCTCGGCAGTAGGGCACGCATCGTTGACGCCGCAGATGCTACGGCCGGCAGGTAGCGCACGCTACGGCCGGAAGGCTGTGCACGCTACCTGTAATATCCGCAAATTTGATTTCTGGTAATTTTCTTTTTTTGGCGGAAGTTCGTTTTGACGACTCCCTTGGGACCGTTTCATCATTCCGAGAATGATTAATTCTGCACTTTTCGACATTCGAGTTTGTTTCGGTGCTGTTTTGCTGAGTTCCGTGCTTTTTAGCGACTTTTCCGCACTTGAGTTCGATTCTTGCGAATCTCGTTCGAAATTGCTGTTTCGAGTTTCCCGTAAGGCCGTTTAACTTTGTTAGACGTGTTGTGAATTTCGGTTTGGTTATTCGATCACGTATCGTGATTTTCGGGCATTTTGGGCCATTTTGTAATTTACTGAGAGTTACGGGTATCCGTATCTGTAATTGTTGTCTCGACCCGTTTCTCGGTCGCGTATGATTAATTATGGTATTATGTTTTCATTTCGGGTTGTTGATGTTGTCCGCGAACTTTTCGTCGTGTTCGCCCGTGACGCCGAAAATCGGGTCGCCGAGCCCCGTGGTCGCATCGTCGGACGGTTGCGGGACTAGCCGGACGATTGCGGGCACCGGCCGGATAGGTGCGGCAGGAAGCTACTGCCGGAAGGCTGCGCGCGCTAACCGGCAGGTGTAGCGCATGCTATCGGCTAGCCTAACGCACGCTATCGGGTCTGGGCAGTGGGGTTCTGAGGTTCTGGACTCGGTCAGGATCGGCAGGTAGCGCACGCTACTGTCGGTCGTAGCACACGCTAACTGGCAGGGGTAGCGCACGCTGTCGGCCGACTAGCGTACGTTACCTGGGCGAGCTTTTTAGTCCAGAGGTTACTGGACAGGTCGGCTAGCGCGCAGGCTTCCGGCCGTAGCGCACGCTAGCGGGAGTCGGGTCGGCAGGTTTGGTCGGCAGGTTTGGTCGGTGGTGCCGGGTCGTGCGGGCCCTGGCCGAGGGTACTCGGCCTATACCGGCCGATAGCGCACGCTAGTCCGGGAAGGCTAGCGCACGCTAGTTCCGGCCCAGTATAAATGTGATAGAGCAGTCACATTTTCATTTATTTCTCACTTCCTTCCTCTTCTATCCGTGGCTGGCAATTCGAGGGTGGCGAGGCCATGTTGTTTGACAACAAATCCACGAAGTTATTGAGTTCATAACATCATCCAATCATCCGTTATCATCTTTTGATCCAGCGAATCAAGGTAATCTTCCTTAGAACCCTAATTTCGGGAATTTGGGGGTTTTTGCATTTTTGTCCGATTCGTTCCGTGTTGTTGATTAATTCATGATGGGTATGATTAATCTTGGTAGTATTCTTGTGTTTAACATCATTTAATCCATTGTTCTTCGTCGAATCGAAGTATATTTCTTGATTTCCTTCGAATCGACTTTTTGGGGGATTTGTTCTTGATCTCGTTTTCCATCCGTTTTTGTTGGATAAATTGTAGTTAAATGATGTTTTTAAACATATTATATGGATTGTCTATCCATATTTCGACTTGGATTTCCGTTTTCGTGTTTTGTCGGGACGAATCGTGTTCTTGGCCGTTTTGGGGGAAACCCTTGAACTTTCATCGTTTGTTCCTTGAATTCAGCGGCTTTGAGTCGTAATTTGGAATTCATTTTCGTTGTTATTGTTGTCCTTCCTAGTTTATTGTTGCGGGTTGTCATTCGGTGGAGTCGGCAAGTTCGTAGTCAGTTCGTGCCAACCAACTTCGGTCGATTCTCCACGTCGTGGTTTCGAGGCAAGTATTTTACTATACGAATTGTGCCTTGTGAATAGGGACATCGTGTTATGGTTGAGATGCATTGGTTTACTTTCGTGAATATGTTTCGTATGAATTGATTTTCATGAATGATTGATGGTAGCGATAATACCATCACCTAGTTAACATCATGGAATTGTCTTGGATGTACAAATCATCTAAGTTGTGCCGGGCGTGATTGTTCATTGTTGAGTTGTTGTGATGATTATGATATTTGTGTTGTTTTGATTTACATACTTAATTATGCATTTCGGTGTAATATGGAATGGCTTGACATTTGATGATTATGAATTGTGTCGTGTCGAGGTTTGCGTGTTTCCAGGTAGGGTCTGACGAGGCCTCTTGAGTTCGGTACATAATGTGTACGAACAAGGTGTGTGATCCAGGTGGGGTCTGACGAGGCCTCTGGGGTTCGGTACATGATGTGTACGAACGATGTATTTGGTCGGGTAATGTCCGTCGAGGCCTCCGGAGTTCGGTACATGATGTGTACAAACATAGTGTGTGGTCCGGGTAAGGTCCGTCGAGGCCTCCGGAGTTCGGTACATGATGTGTACGAACAGAGTGTGTGGTCCGGGTAAGGTCCGTCGAGGCCTCCGGAGTTCGGTACATGATGTGTACGAACAACGGTCGTATAGCAGTGATTGTTTGGATAACATTTTAAATACGGGTCTCGGACCCATAATGATATCTCATTTATTGTGTTTTCAAAAGAGAATTGGGCTAAGGCCCTAATGCTTTCGAAAAGGCTTTGTAAATTGGGACTCGAGGTCCAAAAGAATTTCTGCTTTAAAAATCCCCAAGATGATGTGTTCCTTTTCAAATATCTCTTGCTTGAGTTCAAAATTTAATAAAACTTCTCGGGAACATTTGATAATTGATTTCCATATTAAATTCGTAGTTGCTATTTACTTGTTGCATTTCGTATCGTTTTATACTTGCACTAGTAAAACAGTGGAGTTTTACTAACCCCTGAGTAATCGGGGGGTGGATGCCTGTTCTGCGTCCAGGTGCATGCAGGTTCAGGGGAGCAGTCACAGGATTGGCACAAGGGGATGACGAGCTGTGATACTAATCAAGAGTCGAGAGTTGGTAGAGTTTGGTTGTATTAATAGAGTTGATTCAGTCTTCCGCTGTATTGTGTTTCGACCCATATGTGGGTAATGTTGTTAGTCAGTTCTGTTGATAGAGTTGTGTGACCTCATCGGTCTGTGTGTTTATGTGTAAGTGACCTTAACGGTCTATATTATTATATTGCTTGGCCCTGGCCGGGCAAGCATTTGGTTGTTTATGGATGTTTAGCCTGGTAGATTCTTGTGGAAAGGGTCTACGGCGTGTAATATTCCCATACGGTTTTGGGGGTGTTACATTTATGGTATTGGAGCTTAGTTTGAGGAAACCTAGGCTGTCGGGTCGAGTCAAGTCGTGATTTGTCGAGTAATGTGTTGTCTTGTCGTTCGAGTCGTCAGGTAACAAGTTGAGTTGTGCGTAGTCACAACGTGTCGGTTATGTTGTCGGACGAGATTAGTATCGTGGGCGACCGTCACCTCCGTGCGACCTGTGGATGTAAGTCTCCTCTTTTATGCGTAATACCTGTGTATCTCGATTTTATCTTAGTGAGTTAATTGCGGTGCATAATTTTATTTACATAGTATTGTGTAATATAGTTGTGTTTAATATTCGTGGCACATAGTATGTGTATAGAACTGGACACGTTATTGTTTTATCTTTGAACCACCGGGTGGGGTGGTATGTTGTGAAAGTTGTAAACCTTGATGGGTTTCGAAAAGGTACCGACGGTAGAGTTTGTGAGAAACTCCGATGAATGATTTTGTTGTGTGCTTAAACTTGATACCACGAGATGCATTTGATTGAATTGGCGACCCTGGTTGCCATTTGAGTATGTGGTTTTAAATTCGACTGTTTTTTTTGGAATGTTGTAATTTTTGTCCGCTATGGGTAAGTTTGAGAATGTTTTCTGAAGGACTTTACAGTTTGAGAATTTTTGTAAAAATCGATTTTTGGAAAATATTTTGGTGGTGCGGTCAAACCACGGTCTATGTGGATTTTTTTAAAATTTGTTAAATTTTGACAAATGGGTCGTGTATTTTCAAATGACACAATCAGACGGTATTTGAAAAATGTGTTTTGAAGTACTTCAGACATTGTAAAATATTACCGTCGTTTTGGTTATGAACTAAAGGATTTTGGAAAATTTTTATTTTGCAGAACGATTTTTGGTTTTCGGAATTTTGAACTTCATATGTCCACGTGTTGGGGCTAAGTGGTTGTGATAAGTTTGTGGTGTTGTTGTGCTCGCCGGAGAATGTTTCAGTGTTTTCTAAATGTTGAGATACATGGTTTTGATTGAACGACTGAGGTATTAAAAGTGTTTTCAAAAATTTCATTTCACCAAAATTTTCAAACTTGAGAATTTTAAAATTTTATCATTTGAATAATACCCCGGAAATATTTTATTTCGTTGCTAGTGTGTGGTCCCTACGATATGTGTGTGGTTTTGACCGTGTTTGATTTGATAAAATCCAAACATCTCTGTTAATGTGACTGTGTGAATTATTTTTGAATGAACTTCTAAAATTACAGTGTTAGTTCGTGCACATGTGTAATGACTTGGGGTTGATGTTATATCGTGCTGCTATTTATCGTCCTATGTTGACGTTGTGATGTTTATTTGGTTGTGTTATTCTGATTGATCGTCCGTTTAGTATGCCGAGAGGTCGAGGCCGAGGACGTGGTCGTAGGGTTGACATTGGCGCCGCCACGATCCTTCGTCAGGTGGCTGACCAGTTGGTGCATGTGAATCAGACCGTACACCGTGACGGGATTCCAGATGAGGATAACGGAGCTAGTAAGTGGTTACGAGTTGTGATGAGAATGCACCCGCCCCGTTTCGTAGGTTCTTCGGATTCGTTAGGCTGGGAGGACTGGCTCTTCCAGTTGGACATGACATTTGATGCTGTAGCTTGCCCCGATGAGAGAAGAGTACCCATCGCCCAATACCTGCTTGAAAGAGAAGCGGCACACTGGTGGGAGGTCGTAGCGCCTAGTGATCGTACAGCTACTTGGGCCGAATTCAAGACTGCTATGGAGGCCGAGTATTGTCTGCCGCCTGTTAAGGAACGTAGAATTGTTGAGTTCTTCTCGGCTACGCCCCGGGATGTGTCTATATCTCAAGCAATAGTCGATTACAATCGACAGCTGTGTTACGTTTGAGATCAAGTACGAAGTGAGACAGATAAGGTTCGTTACTTTGATATGCGTATGAAACCTCAGGTTCGGCAGTGTATGGCCCCTTTTAGGTGTACAACTCTGAAGGACTATCAAGATCGAGCCTTAGCATTTGAAATGGCTATAATGTCTACCGAGTCCGTATCAGTAGCGAAGAAGCAAAAGATCTCCGTTGACGCATCGGTAAGTAAGGGAATTGGGATTCCCACACCTCAACCTTCGTATCAGCCGAGTATGGGACCTTCTCGGTCAGCTAGAGAATCCAAAGGACCCAAGCCGGTGTCTTTGAGTTCTGGTAATGCTCCTGGGTGTTTCAACTGTAACGTTCTAGGCCATGAACGCGCGCATTGTAAGAAACCGCCCGTGACTTGTTATAATTATGGATACGAGGGGCATCGAGTTCAGTACTGCGAGATTGTTGCCGAGATGATAAGGGACCGGAGTACCATTCCTACTTCCGGAGGGCACAGTGATGTCCAGTGATAGTGTTTTTGGTACTAGTTGCGCGGATTGTTTCTCGTGTAGAGAGGTATCTTGTGACGTTTTTACGTTTGGAACTTGTTAAATGATATTCTGTTTTGAATAAGTTCCTGTATAGTTGTTGAACATACAGAGGCGTGATAGCGGACCGTGGGGTCATGAACATGGTATTTTATTATGTGTCGTTATATTTTGTTTCGTATCATTGTGATAACCTTAATTTAAGTTTCGGGACGAAACTTATTTTTTGTATGATAGAATGTAATATCCAGTATTCTTGTTTTCTGTTATCTTGAATTGTTTGTGTTTTGACGTCGGACATTTTCTTGTTGATGAGTAACGGAGTGATTTCTATCATGATACACTATTTGTTTCTTTCACATAGCCGTTCTAGTCGGGTGCGGCTTGTTGTCGCGTGCGTTTCTTTGATTTAATGTGTGCATGTGATGTGACATAAATTGCTCGTTATTGTTTCAAATCATAGGCAGTGGCGTTGTGTTGATCGTCGCGGAGCGTGTTTTCACGCCGTATCTTCCTTTGCGTTGCTGGTAACGTTTCGCCGTTGGGCGTAGGTTACGCGTTTCTTGTGTATCTCGTTGAGTTTTTTTTTTCTGGCACGATGCTGCTTCTCCATACTTATTTTAAGTTTCGGGACGAAACTTCTTTTAAGGAGGGTAGTATGTAATATCCGCAAATTTGATATCTGGTAATTTTCTTTTTGGTGGCAGTTCGTTTTGACGACTCGCTTGGGACCGTTTCATCATTCTGAGAATGATTAATTCTGCACTTTTCGACATCCGAGTTTGTTTCGGTGCTGTTTTGCTGAGTTCCGTGCTTTTTAGCAACTTTTCCGCACTTGAGTTCGATTCTTGCGAATCTCGTTAAGCTATTTGTTTGAGTTTCCCGTAAGTCCGTTTAACTTTGTTAGACGTGTTGTGAATTTCGGTTTGGTTATTCGATCACGTATCGTGATTTTCGGGCGTTTTGGGCCATTTTGTAATTTACTGAAAGTTACGGGTATCCGTATCTATAATTGTTGTCTCTGTTGGGATTCGGTGCCTAAAACGAAGGCCCAGCGGAAGCGGTAAAACGAAAATTAATTCGATCCGAATCCCTACGAGGATCGATCGAGCTACGTATATACGAATATCAAAAACGAAAAGCAAGAGTCGTAAGAAACTAACCCTCGAAGTCCGTTGATTAAATGGAAACCTTCTCTTGAGCTATTCCCCAAGCTTTAGTTTGATCTCTACGAGTTCAATCCGCTCCAAGCCCTTGAACGATCCAACGCCGAAAACACCGCGTCTCTACTTGCCACGCGCCGGAAAAACGACCGGAACAACAACACTTGATTAACCTCTAAGGTTACGGCTAGAATCAAGTGGTGAAGCCTTTTTTTATTACACTCTAAGTGTATAATATATCTCTCTTAATGTATCTTGAATTTTCTCCAAGAAAACTCAAGAATAAAAGTGAAGAAGAAGATGAAGATGAAGACTTGAGAAAATGATTTTTTCTCTCTCTCTCTCTCACTACTCACGGTTGGAAGCCTTTTCTCAAAGTTGAGTGAGTTGAGATCAAAGTCCTCTCACCATTCTTATTCAACCCACATAAATCAAATCATATCACATGAGATTCCCCCACCAAGTCATAATCATCTATTAATAAAATGGAATTGAAGACTTGGTGGAAAGTAGGTGGAAGGAGGGCAGCCATCTAGAAGGTATCGGACGAGTTCGATCCGTTTCGAACTCCTGTGAGTCTAAACAGATAAACTCCAATTCCGTCCCAATGTATTTATATCGATTAATTAATCCAATTAATTAATCATATCAAATACATAATAACATAATTAATTTCTCCAAGAAATAATTATATTTATGAATTAAATTAATCACCCAGTAATTTATTTAATTCATTAGGCCGTAAATCAATTTATCCAATAAATCGATTTAGACATCCAATGTCCCAAATTAGATATCCAATATCTAATATTTATAATGAGAGATTAAGCTCGATTCATTCCGTCGTCAATCCTAATGCGCGACTCGGTAGGTCCGTCTCGATCGGCAATGGGAGGAACCAAAGAGTAGTAGCACCACCTAGCCACTGGCGGCCTACACTGCACTTAACCGAGAACGAATGATTGGGATCATTCAAGAACCATTCTCGTGAATACCAAGAACGTATAAACCCTTCTTTCAAATGTCCCGATCAAGTTTTAGGGTCACGGTCGGTCAAACCCTATCGTACTTGACGCTATGCATGCGTTAATGCAAATCGAGATCATCGAGTGCCGTGTATCTAATACAATCGCTCCAATGCTTTGGCCAAAGACTTATGATCTCATCTCGCAATAACCGCATAGGACATATAACCCGCTCACTAACGGGAGAAAGAATTCTATCTTGGTATTCGGTAGGACTCGCTACTTGCCGTCAAGATGCACGTCGAGGTTGACCCCGCCTTAGGTTTACGAGGTCGAACTACTCTAATGAAAATCTTGACGTCACAAGCACATCCCTACTAAATCCTCAAGTCGAAGGTTCACGAATACCTATCACAACCTTTCGATTCCGTCATTGATCGTCCCTGAGTGAAATCCATGTGACGAATCGAGGGTGAGTCGGTTCGAGTATACTAATCTAATTAGCATACCTATAACGTGTGCTCCCACTAACCATTAGTGTTCGATGTGCACTCTCCATGTCAAAGAACACGTCATACAAGTCTTTACATAAACTTAACGCCTACCAAGTTTCATCGACTTCATGACGATTAAGTATTTGAGCTATAAACCTTTCCAAAGGCCGACCCCTTATCCAATAAGGAGTGGAACGCTTTGCTCTCAAATACACGGACTAGTTTCTATATGTTTATTTACGAGTTAGGAATGCCGGTAACTACCGGTAAATAAAGAAACAATCATTTGCCTTATATAAATGGTTTACATAATTACAAGTACAATGCCCTCACTCAACAACCTCCGAGTGGCATTCGAGGGCATACTCCTAACAATCTCCCACTTGCACTCAATGCCACACACTATGGTATCTAATACCCATGTTCTCCAGATGACGCTCCAAGCTAGTCCGAGATAGTGGCTTAGTCGATGGATTGGCGGCGTTGTCGGCCGAGTCTACTCTATGCGGACAATGTATCCCTTGCGAACAAATTCTCTTACGAGATGATACTTCCTCTCAATATGTTTGGTCTTGTTGTGAAACCTCGGCTCCTTGGCTGCGCTTCTGACTCCGTCGTTGTCGCAGACAGTGACAGACTCGGCACATGGTATCACTTGAAGTTCTCCCGAAACTTCTTAATCAGAACCCTTCCTTGGAAGCCTCCGAGGTCGCTTGATACTCGGCTGACAGTGGAATCGCGAGTCGCGCTTTGCTTGGCACTACGCCAAGATACTGCTCCTCCATTAAGAGTAAATATGTAGCGAAGTGGACATCGAGTCGTCCTTCGGTCCTTGGAAGTCCGAATCGGTGAATCCCACCACATCCAATTCTCCACCACCATACATCGTAACCATATCTCTAGTCCTTCTCAAGTACTTGAGAACGTTCTTACTGGCGATCCAATGTTCCCTACAGGTTTGCTGAAACCTACTCACCACGCTTACGGCATGCGCAATGTCGAGTCTTGTACACAACATAGCATACATAAGGCTACCCACGGCCGAAGCATATGGTATATTACTCATTTCCTTTCGTTGTTCCTCATTTTGAGGACACATCTTCAAGGTGAGTTTTATTCCATGTCGCATCGGTAGGAACCCTCTTTTAGAATCATCCATCTTAAATCGCTTTAAGATTTTATCTATATAGAGGGCTTGGGAAAGACCTATTGTTCTCTTCGCTCTATCCCTAGAGAGTCGAATACCAAGAATATAGGTAGCTTCTCCCAAGTCTTTCATGGAGAAATTACTCAAAGCCAAGCTTTCACGTAATCGAGCATTCCCACATCATTTCCTATTAGTAGAATGTCATCTACATATAGTACTAAGAATGCGATCTTGCTCCCACTAACCCTCTTGTATACACAAGGTTCCTCTTCATTTTGCGAAGTCAAACTCTTTGACCGCCTCGTCAAAACGAAGATTCCAACTACGCGACGCTTGCTTGATCCATAAATGGAACGCGAAGCTTGCGCACTTCTCGAATATCGACTTCGGATACAAAGCCTTTAGCCGCTCCATATAGATTTCCTCCTCGAGGAATCCATTAAGGAAAGCCGTCTTTACGTCCATTTGCCATATCTCATAATCGTGGTAGGCGGCTATAGCAAGCATCATGCGAATAGACTTGATCATGGCTACGGGCGAGAAGGTATCGTGGTCGATTCCTTCCTTCAGGTATAACCCTTTGCCACTAGCACGCCTTATAGGCGTCAACCTTGCCATCACCATCGGTCTTTCTCTTGTAGATCCACTTGTTCCCAATAGGCACTATGCCCTTGGGGCGGTCTACTAGAGTCCAGACTGATTGACATGCATCGAGTCTATCTCGGCTTCCATAGCTTCACGCCATTTCGCGGAGTCTACATCCACCATCGCTTGGTCATAGGTCGTCGGGTCGGTCTCTTGGCTATCACTTGGAACCTCATGGAGACCCGGCTCCTCCAAGTGCACAAGCCCATACCTCTCGAGTAAATGAGACACCCTACTAGACCTACGAGGTGGTTGTACTTGTGTTTGAAAGTTCGGTTCAGTTTCTTGCAGGTGTCTCTCGAGGAGTTTCATTGTATTCTTCTAAAGAAATACTTCTACCGCTCCGCCTTCTGAATGAACTCATCTTCCAGAAGTGTGCTTGTAAAGCAACAATGATCCTTCGATCTTCGGGCATGTAGAATAGATATCCCATCGTCCCAGACGGAATCCAATGAAACGTCCCTTCGCACCTAGCTTCCAACTTTTCCACCTTAGTCTTCTTGACATAGGCGGGACATCCCCAAATCCTAATATGATTAAGACTTGGTTTCCTTCCTCCCACATCTCATGTGGAGTTTTAGGAACAGATTTGGAAGGACATCTATTCAAGATATACGCGGCGATCGAGTGCATACCCCCACAGTAAATCGGCAAGTCAAGATAGCCCGGCATGGAACGGACCATGTTCAACAGGTCCGGTTCCTTCTTTCGACACACCATTTAACCGAGGAGTACTGGAGGTGTTAGTTGTGAAACTATTCCATGTTCCTTAAGGAACTTCAAACTCCGTACTCATATACTCGCCACCTCGGTCCGACCGAAGTGCTTTGATATGATTACCAGTTTGTTTCTCGACTAGGGCCTTGAATTCTGGAATTTCTCAAAGGCCTCGGATTTATGTTTCATTAAGTATACATAACCATACCTAGTATGATCATCCGTAAACGTAATGAAATATTGATATCCGTCACGTCGCTTCTAAAGCACCACATACGTCGGTATGGATTAATCCCGATTTATCGGCTCTTTCAAAAGTCCCCGTGAAGGGGACTTAGTCATTTTGCCTTTAAGGCAAGATTCACAAGTAGGAAAGGGATCCGATCCCAATGGACCCATAAGTCCATCTTTTTCCATCTTGTAAACCTTGGTCCGACCAACATGACCAAGTCTAAGATGCCATTTCAAAACTTGATTGGTTTCATCCCTACCACGTTTTCTAGTCATAGTATTCACAACTACTTTGTTCTGAGATTTAGATGATACAATCCATTCAACAATGTAGCGGTACCCACTAGTTTATTTCTAAAATAAATTTTGGGAACCATCACCAATGAAAAATGAAAAGCCTTTTCGGTCCATGACCGAATGGATACAATGTTTTGTGCCCCTTGGGCAAAACAAGTACATCTTCTAAAGTCAAAACAAAGCCGGATTCTAAACCCAAAAGAAGTGATCCTATGTCGGTCGCCTCGACACTATGCCCGCTTCCGACCGTGATCATAACTTCTCCACTCCAAGCTTCCTACTTTGTTCCAGATCCCGATTCACGGTACAAATATGAGAACTAGCACGAGAATCCAAGATCCAGAAGTAGAAAATACAAGCGAGAACAATTTGTTTCCAAAACTAAAAGTTCTCAGACGAAGTGCCATGAAGAATCGGACAGTCTCTAGCCCAGGTGGCCCGGCTCACCGCACTTGAGACAAGTATCCTTTTTCTTCTTGTTCTTGAACCATTGGGGCCTTGCCCTTACCCTTAAGGTCCTTAGCTTGTGGTCCATCCGCTTCTTGGTCTTTTTCTTCTTATTCTTAGACCTCCGAGGTCCGAAGAAATCACAAGAGCAGACTCCTTCATCATGAGTCTTCATTTGAGCGAGCGGTCACAAGTTTGTTCATTAGCCAGCTAAATTACATGCAATCTCATTGCGGTTGAAGTTCATAACAAGCGTGAGAAGGAATCGGGAGAGACTGTAGGATAAGGTCGGTTTGGAGAGAAGTATCCATTTTAAAATCAAGAGCCTCCAATCTCTCGATCATGGATATCATTTTGAGGACGTGTTCCCCAACCTTCTCACCTTCCTTCATCCTTGCACCGGTCAGCTTGCTTGGATATCTCATATCTAGCGATTCTGTGCTCACCATAAAGCTCGGTTAAGTGAGATAGAATCGCCAGCGAAGTCATTTTCTCATGAGCTCTGAAGCTCATTAGACATGGAAGCCATCATATAAGCACGGACTTTCACGTCATCCTTAACCCGGGTTTTCGTGGTTTTCAATCTCTTCTGATTGGCTCGAGTCCGCATAGGAGGCGCCGGAATGTCCGTCTCCAAGACGTATCCCGGTGCCTCTATACCGAGGACAATCATCGATTGGAGCCAATCCACAAAGTTAGGTCCCATTAAGGTGTTCTTTTCGAGTAGAATTGCGAGTGGATTCATTGTCATATTGAGTTATGTCCGCATTAAGTATAACAGTTAATTAGTGACTTGTTATATTATGATCCGAGTATAGAATTAAGGTCCTTTCTATTCTTGTTACCCGGCTCCCACTATTTTTATCTAATAACACACTCCCATGTGAAATCCGAAGTATCGTCGCTCTACTTCATAGTGGTGATCGAGTTCTTTATAAATCTTAATAGAGGCAACCGAACAGGTTTCTAGTCTATTAATTTTCATAAAGTGGTGTCCAACACCAACCCATCTAATGGATGATTCGATCTTCTTTTTCCCCTTGTTCACTCCCCTCAACCTATACGGTTTCTATGGTTCGTGAACAAGTTAAGTTTATACCATCGACGCAAATCGGTTTCACAATTGAATCTTATCCGCAACCTATCGTTTCTAGGGATAAAATTTGCTCCAACCGAAGGCATCCAATGCGCTCCGGTAATTTATCTGTCCTCCCGAACGACTACCCCGATAACTCGGAAGCATAGCACATCCGGTTTGGATTTCAATTTCAAAACTTCGATGGAGGAAGGAAAACCTTGAAACGTTATAAACTTAATTATTTGTTGTGGGAGAATTATCGCGATTAACGTTACACTTTGCACATTAATCGCTTAAGCGCGTTTGTGGCATTCATACAATATGAAACAACCAATCACAACCTAGTTGCTACCAACATGTGGTTCATGGACCGTTCCTAGAAAACAAAAACTCCGTAATCTAATTACAAGTCTTCGTCTTGAATCTTCGTCTTCTCGAAATGGATCTTCCTCCGGTCTTCGTCATTACATATAAATTTTACATTGAAAATTGCATCCTAGATACAAATTTTTCTAGTAAAATAAATAGGCTCAAAACGGCCTTTACAACCCAATCGAATAAAACGAACGATTCAAAACTAAGTCCACGAACCACATCCCCATTCAAAAGCATTCATCCAATAAATACTAAATAAATGGAAAACGTAGAGATACATTGATCCAATCAACAATACGAACCGATCCAATCGATTCACACAATCGGTAATGTAATAACGTTCAAAATAATTCGGTCGACCATAAATATTCCAATTAATCAAATTTCCCTTATAAAATGAAATACCATAAATCATTTTAATCATATTAAATCCAATTTAACATGCGGGAGATTAATTTTTAAGAATACACGGAAAAATCGAGCCGGGGTGAAAACGGGCAAGATGGCCGAGTCACCTCGGCACTTACCGGCGATCACTCCGGCTTGGCCGAGTCACCCTCGGAAGATGCCGGCCAGACACGACCGAGTCGGCCAGACACGGCCGGTCGGGTCGCTCAGCGATGACTTGGCAGATGCCGGACACGACCGTGTCATCCAGACACGGTCGAGTCACTTCGGCGGACACGCCCGTGTCTCGACACGGCCGGGTCTCCAGCAGCTTGGCCACACTGCCGGACACGACCGTGTCACCCAGGACACGGTCGAGTCATCCTCGGCCAAAATACCCTTTTTGTCCAAAAAGTCGTCCGACGACGATTCGGGGCTAGATTTTCGACCGGATATCCAATATCAATATTTTCCGACTTTCATATCTTCAATATAAATCATATTTCCCAGAAATTTAAGATTTATATTTAGACATAAACTTACGAAAAATACAATTATTACGAACGAAAAACATATACCACGATTATGACTAAAATGATTCCAAATCATTCACCATCTAATCGAGCATTCCAAATGCCAATATCGTATATACGATCGCAAGACCTACGCTCCGATACCCTTTGTTGGGATTCGGTGCCTAAAACGAAGGCCCAGCGGAAGCGGTAAAACGAAAATTAATTCGATCCGAATCCCTACGAGGATCGATCGAGCTACGTATATACGAATATCAAAAACGAAAAGCAAGAGTCGTAAGAAACTAACCCTCGAAGTCCGTTGATTAAATGGAAACCTTCTCTTGAGCTATTCCCCAAGCTTTAGTTTGATCTCTACGAGTTCAATCCGCTCCAAGCCCTTGAACGATCCAACGCCGAAAACACCGCGTCTCTACTTGCCACGCGCCGGAAAAACGACCGGAACAACAACACTTGATTAACCTCTAAGGTTACGGCTAGAATCAAGTGGTGAAGCCTTTTTTATTACACTCTAAGTGTATAATATATCTCTCTTAATGTATCTTGAATTTTCTCCAAGAAAACTCAAGAATAAAAGTGAAGAAGAAGATGAAGATGAAGACTTGAGAAAATGATTTTTTCTCTCTCTCTCTCTCACTACTCACGGTTGGAAGCCTTTTCTCAAAGTTGAGTGAGTTGAGATCAAAGTCCTCTCACCATTCTTATTCAACCCACATAAATCAAATCATATCACATGAGATTCCCCACCAAGTCATAATCATCTATTAATAAAATGGAATTGAAGACTTGGTGGAAAGTAGGTGGAAGGAGGGCACCATCTAGAAGGTATCTGACGAGTTCGATCCGTTTCGAACTCTGTGAGTCTAAACAGATAAACTCCAATTCCGTCCCAATGTATTTATATCGATTAATTAATCCAATTAATTAATCATATCAAATACATAATAACATAATTAATTTCTCCAAGAAATAATTATATTTATGAATTAAATTAATCACCCAAGAATTTATTTAATTCATTAGGCCGTAAATCAATTTATCCAATAAATCGATTTAGACATCCAATGTCCCAAATTAGATATCCAATATCTAATATTTATAATGAGAGATTAAGCTCGATTCATTCCGTCGTCAATCCTAATGCGCGACTCGGTAGGTCCGTCTCGATCGGCAATGGGAGGAACCAAAGAGTAGTAGCACCACCTAGCCACTGGCGGCCTACACTGTACCCAATCGAGAACGAATGATTGGGATCATTCAAGAACCATTCTCGTGAATACCAAGAACGTATAAACCCTTCTTTCAAATGTCCCGATCAAGTTTTAGGGTCACGGTCGGTCAAACCCTATCTCGTACTTGACGCTATGCATGCGTTAATGCAAATCGAGATCATCGAGTGCCGTGTATCTAATACAATCTGGCTCCAATGCTTTGGCCAAAGACTTATGATCTCATCCGCCAATAACCGCATAGGACATATAACCCGCTCACTAACGGGAGAAAGAATTCTATCTTGGTATTGATGGGACTCGCTACTTGCCCGTCAAGATGCACGTCGAGGTTGACCCCGCCTTCCGGTTTACGAGGGTCGAACTACTCTAATGAAAATCTTGACGTCACAAGCACATCCCTACTAAATCCTCAAGTCGAAGGTTCACGAATACCTATCACAACCTTTCGATTCCGTCATTGGTGTCCCGAGTGAAATCCATGTGACGAATCGAGGGTGAGTCGGTTCGAGTATACTAATCTAATTAGCATACCTATAACGTGTGCTCCCACTAACCATTAGTGTTCGACAGGCACTCTCCATGTCAAAGAACACGTCATACAAGTCTTTACATAAACTTAACGCCCAGTCAAGTTTCATCGACTTGCGAACGATTAAGTATTTGAGCTATAAACCTTTCCAGTGCCGACCCCCTTATCCAATAAGGAGTGGAACGTTTTGCTCTCAAATACACGGACTAGTTTCTATATGTTTATTTACGAGTTAGGAATGCCAGTAACTACCAGTAAATAAAGAAACAATCATTTGCCTTATATAAATGGTTTACATAATTACAAGTACAATGCCCTCACTCAACAACCTCTGAGTGGCATTCGAGGGCATACTCCTAACAGTCTCGACCCGTTTCTTGGTCGCGTATGATTAAATATGGTATTATGTTTTCATTTCGGGTCGTTGATGTTGTCCGCGAACTTTTCGTCGTGTTTGTTCCGTACGTTTTCGGAAATCGGGTCGTCGAGTCCTGGTGGTCGGGTATTGGCCGGACGGTTGCGGGACTGGCCGGACGATTGCGGGCACCGGCCGGACAGGTGCGGCAGGAACCGGCGTAGCGCACGCTACGGCCGGAAGGCTGCGCTTCGCCGGCAGTGTAGCGCACGCTATCGGCTTGCCTAACGACGCTTCTCCAGTGCAGGCGGTGGGGTTACGAGGTTCTCGACTCGGTCGGGATCGGCAGTAGCGCACGCCATCGCCGGTCGTAGCGCCAGATGGCGGGGGTAGCGCACTGCGTCGGCCGACTAGCGACGTTACTGGCGAGCTTTTAGTCCGGAGGTTCTTGGGCCGGAGTCGGCTAGCGCGCGCAGGCTTCCGGCCGTAGCGCACGCTAGCGGGAGTGGGGTCGGCAGGTTTGGTCGGAAGGTTTGGTCGGTGGTGCCGGGTCGTGCGGGCCCTGGCCGAGGGTACTCGGCCTATACCGGCCGATAGTGTTAGGAATATGCCCTCGAATGCCACTCAGAGGATGAGAGAGTGAGAGCAATTGTATTGTAATTATGAATATTATATTTAATAAGGCAATTATTATTTCTATATTAATGTATATCACTGGCATTGTGATTTGGTATATAGAATAGTAGTCCTTGCATTTGAGAGTAAACATTCTACTCCTTATAGAGATAAGGAGATGGGCACTAGAAGTGTTTAGAGCTCGAATGCTTAACTAGTTCGCAAGTCGATAAAACTTAACAGGACATTAAGTTTTAATAAGACTTGTATAACTGATGCTAGGACGTGTGCACGTCTTGATAGCATAGTTATAAGTATATTGGTGGGACCAGTATACTTGAACACGACTCATACTCGATTCAGTCACACGGTATTCACTCTCGGAGAGTCGATGATGAATCGAAAGGTTGTGATAGTATACGTGGACCTTTGACTTGAGGGTTCAGTAGAAGATGTGTCTGTGACGTTTAGTTTGTCATTAGAGTAGTTAGACTCATTTGCTTAATTGCTGAGTCGACCTCGAAGTGCGGACTATACGGACAGTAGCGATCTTTCTTCACGCCAAGAAAGGATTCTATCTCCCGTTAGTGAGCGGGCGAATGTCCTATACGGTTAATGGCAAATAAGAACATTGGTCTTTGGCCAAAGCATAAAGATATAGTCGTAATAGAAACACTATTAATCGATCGGTCTTGATTTGCATTAACACATGTATAGAGTTTAGTCAACGATGAGGTTTTACTTTACCGTGACCCGAAGACTTGACCGGGACATCTGATGAAGGGTCTATACGTATATAGTATTCACGACATAATGGTTCTGGAATGATTCGTTCATTCGTTCTCAGTCGGGGTTTACAGTGCGGCCCGCTAGGCTGGCTAAGTGTTGCCCGCACTCATTGGTTCCTCCCAATGCCGGCTGAGACGAACCTACGGAGTCGCGCAATAGGATCATTGATGGATAAATGTGAATTAATAATCTCTCTTATAATATTAGATATTAGATATCTAATTTTGATTTATCGGATAAATCAAATAGCGGTCTTATGAATTGTAAGTAGGTTACTGGGTGATTACTTTAATTCATAAATTATATTTCTTAGAGAAATATATATTTGTGTTTGATATAATTAATTAATTGGATTAATTAATTAGTCCAAACACATCGGAAATAAAACGGATTCGTTTGACGAACATCCGGTACACGAGGGATTCGTTTTGACGAACATCCAGTACACGAGCCGAGTAAATTCGACCCGTATTCTTGGAAATTTCCCTTAAGGCCACCCCCCCTCCATCTCTTGTCTCTTATATACTTATTTTATGTCACTAGGTGACATATGTGAGGTGTATTTGATACCCTCAATCATGTGTTAAAGGTAGACTTTCATTTTTTTATAAATAAAAGTCTTTAAAAAGGAGTTATGACTACTTCTTCTTGCTTTAACTCATAATCACGAATTTGAGAGAGAGAGAGTAAGGTAGAAAACTTCATCTTGATCTTAGAGACTAGATATAAGAAGAATACATTGAGAGAGAAAATTCCTACAAGCTTCCCTAGCCGCATTCTTGAAGAAAGGAAGCTTGTCGATTTTTCCATCAAGTTCCGGCGTGTGAAGTAGAGGCATCTTGCTTTAGGTGCTTGGAACGAAGGGCTCTTCAGCATCATCATCATCATACGAAGGTTTTTCAGAGATATCATAGGTATGGGACTTTGATTCCTTGATCTTCGTATTTTTCTTTTCGTATATACGTTACTTGATCGATCCTCTTAGGGATTCCGTTTATTCTTCCGTTGCGTTTATTTTCTGTGGAATCCCAACAGTGGTATCGGAGAGAGGTTATATATATCGTATATACGATCATCTTTGCATTTGGAATGTTATTTGATGATGTTTATGATTTAGAATCATAATAGATATAATCGAAGAAATTTAATCGTTCGTAGTAAGTCAAGTTTCGACTATTTTATGTGAATTATAAATCTGAAAAATTTGATTTTTTTTTGATTTATAAGTTCTTCATGAAGTTAAGAAACTTTTTTGTTTTGGAAGCGAGTCGAAAAAATGAGAAAAACGGGGGTTAAACACGAATACCGCACGAAGACGCAGTACGGCAGCAGCTCATCGATCGGCCGCTCGCCGGCCGAGAATGACTCGGTAGGCTATCGTAGCTGCTGGGCCACCGCCGGGCAAAGGGGCCGAGAGTGACTCGTCCGGGCGGTTGGTTTTCGCCCGATTTTGAATCGGGCCGTGGTCAGCCTGATACCGGATTTTCCGGGACTCCATTTTTGTGTTTATATTTCGTTGTAATAATTTCCGAAATTTAAATTGGATTTAATTAGATTTAATAAAATATTTGGAATATTTTTTTTAAGGGAAATTATTAGACAAGAATATTGTTTTGGCCGGATTACTTTGAACGGATTAAAATGACGATTATAAATATTAATTTGATTAATATTGTAGAAATTAAATAAATTAATTTTTATATTAATTGGATTAATATATTAATTGATTATTTAATTTTATTTACCGTTACATGTTGTATGAAATGCCTTATGTGATGGTGATATAGCTCGTGGACTTAGTTGTTGATTTGTTCGATTCGATATGGTTGTAAAGGCCATTTTGAGCCTACTTATTTTTACTAGAAAATATGTATAAAAGGACGTATTGTTCAATGATGTAATTATTCATATGGCTATGACGAAGACCGAAGACGACCGACTGGAAGACGAAGAATCAATCCGTATTTTTCTTTTCGTTATTTGGCTTGGCCCAATACTTAGGAAAAAGTCCATGAGCTATATGTTGGTAGTAACTAGGTTGCTATTTATTGTTTTTCATTTTGAATGATTGACAAACCACAAACCGCGCTTATAAACGGATTAATGTGCAAAGTGTAACATATAATCGCGTTAATACTCCCACTTACAAACACTAAGTTATAAAGGTTACGAGGTTTCCTACCCTCCGTCAAACTCATGGAAAATTGAAATCTAAACCGGAATATTATTCTTCCGAGTATGTCGGGGTAATATTTTTGGGGAAAGTTGATAAATTCCTAGAGTGCATTAAATGCCTTTGGTTGTGACAAATCAAACCCCTATAAACCGTATGGGTTGCCGGGTAAGATTCAATTGTCAGACTAATAGGAGTTGACGGTTTAAACTTAGATAGTTCATAGAGCCATAGAAACCGAATGGGTTGAGGGCAAGTGAACTAGGGGTAAAAGAAGATCGAATCATCCATTAGATGGGTTGGTATTAGACACCACTTTATAAAGAATAATAGAATATAAACCGTATGGGTTGCCCTCTATTAAACTTTGTAAAGAAATCGATCACCACTATGAAGTCACCCAAGACTTCCGGATTTAACATGGGAGTGTGTAAATGCCGATAAAATAGTGGGAGCCGAGTTATGAATAAAAAAGTCCTTAAATTCTTTACTCGGATCATAATTAAACAATCACTAACGAATCTCAAATTATTCTCTCAGCTTAACAAAACTCTCAATATGACAATGAACCCACTCGCTATAATACTTGAAAAGAACTTCCTGACTGGTCCGAACTATATGGACTGGCTTCTGAACTTGAGGATTGTCCTAACTATGGAAATGCTTGGATACGTATTGGAGGTGGACATCCCCGCTCCTCGCAAGAACCCGAGCCAATCAGGAAGATGTCGATGCCCATGAGAAATGGGTAAAAGACGACATAAGAGTGCGAGGGTACATGTTAGGCTCAATGACCAATGAGCTTCAACGTGCCCATGAAAAGATGACGTCTTCACGAGCCATCTTAGCGCACTGGCTGAGCTCTTTGGAGAGAATAGCCGATCTGATAGATATAAGATATCATAGGAATTTTTCGGCTCGAGGATGAAGGTAGGAGAGAATGTTGGGGACCTTGTCCTCATGATTATCTCTATGATTGAGCGATTGGAAGCTCTTGATTTTCGATGCATGCATCTCTCCAAATCGACCTTATCCTGCAGTCACTTCCCGACTCCTTTTCCCAATTTGTCATGAACTTCAACCGCAATGAGATTGTATGTAACTTAGTCGGGCTAATGAACAACCGACGACCGCCTGGCCTCGATGAAGACAAAGGGAAAGGAAGTCGCACTTGTGATTTCTTCTAAGACTTGGAAGTCCAAGAATAAGAAGAAAAAGAACAAGAAGCGATTAGGTCCGATAGCCAAGATCGACAAGGGAAGGGGCAAGGCCCCAATGGTTCAAAAGAGCAAAGGGGCCAAGAAAACGGATGTATGCCTCAATCATGGTGAGCTAGGCCACCGGAAGAGGTATTGTCCAAAGCTTGACCGTAATGCGCCTTCAGTGCGGAACTATTGGTTTTAGAAACAAATTGTTCTCAGAATCGTATATTCTACTTCTTGGATACTTGATTCCGGTGCGAGTTCTCACATTTGTACAATGAATCGGGATCTGGAACGGGAAGTAGGAAGTGGATTCGGGGAGGTGATGGTCACCGTCGGAAGTGGGCATAGTGTCGAGGCTTCGATATCGGATCCCTTATGTCGATTTAGAATCGGTTTTATTCTCACTTTAGATGATGTACTTGTTTTGCCCAAGGGGCACAAGAATATTGTATCAATTCCGGTCATGGACCGAAAGGGATTTCACTTCTTTATTGGAGATGGGTCTGTCGTATTTATTTCGTAAATAAATTGGTTGGTATCGCTACATTATTAAATGGTTTATACCATTTAAATTTAAAGAATAAGACAATGTGAACACTATAACTAGGAAGCGTGGTAGGGATGAAACGAACCAAGCACTTAAGTGGCATCTTAGACTTGGTCATATCGGTCGGACCAAGGTTCATAAAATGGAGAAAGATGGGCTTACGGGTCCATTGGGATCGATCCCTATCCAACTTGTGAATCTTGCCTTCAAGGCAAAATGACTAAGTTACCCTTCGCAGGACTTTTGAAAGAGTCTTGAAAAACTTGATTGATCCATACCGACGCCTCGTGGCCCTTTGAAGTGGCACGAGAGGCGCTTTAGATTTCATTACATTCACCGATGACCATACCGTGTATGGATTCGTACTTAATGAAACATAAGTCCAAGCTTTTGATAAATTCAAGGAATTTAAAGCCCTAGTTGAAAATCAAACAGTAATCGTGTTAAGACTCTTCGGTCGATCGGGGTGGTGAGTACATGAGTACCAAATTTGATGAGTTCTTAAAAGAACTAGGAATAGTGTCACAATTCACTCCTCCAGCTACTCCACAATTAAATGGTGTATCGGAAAGAAGGAACCGAACCTTGTTGGACATGGTTCGCTCCATGCTTAACTATACTGATCTACCGATTTATCTGTGGGGTTACGCGCTCCTTACTGCTGTGCATATCTTGAACAGATGTCCTTCCAAATCCGTTCCTAAGACTCCTCATGAGATGTGGAGAGGTAGGAAACCAAGTCTTAATCACATTAGGATTTGGGGATGCCCTGCTTATGTCAAGAAGACTAAAGTAGAGAAATTGGAAACTAGGTCTGTGAAAGGTCGTTTCATAGGATATCCAAGGGATTCCATGGGATATCTATTCTACATGCACGAAGATCATAGGATCATCGTTGCTATACAAGCACACTTCCTGGAAGATCAGTTTATTCAGGAAGGAGGGGCAGGTAGAAATATTTCTTTGAAAGAAATAAAAGAAACACCAAGTGAGACACCTATGCAAGATACAAGAACCGAACCTTCTGAAATACAAATACAACCTCGCAAGTCTAGTAGAATTTCTCAATTACCTGAGAGGTATGGCTATCTGCATCAAGAGGAACTGGGTGTCTATGAGATGACAGAAAGTAGTCAAGAGAAAGATCCTTCTACATACGACCAAGCGATGGTAGACGTTGACTCCACCAAGTGGCAAGAAGCTATGGAAGCTGAGATAGACTCAATGCATGCTAATCAGTCTGACTTTAGTAGATCGTCCTAAAGGCATAGTGCCTATTGGAAACAAATGGATCTATAAGAGAAAGACTGATGGAGATGGCAAGGTTGATACCTATAAGGCCGGGCTTGTGGCAAAGGGTTATTCCCAGAGAGAAGGAATCGATTACTTGAGACCTTCTACCGTAGCTATGATTAAGTCTATTCGCATGATGCTTTCTATAGCAGCCCACTTAGATTATGAAATATGGCAAATGGATGTGAAAACGGCATTCCTAAATGGATTCCTCGAGGAGGAGATTTATATGGAACAGCCTAAGGGATTCATATCTCAAACCAATATTCATAAAGTATGCAAACTTCAGCGTGCCATTTATGGACTGAAGCAAGCTTCACGGAGTTGGAATCTTCGTTTTAACGAGACAGTCAAAGAGTTTGATTTTGTCCAAAACGAAGAAGAGCCCTGTATTTACAAGAAGGTTAGTGGGAGAAAAATTGCGTTCTTAATACTATATGTGGATGACATTCTACTTATAGGAAACGACGTAGGAATGCTCAGTTCTGTGAAAGCTTGGCTTTCTAAGGAGTTCTCAATGAAAGACTTGGGAGAAGCTACCTATATTCTGGGTATTCGTCTCTACCGGGATAGAGCGAAAAGAATGTTAGGTCTTTCCCAAGCCCTCTACATAGAAAAGATCCTGAAGCGATTTAGGATGGAAGATTCTAAAAGAGGGTTTCTACCTATGCAACATGGTGCAAAACTTTCCTTAGAGATGTGTCCTCAAAGTGAGGAAGATAGAAAGGAAATGAGCAAGGTACCTTATGCTTCAGCAGTAGGTAGCCTTATGTATGCAATGATTTGCACTAGACCGGACATTGCCTATGCTGTAAGCGTAGTAAGTCGGTTTCAGTCAAATCCAGGGCAGGAACATTGGACTGCTGTAAAGAACATTCTTAAGTACCTAAGGAGGACTAAAGACTTGGTTCTTACATACGGCGGTGGAGAACTAAGAGTGATGGGTTATACAGACTCAGATTTTTCGGGGGACATGGATGCTCAGATGTCCACATCAGGGTATATCTTTACTCTGAATGGTGGGGCAGTTTCTTGGAGAAGTGCCAAGCAAAGTTCGACTGCTATCTCCACATGTCAAGCCGAATATCAGGCAGCCACGGAGGTCGCTAAAGAAGCTTTTGGATAAAGAAGTTCACCGAGGAACTTCAAGTGGTTCCTAACGCAGAAGCCCGTGACAATGCTTTTGTGACAACGACGGAGTTGTTGCACAGGCTAAGGAGCCTAGGGCTCACCACAACACCAAACATATTGCGAGAAAATATCATTTTGTTAGAGAAATGGTTCGGGATGGGAATGTTACACTGCAGAGAGTAGACACAGCAAATAACGTTGCTGATCCGCTTACCAAGCCACTATCTCAGAAGGTCTTAGAGAGACATCTGGAGAGTATGGGTATTAGATACCATAGTTTGTGGCATTAAGTGCAAGTGGGAGATTGTTAGGAATATGCCCTCGAATGCCACTCAGAGGATGAGAGAGTGAGAGCAATTGTATTGTAATTATGAATATTATATTTAATAAGGCAATTATTATTTCTATATTAATGTATATCACTGGCATTGTGATTTGGTATATAGAATAGTAGTCCTTGCATTTGAGAGTAAACATTCTACTCCTTATAGAGATAAGGAGATAGGCACTAGAAGTGTTTAGAGCTCGAATGCTTAACTAGTTCGCAAGTCGATAAAACTTAACAGGACATTAAGTTTTAATAAGACTTGTATAACTGATGCTAGGACGTGTGCACGTCTTGATAGCATAGTTATAAGTATATTGGTGGGACCAGTATACTTGAACACGACTCATACTCGATTCAGTCACACGGTATTCACTCTCGGAGAGTCGATGACGAATCGAAAGGTTGTGATAGTATACGTGGACCTTTGACTTGAGGGTTCAGTAGAAGATGTGTCTGTGACGTTTAGTTTGTCATTAAAGTAGTTAGACTCATTTGCTTAATTGCTGAGTCGACCTCGAAGTGCGGACTATACGGACAGGTAGCAGTCTTTGCTGTACGCCAAGAAAGGATTCTATCTCCTGTTAGTGAGCAGGCGAATGTCCTATACGGTTAATGGCAAATAAGATCATAAGTCTTTGGCCAAAGCATTCTGATATAGTCGTATTAGATACACTATTAATCGGGTCTTGATTTGCATTAACACATGTATAGAGTTTAGTCAACGTAGGGTTTGACTTTACCGTGACCAAGACTTGACCGACATCCGATGAAGGGTCTATACGTATATAGTATTCACGACATAATGGTTCCGGAATGATTCGTTCATTCGTTCTCGCCTGGGGTTTACGGTGCCCGCCAGTGGCTAAGTGTTTCCCGCACTCATTGGTTCCTCCCAATGCCGGTGAGACGAACCTACGGAATCGCGCAATAGGATCATTGATGGATAAATGTGAATTAATAATCTCTCTTATAATATTAGATATTAGATATCTAATTTTGATTTATCGGATAAATCAAATAGCGGTCTTATGAATTGTAAGTAGGTTACTGGGTGATTACTTTAATTCATAAATTATATTTCTTAGAGAAATATATATTTGTGTTTGATATAATTAATTAATTGGATTAATTAATTAGTCCAAACACATCGGAAATAAAACGGATTCGTTTGACGAACATCCGGTACACGAGGGATTCGTTTTGACGAACATCCAGTACACGAGCCGAGTAAATTCGACCCGTCTTCTTGGAAATTTCCCTTAAGGCCACCCCCCCTCCATCTCTTGTCTCTTATATACTTATTTTATGTCACTAGGTGACATATGTGAGGTGTATTTGATACCCTCAATCATGTGTTAAAGGTAGACTTTCATTTTTTATAAATAAAAGTCTTTAAAAAGGAGTTATGACTACTTCTTCTTGCTTTAACTCATAATCACGAATTTGAGAGAGAGAGTAAGGTAGAAAACTTCATCTTGATCTTAGAGACAAGATATAAGAAGAATACATTGAGAGAGAAAATTCCTACAAGCTTCCCTAGCCGCATTCTTGAAGAAAGGAAGCTTGTCGATTTTTCCATCAAGTTCCGGCGTGTGAAGTAGAGGCATCTTGCTTTAGGTGCTTGGAACGAAGGGCTCTTCAGCATCATCATCATCATACGAAGGTTTTTCAGAGATATCATAGGTATGGGACTTTGATTCCTTGATCTTCGTATTTTTCTTTTCGTATATACGTTACTTGATCGATCCTCTTAGGGATTCCGTTTATTCTTCCGTTGCGTTTATTTTCTGTGGAATCCCAACAGATAGCGCACGCTAGTCCGGGAAGGCTAGCGCACGCTAGTTCCGGCCCAGTATAAATGTGACAGAGCAATCACATTTTCATTCATTTCTCACTTCCTTCCTCTTCTATCCGTGGCTGGCGATTCGAGGGTGGCGAAGCCATGTTGTTTGACAACAAATCTAAGAAGTTCTTGAGTTCATAACATCAACCAATCATCCGTTATCATCTTTTGATCCAGCGAATCAAGGTAATCTTCCTTAGAACCCTAATTTCGGGAATTTGGGGGTTTTTGCATTTTTGTCCGATTCGTTCCGTGTTGTTGATTAATTCATGATGGGTATGATTAATCTTGGTAGTATTCTTGTGTTTAACATCATTTAATCCATTGTTCTTCGTCGAATCGAAGTATATTTCTTGATTTCCTTCGAATCGACTTTTTGGGGGATTTGTTCTTGATCTTGTTTTCCATCCATTTTTGTTGGATAAATTGTGGTTAAATCATGTTGTTATACATATTCTATGGATTTTATATCCATATTTCGACTTGGATTTCCGTTTTCGTGTTTTGTCGGGACGAAACGTGTTCTTGGCCGTTTTGGGGGAAACCCTTGACCTTTCGTCGTTTGTTCCTTGAATTCAGCGGCTTTGAGTCGTACTTTGGAATTCATTTTCGTTGTTATTGTTGTCCTTCCTAGTTTATTGTTGAGGGTTGTCATTCGGTGGAGTCGGCAAGTTCGTAGTCAGTTCGTGCCAACCAACTTCGGTCGATTCTCCACGTCGTGGTTTCGAGGCAAGTATTTTACTATACGAATTGTGCCTTGTGAATAGGGACATCGTGTTATGGTTGTGATGCATTGGTTTACTTTCGTGAATATGTTTCATATGAATTGATTTTCATGAATGATTGATGGTAGCGATAATACCATCACCTAGTTAACATCGTGGAATTGTCTTGGATGTACAAATCATCTAAGTTGTGCCGGGCGTGATTGTTCATTGTTGAGTTGTTGTGATGATTATGATATTTGTGTTGTTTTGATTTACATACTTAATTATGCATTTCAGTGTAATATGGAATGGCTTGACATTTGATGATTATGAATTGTGTCATGTCGAGGTGTCTGTGTGTTCCAGGTAGGGTCTGACGAGGCCTATGGAGTTCGGTACATGATGTGTACGAACAAGGTGTGTGATCCAGGTAGGGTCTGACGAGGCCTCTGGGGTTCGGTACATGATGTGTACAAACGATGTATGTGGTCGGGTAAGGTCCGTCGAGGCCTCCGGTGTTCGGTACATGATGTGTACGAACATAGTGTGTGGTCCGGGTAAGGTCCGTCGAGGCCTCCGGAGTTCGGTACATGATGTGTACGAACAGAGTGTGTGGTCTGGGTAAGGTCCGTCGAGGCCTCCGGAGTTCGGTACATGATGTGTACGAACAACGGTCGTATAGCAGTGATTGTTTGGATAACATTTTAAATACGGGTCTCGGACCCATAATGATATCTCATCTATTGTGTTTTGAAAAGAGAATTGGGCTAAGGCCCTAATGCTTTCGAAAAGGCTTTGTAAATTGGGACTCGAGGTCCAAAAGAATTTCTGCTTTAAAAATCCCCGAGATGATATGTTCCTTTTCAAATATCTCTTGCTTGAGTTCAAAATTTAATAAAACTTCTCGGGAACATTTGATAATTGATTTCCATATTAAATTCGTAGTTGCTATCTACTTGTTGCATTTCGTATCATTTTATACTTGCACTAGTAAAACAGTGGAGTTTTACTAACCCCCGAGTAATCGGGGGGTGGATGTATTTTCTGCGTCCAGGTACATGCAGGTTCAGAGGAGCAGTCACAGGATTGGCACAAGGGGATGACGAGCTGCGATACTAATCAAGAGTCGAGAGTTGGTAGAGTTTGGTTGTATTAATAGAGTTGATTCAGTCTTCCGCTATATTGTGTTTCGACCCCTGTGTGGGTAATGTTGTTAGTCAGTTCTGTTGATAGAGTTGTGTGACCTCATCGGTCTGTGTGTTTATGTGTAAGTGACCTTAACGGTCTGTATTATTATATTGCTTGGCCCTGGCCGGGCAAACATTTGGTTGTTTATGGATGTTTAGCCTGGTAGATTCTTGTGGAAAGGGTCTACGGCGTGTAATATTCCCATACGGTTTTGGGGGTGTTACACTACCTGGCCGAGCAGTCTAGTCCAGTAGGTCACTGGATTACGGCCTGGGCCGATAGCGCACGCTAGCTCGGCAGTATAAATGTGACAGAGCAGTCGTGTTTTCATTCATTTTTCACTTCCTTCCTTCTCCGTCCGCGGCTGGCGATTAATATGTGACGAAGCCATGTTGTTTAACAACAAATCCATGAAGTTCTTGAGTTCATAACATCAATCAATCATCCGTTATCATCCTTTGATCCAGCGAATCAAGGTAATCTTCCTTCGAACCCTAATTTCGTGAATTTGGGGGGTTTTTGCATTTTTGTCCGATTCGTTCCGTGTTGTTGATTAATTCATGATGGGTATGATTAATCTTGGTAGTATTCTTGTGTTCAACATCATTTAATCCATTGTTCTTCGTCGAATCGAAGTATATTTCTTGATTTCCTTCAAATCGACTTTTTGGGGGATTTGTCCTCGATCTCGTTTTTCATCCATTTTTGATGGATCGATTATGGTTAAATGATAATGTTAAACATATTCTATGGATTGTATATCCATATTTCAACTTGGAATTCCGTTTTCGTGTTTTGTCGGGACGAATTGTGTTCTTGGCTGTTTTAGGGAAAACACTTGAACATTCGTCGTTCGTTCTTTGAATTCATCGGATTTGTGTCATGCTATGGAATTCATTTTCATTGTTGTTATTGTCCTCCGTAGTTTATTATCGCGAGTTGGCGTTCGGTGGAGTCGGCGGGTTCATAGTCGGTTCGTGTCAAACTATTTCGGTCGATTCTCCGCGTTGTTCTTATTCGAGGCAAGTACCTTGTCCATACTATTCTTTTTTTGTGGATATGATCATTGGTGATCGTCTTTATATGTTTGTTTGATTGATTGAAATGAGTTTTCAAAAGATTTGGCTAGCCTTGTTAAAGGCTCACTTTCAAAACGTGTGTGTTTTGTAAATTGTGTGGGTTGTAAGTGACTATGTGAATCCTATGGATATGTTTGGTGTTGATGATGCACTTGGTATTTGCGTGTGGACGTATATTGTTTCATTTCGGTGCATTGTCGTTCGACATGGTGTTTTTCTAAGTGTTTGATGCTCTGGGTGAATTGTTTGGATATCCTTGGTGTGATATGTTATTTGTGCATGATTTCTTCGCTCACCGTGGGTTGGTTCGAC
Source organism: Orobanche coerulescens (assembly GCA_033398695.1). Classification (NCBI taxonomy): domain Eukaryota; kingdom Viridiplantae; phylum Streptophyta; class Magnoliopsida; order Lamiales; family Orobanchaceae; genus Orobanche; species Orobanche coerulescens. The sequence continues at coordinate 153,995,233 of CM065803.1, forward strand.
GGGGCCACGACGGGAATTCCAATGGGTTGCGCCCTGGGTTCACGAGTGGTGAATGTATTTTACTCACCGTGGGTTGGTTCGACGGGGCCACGACGGGAATTCCAATGGGTTGAGTCCGGGAATCACGAGTAAAAACTTCACAGGTTGGTGTATATTTAGTGAATGTATTTTACTCATCGTGGGTTGGTTCGATGGGGCCACGACGGGAATTCCAATGGGTTGAGTCCGGGAATCACGAGTAAAAACTTCACGAGTGGTGTGTATGTTTGGTGATTGTATTTTACTCACCGTGGGTTGGTTCGACGGGGCCACGATGGGAATTCCAATGGGTTGAGTCCGGGAATCACGAGTAAAAACTTCACGAGCTGGTATTGATTTTATGTCCGTCGAGGACACGTGACTTGGGTTTTGGCCCTGCAAATTGTTGTCGGTTTTTTATTTGCGAAAACAAACCTTTGGGCTGTGACCCTATTGATTTTTGGAAAGAGAAGGATTTGATAATCCGAAATTGTTTTCTATTAAAACTCTCGATGGCATTTTAAACCATTTTATAAATTGTTTTCCCTTGATTTGTGATCTTTCGGTTTAAAATGTTTTACCCAAACTCATGCCTCGGGAAGTACTTTTCGTTACGCTTGGATTTTTGAAGATTTCTGATTATTGTTATTCTTGGAACTTGAATTGTATGGCTCGTATTTTTGCACTTGTACTTGCACTAGCAAAACAGTGGAGTTTTGCTAACCCCCGAGTATTCGGGGGGTGGATGTCTATTTTTGCATTCAGGTTTTAGAGCATAGCACAGGGTCCGCACGAAGGATGATGAAAGATGAACGATACTAATCACACGAGGATCCGTTGATATCGTATTGGTCTAGTTGTATTTTCTTTTCCACTGCAGTATCTTTTCCCCGTTGTACGAGAGTTTATTGTATTTTGACCCCTGCGTGGGTATGTGTTTGGAATTGAGTTGTATGTTATTATTGAAAGACCAAATCGGTCTACTGAGTCATTTTAGCCTTAAAGGCGATGTTTAGATGTTTGATTTTAGTTATCAGCCTGGTAGATCCTCGAGGAGAGGGTCTACGGCGTGTAATATCCCTGAGTGGATTGGGGTTGTTACATAAATGGTATCGGAGATTAGGTTGTGGAAACCTGGTGTAATACCCGGTTGTAATTCAGTAATTATCAATCAGTATTTATCATTCAGTAATTGATACTCAGTAATTTCACTCATTAATGATCAATTGTCACTCATATTCAATCATGGTATTCATCATTCAGAGTAATTGTATCGTGTATCAATCGTCATTCGTCACTAATCTAATTGGAGTTTCGTACCGTGTTTATCATCGTTGTCATTTTCGTTGTGGGTTGTGCGTGAGGAGTAGCGCACGCTACGTACTCTTTTTAGCGTACGCTAATTGAGTACAGGTAGCGCACACTACCACTCAGCATTAGCGCACGCTAATGTTACTGCTGCGATCCCGTAAGGTACTGATCGCAGGTGAGTTATTTGTAGCGCACGCTACGAGTGGTAAGTAGCGCGCGCTAGCGGGTTGTAGTAGCGCACGCTAAATATGTGGAGTAGCGCGCGCTAGGGATGGATCAGGTTGAGTCCAGTGGCTACTGGACTGCACTGGATTAATTCATAGCGCACGCTATGAGTGATATTTAGCGTACGCAATCGATATTATAGCGCACGCTAATCGTTGGTTGTAGCGCACGCTATCGACATCAGATCAGAGGACAGAAGGTTTCTGGATTCCAGTACTGGGCATCACATAATTCGTTAGCGCACGCTAACAATGGGTATTAACGCATGCTAATGGCATGACCGTAGCGCACGCTACAAAAGGGTACGTAGCGCTCGCTACCGTGTTCGACAAAGGGGTACTGGACTACCCAAATTACCCGTTAGCGCACGCAACGCACAAGGGATAGCGACGCTAACACGGAATGGCTATATATTGACAGCTAGCCTGAGTTCGTCATTTTATCATCCTTTCTCATTCCCTCATCGGTTTCGGGCGATTTTGGGCATTTTGGAGAGTTCTCTTCGAGCTTCTATCATCCATCATCATCTTCAAGTCTTTGAGTTGGATTATCATCACTTCATCATCTCCTTAACATCGAATCAAAGGTATTAATCTCTTGGATCTAGAATTTCGGATTTTTGAGTTTTTCCTTCCGATTTCTTCGTGTAAGCTTGGATTATAATTGGAATATGTTAGATATGGATTATCTACCTTGGATAAGTATATTCTTATGGATTTAATGGTTATTTTCGGAATTATTTCAAGAACCCTTGGGGTTGACTTCGGTTATTTGGGGATTTTCCGATTAATGTAGTTGTAATCTCGAATTGTGGAATCCTAATGGGTTATTGATATCATTGAAGTGTTTTGTTAGTTCGATATACTCATTTTGGTGTTGGTTTCGATATATTCGGGATTGGATATTTTGGAAGTCGTGTGGTTGGTTACGTATTCGTTGGAATGCCCCTAAGAGTTTGATTATCGTTGTTTTCGACCTTTGGGTTAGTCGTGTTTAGTTGCTTGATACGTGTATTGAACGGTTGTTGGTAATTATTGTTATTCAAGGTTGTTCGAGCGACCGGCATTTCATTTAGGACGTTGTTCGTGGACGGACATTCTTCATCGGTATTGTGTAAGTTAATTCTTACTCGGTTAAAAGGATATTCATTCCTTTTGAGGTTGTTCATTCATAATCGTAACTCATTCATCATTGTATTAACCGTATCAAAACTTGTCATTGTCAATTAATCACCTCAGTCATAAGGAACGACGGTTCCAATCATTTCATTAAGCTGTCATTCTTTTCACCATCATTTAATCTTGGTGAGTCATGATTCATTTTCGTTGTCACTTTTGTCATATTGTGGCATTCCAGGTCATACTGGCGTGCCGGTTGGTATGTGTAGGATTTTCATGTCGGGCACATTATAGTCGTGTGTTGGTTGGTGGCCTCACATTGGACTGTGCACACGAGTTGATGGCTTCGTGAGACTGATTAGGTACAAAACCACACGTGTATTCGATCGATACTCGTTGGTGGCTTGTGCACGGACACATTTCCATTACGGACGTAGTGTGGCGACATTCCTTTGAGCTGTATCATTTGTTGATTCATATAGCATGTTTGATTGCGTATGTTTTCGACAGGATATTGTATAATTGTGGATAACTCATGATTGTGTATTTTCAACTCTTGAGGATTGTTGTTCTGTGTAACTGACCCCGTTGGGGGATACTGTTTTTCAGGTCATGGCAAGGCTAAAACACGGGGAGAGCACGGTGACGGCGAGGAGTCCCAGTGATACTAGTAGGGGGCCTACTTTTGATCATTTATGTTTCCTTCATTTATTCCGCTGCAGACATTCCGTTTGAATATTCATTTCACTCAGTGTTGTATATTTTATCTCCATATAAAATATACTTGTATTCAGTATCATCCTGGGTGTGTTGTATGAAACTCCTTATCGGAGTAATTAATTGTGTAATGTGGTTCGGTACTACATTTACCCTGCGTAATTTACTCATTTTCATTAGCCTGGTGGGTCCCAGTCGGGGGTCCACGGCACTGTAATATCCGCCTAGTTTGGGGTGTTACAGAGTTGGTATCGGAGCGTGGTTTTGAATACTACCTTCCGAGTCATGTCTCATTTGAAATCATCGTCATCGGACTAGTATCATTGGACTTTCGCGGCACGTGTGACTGTGCAAATGCCGAGCCAATCGGATCAAGAACCGTAAGATTTCGATGCCATGGTATAATTTCGCAATAATCATTCATTCATAATTCATCGCTTAACAATCCTCATTCATCATCTTCAATTGTGATCAAGTCGATAATGTTAACTCATTAATCACTCAATTCATTTCATTACTCGGTTGTTGATCTTGAAGATCATATCATCAATCTTGTTAAATTGTTCAAGATAATAATTTGATAATTTCATCGATAATCATGTCACGTCAATTAATCATTCATGTAATCGCTGTATTTGAGCGCGTATGCTCATTTTCATCATTTCATAATATAATCATAATGTGATACTCATGCGAGATATATAATCATCATATGACTTTCCACTTCAGTATGGAAAGGGCTGGCAGAGGACGTGGAGGACGAGGCCGTGGAGCGGGCCGAATCCCGAGAACTCGTGTGAATACACGTGCGAATGCCAGGAATAATGCTAACTCATCGAGCAGTGACGCTGCCACTCATTCACCTGGACGTGATCATTCGCTATCAGGTAGTCGAACCAGGGACACAGCTCAGTCAGAGGGTGTTCGAGTCGACCCACTCGCCTTTATGCAGGGTATGATGGCCCAAATGACTCAGATGGCACAACTAATGGAGGCGATGCATAACTCCACTACTCAAAATCAACAGGCTCCTCCGCCGCCACCTCAGAGGCAAGAGAGGGGTGTAAGCAATATCATTAGCGATATCTCTCGCCAGCGACCACCTACCTTTGAGGGCTCATCTGAGCCGGCGGATATTGTCCATTGGCTTGAGCATTTCGAGAAGTTATTTGCTATGGTGGATTGCCCTGAAGGGCATAAAGTTTCAGTTGCGGCTTACTATCTTGGTAAGAGCGCTCATTCATGGTGGTTATCGTTGAAGCCCACAGACGGATCATGTACTTGGGATCAGTTCAAGACCCTCATGATGGAGAGGTACTATCCGGCCCCACTCAGGGAGGCCAAGTTGTCGGAACTACTCACTCCCGACCTTTCGACGGATGATGATGTTCTCGCCATCGCCGAAAAATTTCAGGAACTTCTTCCGTTCGCCTCATCTATCATTCACTCTGAGGCGGACAAGATCAAGTATTTCAGCAAGAGGCTGAAACCTCGTATGCGGCTACAGTTGCTTAATCATAATTGTGCCACTCTGGCCGAGTTCATTGAGAAAGCTCTCACTTACGAGCTTACTGCTAAGGAAATTTCTAAGCAACAACCCTCATCAGCTGGCAAGAAGTCTAAGAACCGTAATCAGTCTGACGGGAGTCAGGCCACTTTCAAGAAACCACGTGCGGGCTCTACCTTTTCGAAGGCCCTCCGATGACGCCTAAACTGCGAATCTCGATCCGCGAGCGGCCGCCTGCCATCACTGTTTCAACCGTGAAGAACAGGTGGTCATTTCAGCACCAAATGTCCAAGCGATCACACGTGCCACAACCGTGGGGTTGCCGGGCATAGGGCCCGTTTTTGCCGTAGGACTCTAAACCCACTCCGGCCATCTCAAGCCCTGTGTCATTCGGTGCGTAATCAAGCCACTCGGTCGGCTGCTCAAGACGACAAGAGCTAAAGGCGGATCCAAGAGCTATCAGACGGGAGCGTCCGGTTCGGGGGCCGGCAAACCCCGAATTTATGAGATGAAGAAGACCGACGATCTGGAGGCCCGGATGATCTCAGGTACACTCGATATTCTATCTCAACCTGTGTGTACCCTTTTTGATACTGGTGCATCGCATTCATTCATTTCCGAGTCATGTTTGAGTAGACTACGTCTGGGTAGTGCTACTAGTTGTGAGCCTTATGTCATTGGTCTACCTGATGGTAGACGAATTGTCGGAAATCATGAGATTCAGAATTGTCCGATTCAACTTCATGGTCGTGTATGGCCAGCGGACCTAATCGTAGTAGATTTGCCGAGGGACGACGTCATCTTGGGTATTGATTGGATGGATCGTCATGATGTCATCATTAGTATCCGTAAGCGTATGATCACTATCATTTCAGACGATGGGGTCGAATGCGCGTTTCAGGGAGGTAATCCCGGCTGTTCTGGTAAGGTCATTAATTTGATGAAAGCAGTAAGATTACTCAATCAGGGATGTGTCGGTTATTGGTGCTATATGACCAAAACCGAGAAATCATCAGTAATGTTGACGGACATTCCGCTAGTGAAGGAATATGCCGATGTTTTTCCAGACGAGTTACCTGGTTTGCCTCCACAGAGCGATGTGGAATTCACAATTGAGTTGGAGCCTGGTACGTCCCCGATATCGAAGGCACCGTACTGGATGGCCCCGACCGAAATGCAGGAATTAAAGAACCAACTTGAGGAATTGTTCGAGAAGGGTTATATTCGACCGAGTGCGTCCCCGTGGGGAGCACCAGTGTAATTTGTCAAGAAGAAGGATGGTTCGTTCCGCTTGTGTATTGATTACCGGGAATTGAATCGGGTGACGATCAAGAATAAGTATCCTTTACCCCGTATTGATGACCTCTTAGATCAACTTCGGGGAGCTTCAGTATTTTCCAAGATCGACTTAAGATCTGGATATCATCAGTTGCGGATTCGAGAGTCGGATATCGCAAGGACGGCGTTTCGAACACGCTATGGTCATTATGAGTTTGTGGTTATGCCGTTTGGGTTGACTAATGCACCTGCGGTATTCATGGAATTAATGAATCGGGTTTTCATAGACTATCTGGATCAGTTCGTGGTTGTCTTCATTGATGACATTTTGATTTATTCTCGTGACCGGGAGGAACACGAGTCTCACCTTCATCAAGTTCTCGACGTGTTGAGGCGAGAACAACTTTATGGGAAGTTTTCCAAATGTGAGTTTTGGATGTCCGAAGTGACGTTTCTCGGACACGTAATTTCATCAGACGGAGTTCGTGTCGATCCTCAGAAGACGGAGGCTATTCGAGATTGGCTACCTCCGAAGAATGTTAAGGAAATCCGAAGTTTCCTCGGATTAGCGGGTTATTATCGGCGATTTGTGGAGGGATTTTCTAAAATCGCTCAACCCATGACGAACCTTTTACGGAAGGATAAGAAATACACGTGGTCCGACGCGTGTCAACAGAGTTTTGAGGAACTCAAGAGCCGGTTAACTTCAGCACCTGTCCTTTCTTTACCGCAAGGGACGGAGGGATTTGTGGTCTATAGTGATGCGTCCGGACAGGGTCTCGGATGTGTACTCATGCGTAACGGGAAAGTTATCGCTTATGCTTCACGGCAATTGAGACCTTACGAGGTTAATTATCCGACCCACGACTGGAGCTAGCGGTGTGGTGTTCGCATTGAAGATTTGGCGTCATTATCTTTATGGCGTTACTGCCGATATTCACCGATCATAAGAGTTTAAAGTATATATTTACTCGAAGGAGTTAAATATGCGGCAGAGACGGTGGTTGGAACTAATCAAAGATTATGATATCGAGATCCTTTACCACCGGCAAGGCGAACGTTGTCGCCGACGCCTTGAGTCGTAAGTCCGTTCAGAGCAGATGCTTGCTCGACACGCCTTCGAAGGGACTTAAGCAGAATTTCGAGACCCGAGCTCGAGGTGCAGTTACAGCAAGTACAAGGGCAACTTTGTACGTTGGAGATTTCATCGTCACTTGAGGAGGCGATCAGGGAGAATCAGGGTGTGGACCCATTTTTGTTACGCATTCGAGAGGATGTGACTCAGGGGAAAGCCCCCGGATTTGTGGTTCACGAGGATGGACTTCTGCGTTTTAAGAATCGGTTATGCGTACCGGCGAATGACGAGTTGAAAAACTCAATTTTGAAAGAAGCTCATGCTACCCCTTATTCTGTTCATCCGGGGTCTAGTAAGATGTATAAGGACTTGAAACAAAATTACTGGTGGAGTAATATGAAGCGAGAAGTCACAGAATTTGTTTCGAGATGCTCAACCTGTCAACAAGTTAAGATTGAACACCAGCGACCGGCGGGCATGCTTAAACCTCTCCCTATTCCAGAATGGAAGTGGGAAGACATTTCTATAGATTTCATCACGAGTTTGCCGACGAGTCGTCGTGGCATGAATACGATCTGGGTGATCGTGGACCGCTTAACCAAATCGGCTCATTTACTTGAAATCAAGGATACGTGGGGTCCCGAGAGACTGGCCCAGTTGTTCATCAAGGAGATAGTGAGATTGCACGGTACTCCTAAAAGTATCGTTTCCGATCGTGACGGACGATTTGTGTCTCATTTTTGGAAATCAGTTCATCGTGCTATGGGAACTCAGCTTAATCTCAGTACCGCTTTTCATCCTCAGTCCGACGGACAATCAGAGAGGACTATTCAGACCTTAGAGGACATGTTGAGGGCATGCGTCCTCGATTGGAAAGACGATTGGGAAGCCCAACTACCATTGATCGAGTTCACGTATAATAATAGTTGGCATACTTCGATTAAGATGGCACCTTACGAGGCCTTGTACGGTCGTCGTTGTCGATCTCCTTTGTGTTGGGATGACCTATCAGAATCAATCGGCACCGAGCCCGATATGCTTATAGCCGCCCGTGAGAAGGTAGCTTTGATCAGAAGTCGTTTGTTGACCGCTCAGAGTCGACAGAAATCATATGCAGATAATCGTCGTCGACCGTTAGAGTTCGAGGCGGGTGACCATGTTTTGGTCAAGGTCTCCCCGAGTCGTGGTATCTTCCGTTTTGGGAAGAGGGGTAAGTTGAGTCCGAGATTCATTGGACCGTTTGAGATTCTGGATCGAGTAGGCGAGTTAGCTTACCGATTGGCTTTACCTCCGGCGTTGAGCCGAATTCATAATGTGTTTCACGTATCTCAGTTGCAGAAGTATGTTGCCGACCCGAGTCACATACTTCAGTTCGATGAAATCGAGATTGCCGATGATCATTCATAGGAGGAACATCCTATACGAGTTTTAGAGCGGCGAATCAAGCAGTTGAGGAATAAGACGATTCCTTTGGTTAAAATTCAGTGGTCTAGACACGGAGTCGAAGAGGCTACGTGGGAAACCGAGGATAGTATGCGGGAGAGTTATCCCGAGTTGGTTGACCCTTAGTTTCGGGGACGAAACTCTTTTAAGGGGGGGTGTATGTAATACCCGGTTGTAATTCAGTAATTATCATTCAGTATTTATCATTCAGTAATTGATACTCAGTAATTTCACTCATTAATGATCAATTGTCACTCATATTCAATCATGGTATTCATCATTCAGAGTAATTGTATCGTGTATCAATCGTCATTCGTCACTAATCTAATTGGAGTTTCGTGCCGTGTTTATCATCGTTGTCATTTTCGTTGTGGGCTGTGCGTGAGGAGTAGCGCACGCTACGTACTCTTTTTAGCGTACGCTAATTGAGTACAGGTAGCGCACGCTACCACTCAGCATTAGCGCACGCTAATGTTACCCTGGTTGCAGTCCAGAAGGTACTGGACTGCAGGTGAGTTATTTGTAGCGCACGCTACGAGTGGTAAGTAGCGCGCGCTAGCGGGTTGTAGTAGCGCACGCTAAATATGTGGAGTAGCGCGCGCTAGGGACGGATCAGGTTGAGTCCAGTGGCTACTGGACTGCACTGGATTAATTCATAGCGCACGCTATGAGTGATATTTAGCGTACGCAATCGATATTATAGCGCACGCTAATCGTTGGTTGTAGCGCACGCTATCGAGATCAGATCAGAGGACAGAAGGTTTCTGGATTCCAGTACTGGGCATCACATAATTCGTTAGCGCACGCTAACAATGGGTATTAACGCACGCTAATGGCATAACCGTAGCGCACGCTACAAAAGGGTACGTAGCGCGCGCTACCGTGTTCGGACAGTGGGTACTGGACTACCCAAATTACCCGTTAGCGCACGCTACGCACAATGGATAGCGCACGCTAACCTGGAATGGCTATATATTGGACAGTTAGCCTGAGTTCGTCATTTTATCATCCTTTCTCATTCCCTCATCGGTTTCGGGCGATTTTGGGCATTTTGGAGAGTTCTCTTCGAGCTTCTATCATCCATCATCATCTTCAAGTCTTTGAGTTGGATTATCATCACTTCATCATCTCCTTAACATCGAATCAAAGGTATTAATCTCTTGAATCTAGAATTTCGGATTTTTGGGTTTTTCCTTCCGATTTCTTCGTGTAAGCTTGGATTATCATTGGAATATGTTAGATATGGATTATCTACCTTGGATAAGTATATTCTTATGGATTTAATGGTTATTTTCGGAATTATTTCAAGAACCCTTGGGGTTGACTTCGGTTATTTGGGGATTTTCCGATTAATGTAGTTGTAATCTCGAATTTTGGATTCCTAATGGGTTATTGATATCATTGAAGTGTTTTGTTAGTTCGATATACTCATTTTGGTGTTGGTTTCGATATATTCAGGATTGGATATTTTCGAAGTCGTGTGGTTGGTTACGTATTCGTTGGAATGCCCCTAAGAGTTTGATTATCGTTGTTTTCGACCTTTGGGTTAGTCGTGTTTAGTTGCTTGATACGTGTATTGAACGGTTGTTGGTAATTATTGTTATTCAAGGTTGTTCGAGCGACCGGCATTTCATTTAGGACGTTGTTCGTGGACGGACATTCTTCATCGGTATTGTGTAAGTTAATTCTTACTCGGTTACAAGGATATTCATTCCTTTTGAGGTTGTTCATTCATAATCGTAACTCATTCATCATTGTATTAACCGTATCAAAACTTGTCATTGTCAATTAATCACCTCAGTCATAAGGAACGCAGCGGTTCCAATCATTTCATTAAGTCGTCATTCATTTCACCATCATTTAATCTTGGTGAGTCATGATTCATTTTCGTTGTCACTTTTGTCATATTGTGGCATTCCGGTCATATCGGCGTGCTGTTGGTATGTGTAGGATTTTCATGTCGGGCACATTATAGTCGTGTGTTGGTTGGTGGCCTCACATTGGACTGTGCACACGAGTTGATGGCTTCGTGAGACTGATTAGGTACAAAACCACACGTGTATTCGATCGATACTCGTTGGTGGCTTGTGCATGGACACATTTCCATCCCGGACGTAGTGTGGCGCCATTCCTTTGAGCCGTATCATTTGTTGATTCATATAGCATGTTTGATTTCGTATGTTTTCGACAGGATATTGTATAACTGTGGATAACTCATGATTGTGTATTTTCAACTCTTGAGGATTGTTGTTCTGTAATCAACCCCATTGGGGATACTGCTGTGTCATGGCAAGGCTAAAGCACGGGTAGAGCACGGTGACGGCGAGGAGTCCCAGTGATACTAGTAGGGGGCCCCAGTATTTTCAGTCATTTATGTTTCCTTCATTTATTCCGCTGCAGACATTCCGTTTGAATATTCATTTCACTCAATGTTGTATATTTTATCTCCATATAAAATATACTTGTATTCAGTATCATCCTGGGTGTGTTGTATGACACTCCTTATCGGAGTAATTAATTGTGTAATGTGGTTCGGTACTACATTTACCCTGCGTAATTTACTCATTTTCATTAGCCTGGTGGGTCCCAGTCGGGGGTCCACGGCACTGTAATATCCGCTTAGTTTGGGGTGTTACACCTGGGCTGTCGGGTCAGTGGTGTCTATTGAGTTTTATCTCGTCGGATTTGGTCTGACTGAGTCGTGTCGCAACGCGTCGTCTGAGTTTGTTGGTCGTGATTAGTATCGTGGGGCGATCATCATCTTCGTGCCACCTGTGGATGTAAGTCTCCCTTCTTTGTGTTGTGCCTCGTGTGACACGAGCTATTTTTATGATTTATTTATTAAACGACGGAATCCTCTTATGGATTTTGATTTCTTGATATGTGGTTATTTGACCCTCATATTTCGTTCATATGAGGAGTAGTGTTGCTGGATTGTGCACGTTTGACTTTATTTCTTTTATCCGCTGCGTGAGTTCTTTTGTAATGTCTTTTGGTATTTTACCGACTGAGTTCTATTTCAAAAACCGATTCCTTTAACCGAGTTTTGGCATTATGGCCTTGATCGCTTTGGCGAAATTCTTATGACGGTATTTAGTATTTTGTAAATGGATTTTGTGAGTTTTTGAAATATTACCGTCATCGGCCTTTTTGACTTTGTAAATGGTTTTTAGCCTGGTGAGTTCCGGCGCGGGACCCACGGTGCTATAATGTTTTGTGTAATTACCTGAAATTTTTGGGCATTCTAGCCCATTGAATTATCTTTGAAAACCTTGAGTATCATAGAAAATAAATTTCGAGACGTAATTTTAAAATGAATTATTTTCTCGTGGTACATCCAAGGTGCCACAATATGTTTCCAAATTCTTCTACCTCGAGGACCAAAATGTTTTGAGATATTTTCAATGTTTTAGAAACACTTTTATTTAGACCCGAGGGTCAAATATTCTGAAAGTTTTCACTAAGAGAAAATGTCCTCATTTTTACCAAACGCATGATGGTTTTTAAAATCTCGATAATGATGTTTCACGTTTGTACTTTTTTTTTTTGAAAGGTGATACTCAAGATCAACCGGTGTTCTTCTAAATTATTTTCAAAATGAGGTTTTCATTTTTCTAAAACCTATCCATTCCCGTTTGAGGGCTGGGTATGTATGTATGATGTTCGCGTTGTCATTTTGATGTTTGCTCCCAAGTATGATCGAATTGGCGGTGTGAGCGTTGAGTCGTTTTCCACACATTTGTTGTGTTAGCCCTTTGTGGGAGGTGTGATGACGGTCTTTAATGTTGTCATTTCGTGGTGACTTGCATGTTATCGCACCTGTGTGAGCTGTTAAAGCTTGGGTTTGTACGTTTGTGTACATGTGTGATTGTTCCATGATGTTTGTAATTATGTGCTGGTTATTGTTCGGGCCGTTAAGGTCGCCGAACGATACCGTCGTTGCTGTATTGTTTGTGCGTGTATTACTTTACGATGGTAATCGTTGTATATGATATGTGTTATGATTCTTTGTTGTGCTGAGTTGGCATCTCCGCTATGTTGTTTTGCGACGTTATGCCCCATTGTATCTAGCATTTGTATTTTCGGTATGCCGGGCCGAGACGTTTCAACCGTGATGTGCCGGGGCATGCACGTGTAAATTGTCCTTCTCGTCGGTAACACATTTCAAGTGTGGACTCGAGGGACACCGAATTCAGTTTTGCAAATTGGCTACCAAGACTTTCGGAGTTCGCGTTTCAGCACAGTTATCAGAATCGGCTTTGAGAGGCCTTCGAAGGATGTTTCTGTCGGTTGCTTGTTGTGTCGTATCCTTGATTTCGTTGTTGTGAGTTTCGGGGACGACACTTCTTTTAGAAGAGGTCGAATATAATACCCGTATTATTTTTGGCTTCTGCATTTTATCTTTCTCAATTCTATCGACTCGCTCGTGTTCGTTGATACTTTCTGGACTTGTAACGTATTTCGGTTTCATCGTCTGAACGAGCTGTGATCTTGTTGTGGGTCGATCTAGTTATCGCTGTGACTTTTTCGAGTTCGGTTCGATTCTTGTGAACCTTGTTCGGAAGTGAAATCATTTGGTTCTATTAACTCTTCTATTCGACGTGGATCGGATTTTGAATTTCTGTATTTTCGACTCTGTCGACTCGTTTATGTTCGTTGATATTTTCTGAACTTTCCCTATCCCTTGCTTTTATGGATCGAACGAGGGTGGTATTGTTTCGGAATAACTCGTTTGTCGTTGTGACTTTTCAATTGCTATTCCCTTTCATGTGTATCTTATGGGAATGCATGTCTTGTTGTTCTCACCAGATCATCCTGAGAGTTGTTGTTTGAATTTTATTATCCTTCGTGTTTCGGACATGATTGTTCGATTTTTGTTGTCTCGATCGTTTGTTTGTTTGGTTTTTGTTCTCGTTTCGTGATTGTTGAGCGTTCAGGCTCCTTCATAATTCCCTTAAGTTCGGGAAATTAGTCTTGTTTTCGATCTTCCAACCCTTAGGCGGTGGAATTCCGTATTTGTTCACCGTTTGGCTCGCGTTTTGATTGATGAACCTTTGGGTTGGTCAATCGTATTGATTTTCGTTCGTTGTGTTTTGTGATTGTTCGGGTAATTGACTTGACTATATTATCCATTTTATGACGCTTGTCGTTTGCTGGTTTTATTATATCCCTAACGGCGACGTTGTGTTGGTCGCCGTGGAGCGTGTTTTCACGCCGTATGTCTCTTTGCGTTTCTTGCAGCATTTCGCCGTCGGGCACGAGTTTTCGGTTTTTGTATATCTCGTCAAGTTTTCCTGGCAGGGGATATTGCTTCTCCCTACTTATTTTAAGTTTCAGGACGAAACTTCTTTTAAGGAGGGTAGAATGTAAAACCCGTAATTTCGATTTCCGGTAATTTTGCTTTTTGGCGGAAGTCCGTTTTGATGACTTGCTCATGACCGTTTCATCATTCTGGGAATGATTAATTCTACACTTTTTGTCATCCGAGTTCGTTTCGGTATTGTTTTGTTGAGTTCCGTGCTTTTTAGCGACTTTTCCATACTTGAGTTCGATTCTTGCGAATTTCGTTCGAAATTGTTGTTTCGAGTTTCCCGTAAGTCCGTTTAACTTTGATAGATGTATTGTGAACTTTGGTTTGGTTATTCGATCACGTATCATAATTTTTGGGCCATTTTGTAATTTACCCAAAGTTATGGGTATCTGTATCTGTAATTGTTGTCTCGACCCGTTTCTTGGTCCCGTATGATTAATTATTGCATTATGTTTTCATTTCGGGTCGTTTATGTTGTCCGCGAACTTTTCGTCGTGTTCGTTCCGTACGTTTTCGGAAATCGAGTCGTCGAGCCACGTGTTCGCACCGCCGGACGGCTGCGGATCGCCGACGATTATGGGCGGCACCACGGACCAGTGCGGTAGAATCGCATAGCGCACGCTACGGGAAGGCTACGCGCTTAATCGGCGTGTGTAGCGCACGCTATCGGCCGCCTAACGACGCTATCGGTCCGGACGGTGGAGTCTCGGGGTTACGAATCGGTTAGGCTCGGCAGTAGCGCACGCCATCGTGGGCCGCAGACGCTACGGCCGGCAGTAGCGCACGCCACGGCCGGAAGGCTGCGACGCTACTGCCGAGCGCCTAGTCCAAAGAGGTCATCGATTGCGGCTCGGCCGATAGCGCACGCTAGCTCGGCGACTAGCGCGCGCTAGTCCGGCCCAGTATAAATGTGACAGAGCAGTCGCGTTTTCATTCATTTTTCACTTCCTTCCTTCTCCGTCCGCGGCTGGCGATTCATAGGTGACGAAGCCATGTTGTTTAACAACAAATCCATGAAGTTCTTGAGTTCATAACATCAATCAATCATCCGTTATCGTCCTTTGATCCAGCGAATCAAGGTAATCTTCCTTAGAACCCTAATTTCGTGAATTTGGGGGTTTTTGCATTTTTTTCCGATTCGTTCCGTGTTGTTGATTAATTCATGATGGGTATGATTAATCTTGGTAGTATTCTTGTGTTCAACATCATTTAATCCATTGTTCTTCGTCGAATCGAAGTATATTTCTTGATTTCCTTCAAATCGACTTTTTGGGGGATTTGTCCTCGATCTCGTTTTTCATCCGTTTTTGATGGATCTATTATGGTTAAATGATGTTGTTAAACATATTCTATGGATTGTATATCCATATTTCAACTTGGAATTCCGTTTTCGTGTTTTGTCGGGACGAATTGTGTTCTTGGCCGTTTTGGGCAAAACACTTGAACATTCGTCGTTCGTTCTTTGAATTAAACGGCTTTGTGTCATGCTATGGAATTCATTTTCATTGTTGTTATTGTCCTCCGTAGTTTATTATCGCGAGTTGGCATTCGGTGGAGTCGGCGGGTTCATAGTCGGTTCGTGTCAACCTATTTCGGTCGATTCTCCGCGTTGTTCTTATTCGAGGCAAGTACCTTGTCCATACTATTCTTGTTTTGTGGATATGATAATTGGTGATCGTCTTTATATGTTTGTTTGATTGTTTGAAACGAGTTTTCAAAAGATTTGGCTAGCCTTGTTGAAGGCTCACTTTCAAAACGCGTGTGTTTTGTAAATTGTGTGGGTTGTAAATGACTATGTGAATCCTATGGATATGTTTGGTGTTGATGATGCACTTGGTATTTGCGTGTGGACATATATTGTTTCATTTCGGTGCATTGTGGTTTGACGTGGTGTTTTGCTAAGTGTTTGATGCTCTGGGTGAATTGTTTGGATATCCTTGGTGTGATATGTTATTTGTGCATGATTTCTTCGCTCACCGTGGGTTGGTTCGACGGGGCCACGGCGGGAATTCCAATGGGTTGTGCCCTGGGTTCACGAGTGGTGAATGTATTTTACTCACCGTGGGTTGGTTCGACGGGGCCACGACGGGAATTCCAATGGGTTGAGTCCGGGAATCACGAGTAAAAACTTCACAGGTTGGTGTATATTTAGTGAATGTATTTTACTCACCGTGGGTTGGTTCGACGGGGCCACGACGGGAATTCCAATGGGTTGAGTTCGGGAATCACGAGTAAAAACTTCACGAGTGGTTGGTGATTGTATTTTACTCACCGTGGGTTGGTTCGACGGGGCCACGATGGGAATTCCAATGGGTTGAGTCCGGGAATCACGAGTAAAAACTTCACGAGTTGGTATTGATTTTATGTCCGTCTAGGACACGTGACTTGGGTTTTGGCCCTGCGAATTGTTGTCGGTTTTCTATTTGCGAAAAAAAACCTTTGGGCTGTGACCCTATTGATTTTTGGAAAGAGAAGGATTTGATAATCCTAAATTGTTTTCTATTAAAACTCTCGATGGCATTTTAAACCGTTTTATAAATTTTTTTCCCTTGATTTGTGATCTTTCGGTTTAAAATGTTTTACCCAAACTCATGCCTCAGGAAGTACTTTTCTTTACGTTTGGATCTTTGAGGATTCCTGGTTATTGTTATTCGTGGAATGTGAATTGTATGGCTCGTATTTTTGCACTTGTACTAGCAAAACAGTGGAGTTTTGCTAACCCCCGTGTATTCGGGGGGTGGATGTCTATTTTTGCATTCAGGTTTTGGAGCATAGCACAGGGTCGGCACGAAGGATGATGGAAGATGAACGATACTAATCACACGAGGATCCGTTGATGTCGTATTGGTCTAGTTGTATTTTCTTTTCCGCTACAGTATCTTTTCCCCATTGTACGGGAGTTTATTGTATTTTGACCCCTGCGTGGGTATGTGTTTGGAATTGAGTTGTATGTTATTATTGAAAGACCAAATCGGTCTACTGAGTCATTTTAGCCTTAAAGGCGATGTTTAGATGTTTGATTTTAGTTATCAGCCTGGTAGATCGTCGAGGAGAGGGTCTACGGCGTGTAATATCCCTGAGTGGATTGGGGGTGTTACACCTTGGCTTGGGCGACAGCTCCATCATTATCATAGAATAGTGATATAGACAGCTCCGCATTAGGCACCACTTGAAGTTCTTGCATAAACTTCTACATCCAAAATGCTTCTTTGCTAGCCTCTGAGGCAGCTTGATACTCTGCTTGGCAGGTGGAATCTGCAGTAGCGGTTTGCTTGGAGCTTTTCCAAGATACTGCTCCTCCATTGAGAGTAAACAAATACCCAGATGTCGACTTAGAGTCGTCACTGTCTCCTTGAAAATCAGAATTGGTGAATCCAATCACTCTCAGTTCTCCACCACCGTAAGTAAGAACCAAATCTCTAGTTCTTCTTAAGTACTTAAGAATGTTCTTTACGGCAGTCCAGTGTTCCCTACTCGGGTTTGCTTGAAATCGGCTTACCATACTCACAGCGTAGGCTAAGTCCGGTCTCGTTCACAACATAGCGTACATGAGGCTACCCACTGTTGAGGCATAGTGTACCTTACTCATCTCTCTTGTCTTCCTAACTTTGAGGACACATTTTCGTGGTGAAATGAATTCCATGTCGCATGGGAAGGAACCCTCTTTTAGATTCATCCATCTTGAATCTTCTCAGGATTTTATCTATATAGAGGGCTTGGGAATGTCCTATCATTTTTCGCGGTCTATCTCTGGAAAGACGGATCCCTAGAATATAGGAAGCTTCTCCCAAGTCTTTCATGGAGAACGTTTTAGAAAGCCAAGCTTTCACAGTGCTGAGCATTGCTATGTTATTTCCTATAAGTAGAATATCATCTACATATAGTACTAAGAATGCAATGTTGCTCCCACTGACCTTTTTGTAAACACACGGTTCCTCGTCATTTCATACGAAGTCAAAGTCCTTGACTGATTCGTCAAATCGAAGGTTCCAACTCCGAGAAGCTTGCTTCAGCCCATAAATGGATCGTTGCAGCTTACACACCTTATCAGACCTTCGAAGTGGAGGTTGTGTTACAATAGGTTCGGTTCCTTATCCCTGATCAGATGTCTCCTTAGGACCTTCATTATGCTCTTCCAAAGAGATATTTCTACCCGAGCCACCTTGAATTCATCCTCAAGGAAGTGCGCTTGTAATGCCACAACGACCCAATGGTCTTCTGGCATGTAGAATAGATAACCCATCGAGTCCTCTGGGTATCCAATAAAACGTCCTTTGATGGACCTCGCTTCCAGTTTGTCCACCTTAGACTTCTTGACATAGGCTGGATATCCCCAAATCCTTATGTGATTAAGGCTTGGTTTCTTACCATTCCACATCTCATGCGGAGTGATAGGAACGGATTTGAAAGGACATCTATTAAGGATATAGGCAGCGGTTAGTAAGTCATACCCCCACAGGTAAATAGGTAAATCAGTGTAATTTAACATAGAGCGAACCATGTCCAACAAAGTTCGATTTCTCCTTTCTGAAAGACCATTTAACTGTGGGGTTCCTGGCGGCGTCAATTGTGAAACTATTCCATGTTCCTTAATGAACTCATCAAACTCTGTGCTCATATATTCGCCACCTTGGTCCGACCGAAGTGCTTTGATATGACATCCAGTCTGTTTTTCAACTAGAGCCTTAAATTCTTTGAATTTAGTAAAGGCTTCGGATTTATGTTTCATTAAGTACACAATCCCATACCTAGTATTATCATCCGTGAACATTATGAAATATTGATATCCGTCTCGGGCCACTTCTAGAGCACCACAAACGTCGGTATGTACCAATCCAAGTTTATCGGCAGCCCTTTCAAAAGTCCCTGTGAAGGGGGACTTAGTCATTTTGCCTCTAAGGCAAGAATCACAAGTTGGATAGGGTTCTACACCCAATGGACTTAAAAGTCCATCTTTCTCCATTTTCTGAACCTTGGTCTGACCAACATGACCAAGTCTAAGGTGCCATTTAAGAGCTTGATTAGTATCTTGCCTACCACGTTTCCTAGTTATAGTGTTCACTGCTGTTTTATTTTGCATGTTCAGATGATATAAACCATTCAACAATGTAGATGTGCCAACCAATTTATTTCGAAAATAAATTTTACAACTACCATTTCCAATGAAGAAACAAAATCCTTTCCAGTCCAAGACTGGAATGGATACAATGTTTTTATGCCCCTTGGGCAAAACAAGTACTTCATCTAATGTCAAAATAAAACTGGATTCTAAACCCAGTAGGATTGATCCAATATCGGTTGCCTCGACACTTTGTCTGCTTCCGACAGTGATCATTATTTCCCCAGCTTCAAGTTTTCTACTTCGTTCCAGATCCTGATTCATAGTACAAATATGAGAAGTGGCACCTGAATCCAGAATCCATGAAGCAGAATATACAGTAGCGGAACAATTAGTTTCAAAAACAAAAAGTTCCATACTTGATGCCCCATTAATCTTAGGACAAGTCCTTCGCGAGTGACCCATCTCACAACATTCAAGGCATTTGTCCGTAGGTTTTGGACCGCCTACCTTTTGAACCTTTTGGGCCTTGCCCTTTCCTTTCTGTACCCCTTTCTTGGATTTGTACTGCTCGTAGGTCTTTTTCTTCTTGTTCTTGGACCTCCGAGGCCCAGAAGAAATCACAAGAGCAACCTCTCTCGGTTTAGTCTTCATGTTAGACTGCGCCGTCACCAGTTTATTCATTAGCCCAGCTAATATGCATGTAATTTCATTACAGTTGAAATTTATTACAAACTGTGTGAAAGAGTCATGGAGAGATTGAATGATGAGATCAATTTCAAGGGATAAATCCATATTAAAGTTGAGCACCTCGAGCCTCTCAATCATAGAGATCATCTTGAGGACGTGGTCTCCCACTTTATCTCCTTCTTTCATCCTAGCACTGAACAACTGCTTTGATATCTCATATCTAGCAGTCCTACTGTGCTCTCCATAAAGTTCAGTCAAGTGTGTGATAATCTGCCTAGCAGAAGTTATTTTCTCGTGCGCTCTCTGCAGCTCATTTGTCATTGAGCCCATCATAAAGCCACGGACTAGCACGTCATCCTTGATCCATTTTTCATGGACGTCAATATCTTCCTGATTACCCCTGGTTCGGATTGGAGTCGGTGGAATGTCCGCCTCCAAGACGTATCCCAGAAACTCCATACTGAGTTCAATCATCAGATTCCGCAACCAGTCAACAAAATTGGGTCCAGTTAGGAGATTCTTTTCAAGTAGTATTGCAAGTGGGTTTTTAGCCATTTTTAGAGAGATCCAGTTTCGTTTTCTGCAAAGATTTAGACAAGATTCAATTAGTGACTTGTTTAATTATGATCCGAGTAAAGAATTTAAGGGCTTTCTTTATTCATAACTCGGCTCCCACTATTTTATCGGCATTTACATACTCCCATGTTAAATCCGGAAGTCTTGGGTGACTTCATAGTGGTGATCGATTTCTTTACAAAGTTTAATAGAGGGCAACCCATACGATTTCTATTCTATTATTCTTTATAAAGTGGTGTATAATACCAACCCATCTAATGGATAATTCGATCTTCTTTTACCCCTAGTTCACTTGCCCTCAACCCATTCGGTTTCTATGGCTCGCTGAACTATCTAAGTTTAAACCGTCAACTCCTATTAGTCTGACAATTGAATCTTACCCGGCAACCCATACGGTTTATAGGGGTTTGATTTGTCACAACCAAAGGCATCTAATGCACTCTATGAATTTATCAACTTTCCCCAAAAATATTACCCCGACATACTCGGAAGAATAATATTCTGGTTTAGATTTCAATTTTCCATGAGTTTGACGGAGGGTAGGAAACCTCGTAACCTTTATAACTTAGTGTGTTTGTAGTCGGGAGAATTTCGCGATTAATGTTACACTTTGCACATTAATTCATTTATACGCGCGTTTGTTGGTTTGTCAATCATTCAAAATGAAAAACAGAAAACAGTAACCTAGTTACTACCAACATATAGCTCATGGACCTAATTCCTAAGTACTGGGCCAAGCGAATGACCCAATAAATAAAAACACAGTCTTCGAATCTTCGTCTTCTCGGTCGGTTGTCTTCGGTCTTCGTCATACCCAAAATAATAATTACATCATTGAAAAATTGCATCCTATACAAATTTTTCTAGTAAATATAAATAGGCTTAAAACGGCCTTTACAACCCAATCGAATCGAACAAATCAAAAACTAAGTCCACGAGCTATATCACCATCACATAAGGATTCCATACAACATGTAATGGCAACGAAATTAAACAATTAATTTTAATATAAATTAATCTAATTAATCTATAAATTAATCTATTCAATTTCTACTATATTAATCCAATTAGTATAAAGTGGCATTAAAATTAAATAATCAATTAATATATTAATCCAATCAATATAAAATTAATCTATTCAATTTTAATGGTATTAATCCAATTAATACTAATAATCGTCATTTAAATTCATTCGAAGTAATCCGACCAAAATAATATTTTCGTTTAATTTATTTCCCTTAACTAAAAAAAATATTCCAAATATTAATTTAATCAAATTAAAATCCAATTTAAATTTTGGGAAATAATTACAACAAAATATAAACTTAAAACGGAGTCCTGGACAATCCGGTTTAGGCCCACGCGGCCCGATTCAAAATCGAGCCAAAACCCGAAATTCGCTGCCGAGCCATGCTTTCGGCACTGCCGAGTCCCGATCGGCAGCATCGGCCTATCGGCATGCCGAGACATGGTCGAGCATGGCCGAGCATGCTCGGCGGCCCAAGCAGTGCTGCCAGCACCACTGCCGGCAGCCCCGTTTCTTCGTTTTTCGGCTCATTTCCAAAAACGTGATGCTACAACGAACAATTTCAAATCTACGATTATTCCAAACATGATTCTAAATCATAATCATCATCCAAAAGTATTCAAAATGCACAAATAATCGTATATACGGAAACATTGACCTTGCTCCGATACCACTGTTGGGATTCCGAAAATAAAACGAAATACGCAGCGGAAATAAATACGAATCCCAAACAGGATCGATCAAGCAACGTATATACGAAAAAAATACAAAGATAAAGGATCATACCCTTGAAGCCTTTGAAATAAATCTTCGTAAAATGTAGACGATGATCACGATCCCGTCCCGAACACGAAATCCCTTCGTTTCAAGCACCGAAACTTCGAAGCCTCTACTTCACACGCATCGGAAGTTGTCCGAAAAAATTCGATAAGATTCCGTTCTCCAAGAACACGGCTAGGGAACTCGTAGGAATTTTTTTCTCTCAATTTATCTCTTATTTTTTTATTCTCAACTCAAAATGAAAGAAAATGAGATAAAAATAATCTCCCTCACTCAAAAATCTCACGGCAGTAGTCTTGCTCACATATGCATGAAGGTGATGATATATATAAAGTCTTTGAGATCATGTGAGTTGGTTATTATATCACATATAATAACTACTCATAATGTGATAATAATAATGAGATAATCAAATGCATTATTATCAAGACTTCACCATAACATGCATGACTAATCAAGCCATGTGAGAGAGGGGGGAGGCCCATTGGAAATTTCCTAGAAACGAGCCGAGCCACTCGGCTCATGTACCGGACGTTCGTCAAACGACCTTGTTAAATACACTCCGTTTAATCACTAATGTATTTATATTAATTAATTAATCCAATTAATTAATTATATCAAATACAAATATATTTCTCTAAGAAATATAATTTATGAATTAAATTAATTACCCGGTAACTTAATTTTAATTCATAAGACCGCTATTTGATTTATCCAATAAATCATAATTAGATATCCAATATCTAATATTAATAGAGAGATAATAAATTCACATTTATCCGTCAACGCTCCTAATGCGCGACTCCGTAGGTCCGTCTCAGCCGGCATTGGGAGGAACCAATGAGTGCGGGCAGCACTTAGCCAGCCTAGCGGGCCGCACTGTAAACCCCGACTGAGAACGAATGAAGGGATCATTCCAGAACCATTATGTCGTGAATACTATATACGTATAGACCCTTCATCAGATGTCCCGGTCAAGTCTTCGGGTCACGGTAAAGTCAAACCCTACTGTTGACTAAACTCTATACATGTGTTAATGCAAATCAAGACCGACTGATTAATAGTGTATCTAATACGACTATATCAGAATGCTTTGGCCAAAGACTTATGATATTATTTGCCATTAACCGTATAGGACATTCGCCTACTCACTAACAGGAGATAGAATCCTTTCTTGGCGTACAGTAAAGACTGCTACCTGCCCATATAGTCCGCACTTCGAGGTCGACCCAGCAATTAAGCAAATGAGTCTAACTACTCTAATGACAAACTAAACGTCACAGGCACATCTTCTACTGAACCCTCAAGTCAAAGGTCCACGTATACTATCACAACCTTTCGATTCGTCATCGACTCTCCGAGAGTGAATACCGTGTGACTGAATCGAGTATGAGTGGTGTTCGAGTATACTGGCCCCACCAATATACTTATAACTATGCTATCAAGACATGCACACGTCCTAGCATCAGTTATACAAGTCGTATTAAAACTTAATGCCCATTTTAAGTTTATTGACTTGCGAACAATTTACGTAAATAAACTTTAAACACTTCCAGTACATTTTGTCTTATCTCATATCGAGAATGGAATGTTCGATTTATTTACATGGACTTCACTTCAATGTTTACCAAGTCAAGAATGCAATTGAAATACAATAAATAGTGAATGAATCGTATTGCCTTTTTATTAATTATTCCATAATTACAAGTACAATGCCCTTACTCTCTCATCCCCTGAGTGGCATTCGAGGGCATATTCCTAACAAATAAATCTAGGGAAACAATTTATAAAATGGTTTAAAATGCCATCGAGAGTTTTAATAGAAAACAATTTAGGATTACCGAATCCTCCTCTTTCCAAAAATCAACAGGGGTCACAGCCCAAAGGTTTTGTTTTTCACAAATGAGAACAACAACAATACACAAGGTTAAAACCCACGTCACGCGTCCTCGACGGACATAAAATACACGCGCACCCGTGAAGTTTCACTTGTGAATCTAGGGCGAAACCATTGGACTCCCTCCGTGGCCCCGTCGAACCCTCCTGAGGTGAGCAAACACATTCACAAAACATACACACGCACTCGTGAAGTTTTTACTCGTGAACCCAGAGTGAAGTCATAGATTCCCCCGAGGCCCCGTCGGACCCTCCCGAGGTGAGTAAAATACAATCACTAAACATACACACGCAGCGGTGAAGTTTCACTCGTGAATCCAGGGCGAAACCATTGGACTCCCTCCGTGGCCCCGTCGAACCCTCCCGAGGTGAGCAAACACATTCACAAAACATACACGCACAGGCATCGCCTAGGACCAGGACGCCACCATGAATCCCACCCGAGGCCTCGAAGGACCCTCCCGAGCTGGCTAGCGAAACAATCAAGCACTGTGCATCGCCAGACTGTGACGCCACCATGAATCCCACCCGAGGCCTCGAAGGACCCCGAGCCGGGCTAGCGAATCAATCATGCACAATTCACATATCACACCAAGGATATCCAAACAATTCACCCAGAGGCATCAAACACTTAGCAAAACACCACGTCAAACCACAATGCACCGAAATGAAACCATATACGTAAACATGCATTTCCAAACGCAACATCAACGCCAAACATATCCAAAGGATTCACGTAGTCACTTACAACCCACACAATTTACAACACACACGCGTTTTGAAAGTGAGCCTTTAACGAGGCTGGCCGAATCTTTTGAAAACTCATTTCAAACAAACAAACAAACATACCAAGACGATCACCAATCATCATATCCATAAAACAAGAAATGTATGGACAAGGTACTTGCCTCGAAACCACAGTTGCAACAATACGATGGATGAAATACGGTCGAATAGCCCCGAACCCCCGAACAATATCAAGAACGCGATAGCACCACGAGTACTAAGAGAATAACACCACACGAATCATCAATCACCAAACGGGATTCAACATCGGAATCCTCGAGCACCTATAATCCTCCGGAAGGAACAATAAAAGATGATTACGACGAGAATCAAGGCGAAAACAACGGAAATCCCAACAAACTATCGAAAGGAACTCATTGGGGCATTTAATCCAACACTAAATGTTCAATAATTCCCAAGAACACTCGAATCGTCAATCGAGTTAAACAAACTCGATATATGGATATACAATTCGTGAAACATGATTAACAACATCATACTACGCCAACCGATGTATCAAAATCGGACTAGAATCGAAATCAAGAACAATTCCCCAAAAAGTCAACTTGAAGGAAAATCAAGAAATATATATTGATTCGACGAAGAACACGGATTGGATGATAATATAATCAACAAGAATCTTCCAAAACGTCTTGGAATTGATTAGAATCGGCCAAGAACTCGATTTCCCGAGCCTCCCGTCGTGTCACAGGGCGCTTTCCATATTATTCGGAGTACCCGGGATTGCCCCAGACTTACAAAGTATTATGTTGGATAGTTACCCTGCGACACGAATAAGGTTGGGGACGTGCGACAGTGGTCGGCGTCCGGAGTGTGTCCATGCGCGAGCAGGACCTTGTGTCGTAGAGCAGAGGGCTTTTAGAGAATAGTTTCGTGGAATTATTGGAGTGGGGAGTTCCTTGGAGTGTTGGGAAGGTCTACACCAAGTTTCACAACTAGACAGTTCCGCTTGAGTAGCGAACGATGCGAAGTATCGAGATGCTGCAGTGCAGTGGCATTGTAGTAGTTTCAGAATATTGCAGAGGCAATTCCTCACTCCTCGAGTATCGGATGGGGCTGAAACTTTGAGGACTTATATATAATGTCGTAGTCTACTCTACGGTTCAAGCGGATAAGGATTTGGAGTTCGTATGATGGAGTTACACCCGATGTGCTTCCTCGGCCAATCAATGTCTAGTGCAATTACAAGGGAATATTTGTCTAAGCCTATTATAGGGGGGACAGTCCTTAGATGGGCAATGGTGGGCAAGCGGCCAGTCTTCCTCGTGCTGTCGAGCACCAAGCGTGCAATCTTCCTACAGGTAAGGGGGCCTCTAGGGAGCCAACTCTAAGAATTCGAAGTGTGCGAGGAGTTCCCGAGCGAGTTGGAAATCGTTAGGGCAGCGTAGGACCTATGTGGTCTGCGTTGGGCTTAAGGTTGGCATGGAGGCTCTAGTGTGACTAGAGGGATGCCGTCGGCCATATAACACTTCCTCTATGTCGATTGGGCAATCAAGGCACTCACTTAAATCATACGCCTCGTGAGCTTACTCGTAAGCATTAGCTATCGGTTCCGGCTATGCTGCGGGGGATCGTTGACTTGTACATGTGGTTGCGAGACAACACCACATTGCGGATTGAAGGTAATATGTCAGTATGAGAAGTAGTCCCAAACATCGTGAGGGGCAAATATCTATTGATGGCATGAATCTAAGCCAAGATCTAAAAGGTTGTCCGTCTCGAGTGAGGTACTCTAAAAGGCGCCAAGGTACTGCACCTAGGAAGTCCCGAGTGAGTGTTGAGCACGAGGAATTGCACTTAGGGCACGCGAGTGACCCTTAGTGCCAAGTGCCATTGCAGGTTAAGCTTGAAGGGTATGAGATACCGACCCTTAGTTGGTCGGAGGCAAAGGAAAGGCGGGTGCCTAGCATTTTACGCAGCACAATGGACCAGTGCATGATATCTCTAATGTTGGTATTCGATGAAATCTCGTTGATGGTAGCCGGACGGAGACTCGGAAGTCTCCTAGGCACACGTGTGATTCGTGATCCGCTGCACGAATTCGACGGCCTGAACCTCAGTGAGCCGCACCCCGTGACAAGTGGTATCGGAGCCTGGAATGTCGCATCCAGGTTTCAGTTGAGCTTTGTTGAAGATCTTTCTTCCCTTGAGAACCGGATACCAAAATTGTGCTAAATTTTTCTTATTAGCCATTGTAGTGGCATTTCAGCGAAGGGCTTGCAGTGCGATCTTATGTATTGTGGCAGAGTTGAGAAATTAGTTGGCAGTGGGACTTGAGCGAATGGTAGTACCTCGAGTTGGCTTTGCAATTGGGCGAATGGTAGTACCCTGGTTGTTTGGTTTCTGTCAGTGATGCTCGAAAGCTTTGCTCGGTGCGAGTTGTTGGCATTAGTGATTTCGGCGAATGGTAGTACCCGGGTTACGACGTGTTTAATGACTATTTATTCTCTGCAAGTACGGTTGGCATTTGGTGGATGTGAGGTGAACATTCTCATCGGTAAATTGCGGAGACGCGAGTAACGGTGTTGGTGCAATCCAATCAGAATCGGTGTTAACCTTTTTGTGGGGTTATTAGACATCTTGATCTCCTAGAAGGAGACATGCCGGTGAGCCGGGTGGTGTGCAGTAGCCACGTCTGCCAAAGTGCAGCCATGTTTGCGTAGCGCCGCAGATTGAGAGGTGATTTGGGTTTGAGACCCATTTGGGTGAGAACTTTAGTGCGGGAAACTGCCACCGCACGTTCAGGTGCAAAACTTGGGCTGAATTTTAGTGCGCGCAAGCGTCATAGCACTTAAGGTGCACCAGTTACATGAGATTTCAATTGTTATGCGCAAAGCGCTTTCGCACATGAGGTGCAATTGTAACACAGCCACCACGGAAGTTGCAAGAGTGGAATGTTCAGTCTTCCTGGTTCGAGTCGAGCAGATATGAGAATGGGCATGCTCCAAGTGTGGCGTTGCATGTCCCAGCAGTCTGTGAGGGAAAAGAGATTTGGGTCTGGCCTCCAACATGAGTGGGGGAGGTCCAGACTCTCGAGACGTAGTGGGCTGATTCGAGAATGATGTTCCTTAAGGGGATTCCAAAGCCTAGAGTATGGGCTCTGTGGTTGAGGGATTTTCTGAAAGGGACTGAGTTATATGGAGCATTGGGCTCCTTGGTTACCGAGGAGGTGTGTCCATTCTGGACACACACGTGAGCGATTTTGAGATGGCTGTTCTTGGAAGTGATTTGGAAGCCAATTAATGGGACCTATTGGTCTAAGGATTTCTGATGGGAACAAGATGAATATGGTGTGCTCGTATGGAGTACACAATCGTGGGTTGAGTAATAAGGCCAGTTGGTTAGGTTACGAGTTAGGTCAGAGGGCTTGGGTTCGTGTCTTCATCTGAGTCAGAGGACCAGCGAGACCAACCCGCGAGTTTTCATCACGCCAGGCTGAAGGCCGGTGATGCGGTGTGCCGAGAGTTAGGCATCACCTTCGAGCGGGGGAGGGTGCGTTGATCACGCGCACAGCCTTCTAGCTCCTTGCTGTAGAAGTGCGGTGGCCTGATGGCCGAGAGTTTAGTGATATGTGAGGAGCCGTGTAGGCCTCTTTCGACTTGTGCTAGAGGGAACTTGTCATACAGAGTTTCAGATTGGGTTTGGCTAGTCCTTGATAGAATTCGGAATCCATATTATGGGGTATGGTTAGTAAGGATTTTTGAGAGGGCAGCCACGGTGGTATTTGAGCGGAGCGCAAGGCTCCTTTGGATGGGTTCTTGGTGTTAGTGAGCACTCTTAGAAGTATCATGTACTACAGACGTTCAGGCAAATCGACCCGGTTTAATTCGTAGAACTTGTCGCTAGTCTCGGACTTGACAATGAGGGAGTAGCTTGATTTGAGCTCGAGTGGCAATCTAACACCATCAGTGGGTTTTTCGTTATATCGAGGCATGGAGAGAATGATTCCTGCCAAGATTAGAGTGGGTGTGCGCCGAAGAGAGGCAACATCCGGGAGGAGATGGAGGTAGAGTGTCGGGTTCGTTGCCCAAGTATTTTCATGATGAGATGGGCAGCGCATGTACATAGAGCAGGTTGTGTGTGCATGCATTGACGAGGACGTCAACGGATCGAGAGGGGGAGGATGTCACAGGGCGCTTTCCATATTATTCGGAGTACCCGGGATTGCCCCGTACTTACAAAGGATTATGTTGGATAGTTGCCCTGCGACACGAATAGGGTTGGGGACTTGCGACAGTGGTCGGCGTCCGGAGTGTGTCCGTGCGCGAGCAGGACATGGTGTCGTGGAGCAGAGGGCTTTTAGAGAATAGTTTCGTGGAATTCTTGGAGTGGGGAGTTGCTTGGAGTGTTGGAAAGGTCTCCACCAAGTTTCACAACTAGACGGTTCCGTTTGAGTAGCGAACAATGCGAAGTATCGAGATGCTGCAGTGTAGTGGCATTGTAGTAGTTTCAGAATATTGCAGAGGCAATTCCTCACTCCTACAGTATCGGATGGGGCTTAAACTTTGAGGACTTATAGATAATGTCGTAATCTACTCTACGGTTCAAGCGGATAAAGATTTGGAGTTCGTATGAGGGAGTTACACCCGATGTGCTTCCTCGGCCAATCAATGTCTAGTGCAATTACAAGGGAATATTTGTCTAAGCCTATTATAGGGGGGACAGTCCTTAGATGGGCAATGGTGGGCAAGCGTCCAGTCTTCCTCGTGCTGTCGATCACCAAGCGTGAAATATTCCTAGAGGTAAGGGGGGCCTCTAGGGAGCCAACTCTAAGCATTCGAAGTGTGCGAGGAGTTCCCAAGCGAGTTGGAAATCGTTAGGGCAGCGTAGGACCTATGTGGTCTGCGTTGGGCTTAAGGTTGGCATGGAGGCTCTAGTGTGACCGGAGGGATGCCGTCGGCCATATAACACTTTCTCTATGTCTATTGGGCAATCGAGGCACTCACTTAAATCATACGCCTCGTGAGCTTACTCGTAAGCATTAGCTATCGGTTCCGGCTATGCTGCGGGGGATCGTTGGCTTGTACATGTGGTTGCGAGACAACACCACATTGCGGATTGAAGGTAATATATCAGTATGAGAAGTAGTCACAAACATCGTGAGGGACAAATATCTATTGATGGCATGAATCTAAGCCAAGATCTAAAAGGTTGTCCGTCTCGAGTGAGGTACTCTCAAAGGCGCCAAGGTACTGCACCTAGGAAGTCCCGGGTGAGTATTGAGCACGAGGAATTGCACTTCGGGCACGCGAGTGACCCTTAGTGCCGAGTGCCATTGCGGGTTAAGCTTGAAGGGTATGAGATACCGACCCTTAGTTGGTCGGAGGCAAAGGAAAGGCGGGTGCCTAGCATTTTACGCAGCACAATGGACCAGTGCATGATATCTCTAATGTTGGTATTCTATGAAATCTCATTGATGGTAGCCGGACGGAAACTCGGAAGTCTCCTAGGCGCACGGGTGATTCGTGATCCGCTGCACGAATTCGACGGCCTGAACCTCAGTGAGCCGCACCCCGTGACAAGTCGCCAGCCGCCGAACAAATGAGAAAAACGAGTAAAAATGAAGTCTGGCCGAGCCCAGGCTATATATAGCCGGCAGGGTTACGGCCGTAACCGGCAGTGCCTTACGGCCGTAACCGGCATTCGTCCAAACCCGCCCAGCGCCTGCCGATCGCTTACGGCCGTAACCGACAGGGCCTTACGGCCGTAACTCGGCACTTACGGCCGTATCCGGCAGGTCCTTACGGTCGTAACCGGCATTCGTCCGAACACTGCCTGGCACCCATACGGACGTAACCGGCATTCGTCCAGCCATGACTGACGAGCACGTACGGCCGTAACCGCCACCTTACGGCCGTAACTCGGCCAGGCCAGGCCCTGCTTCGGCCGTGACTCGGCCGTGGCCACTCCGACGGCCCAGACAACCCCGAAACCCGAACCTGAATATAAACCGAAGATACGGTTACGAAGTACTCACAAAGACGAATCTAAGAGCTAAGAGAACACACGATTCCGACCACCTGAAGTGTCGGAATTCGACAACGGAAGTAATTACCCCAGACTTTGGGAAATTACGAAAAAGACCCAAAACGTCCGAAAATCACGATATGTGATCGAATAACCAAACCGAAGTTCGCAACATGAATAATAAAATTAAATGAACTTACGAGAAACTCGAAACAACAGTTTCAAACGAGATTCGCAAGAATCGAACTCAAGTGCGGAAAAGCCGCTACGAAGCACGGAACTCAACAAAACAACACCGAAACGAACTCGGATGACAAAAAGTGCAGAATTAATCATTCTCGGAATGACTAAACGGTCATGAGCGAGTCGTCAAAATGGAATTTTGCCGAAAAAAAGAAATTACCAGAAATCGAAATTACGGGTATTACAAACGACGCCAAAATTTCGTTTGACCTAAATGCAGCTTATAATAATTTAGGATCGCTCGCAAGAGTACGAGATCAATTGTCGATGCAATGAGTCAACCCAAGTCATATTCTCAAGAAAGACTCAGCCGGAAAAAAAATTATTGATCACATAAAAATATAAATTAAATCCTAAACACTCTAATCAAATTTTGGTAATTTGTAAAGAATAATAAAGGCGAATTAGAAAATAAGGAAATTCAACTAATGAAGATACTCCAACAACTAGTGTGTACTTTTCAATTCAAGTTATGGAGAAAAAACATCTAGGGATTCAGCTTCGTTGGCTTGAATCTTCAATTCGAGCAAAAATAAATAGAGTTTACACATAATAAATTATTTAATCAAGGCACACAAATCATTTTTATTATATGATTTCAATAATCCCTAAAATCTAATTGCCTTCGTATTCATAGATTTTGCCTTCATGAACAAGATTAAATAATATATTATGTGAATAGATGATACGTTTTCGATTCACACATACTCTCAATTAAATTTATTTCGGTAATAAATTATCTCTCGATCTCTTCGATTACATAAGACTAATCAAAAGATGGCCAATCAATCAATTGCTAAAGTTTTTCGATCAAATTAAGAAACTTGAACAACGATTAATTACTCTTCATGTTAATTCAAATGAATTTCCTTAATCTAGATTTGAAGTTTAGCTATTCATACTTTTGGTTGGTTCAACAATATAAAACTTTTCATACATCATTAACCTATGAAAAGAATTTAAGAATAATAGAATCATACACAAAAATAAATAGACAAAAGTAATTACTTCAATATCAATTCCGGATCTTGAATTATTCTTCAAAAACTCGAAATAGATCTCCAAAATATGAAAGGAGAGTAAAGTAGATATTTATAAGATTGGAAAATACTTAATTGGACTCCCTAATACATTATATTTGTACTAGAGAACAAGTTGGAGGAGTCCTAAAAAAAAAAAAGCTAAAAATGAATGTTGGGCAACAAAGTGAACGCCGACTCACTCTTTTTAAAGGAAAGTGAGCACCGTGTGACGGGTCGGGCAAAAACGACCCGGATGACCCTAACATGAGTCTCTATGTGTCGGAAGGTTCCGGAAGGTTCTAGAATGATCAAGCAAGACCCAGAGATCTCTACATACTTAGACGACTCTAGAAGCATGTAGAAATGTACTTCTTACACACTTTGTAGAAAGCTCATGTAAATGCCCATGTAAATGTACTACAAGTATCTAGAGTATTCTACCTAGAAAATTCTATCTAGAGAGTTCCACTCCAGAACTCTCCTAGGATGGTATAAAAGGAGGAGGAGCCTCATTTGCTCACTCCATCGAGAAATCCTCAAGCAATCAAGCATTGTAAAGCTCTCTTGTACCCAAAGCATTCATCTAATAAAATCCTTTTGTGTCATTGTCCCTTTTCTCGTTACTTTCAGGCTTACTTAGCAACTCGACTCAGCTTAGTTGTTTAAGTGCCGCATGGGTTAGCTGCGCAAAACTCCCATCCCGTGACAAGTGGTATCGGAGCCACGGTTTGCACACAACCGACTCATATCACACGAGAACAATGGCCAACACTCAGGATGTCCCAATTGATGCTACCCAAGAGCAGCAACGCGGTCGTGAGGAGCAACGAGGTAACAAGGTCCGAGGCAAGTCCAAGGGACCCTCTGCCGACGCCTTCGAACCTAGGATTGCCACACTAGAAGCCTCGATGGCTAGCTTGGAGGAGAACCTTGATCAAGTCCATGACAGGTTCGACACTCTGGAGACGGAATACGCCAACATTGCTGGCGTACTAAAGAAACTTATGATGGACCAGTCGGATATGTTGCGTGGGCAACTTATTGAATTCCAGAAAGAGATTCATGGTCTCTGTGGCTTCGTTCAAGAAGAGCTACGTTCTATTCGCTCGGAAGTGGAAGAAGTCCGATCGGAATGGGCTAAACACAAGCGAGCCGCATCATTTAATTCCGCTGCCCCGTTCGCTTTTGATGCGCGCCGCTTGGATGTGCCGAAGCCCGAAACCTATGATGGCACTCGGAATGCCACTGTGGTCGATAACTTCTTATTCGGCCTGGAATGATACTTTGATGCTATGGGCGTAAAAGATGAGGAACAGAAGGTCAGCGGCGCACCAAATTACCTGCGTGGTGCCGCACAACTCTGGTGGCGCCGGAAGTACGGCGATATGGGCAAAGGGATCTGCACCATTGATACTTGGGCAGACTTCCAAAGAGAACTCCGAAAACAATTTGCCCCAAGCAATGCCGAACGAGATGCGAGAGCTCGCCTCCGAAGACTCAAGGCATGTGCACGATTCGTGACTATATCAATGAATTTACAACTCTCATGCTTGAAGTTGAAATGTCCGATAAAGATGCACTTTTCTATTTCACCGATGGCCTTAACAATTGGGCCAAAACCGAGCTGGATAGACACGGTGTTCAGACCCTTGACGAAGCTATCGCCAAGGCTGAATCACTCACTGACTACTCTGGGCAAGGTAAAGATAAACGGCCCATTCATGGCAAAGGTGGGGGAGAAAATCGCAAGGAAGGATATGGCAGTAATCGCAAGAATTGGGGAACTAACCGACCCCCAAGCGGCAAGATCGGGAAACAAAAATTCCCAGGAAAGAAGGAGCAATCAAAGCCCAAAATCCCTTGCTTCATATGCAATGGAAACCATTGGATACACGACTACCCCGAAAAGAAGACCCTAAACGCCCTTGATGCCCACTTAAAAATCAATGCCGATGATACCTCGGCCACTCCATTAGAAGAACCCCGACACAGCATGGGTTCTCTTCAGTACATGTCCGCTCTTAAGGGATAAGCCCCGACGCCCGTTACTCCGAAGAAAGGGCTCATGTTTGCTCGCACCACTATTAACGGTCACACCATTAGCGCGTTACTCGACACTGGGGCATCTCATAACTTCATGTCCGAGGAAGAAGCCAAACGCCTAGGGCTCAAGACAGTCTATCGCGGAGGTGCGAGGAAGGCAGTAAACTCACCTGCCAAGCCTATAGCCGGAATTGCTCATGACGTCCCACTCTCTCTTGGGACATGGTCCGGAAAGCTCGACTTCTCTGTCGTCCCCATAGACGACTTCAAGATGGTTCTAGGCATGGAATTCTTCGACAGATTCCAAGCCTTCCCTATGCCAGCCACAAACACACTCGCCATCTACGACGGGGACAAGGCATGCATGGTCCCTATTGAACGAGCCCATGTTGAGAAGAAACTAATCTCGGCCATGCAATTTAAGAAGGGGATGCGAAAGTACCCTAACTACTTGGTAACAATTCGGCAGCTTGATGACGAAGGAGAATTTGACTCTTCGCGGACTGACCACCCGCAAAATCTTAAAAGACATCCTTGCAGAATACAAAGATGTGATGCCCAAGGAGCTGCCGGAGAAACTTCCACCCAGGCGAGAGGTGGATCATTGTATTGAGTTGGAACCTGGTGCCAAACCTCCGGCTGCTGCTCCCTACCGCATGGCACCGCCCGAACTCGCGGAACTACGAAGGCAAATCAAGGACCTTCTAGAAACAGGATACATACGTCCCTCCAAGTCTCCCTATGGTGCTCCCGTACTTTTCCAAAAGAAGAAGGATGGCACCCTCCGAATGTGCATCGACTACCGAGCACTCAATCGAATCACTATCAAGAACAAATACCCAATACCATTGATAGCTGATCTCTTCGATCAACTCGGCAAGGCGCGGTACTTCACCAAACTTGACCTGCGCTCAGGGTACTATCAAGTGCGAATTGCTGAAGGAGATGAGGCCAAGACCACATGTGTGACTCGCTACGGTGCTTTTGAGTTCCTTGTCATGCCCTTCGGTCTCACGAATGCACCTGCAACCTTTTGCACCCTCGTGAACAAGGTACTTCACCCTTTCCTTGACCAATTTGTTGTTGTTTACTTGGATGATATTGTGGTGTGCAGCTCGACTCTTGAAGAACATATTCAACACCTTAAACAAGTCTTCCAAGTACTACGCGAGAACGAGCTCTATGTTAAGAAGGAAAAATGTTCATTTGCCCAAGAGGAAGTTGAATTTCTCGGTCACACGGTTAAAGGAGACAAAATCATGATGGAAAATGCAAAGGTGAAAGCTATTCGGGATTGGCAACCCCCGACCAAGGCTCCAGAACTTCGATCATTTCTCGGCTTGGTGAACTACTACCGCCGCTTTATAAGAGGATACTCGGCCAAAGCAGCCCCACTGACCGATCTACTCAAGAAAAACCAAGTATGGCATTGGTCCAGCAAGTGTCAGCAAGCTTTTGAAGAACTCAAGCAAGCGGTGTCCGAAGAACCCGTACTAGCCTTGCCGGACCACACAAAAGCTTTTGAGGTACAAACTGACGCTTCTGATTTCGCTATTGGAGGAGTGCTCATGCAAGATGGACACCCCATTGCCTTTGAGAGCCGGAAACTCAATGAGACGGAAAGACGGTATACGGTGCAAGAAAAGGAAATGACTGCGGTCATACACTGCCTGCGAACATGGCGACACTACCTGCTTGGCTCACACTTTGTCATCATGACGGATAATGTTTCTACGAGTTATTTTCAGACGCAAAAGAAGTTAAGTCCCAAGCAAGCTCGATGGCAAGACTTCTTGGCGGAATTCGACTACCGACTCGAGTACAAGCTGAGGAAAGCTAATGTAGTCGCGGATGCCCTAAGCAGGAAGGCAGAACTGGCCACTATGAGTTAAAGTATGCCAAAGTCCGACCTCATCCAACGGATTAAGGAAGGAGTCCAACAAGACGCCCAACTGAAAGATCTTTTGGATAAAATAAGGCAAGGCAAAACAAGGCGATTTTGGGAGGAAGATGGTATCGTACGCACCATTGGCGATCGGATATTTGTGCCTAAGTGGGGAAAACTTCGAAAAGAGATCATAAAGGAGTGCCACGACACTAAGTGGGCCGGTCACCCAGGAATCGAACGCACCACTGCACTCGTGCAGGCCTCATACTATTGGCCGCAAATGAGGGACGAAATTGAAGCCTACGTGAAGACTTGTCTTGTGTGCCAGCAAGACAAGAATGAACAGAATCTGCCGGCAGGAGTGTTGGAGCCCCTGCCCATTGCTTCAAGGCCCTGGGCGAGCGTCTCAATGGACTTCATCACAACTCTCCCAAAATCGGAAGGATTCGGAAGCATCATGGTGGTGGTGGACCGATACAGTAAGTATGCTACTTTCATTGCCACATCACCCGATTGCAATGCTAATGAAGCTTCCCGTCTATTCTTCAAACATATCATCAAACTTTGGGGGATTCCTCTAAGCATTGTGAGTGATCGAGACCTTCGATTCACTGGACGATTTTGGAGAGAACTATTCGAGCTATTGGGAACCGACCTCAAGTTCTCGACAAGTTTCCATCCCCAAACAGATGGACAGACTGAACGAATCAATGCATTGCTGGAACTATATCTAAGACACTATCTGAGCGCCCATCAGAACGACTGGCCAAGATTACTTGATGTGGCCCAATTTTCTTACAATCTGCAGAAAAGCAAGGCAACAGGTAAGTCCCCTTTCAAAATCATTATGGGTTTTCAGCCACTAACCCCGAATGCTGTAGCCTCGACACATGAAGGGAAGAGTCCCGCAGCTCACCGCATTGCCCGAGAATGGCATGAGGAAAGAGATATTACGCGCGCCTACCTTGATAAGGCCGCCCGGAAGATGAAGAAGTGGGCTGATCCTAAAAGAAGAGACATTAAGTTCCAAGAAGGTGATCAGGTCATGGTCAAACTTTCTACCAACCAATTCAAGGCATTATGCAAAGTACACAAAGGTTTGGTGAGGAGGTACAAAGGACCATTCACAATAATCAAACGTGTTGGAAATATCTCTTATATGTTGCAACTCCCTCCAAAACTTAAAATACATCCGGTCTTCCACGCGAGCCAATTGAAACTCTACCATGCCGACTCGGAAGACCCGCACCGAGGAGAGTCAAATCGTGCACCTACTGCCGTAATCACCTCATTCGACAAGGAGGTGGACTATATTGTGACCGAACGAGTTACTCGGAAGAGAGGCGTGCCTCCCGGCACGGAATACTTGGTAAAATGGAAAAACCTCCCTGATAGCGAAGCAACATGGGAACGGGAAGACGAACTCTGGCAATTTCAAGATCACATCAAGAGGTTCAAACAAGAGAACGCGCCGAGGACGTCGCTGAAATAGGTGGGGGAGGGTGTGATGGGTCGGGCAAAAACGACCCGGATTCGAACTCCAGACCTTATATCCAAAGGTCCATCTAGGGGTGAAAACGGATCGGATACGGGCGGATAGTGCTCTTCCCATATCGCAACCCATATTTTTCTCTCGGATTCGGAGTCGGATACGAGAAGGTCGGATATGTAACAGCCCAAAAACGGTGGCTATTACAGTGCCATGGACTCCTACCGGGACCCACCAGGCGATATCACGATATACACTTACAACCTGACAACGTGGCACCTTACCACAATATTTATCAAAATCCCGATGTGGAGTATAAATTATGCATGTATTTAATATGAGTAAACGTACACAGAATCCAAATTCGGTACAGACCATATGACGATGGGCAATACCTAACAGATTATGATACATTCATCCAACACAAAGTAAAATGAAAATCACAATAAAACATAACCGAACATCAAAAGACTCAGGCCCCCGAAATAGCATAATTCAAAACCCTCTGTCGCCATTGTGCTCCTCCTGTGCCTTGCCCTTTCCTCGCCCTGAAATACAAGTATTTCGCCCCAAACCACAGGGTCAGTTATACATGATAATAATTCTCATGAAATTATGCAATTCATATATATACGGATCTCAAAGAAAATAATCGACTACTGAATATACCCCGCAGGCGTATAAACAGTCAGTCCCAACTATCGAACATAACCAAATATACGAACGACCATATAATATGGCTCAAGACGGACGTCACAGTACGCCCGATCCGGAAATGTGTCTGTGCACATGTCCACCCCGTATACGGAATCCAGAATATACGTGGGACGATGTAACTAATTAGCCTCACGAACTACGTCCCGTGTGCACGATCTAAATGCGGAAAACATCCACGCATGATCATCAAGTGCCCGGCTAAAAATCCTACACATAACCAATCGGCACGCAGATATGACTCCAGAGATGTCACGATACAACATGACAACGAAACTCAATGAATTACACCTTTATCAAGGAATCGAACAACTCACCGAAGTGTCAACAAAGCTCAAAAGGACCAACGGTAACAAGAACGGTAATTTCGGGTATATCATCCCAACACCATGATGATACGATCAAGGGCATCACCATATCACGAATCATAGATTATCAGAATATTTCATACACACGAAACGCATAATAATCACAAGAATTCAACCATCATTATAACCAAGCAAGATAACTTGCCTTAATTCCGTAGATGAATAATCCTTCTTTGAATGGTCAAACGAACGGTATCCTCGTCTAACAATACTCACGTGAACAAGAAACCTTGAATGTGTACCACCCCCAAAACCATATGGGAATATTACACGCTGTAGACCCTTTCCACAAGGATCTACCAGGCTAA
This sequence comes from Orobanche coerulescens, assembly GCA_033398695.1. NCBI lineage: Eukaryota > Viridiplantae > Streptophyta > Magnoliopsida > Lamiales > Orobanchaceae > Orobanche > Orobanche coerulescens. Next base: position 154,034,113 of record CM065803.1, read on the forward strand.
ACATCTATAAACAACCAAATGCTTGCCCAGCCAGGATCAAACAATAAAATGATACAGACCGATATGGTCACTTACCCGTGAATACACAGACCGATGAGGTCACACAACCCAATCGACAAAACTGACTTAAATAACATTACCCACACAGGGGTCGAAATACAATTCATGAAGATCAAATCAACTCGACAACTTAACAATAATTAAATCAACTATCGACTCATGATTAGTATCGCAGCTCGTCATCCTCTTGTGCCAATCCCGTGATCGCTCCCGAATCGCATGTACCGGACGCAAAACAGACATCCACCCCCCGATTACTCGGGGGTTAGTAAAACTCCACTGTTTTACTAGTGCAAGTATCAAATCATACGAAATGTAACAAGCAAATAATAATCGTGAATCCAATATAATAATCAAGTATCAAAATATTCCCGGTAGGTTCTCACAAGGGAAGATAAACTACGAAGCATTCGAAAATAAGATTATCATCTCGGGAATTTTTAGAATTTCAAAACCTTTTGAAAATCTTAGGGTCTTAGCCCAAATCTCAAATTGTATTACAACAATTTACATTACGAAAACATTTCCATAAATCTCGTGGGGCTCGGCCCAACATTCTTTTCTTAAAACATTCTTACAAAGAGTTTGATTTACAAAACTTAATTCGTGACACCGTGATCCCCTGTGACGTGTCTCCGTAGGTTCGACAACCTGCACGGACTTAACCAATCACAACAATCACAACAATCAATCATGCTCATGACTCCGTGATCGCTTGCCACGAGTCTCCGTAGGTTCAACAACCCACACGGATTGAGCAAACACAACAATTACAACAATCAATCATGATCACGACTCCGTGATCGCTTGCCACGAGTCTCCGTAGGTTCAACAACCCATACGGATTGAGCAAACACAACAATCACGACAATCAGTCCCGACCCCGTGAACCTATGTCACGTGTCACCATAGGTTCCATCGAACCCGCACGGTTGGACGTACTGTGTCCAGATTCAATGGACATGTGCCATGAATCATCGTAGGCCTCGTCAGACCCGCACGATTGGACCTCAGCACCACACACTAAGTTCTGATCCCATGGACCTGTGCCATGAATCCTCGTAGGCCCCGTCAAACCCGCACGAGTGAACTTAGCGTTCCAGCACATCACATTCACATTCACATTACATACAACAATGAGCACAGTTAGTCAATCACGTTGATCACCACAAAACCGTACGTCACACGCACATAACACAATCTCAACACTCTCAACAACTATCATCAATCAACGACGTACAACCAACATACCACACGTTCGGTACACAATGCATTGCACAGCAGCTAACACATATACCAATATAACCTTCAAATTTCGGAAAGCACAAACAACTCAAACGGAACATATTTACGAAGACAAGCAAAATCTTCATAAATCTCATACCTGATTACTAGTCGCAAGATACAAGTCGTATAGTAAGATACTTACCTTAATAACCGCTACCGAACGCTCCGAAGAACACGGTTCGACCGGGAAGCTCGGAACCCAAAGAAGGCAACGAACGGAAGGGTTCCGACTCGAGTTCTTCACAAGAATTCGTTCCTAAGTCACAACGATATCAACTCAATCACAATTCTACGAAAACGTATGGAACTTCCCAAGTTCTACCCATTGAAGCATTTTATCGGACACTTTGAAGGCGTAGTCCAATTTAATCGATTATTCAAAGAAATACTCAAATTCGTTCCGCAAAACTTCAAGGATATTGAATGATTACGAGTTTACAATCAAGTTCTAACAATAATATGAATCAAAACGAAGCAAATCGGCCAAAACACCAAGAAACCTCAAGAACATCCAAAAAATAAAAGTTTAGGTGTTCTTACCTTCGATCCGGGTGGAAGATGATGTTATCCATGATTCCAACTTCCAAAACATGTTGATATAAGTTGATTCTACTCAAAACCATCGATCTATGGTGAAAAATCGCGGAAGGAACGAAGAAAAGATGAGAAATGGCCGGATGACTCGGTCCAGGCCTATAAATAGCCGACCGCCGGCCGCCACGCACGTAATCGCCAAGGCCTACGCACGAATCGCCAAGGCCGAACTCTGACTTATTCGCCGACATGTTACGACGTAACCGGCAGTCGCTACGCACGAACCGCCTTACGGCCGTTACTGCCGGGCCATTACGGCCGTTACTCGGCCAGGCCTGGCCAGCCAGGCCTCGGTCGATCCGACGGTCCGGAAAATCTCGAAACTCAGACCTGAACATAAACCGAAAACACGATTACGAAGTACTCGCAAAGACGAATCCGAACACTAAGAGAACACATGATTCCGACGACCCGAGGGCTCAAATTTCGACAACGAAAGTAATTACCCCAAACTTTGGGAAATTACGAAAATGGCCCAACACGTCCGAAATACATGATCCACGATCGAAACACCAAACCGAAGTTTACAACATAAATAATAACATTAAATGGACTTCCAAGAAACTCGAAACAACAGTTTCGGATGATATTCGCGAGAATCGAACTCATTTAAGTGCGGAAAACTCATTTAAGAACACGAAACTCAACAAAACGATACCGAAACGAACTCGAATTACAAAAAGTGTAGAATTAAATATTCTCAGAATGACGAAACGGTCAAAAGCGAGTCGTTTAAACGGACCTCCGCCGAAAAATGAAAATTACCGGAAATCCGAAATTGCGGATATTACATTCTACCCTCCTTAAAAGAAGTTTCGTCCCGAAACTTAAAACAAGTAGGGAGAAGCAATATCCCGACAGGAAAACTCAACAAGATACACAAGAAACACGTAACTTTCGTCCATTGGCGAAACGTTACAAGCAACGCGAAAGAATATACAGCGTGAAAACACGCCACACAACGACCATAACAACGCCACTGGCAATGATTCAAAACAATAACGATCAATTAACGACGCATCACATACCACATCATATGCACACATTTAATCAAAGAAATGTACGCGACAACAAGTCGCACCCGACTAAAACGGCTATGCGATAGAAACAAATAGAGTATTACGATAGAAATCATTCCAATTCTCATCAACAAGAAAATGTCCGACGTCAAAACACAAATAATTCAAGATAACGGAAAACGAGGGTACCGGATATTACATTCTATCTCACAAAAAATAAGTTTCGTCCTGAAACTTAAAATAAAACATCAGGGTAGACTACAAACAAAACCAAAAAGTTCACGCAACAAATATCAATCTCTACTCGAATTACAACACAAATACAACACGCAACTATGCTACTGGGCACCACTGAGCTCTCCACGCGTAGGGGCGGGATCTCGGCTTCCGAACATCTCAACGACGGTCTCGCAGTGTACCGCCTGATGTCCCACATGTCCACATTTGAAACAGTTAACTTGCGGCGAGCGACAATTCTTACGAGTATGGCCCACACGGCTATAATTGAAACATAACTTCACGCTGCTTGTCTTACTCGGCTCGTGAGTAGGATTCTTAGACTGGTCAACCGAACGAGGAGTACTCCCAGAAGGAAACTGCGAAGCAACAGGCTCACGGATCTCACTTCTCTGGCCTCTTGAAAAGTTACTCGAGGTCTTCTGCCTCTTACCTCCTGAGATACCCTCTGACATGGAAACAGCCATCTCGATGGCTAGAGCTCGATCCTGATAATCTTTCAAGGTGGTACACATGAGCGGAGCCATACTCTCACGGATATGGGGTTTCATGCGCATATTGAAGTATCGGACCTTGTCCGCTTCACTTCTCACTTGATCACGAACATAAGCCAAATTGCCGATTAAAATCGACTATCGCCCGGGATATCGACACATCCCGGGGCGAGAAAAACTCAACGATCCTCGCTCACGAACAGTGCAACGGCAATACTCGCCTCCATGGCGGTCTTAAACTCAGCCCATGTAGGTGTACGACCGCAGCACTACACCGCCACCACCGCAGCTTCTTTGTCAAGCAAGTACTGAGCAATGGGTACCCTCTTCTCATCCGGACAAGCTACAGCATCAAATGTTCTGTCCAACTGGAAGAGCCAGCCTTCCCAACCTAACGAGTCAGATGAACCCACAAAACGGGGCGGCTGCATCCTCATCGCATCTCGTAACCACTTACTAGCCCCGTTATCCCCATCTGGGTTCTCATTCCGATGTACGGCCTGATTCATCTGCACTAACTGATCAACCACCTAACGAAGGATGGTGGCGGCGCCAACGTCAACATTAACGCTAGTCGAATGTCCCTGATCTATACTGAGCTGATCGGTACTCGGCAAGGAGGGAGTCGCCCTCTCATGCTCCTGATCACGACCACGACTACGACCACGTCCTTGGCCACGACCTCTCGGCATTCTGAACAGACGACCAAACAGAATAACTCAACCAAACAAATGTCACAACGTCAACATAGGACGATAATAGCAGCACGATAAAGCATCAACTCCAAGTCATCACACAAGTGCATGAACTAACACTATAATTTAAGAACTTCATTCAAAAATAATTCACACAGTCACATCAACAGAGGTGTTTGGATTTTACCAAACCAAACACAGTCAAAACCACACACGTATCGTAGGGATCAAACACTCGCAGCAAAAATAAAATATTTCCGGGGTATTATTCAAATGATAAAATTTTAAAATTTTCAAGTTTGGAAAAATTTGGTGAAATGAAATTTTTGAAGACACTTTTAATACCTCGATCGTTTAATCAAAACCATGTATCTCAACATTTAGAAAACACTAAAACATTCTCCGGCGAGCACAACAACACTACAAACTTATCACAACCACTTAGCCCCAACACATGGACATAAGAAGTTCAAAATTCCAAAAACCAAAAATCGTTCTGCAAAATAAAGATTTCCCAAAATCCTTTAGTTCATAAACAAAACGACGGTAATATTTTACAATGTCCGAAGTACTTCAAAACACATTTTTCAAATACCGTCTGATGGTGTCATTTGAAAATACACGGCCCATTTGTCAAAATTTACAAATTTTAAAAATCCATATAAACCGTGGTTTGACCGAACCACCAAAATATTTTCCAAAAATCGATTTCTACAAAAATTCTCAAACTGTAAAGTCCTTCAGAAAATATTCTTAAAGTTACCCATAGCGGACAAAAATTACAACATTCCAAAAACAGTCGAATTTAAAACCACATACTCAAATGGCAACCAGGGTCGCCAATTCAATCAAATGCATCTCGTGGTATCAAGTTTAAACACACAGCAAAATCATTCATCGGAGTTTCTCACAAACTCTACCGTTGATATCTTCACAGAACCCATCAAGGTTTACATCTTTCACACCATACCACCCCACACGGTGGTTCAAAAGTAAAACAACAATATGCCCAGCTATACTCATACCATGTACCACAAGTATTAAACACAACTACATCACACAATACTGTGTAAACAAAATCATGCACCGCAATTAACTCACTAAGATAAAAATCGAGATACACAGGTATGATGCATAAAGGAGGAGACTTACATCCACAGGTCACACGGAGGTGACAGTCGCCCACGATACTAATCTCGTCCGACAACATAACTGACACGTTGTGACTACGCACAACTCAATTTGTCACTGACGACTCGAACGACAAGACAACACATTACTCGACAAATCACGACTTGACTCGACCCGACAACCTAGGTTTCTGCAACCTAAGCTCTGATACCATAAATGTAACACCCCCAAAACCATATGGTAATATTACACGCTGTAGACCCTTTCCACAAGGATCTACCAGGCTAAACATCTATAAACAACCAAATGCTTGCCCATCCAGGATCAAACAATAAAATGATACAGACCGATATGGTCACTTACCCGTGAATACACAGACCGATGAGGTCACACAACCCAATCGACAAAACTGACTTAAATAACATTACCCACACACGGGTCGAAATACAATTCAGTGGAAGACTGAAATCAACTCTGACAACATAACAAAAATTAAATCAACTCTCGACTCATGATTAGTATCGCAGCTCGTCATCCTCTTGTGCCAATCCTGTGACTGCTCCCCTGAATCTGCATGTACCTGGACGCAAAACAGACATCCACCCCCCGATTACTCGGGGGTTAGTAAAACTCCACTGTTTTACTAGTGCAATTATCAAATCATACGAAATGTAACAAGCAAATAATAATCGTGAATCCAATATAATAATCAAGTATCAAAATATTCCCGGTAGGTTCTCACAAGGAAAGATAAACTACGAAGCATTCGAAAATAAGATTATCATCTCGGGAATTTTTAGAATTTCAAAACCTTTTGAAAATCTTAGGGTCTTAACCCAAATCTCAAATTGTATTACAACAATTTACATTACGAAAACATTTCCATAAATCTCGTGGGGCTCGGTCCAACATTCTTTTCTTAAAACATTCTTACAAAGAGTTTGATTTACAAAACTTAATTCGTGACACCGTGATCCCCTGTCACGTGTCTCCGTAGGTTCGACAACCTGCACGGACTTAACCAATCACAACAATCACAACAATCAATCATGCTCATGACTCCGTGATCGCTTGCCACGAGTCTCCGTAGGTTCAACAACCCACACGGATTGAGCAAACACAATAATTACAACAATCAATCATTTTCACGACTCCGTGATCGCTTGCCACGAGTCTCCGTAGGTTCAACAACCCATACGGATTGAGAAAACACAACAATCACAACAATCAGTCCCGACCCCGTGAACTTGTGTCACGTGTCACCGTAGGTTCCGTCGAACCCGCACGGTTGGACGTACTGTGTCCAGATTCAATGGACCTATGCCATGAATCATCGTAGGCCTCATCAGACCCGCACGATTGGACCTCAGCACCACACACTAAGTTCTGATCCCATGGACCTGTGCCATGAATCCTCGTAGGCCCCGTCGAACCCGCACGAGTGAACTTAGCGTTCCAGCACATCACATTCACATTCACATTACATACAACAATGAGCACAGTTAGTCAATCACGTTGATCACCACAAAACCGTACGTCACACGCACATAACACAATCTCAACACTCTCAACAACTATCATCAATCAACGACGTACAACCAACATACCACACGTTCGGTACACAATGCATTGCACAGCAGCTAACACATATACCAATATAACACTATTATCACAAAGCCTTCAAATTTCGGAAAGCACAAACAACTCAAACGGAACATATTTACGAAGACAAGCAAAATCTTCATAAATCTCATACGTGATTACTAGTCGCAAGATACAAGTCGTATAGTAAGATACTTGCCTTAATAACTGCTATCGAACGCTCTGAAGAACACGGTTCGACCGGGAAGCTCGGACCCCAAAGAAGGCAACGAACGAAAGGGTTCCGACTCGAGTTCTTCACAAGAATTCGTTCCTAAGTCACAACGATATCAATTCAATCACAATTCTACGAAAACGTATGGAACTTCCCAAGTTCTACCCATTGAAGCATTTTATCGGACACTTTGAAGGCGTAGTCCAATTTAATCGATTATTCAAAGAAATACTCAAATTCGTTCCGCAAAACTTCAAGGGTATTGAATAATTACGAGTTTACAATCAAGTTATAACAATAATATGAATCAAAACGAAGCAAATCGGCCAAAACACCAAGAAACCTCAAGAACGTCCAAAAACTAAAAGTTTAGGTGTTCTTACCTTCGATCCGGGTGGAAGATGATGTTAATCCATGATTCCAACTTCCAAAACATGTTGATATAAGTTGATTCTACTCAAAACCATCGATCTATGGTGAAAAATCGCGGAAGGAACGAAGAAAAGATGAGAAATGGCCGGATGACGTGGTCCAGGCCTATAAATAGCTGACCCTGGCCGGCCGCTTACGTACGTAATCGGCCAAGGCCTACGTACGTAATCGGCCAAGGCCGAACACTCTGGACTGATTCTGCCGGACATGTTACGTACGTAACCAGCAGGCTGTTACGTACGTAACCGGCCTTACGGCCATTACTGTCGGGCCATTACGGCCGTTACTCGGCCAGGCCTGGCCAGCCAGGCCTCGGTCGATCCGACGATCCGGAAAATCCCGAAACTCAGACCTGAACGTAAACCGAAAACACGATTACGAAGTACTCGCAAAGACGAATCCGAACACTAAGAGAACACACGATTTCGACCACCCGAGGGCTCGAATTTCGACAACGGAAGTAATTACCCCAAACTTTGGGAAATTACGAAAATGGCCCAACACGTCCGAAATACATGATACACGATCGAAACACCAAACCGAAGCTTACAACATGAATAATAACATTAAATGGACTTTCGAGAAACTCGAAACAATAGTTTCGGATGATATTCGCGAGAATTGAACTCAAGTGCAGAAAAGTCATTTAAGAACACGAAACTCAACAAAACGATACCGAAACGAACTCGAATAACAAAAAGTGTAGAATTAAATATTCTCAGAATGATGAAACGGTCAAAAGAGAGTCATCAAAACGGACCTCCGCCGAAAAATGAAAGTTACCGGAAATCCGAAATTGTGGATATTACAGAATGAAATGTAATTCATTCAACAACACATTCGTACGATAACGGTATCATTACATAAACAATATTCGTAAATTTATTTGAATAAATCAGTTATCCTATTAATCACTTTAATGTTCCAATTACAAATCATCATATGTTTATCATGTTCATTCACATATTCTAACATTAATGTTAAATACTTGAAGTCCAGATTATTACCAATGTAACATGGTGAAAACATCTTTTCAAATCATCGGCACTTCCGATTGCGATATAAGTTTGTATTTAATTACGTTCTTCATTATTTTACTAACGATTACATTAAAACTGATTCCTATATGAAAGCATAATTTCAAGTTTTTAGTGAACTAAGAACATCACCTTAATTTACGTCTCCTAACACACATGGATTAATGAAATGGAATTCGGCTACTTATCTACCGCATTTGTATCACCATATTCAACACAATCCTCTTAAGAACATATTAATGTAGTGATTAACACCCTTTTAAGTTATCAACGAAATCGATTAACTTGAACATATGAAGATTACAACTTCCTTCTATCAAAATCCATTGTTTTACTTTTGAAGAATTTATTAAAAGTCTAGTTATATCATTGGATACATGGAATTCTAAATGTAACTTCATCCCATCTTGTGAAAATTATCTTCAAAAGGGTTAACATAATTCTTCCAACAATTTATTACAAAGGTATTGGTTTAGAGGCCAAAATTATGGTTCCATATTTCCTTCAAGAATCAATTGAATGTTCAAGACAAGATTAGTACCTCTCACCTCTAATCATTAAGGATTTCATCCTTAATATGTTCCTAGTGTTGAGACTATGATCATATTCCGATTATCATGTTATGCATCAAATTTTATATATCATTATCATTACAATCATATTATGAAGTTATTGTTCATCAAAAAGTAATACTAATACCCTTAATGTTAATCTTCACTTAGTTTGAGCATGATTCAATTAACTTACCATGTTTACAGTAGCTTAACTAACATTATGTGAAGTGATCATATACTAACATCATCATAAGCATAGATTTAATATGAGTTAAAGAAAGACCAACCTCAAAATGAAGAATAACACCAACACTTCAAAGAACACACTTAAATCTCTTAATCTCCAAGTCACAACCCAAGTGTTGAAGATCCAACACAAGTTAGAAGGGCTAGATATGGAGTTGGCAGGGAAGGGGATCGTTTTTCTCAGTGGGGAGGTTGAATGGGTCGAGCAGGAAATGAAAGGCATGTCCTATTTTTATAACCTGAACTCATCATTACGTACGTTAAAGAGAGGGGTTAACGTACGTTAAAGCCCTTACGTACGTAACCTCATGAACATTACGTACGTAATCGATTTTGTCAGATCTTACTGACTTAAAACACGTAAATCGTTACGTACGTAAATATATAACTATTACATACGTAATAGCCGTTGACTTGGCTGTCGTGATCGACTCCCGACCACCTACCCCCGTTCGGCCCCACCCGCCGAAAGGCGGGCTATTGATGGATCTCTCGCATTACGTACGTTAACATATGAATGTTACGTACGTAAGGCTACGTACATAGCGTACGCAAAGAAGATAGGTTAACGTACATTAAGTTCTTATAACAACCATAAATGGAATTCTCCCAATATCACCCAACAATTAATATAGTGTGAATGACCAGGATTCCAACTTAACATAATTCGTCGATATACTTGCTACAACAATACAGATATAATGCGAAAATACTTGGTCAAATCAGAAAATACAATAGTAAAGGCGAGGGTATTACAGGATACGTATACGAATTCAGATTATTCGGGATACGGACACAGGACGAATACAGGATGGATTCGGTCCGGATTCGAATAAATATAATCGGATAATACGTTTCATACAAAAATCATTTGGAAGTGATTGCAGCATATAAAAAAACTACCAACACAATATTTCATAAAAGTTCTAATGCAAACTATAGTATTTTTTTTTAAAAATCGTTTCATAATAAGGTTCCCTCATTTTTACTTATTCAGTCGTCTCTCCCATCAAAAACATAAGCTCCATAGTTAGCAAAGAGAATTCAAGCAAAACTTGTTCAAGCTCCATACTTAGCAAAGAGAATTCAAGCAAAACCTGTTCAAGGTAGGCTAAATGACCAAAATGGGACCTCAAGTTTGCTCATTTTAGCACTTGAGGACCTACTTTTTAAAAGGTATCAAACTAGGATTTGTTCTTTATTCCGTTAGACCACGTTAGGACCTCCGTCAAATTCTCTCCATTAAATAATAACAGAATACTTACTTGGCAGTTAAATGACACGTGTCATGTGTTTATTGGTTGGTCAATATGCCATGTGTCACCGATCATCATCTCCGGCGAGGTTGATTTCGCTGGAGAAGACGACCGGAAAAATCAACCTCGCCGGAGATGATGATCGGTGACATATGGCATATTGACCATCCAATAAATACATGTCATGTGTCATTTAACTGCCAAGTAAGTATTCCGTTAGTATTTAACGGAGAGAATTTGACGGAGGTCCTAACGTGGTCTAACGGAATAAAGAACAAGTCCTAGTTTGATACCTTTTAAAAAGTAGGTCCTCAAGTGCTAAAATGAGCAAACTTGAGGTCCCATTTTGGTAATTTAGCCTTCAAGGTATTAAACAAAACAACAACCAGAATCCAACTTATAGTCCAATAGCCTGTCTGAATTTGGTGAAATCACATCAAAACTAAAATAATACTATGATAATGAGATAATCTATTAGATAACCATCTTCCGGATGAACATGAAATGGAGGCTTCAACTTTCGGATCCTCATCAATCCTCATCACTGTCCATTTCTTCTTCAACCTATATTTTTTTTAATAAGTAGTTAGTATATCATTAATGGCCAAGACTCATGGAAAAAAGGCAAGTATGGAGAAAAATAGAGAAGAATTGTTAAAAATAAAGTAACCTATACCAAATAAATGCATTAGCTAAAATTAGATATTTTTCTAACAATATCCAAGATAATAACCAAATAACCATATGATGGCTCCACAATTTCCCGTCCTGCATATTAAGGAAAAAAATAAAGGCCTCAAGATCCATTTTGAATATGATTAATTATCTATTGAGTCAGACCACTGACAATGTCCTAACTCTTACAGATGCATGATTTTTATATGTATTAATAAAAAACAATGTCCCAGACCTGTAAATATTGTGAACTTAATATTTTTTTATTATTACAGGGGGTGGAGGTTGGCAAACAACAGATTCGAGTGCAGTGGGAAAAAGGTGCTTTGTCTCAGCTATTGTCTTGAAAGAGGATTGAAGTGCATCATCTCTATCATTATGGAGTATTGGAGAAGTCAGTTCAGCTGGAAAACCTGTTCTCCTCAACCTAACACTTATTTAGCCATACTAAGTAAATTATATTAGTGTTATATTGATGGTCCTAGTTTATTTTATTCGGACTACTTTAACCACAAAACAGCACACTATATTTAATCATAAAACATGAATAAACATACTAGTTTTTCATGTATTTAAAAGACGTTCATGATCACTCTTAACAAGTGTTCTCTATTCAAAGCCCATGTCACTCCCACATAAGTAATGCATGGCCATAAAAATACTTGGCAAGTTAAAAAACTGATAAGAAAATGCCAGAATACTTCTATTTCGAAAAAAATCTCCCCTGTACCACTCAGCAAGTACTAACCAGCATAAAATAATCATAATTGCAAGCGGATAATGTGCAAATAATCAGTGAAATACTTCCAGCAATACTAAGCATTGATAGCAATTATTTAACAAGTGATAATGATAAACCTGATCCACCATATTTGCTGCAAGTGCTTCCAAAACCTCAAGATCACCAACAATGGATGAAATATTTTTTTTGAGAACCTGAAATTTTTAAAAGAAAATTCATAAGAGGATTATGCGTACATAATTATAATATAAAATGACAATAAGTTTAAAAATAACCTTGTTTGGATGCAGCTAGCCAATCCTTAGTACAAACTAGTGCTTATACCATCTCAGGATCCAAACGACTACGGAATGGATCTATAACACGACCACCAGCACTGAATGCAGATTCGGAAGCAACAATTGATACTTGCATGGCTAACATATCATGAGAAATTCGTGAGAGAATAGGGTATACATGTTGATGAGCCTTCCACCAGGACAAAATATCAAATTTTTGAGATTTGGGCACCATGAACGGTGGTTCTACCATGTATTTCTCCAAGTCATTTGTTGCACCATCCCCCTTAACGTTGTATAAGTAACTATCAAGTTCATCATTTTCTTTTTCCATAAAGAATTCAGAAGTTTTACCATGGCTAGCAACAATAGCAGAACTTCTTGTGACATCTGATGCATCATGAGCATACTGTTGATATAGTTGTTTCGCAATTGTCATCAACTTTTCCGTTTCAGCTTGATATGCAAGCTCACCATGAAACTTCCTCATGAAAAATTGTATGATCCTTTTCTTGAATCTAGGATCAAGAAAACTAGCCACAACAAGAGCAACATTTGACTTCTTCCAATACTTATCAAACTTGGCAGTCATAGATATTGCCATTGTCCTAATGGTGATATCATCGCTAACATGCCACTCTCTTAGCAAAAGCTTAATCTCACAAAAGTTCCGATAAAATAGATTTGCAGTTGGATACAATGTGCCAGACAAAAGCTCAGTAATATCATTGAATTTCTTCAAGCATTTGCAAAGAGATAAAACCTTACCCCATCCTTCATTTGATGGTGCAATGTTCTCATACCCATGGTGCTCCAAGACAAGAAGCCTCTGAAAAGCATTCTTGTAGTATAAAGCATCCTTCAACATGAGGTAGGTGGAGTTCCACCTCGTAGCTACATCTAGTGCAACACCTTTCTTTGTATCTAATTGACATTCAGTTGCACACTTCATAAACTCCCCCCTCTGTAATGGAGAGCTCTTTATAGCTACAACAAAAGCACGAATATTCTTGATTGTACTTGCAATTGCAGCAAGACCATCTCTAGCAACAAGATTGAGTATGTGATTAGCACATCTCACATGAAAGAACATGCCATCACAAATGAGGGGGCATATTTTTTCAAGCTCGGAAATAACATCCTTAACACAAACTTCATTTGCAGAGGCATCGTCAAGAGTGAAAACAACTTCTTCTCAATAAACCATCTCATAACACTAGCAACGAATGCTTCTGAAAACCTCGCACATGTATGTCGTCCTCCTACATGCATGAATTTGATGATTCTCTTCTGAATGTTCCAATCTTCATCAATCCAATGTACAGTGACACACATATAGCCCTTGTTTTGATTTGATGTCCACATGTCCATAGTTGTGCTAAAGCGACATTTCATATATTTGAAATATTCATAGAGCTTTTCTTTTTCTTGTGTAAATATTTCCTGTATTTCTTTCCTAACGGCGATTCGGCTCTTCATTGGAAAACTTGGACGCAAGGACTTGATTGTAATATCCTGAAATTCCACTGCGATTGTTTAATATTAATTTATTCGAGTTATAATGTACAGGATGGAATCTGTACAGTATAGATAAAATAATAGAAAGATTGAGGCAACTGTACTTGTATAATTGTCGTATTTGGTAGACAGTTACAATTGAGGATATCGTGTATCAGGTTATCGCACTTTTAATATTGGGTATATCATATGAGAATAGTATTGGATTTAGTATATGTATTCAGTATGTGTATACGTATCCGGTATGTCGAGACGAACAGGAACAGTTGGATTTTTGCCTAAGTATATAGGCCATTACGTACGCTAAATTCCAGAGCTAACGTACGTTAAATTGATAGTGTTATGTACGTTGTGGCTAATGTATTACGTACGTAACAAAGGGAATCAGACTTGTGGCCGACAGGTGGGACCTGTGGTCGGTGTCTTTCGGCGAGGAACGTGCTTGGGCAAGTCAACTATGTATTACGTAAGCTATACAGGGTGTATTACGTACGTAATATGAGATTTTACTGTAGCAAGTCAACGTACGTATTACGTACGTTATGGTGAAAGTGTTACATACGTAAGGAAGTTCATAAAATAGGTCAGTTAACTCTGGACTGCCATTACGTACGCTATCAAGGTAAGATAGCGCACGTAATAGGTTGTTATGCACGTTAACAAGGACTTGTTATGTACGTAACGAACAGAAATGTTTTATAAGAGAACGCCCGTCTTTCATTTCCCTTGGACATTTCATTTCGTTCTTCTCCTCCAAACACTCAGAGATGGCATTTTCAGTTCCTCTAAGTCGATTTTGAGCTTGGAAACATGGGATTGAAGCTTGGATATGGAGCTATTGATGATTCTTGAAGTGATTCCTTGTGTTTTTCATCTTCTAAGAGGTATGTTGGATAATCCTCTCTTGAATTTCGGATTTTTGATGTTGTTGTTGATGAATGATTCGTGTGAAGATGATTAAGATCTTGTTATTACAATTCTTGAGGATATATGAGGTGTACGTTGAAGGAATATGATGATATGTTGGTTTATGTCTTGAATATGTTGATTATGATTATGAAATCATAGAGTTCTTAGTATTGTTGTTGCGATTTTTGATGTTAGGAAGATCGTATGTTGAAGAACATGATAATATACACCTTTAATCATGAATGAGGATTTGTTTAGATGTTAGAGGATATCGAATTACGTGGTTTTGATGGTTATGAAAAAGGTTTTGAATCATTTAGTGTTCTTGAGGAACTCCTTGATGAACTTAACATAGCAAGACGATCGTAGGTTGAATTATCGGTATCTTTAGATATGAAGATCGAATGTTCGTTGATTGTAGTAGTAGGATTCGTATGTTCTTGATGAAATACGAATCATGATATCAATTTGGAATCCGGAAAGATTGTGATTGATCACTGAATATGATTTCCATTACATTCATATCCGTAATCGTATTTTGGTTATGAATTCATAATTGGTTGAGTTGGATTGTTCGGACTTGTGTCTAATCGAGATATTGTGAAATCGTTGAGTTGATCGGTTGGTCATGTCGGTTATTGATTGTTATCGGATATGTGTTAATTGATTACTTCAATAGGTTGAGATTATTGATCGGTGATTATAATCATATGTTGCGGTCGTGTTCGAGTACGTTCGTGAATCGCTTTGGCCGGGAGCCGAGGAACTCGTAGACAAAGGCAATGAGATTGGTAGCGGTTTCATCATCGTCGTATCGATATCGAGGCAAGTTATTACTTGCTCAGTTATAATGTTTAATGAATGGTTTCAGTTTCATTTCGTTTATAATGCATATAACAATGATTATTACTGCAAATTCTGGAGATTTGGATTATGTGTTGTCTTTCCGATTCTGGGAGTTAAATCATGATGTATATGCTTTATCTCGGTTATTGGCATATCCGGGTATCAAGGTTACGTTGATATAAAGATGAGGATATGAGTATCTATATACCATGGTACGTTTGGGTCGCCGAGCATTGAGGATAATTGCTGGTGATGATTTGATATCGAGATTTCTCCTGAAGGACTCGGGACAAGTATCTCAGTTTGATTCAGTTTAGCATTGATGTTGTTGATCATGCAGGTTGTCATTCATGTTGCTGAACATGAAGTCGTCCTAGTTGTGTCATCATAGTGTCGTTCATGTTTTGATTCATATGTTGTTCATGTTGATGAACATATTGAGTTGCATATGTGTATGCATAATTGCATTGTTTATGTTGTAAATGATCCGATGGGGTCATGAGGATCTATGCTGAGGGCGCTGGATCGGATGTCCACCATGCGTTGGTCCGATGGGATCATCATGGGGATCTATGCTGAGGGTGCTGGATCGTTGGATTACCCGGTATTGTGTTGATGAAATCATGTGGATTCGCATCATTGATTTTATCATGTGTTGTTGTGCATATGTATATTGTTGGTTATCCATCTCATGTTGATCTAGTAGGATCATCAGAGGATCTATGCTGAGGGCGCTGGATCATGGGATTTCCATTGAGTATACATTGTTGTTATTGGTTTGAGCATATTGACGTTGTCATATGAGTATGCATTTGTAGGTCTTGTGTTAGGACCATATCCATATGTTGTTGATCTGATCTTGGATTGGACTGACGTGATTTGGTCGTGGCAGTTCATATCTTGAGGTATGTTCCGTATTTCCTTTGGTATTGGTCTTTTGATGGATAATCGGTTTTCTTCTTGGTATTTGATGATGCTATCCGATGGATCGTATTGGTCAGAACTGGTATATTTCCGTATCGTGAGTTGGTGATGATAGTCGAGAATCTTGAGTATTGTTTGAGGTACAATACAGATATTATGTTCGAGTTTATTGGTTAATGGAGTACGAGATGTGATAATGGTTATTCTGACAAGAATTGTTTGAGTAAGTAAAGTTACTACAATAAGATTACATTGGTCATATTCATATTTTGTATTCTCATTGGTATGTAATTATTACTGTGATGTGACGGTTATCATTGTTGGATATTATGGTTGACCCCGTCGCGGGATTTCTTTTTTAGGTTCTTGAGATATAGAGCTTGTAGCGGTCGTGGAGAGATGAGCTTACCAGAGGGTACTGGCTAGGGCATGTAACTGTGTTCTGAGTTCCTGATCAGTTGTTGTATTCCGCTGCTAGAGTATTTTTAATTGTTTATCTTTTCCGCTGCGTGAGTGTTTTTAAATGGCCTTTTGGTATCTGGTAACTTAGGTTACTTTGGCAATTATTTTCTAAACTATTTTATCGGTACGTGTAAGCGATAGCTTAACGTATGTTTTTAAACTGTTGAGTTCTGGCATTTCAGGCCTTTTCCTTTCAAACGTGATTTTACGACAGTTTTGATAAACAGATTTTATATAGTCTTCGAATGTTTTAAAGATAGTACTGTCGTCGGCCTCTTGGGCATTTGTAAATGTTTGCGAAAATTTCCTTTAGCCTTGTGGGTTCCATCTCGGGGCCCACGGCGCTGTAATATTCCCGGTTAAATCTGGGGGTGTTACATTGATGAACTCCATAAAGTATTCATGCTCAACTATATTGAAAGGGTACTCATGAATGATTATTGCTAAATGAAATTTTCTCAAGCTAGCTTCTTGATCATAACTGTAAGGTTCAACACTTGCGACACTGTCTTTCTTTTCCACTTTCAGTTGTTGTTGACCCGACATAATATTGTGTTTTTTCTTCAAGTGGTTCCAGAATTTGTTCCATTTGTACTCTCACCTCTAGCTTTGTATTTGTATTTATTGCAATATGCCTAGAGTATCACGATCTTCTTGCCATTCTCCTAAATGGTCTGGCGCACCTTAGTGAAGTGATTCCAAACCCTTGATTTAGTCCTCTTTTGTCTCCTTTCTTGAGGCTCGTCATCCACTTCTTTTGTATACGAATCAACATCAATAGTTCCAATATTAACATTTTCTGTTGTGTATGATACACGGAGACTTGCACCTTCGCTGCATAGAAAATCTCGGAATTCAGATGGGAAAAGGAGTTAAGCACTTAAAATACTGAGTAGCAGTGTGTGGATGGAAAATATTGTCGTGTGCTAATACAATGCGATTAATTAGTAAAAATGTATTCAATGATACTATAGGTAATTGACAACAGATTACTCCAAAGTATAATTATTCATATAATTAGGGCTTACTCTGTTTATTCTCAGTGAAGTTTCAATTGAAAGAAGTTCCCGGAACGATTGAACTTTAGTATAGACAGAAATAAAGAATGATAAATGAGTACCTTTACCTTTTCTATAGGATATGATGCTTATGCGAGAATGAAAGAATCCCTAGTTGACTCAGATATTGTTACAACATACCCTTTTCTTTTCCTCTGCCCATTGCCTCTACGTTTTGTAATTATATGCTATTATTAAGCCCTAAAAGCCTCTCTTTATCCCATAAGAAAAGAAATCCCGAACCAGGAAAGATAGAAAGGGATAGCCACCCTTGCCTCAATCTAATGCTAATGCCGGCCCCGTCGGAGTGAATGGGATTTTAGGGTTATCCCTACAAGCGAGCTACTCCAACCTACTGATTCGCTACTATCTTCAACCGGTAACTAAAAAGATCAAACCAACTAAAAATTTCATATACATGAATACGGTCAAACTACAAGAAATAGTTAATCAACAGAAGATAAGGCTTATTACTTTTCACAAAAATACAATTTTACAATGCCCTAATCTTGCAAAATACCCAAACTTATTGCTAACCTAATTTCTTGGATGGTTGTGCTGGGTTTGGGAAGGAGACTCGGTGGCTGTAAAGTGTAAGCGGCATCGGGCACCTCACTGACGGCAAAGTTGATCGGAGACGACGAGTCTTCTTCCATTTGCGAGCTGTCGAGCGGGTTCTGAGATTTCAGGGCAGAGAGAGTTCGTGTATTTCTGAGACTGGGTTTGCCCCGCAGCCTTATCAATAAAATATGGGCCATGTGCCTCTGCAATAAAAAAAGCATATTTAAAATTTAAAAATATGGATCTCTGGATTTATTATCCGGATTAGTATCCAGATAATATCCTATAAAATATGAGAAAACTCGGATACGGGCAGATATTGCATAACTGAATTCTAACCCGTATCTGAATTCAACTATCCGGATCCGTATCTGAATCCGACCAGATACCAATTTTTCATCCCGAATTCGATCCCGACCGGATACGGCTCGGAATCGGGTGGGAAATATCCGCCCAGTTTTCACCCCTAGGTCCGGCGCCCTAACCACTTGGCCAGCATGCTATTTGTGTTTAAAACACGCTAAACGTATTAATCATATATACATAAAATATATAAATTTTAAAACAATTGATATAATCGGTTCAGTTTGTTTTTTTCGGTTTCACCATTTCCAAAAACCGAAACTGAACCCATTATTCCGGTTTTTGAAAAAGAACAAACCCAAACCGTCGATTTTTGTTTCGATTTCGGTTTTTGGTGTCGGTTTTGTCGGTTTTTGTCGTTTTTCGGTTTTTGGGTTCGGTTTTGCTCACTCCTAGTTAGGATCCAGGGAGCAATCGATTTTTTCGGGAGAAAAAAGTAGACGAACAGGTGCTTAGAATCAACGAACAGGCGCTTAGAATCAAACAAAAATAAACATAAAAATTTTGATCCCTCCAGGATTCGAACCCAGGAGCTTCATTCGTCCAGTAAGAAGATGAATCCACTGTACAACAATGTGATCAAAAGACTGTAAATAATTCTCTTTTCTCCCCAATATTTCGGGAAAATTTGTACCAAAACTCATTTTTTCTGAAAAAAAGTGAATTCGTAGTTGATTATTTTCCAGTTCATATGATATGTATTTATCGAAAGTTCTTATGTTTTAAGAAGTTGGACGATTTCTTAATTAGCACGGGTCATCTTTGTACATGGTCATATGAATCTATTCTCTCCATCATTCCAGTTTTATTGATCGTCCTCCGGACATTGTTTACTGTACTGAAATAAAAATAAAACAAATTTCAAACACACCAAACTAGTAGTAGAAAGTAATCATAAAATTCCATATCGTATTATATAGTATATCTAATATTTATCTTCATAAATCAGAGCTTGGTTTTAATGTTCGTATGTCCTAATAAAAGAGGATCTTGACCATGTTGCAACTTTAATGATAGCAATTAGTGTGACTGGCTCATTAAATGACCCCACCACTTCAATAAGAACGTGGGGTGGAAGTAGCAAACTTTTCATTTCTTCCCACTTTTTCCCTGTTCTACCCTTCCTTCTTTCCTCCCTAAATCAGACCGTTGTACTCATCAGTCTCTTTTTAAAAACCAGAGACACTACAAGAACAAAAAAACAGAGAACCCGAAAAAAAATCCATCCAAAAAAACGCCAATGGCAGAGATGAATCCATCCCTGCTTCTACAGAATCAGAAGCCCCAACTACTGCGTCTCACAACCGAAAAATTCATCATGGAGAGAGGTCCCAGATTCGATGAGTACTCCGAACTTAGAGAGAGAATGCTGAGAATGAAGTATCTCACCGTCGCAGGACAGAAAACCCCGGAAAAGGAAACAGGCGAGATTCCGGTAGAAAATAGTCGATCGGCTCTCCTGATCCCACAGAAGAAGCAGGTGAAATTCAGTTCAGATCTCACTACCCCGCCAAGGAGGAGGCCCAAAGTATCCTCTGTCCTGATGCAATCCGTGCCGGATTTCTCGCCGGCTCTGAGGAAGGAGAATCGGAAGCCGCTGCCTCCAGTGGTGGAGAGGCCGGTGACTCCACCGGCGGGGTTGTGGAAGAGCGGGAGTAAGTCGGCGGAGAAAAGGAGGAGTGGTGGTGGATTAATAGCAGCTAGGAAAAGCTGTGCTAATATGGAGGAATGGAAGAGATTGGCTGCTGCTGGGAAGGAAATAAATAATACTAAAACTGTTTTGGGGAATAGGCTGTTTTGATGAATTGAGTTTTGTGGAGAATTTACTGTTAGTTACTATATTCATATTTGATTTAAGCTTTTTTTTTCCCCTACTTTTCATTTTTATTCTTTTGGTTTGATTATTGGAGAGTGGTGGTTTTTCTGGTAGAGATAGTACTTTGTATATAGACTATATATAGAGAAGAAAGGCTTCTCAAGTTTGATTTCATAAAGTCTTTTGGTAATGTTAAATCATAAATTTTTTATTTTGGGCATATTTTGTTTGGCAAAGAAAATATGTTTGGGATTTGGATGAAGTGTTCCATGGTTTGTTTTTGGTAGCCGCCGTACCATAACAATGGTCCGACCAGGTTATTTTCGAACAATGTCCGATATTCTTATTTTTCAATTTTTTTGTTTTTACGATAGAGAAGCCGCCAGTCAAAAGTGGACGCAACTTTGACCGACTACGTATTGCTTAAAAAAATTCCTAGTTGCTGCGAGCTCAGCCCTCATCGTGGTGATTTCATATCTGGTCTCGAAATAAAAAATAAAAGTCGAACATTGACTGGCGGGCCATAGTTATGGTTCGACTGGCACCAGAAAATTACTAGATATATGTTTTATAAGAAAAAATCACAAGTATTTGTATAGAATTTCAAAATGAAAATTGGATGAATCACACATGATTTTTCAGATGAAAGATTTTGAAATGAAACCAATCATTGCTTACTTATCAAGATCTTAAGAGGTATTTCTTAACAGATCTTCAATTATATCCCTTGCAGAAACAAATAAGAAAGAAAGAAAATATAAAAGAGAAAAAAATATGAATCAGTTAAAAAGTTAGGTACATTAATCAATTTCACCAAATAAAAGCCACAGCCAAAACATACAATCAGTTTTCTCTACAATTAATGCAGTGAAAATCATAAAGAAAAAATCAGCTAGCATATTTCCAAAAGATCCATCACAATCTCATCCATCAAACTCTGAAGTACCTCTCCACTAATCCCCGTTCCAGTCTCGAAGCCTTCGCTCTCGCACTCCGTCCAATCTCCCAACTGAGCACTCATTTCCCTCTCAATCAGCTCGTCAAGATTATCATTCGATAATCCGTACCATCTCCCAACAACTTCAACAATCTCAAATATCAAAATGTTACTATTCATCCGGAGCGGCAATTTTCCCGACACGTTTGGTCCGGCTTCGAGATACTTTCCGAATCTTCCGTCCAGATATTCTATTATAGAATCTACAACGAAAGATTTCAGTTGGCTCGACTCTCTACCGTTCTCTATTCCGAGAGAGTTGCCGAAATTCATCCAAAGAACACTTGCGAGCGTTTCTAATTCGTGGAGCAGTAAATGCTTAATAGGACAGCCTTTTCCTACAACTGTACCTGAAAGAGCTGCACTATGCAGAATTAACTCGGAGTTCAAAAGGGACTCCTTTGCTTTGTCAAGCTTGTTTCCTTTCGAACCATAGTTGGTGAAAATATTGCAGCTTAAAATTTCGGAAACGTGGCTGAGAATATTAATAACCAATCCATCACTATTTTTAGCTTTATTAGTAATCGAGGCTGCACAATCCAAGAGCTCCGAATTGGGGGAGGGCGATCGTGGCCGAGAATTGGAACATTCAATAGATTCATCTAGCATTTTACAGCCTGAGAGTAGAATATAACATTAGAAAAATTAATGTATTAATATGGCACATTGGGCCATTCACTTTTTTCTTTATGATGGAAAAGAAAGATAACTAGACATTTTTCCAAGACAATGAAATTGGGGGGGGGGGGGGGGGACTGAAAAGAAATTTCTAATAGAAATGCAAACGAGAATATAGAATAGCGAGCAAATAAGGTTGATGTTGGGGAAAAATCGTTTCTTGCACGAGATGACCTTACCTAGACTTTCATCTACACTGCTTGAACGACAACTCTCAGTAGAAAAATAAGCTTCAAGAACAGATCCCGGGCTCGGGCGCTCGCTGTCAAGTGATTGCTCATCGACAGGAAGCTTTGCTGCCACTGCATTTGCCTAAAAGCAACAAAACCGAAAGATAGAAGAAATCATTTGGACGAGCTTTCATTGAACGTCATAATCGGAAATGCGTACCATGCAAGGCTACTAATTCCAATTCCAAAGATAAAAAATAGTATCTTCAACCTATTCAGCAATAAACAAGGTTAATATGAAAAATGACAAGAAAGTCCTTAGATTATACTCCCTCCATCCCACTTCTTCGAAGAAGGTTATTTGGTTAAGGTACAACTCTTTAGTTTTAGTCATGTTAACCAATGTGCAACTCGTTTTAAACCATCCATGCTCCCTCATTTTTTTTTTTTTTTTTCAATCAACTAAGGTTGTAATTTATCCCTAAACCCTAAACCCTTACCAAAAACTTTAACTTCAAGGAATATTATAAAATCAGGTTTTAAAATTACCCTCTTCAAGTGAAACGGATGGATATTTCTGTTTAGTTTGATAACTTCACACAACTTTGCATAGATTTTGACAATTAAATTACATTCTTATAAGGGGTCAATTTTTCTTTTGAACATATTTTGTTTTCCATCTTTATGATAATTTCTAGAAGGGAAGCCTCGGCGCCCCGATAGAGGTGTTGCCGTGTGATATTGAGGTCACGGGCCTGGAACAGCCTCCTGCGTTTATGCAGGACAAGGTTTGCCTATATTTCACCCTTGTGGTGGGGACCCTTCCACGGACCCTCGCGATACGGGGATACTTTGTTCACCTGGCTGCCCTTTTCTTTTATGATAATTTCTAATGCACCTTATGTCGAATAATTTCTAATGCACCTTATGTCAAACTAATCATCTGTTTCTTAACAGTAAAATTCCGACTAAAGCCGGTAAACTAACCTGCTGAAACAGTTTCTCTGAAGTTAAGGCACATATTAGCTCCTGTAGAATCATAGAAGTTGTCTTTCTTACTCCGTTACTTTCAATATCATCTCCTTCATGATTCAGTTCCTTTAATTTTTGTTGCAAAAGTGCACCCAAGACATCTCCACTAAAGGGGAATGGTTTTTCCAGTTTCGCCCTTCCACCACTTTCTCCAAACACCGATTTCGATGATCTGTCGTCACAGCGTAAATCATTTGGATTCCTTCTTTCTCCAACCTCTTGAATTCCACTTCTATGATTCACGGGAGATTTAAACGTGAAAGAAACAACATTATTTGCCACCCCAACCGTTCTTTCTTGCAAATCGAGCAAGCCATTTCTACTGTTACTGAACTGAGCATTGCATCCCAACTGTTTTTCAGAACCAAAATTTCTGCTATCGGCGACTGAGCTTATGAAACCACCACTTTCACCTTGTCTAGAAAGGTTACCCCTCCTCTTCTGTCCAGGTGGCACCGAGTCATTTCGGCTGTTCAAGATTCTCTTGTCCGCTTCTAATTTTCCGATTTCTGCTCTGGATGGCAAACGCGGCCTAATGCCACTACTCAAGCTTTGATTAACTGAAAAGAAACTCTTTGTCCCGTTCGCATTGTTCGACTTTGGCCGAGGAGGGAACATCTGAATTTCAGCTCGAGTATTGCGGTGTGGACTAAGTGATAAAGGCCGAGCATTTGGATGGCTGCTCAAATTCCTCTGAATATGTCCACTAAAAGGTCTCTTATTACAAGACGTATATTGAACACAAGACTGTAAATCACCATCATAGTCCCTGCGCAACTCTTCTTGATAAAATACAGAGTTTACAAGTTTACTCCTTTCCGACACTCGACAAGAGGGTCCCACACAAATGTCAGAAGGCGGGGCCAGAACCAACTGCTTATTGCTAATGGCAGGCTTAGAGTCCAAATTAACGAGCTGGTGGCCACAATGTGTGCACGAAGAATCTTCCACGACGGTATTTTGAGATGGATGACAATGCAATGTGTTTGAGTAAGTGAGTGCACATTTCGATTTGCTACTCGGTTCCAAAATTCTAGTTGCGGCACCAAGCAATTTAGACGGATTTTTTCTCGAAACATTTCTCGGGCTTTTTACTGGAGAAGGAAGCTTCGGATGATGATGACGATGCTTTCTTGGTTTTGATAGGACGCTTTTGAAGGGAAGTTTTTCGGTTCTGAATCTAGTTAATGGCTGCCTTTCCGAGAAAAGGCTCGTTTTTTGAAGCTTCAGAGGCCTTAATTCATGCTTAATCCCTCCTTTCTCGACATCCGGCCCATCCCTTGAGCGGCCATTGACGTTATCGACAGATTTACCGACTTTACCAAGTGCGTAATTAGATGATGGTGGTTGGGGTTCCTTCGATTTATCTCTCGGTATGGATTCCAGGCCCATGAGCCTAGCAACCAATCCAGGAACTCGCATTTCTTGGTGTTGCCCCATATCAACATTGTTGTTCTTTGTAGTCGGGAAACCACCACTATTCTCGTCAGCAATCTATAGTGTCTCAACAATTACAAGAATAGTAATAAATGTAATATTAGCTGAGCCAAAGCGCTACGTGCATTACTCCAACTTTAAACAGACGTGTGTGTGTGTATATGTAAATATATAACACATACCAACCGAAGCTTTGGCTGCTTTTCATCCCCACCAAATTTCTTTGAAGATTGTTTCAACCAAACTAAACACACAAAAATGCAACAATATGATCAGATTTTATTAATCAGTTTCAACATTAAGGTTTATATTCTTAAGAACTGGGGGAAGCACTGACCTGGAGGAAGCAATTTCTTGGAAAAGAGCTTCTTCTTAGCAAATCTACGATTCCAATCAAAAAGTTGAAAGAAAATACCAACACATCCTCCTGTCTTCTGGGATTTCTTCTCTACAAGAGCTGAAGAAGACGAAGACGTTTTCTCCAATGTATCATTCATTCCTCCACAGAACTTTTTTTTTTCTTTTTCGAACTAAATCTCACTCGAAAACCCACTTTTCAAAACAATCAAGAAACTTAAACCTCAGAAAATCCTATCATGTTCTGAACACACACACACACACAAATCAATCTTTATCCCACCAGAAGGAAATTTAGGAACAAGGAAAAAATTAGCACTACGCTTCCTTTTTTTTAACTGTCATATTTTCTTCACTCTCTGAAGAAATAGAGAGTCAAAAAGGAAGTAAAAATAAGTTTTTTTTTTTTTTTTTACCCCAACAAATGTTATTCGTGACAAGGCCATGTGGCCAGGCGCGTGACACTTTCACAAGAAAAGCCTACCAAAACAAAATAAAAATCAGAGGATGCACAGTGACGATATTACTACTATTACGCAGCAACGGGTAGCTGTTAAAAAAAAAAAGTTTCTGAAACTGACAACAGATATACAGTGAGCGAGAAAGAAGCAGTGTGTGTGTGTGTGTGTAATGAGATGAGTGTGAATCAATTAGGGACCTAAAAGCATAATCATGGGAAAATAAATGTATGAAGGGGAAGAATCTTGATAGTACAACAAATACAACTGTCTTTCTTAGCTTTTTGAGGAACCCGAGAAAATGAAAAATGAAGCTCGAGGAGGGATTTGTTTTGCTTCCCTGAAATTGAGCAGCTGACAAAAGATGTGATGGTGAAAACGGCTGCTCTCTGAAATTTCACTGCTACGTGGCAGTGAGGAAGGGGGGGGGGGGGGGGGGGGGGGAAAAAGACGGGTGTGGCGCTATTCTGATCACCCCACGCGTACTGTTGCATTTATTTAAGTCAGAACATTAATTAAGGAAAACAAATTAAGTTCTTCTGTCTTATGGGATTGGCGACATAAAAAAGATTTACAAGAAAATTTTGATATTTTCTCGGTCCGAGTTAAAATATACTTCTTCCGTTATTTTATATTTGCAACGTATTTATATTGTTTATATATCTTCTTTTGACTAGTTTGATTTATACATATAAAAAAATATAGTCATGTAAGATCTTGTTAGATTTATCTCGAAATATACTTTCAAAATATCAACTTCTTATAATTTTTAAAAATGAAGAATTGAAGATATTAATAATTAAAATTATGCATTGGCAAGCGTGAAAATTCAAATATTACAGTTATAAAAAATGGAAGTAGTATATAGTAATAGAAGTGGGTGCATATTTGGTAATAGAAGTGGGTGCATTTTAAAAGAATAATTAGATATTATCTATACTATATAATAAGTGTTATAAATTTAAGAGAAAAAAGAGAATTAAGGAAAGAGAATGAAATTATGAATATACAAATTTAAAGTTTTAAGGACAAATTAGTCATTTATTAAATACATAATCTATCTAGAACATTCAATTTGGATGATTACACAAATGTCTGCTGAACTAGTTTGAAAAAAACTCTATAGGAGAAAAATTTCAAATTGTTTGTAGTGGAGCATGTGACAATCAAACTTTGATACATCAGGAAAAATCCTGGCAATATGTAATCATGAATTTAATACCCCTCATATCAATTATTTTTCTATGAGTATTCATGTGCCAACTCAGTAAAATCTCGTGGGACAAAAACTGAGTTATCATAAGAGTATAAGTTTCTCCACATATAGATCATTCTTATAAGACTATCCATATGTTGCCTTATTAAAACCTTGTCAAGAAACTCATGTGGGAAAAACTTCATCGATGGAGAGGACACTTCTTCTTATATAGATCATTCTTATAGGAGTATCCATGTGTTGCCTCATTACAACCTTGTCAAGAATACCTTTTGGAAAAAAAATTGATGGAACGAAGAGTACAATTACTCCTTACTCCAAATCTTGAGGAATAACTGATCTCGATAATATCCTCATTATATCATTAATATGCCTGGCCAAAACTTTATATAAACTCGGTGGGAAAAATCCTAATGTAGGAAAAGAGTACATTATTCATGTTAATACGTCATTCTAATTGTCTCGTTATTAGAAACCAATGTGATAAAACCTCGATCAAGAAAAATAAGTACAACACGTATTTTTATATAAAGTATGCTTAAGGCATCTAAAGAAATCTCCCATGGATTAGCATGTGTATCATATCCAGTACAAGCTGCAATCTCGAACTCTTAGTGTGGAGAGGCATGCCAATATTTTCGAAAATTTCACATTACTTGCGTACCTTGTGGTTAAGCTGCTTCTTAAAAAATCTTGTTCGGGAAGACCCTTGCTGCAGCTAATCCACATGACTCTTGAACATAATGTATAATATTCCTCAATCATATACATTCTCGACTTGCTTCATCGTAATAATTTCAGAATGATTTTAAGATGTCGTTGGTAAGGTTTACTTCACAGATTTCCATGACATGGCAGTTCTATTGAGGTCTTAAAAGTCCCAATTAAATTTTAAATCATCAACGTAAACTTCAATAACTGTAAACACAATAGTTATTCTCTTTAAGTGGACTCAATGGTATACATCAATATTTTTATATCCTTCTTGTGTGTGAGATTATCCCCTTGATTTAGACATCGCTTGGATTTTTTTGTAGATCACGAGTGGAAAAAAATATATACTTTATAATATCTTATTTGATGGATCATTCTTTAATTGAGTTAAAACACCACATTGCCTTTATATAATAATACTGTTAGGAAATAGTTTGTTGGAAAAATTCGATCTTGGATTTTGATAAGTGCACAAAACTACAACATCGTTCTACAGCCTGATTCATACATCGCATTCAATATGAACCAGGTATACAACGTATTAAAGACTCTCCGTCTAGAGGATAAAGCCCAGTTGGCTACAACATATACAGTAGAACCCTCTAAAGTGATATTATTGGGACCGGGAAAAGATATCACTTTAGAGAGGTTATCACATTAGAGAGGTTTGTATTTTTTAATTAAAAATGTATCAAATTTATATTTTAATTATTAATATACATTGTACATATTATATTGTCTACATTAATATGCACGTTGTTGTACAAGAGCTGAAAGGCGTAATTCAGAGCATGAAGTATAAGAATCCAATGGATGTTAACCAATTACTTGACTTTACAGCCGAGCAAGAGATCTGCTACACTCTAACAGAACAAGATATTATTGATACAATGATGAGTCAATCAAACAAAAATGTATCAAAAATGGATGAAGAAGATGATGATAGTCATGAGATACCAAAAATTCCGGTATCTAGCGCTATCCAAATGCTACAATCAATTGATATTTTCTTACTACAACAAGCTGAAGATCACAAAGACCAAGTGAAGATGATTAAGAAGATATTATGTAACACCCGAACCCGAAAAGGGCCAAAATGTAACATCATGGGGACAGTCAGAACATACTAACGCAAGCGAAAGACTTTATTATAAAATAAATATGTTAGGCGTATTTTTATACGCTTATTTATCATTATTTTGTATTATTTTGGAGAGTAAATTTGCTTAAATGAGTTTTTAATGCCATAATTTTGTATGTTTATCAGGAGATTGGAGTCTGGAAGCTAAAACGAGGCTAAACGGGCGAAAACGGCAAATTTTGGCCGTAAGCCGCGGCACAAGGAAGCAGGGCCGCGGCACACGCAGAGGACCAGCGGGCACAAAGTAGACTGTACTCTGTGCCGCGGCACAGTCCAGGTGAGCCGCGGCACAGATGAATTAAAAGGCGCCCAGGCGTCCAGCTGAAGACCATGTGCCGCGGCACAGATTAAGTGAGCCGCGGCACACTAGGCGGTTATGGTGTGCTCCGCGCGGATTTGGGCCGTTTTGAAGCCAGTTCTCGACCTACTCACATGGACGCGAATTGGAGACTGTGCATAGCTATAAATAAGGGTTTAAGACCCTAATTAATAAGCTTTGGAATCTTTGGATCTTGGATCGAATCTTGGAATTGGAGAATCTTGGAGGAGACGGCAGAAGAGGAAGATAAGCAGAAGACTTCAAGAGCAGAGGGCGGAAGCCAGAAGAACGGAGGAATCCGAGCTCTTTATCTGCATTTGATTTTCATGCTTTTATCTATTAATTCTGTATTTTCATTAATTAGCATGTCAGGCTAAAACCCTAATCTAGGATTTTGATGAAACCTACGTTTTGACGGATTTGCTTGAGATTATCTATTTAATTCCCTTTTTGTTGAGTTTTCCCAATCGTGTTTAATGCTTTCAATTATCTGGCCAATAGTTGTATTGTTTTAATCATTCAATTCGAATCGGGAGAGGAGAGTTGGTGAGGAACTATTGGTGAGGACCGTTTTATTCTGTGAGATAGGAATATACTCATAGGAACTACGTGGCCTTTTGGAGATTTTATGCTTTTTGCCTATTGACGAATTAATTCACCTAGGGATAGAGTGCGTTATTCACCTTTAGAAAAATCTATTGACCTCGGGAGAGGCGGTAGAGTATATTAGCAATCTTCGCCTTCAATAAATTGGGAAAATCATTAACTTCAGATAATCGAGAGTAAATTCGGATAAACCGAGGTGGATTCAGAATCCTAGACTTATTTCTCATTTGATTCTCTTTCTTCAAGCTATCGGTTTTACTGTTTAATCTTTTGTTAATTCTTTTAGTAATTAATTGCAAAACCCAAGTTCGATTGTTCAAATAAAACTAGAATACATAAAAATCAGTAGTTAGTGATTCAGTCCTCGTGGGAACGATACTCACTCATCACTTTATTACTTGTATACGATAACGTACACTTGCGTTAAAGAAAAATCGCAACAAGTTTTTGGCGCCGTTGCCGGGGACTGAAATTTTTTGCTAATATCGATTTCAGTATTTCTAGTCTTAGTTTGAACGTTTTATTTACTTATTTTTGTGTATTTAATTTTATTTGTTTTTCCTTTCAGGATCTTTCGCGTAGTGCATGAGAAAACTCGGTGACAAAGGCCTACTACCTTTGAATACCGAACTCGAGCGCACTCTTAGGAGAAAGAATAAGGAGAAACGAGAGCTACCGACAACGGTCAACATGGCTGAAAATATCGAAATTCAAGGAGGAGATAACCATGTGCAGCAAGTTCAACCGGCACTAGCACTTCGAGATTATGCTATGCCACAGATTAACGCAAACTTTTCGGGGATTCGGCGTCCAACAATCCAAGCCAACAATTTCGAGATCAAGCCTGCTATTATTCAGATGGTGCAGGCGAGCCAATTCTGTGGATTGCCGAATGATGATCCCAACGCACATATTGCTTCTTTTCTTGAGATTTGTGACACGTTCAAGAACAATGGTGTCACCGACGATGCTATCCGATTACGGGTTTTCCCTTTCTCTTTGAGGGATAAAGCGAAATTTTGGCTAAATTCCTTACCACCGGGGTCGATCACAACATGGGCAGAGTTAGCGCAAGCCTTCCTTGCTAAATTCTTCCCACCTTCTAAGACGGCGAGATTGAGAAACGAGATCACCACCTTTGGTCAGTATGATATGGAATCGCTCCACGAGGCGTGGGAGCGATACAAAGATTTGTTACGGAGATGCCCACATCACGGCCTTCCAGACTGGCTTCAAATTCAAACGTTCTACAATGGATTGAGTGCCTCTACACGCACTCTCGTGGATGCAGCCGCCGGTGGAGCTTTGATGGGAAAGACTATGGCCGAGGCACACTCGTTGTCGGAAGATATGGCCGCAAATGCATATCAATGGCCATCTGAAAGAGTAACTCCAAAGTGAGTCATGGAAATTTCAAATAATGATCCAATCTCAACACTGTCAGCTCAAGTCGCCGCCTTGACTCAGCAGCTTCAAGCATTTTCGCATTCTCCTTCCCCCGTTACCAATGAGACATGCAATTGGTGTAACGGATCTCACCCTAGCGCGGAGTGTCAAGTCGGAAATCCGTTCGAGCAGCCCCAAATTGAACAAGCTCAGTTTGTAGGAAACGGAAACCGGCAAAATAATCCGTACTCCAACACGTATAATCCGGGGTGGCGTAATCATCCCAACTTTTCATGGAGAAACGGACAGAACTCGAACCAGCCTCCGTTCGCTCAAAACCAACAGCAGCCCCCTCCCGCTCCAAAAGTTTCTCTCGAGGAAGTAATTGCGAAATTGGCAGTGAATACGAGTCAATTCATGACTCGTACTGAAGCGACATTGTAGAATCATTCCGTTTCCATTCACAACTTGGAAGTCCAGCTGGGCCAAATTGCTAATGTGTTGACAGCCCGCCCGGAGGGAGCATTGCCAAGTACAACCGAGACAAATCCTAGAGAGAGTCTAAATGCAATCAGTTTGAGAAGCGGGAAGGAGGTATGTGACCAACCCGAGAGGTGTGAAAAGAGGAGTGAAATTGAAGAGAGGAAAAATTTAGCGACGGAAGAATCTCAAGATTGGAGACCCTCGATAACGTTTCCGGATAACCCGAAGGCATATGTGCCACCCGTCCCGTTTCCGCAGAGATTACAAAGAAAAAAGCGGATAAACAATTCTCTAAGTTTCTCGACGTGTTCAAAAAGCTTCATATTAACATTCCATTTGCCGACGCGTTGGAACAAATGCCAAGCTACGTTAAATTCATGAAAGAGATATTGTCAAAGAAAAGAAAACTCGAGGAGTTTGAAACAGTCGCCTTGACGGAGGAATGCAGCGCGATTCTTCAAAAGAAGCTTACACCAAAATTGAAAGATCCGGGAAGTTTCAACATACCGTGCACCATGGGGAATCTTTCTTTTAATAAGGCATTGTGCGATCTCGGTGCTAGTATTAACCTCATGCCTCTGTCTATTTTCAAGAAGCTGGGAATTGGAAAAGCAAAGCCGACGACGGTCTCCTTGCAATTAGCGGATCGATCTATTAAGTATCCGAGGGGAGTGATTGAGGATGTGTTAGTAAAAGTGGATAAATTTATCTTTCCGGCGGATTTTAGTGTTCTCGACATGGAGGAAGATGAAGATATCCCGATTATCTTGGGACGACCATTTTTAGCGACCGGCAGAACTCTTATAGACGTGGAAAAAGGAGAATTAACTCTGCGGGTTCAAGACGAGCATGTTACGTTCCAAGTATTCAAATCCTTTTCATGTCCGGGAGGTGCTGATAAGAGCTCACAAAGTGAAAGTGTGGAGTGGAGGCCGTTGCAAAAGAAAATCACCGAAAACATCGTCGGTCGAAAAATTCAGATTCCGTGTCAGATGGTCCAACTTTTAAGAAAGATGTAGAACGAGTAGCATTTCTCGAGCATGTGAACATGCAATCATCGCCATCTGACCAGCCACACTCGGAAAAGTCTGCTGCAGTCTTAAGTGCGTTCGTGAAAGAGGGGAATAAGCCGGAAGCCAAACGGACGTCTAGTCATGAGAAAAATGGGTGTTTCGGAAAGTTGTTCTCGTCAAAACCTTTCCGCAAACAACATTGGGTGTCCGAACCGAAAATCGAATCGTTAATGACCGATGGTCAAAATTTTAAAAACCATATTAACGGTTCGATGAACGGGGCGGAAACCAAATGGAGTTTGCGAAAAGCGAACTGATTTTTTTAAATAGGTCCGGCTGAAGACTATAAACTTAGCGCTTCTCGGGAGGCAACCCGAGTTCGTAGTTGTAGATTTTTGCGTTTCTATATTTTTCTTGCATTCTTGCATTTTTATTTTTTATCATTTTGTGCTTTGATTTGCTTTTACCTCTCGCACTTGACGTGTTCTTCTTAAAATTCTGTGAAGGAAAAGTCTCAGGGGAGAAACTGATGCCTGAGCCGCGGCACAAGTATTGTGAGCCGCGGCACACACAAATCGAAAGGGAGAGCTAAACAATCTGTACTCTGTGCCGCGGCACAACAATACTGAGCCGCGGCACACCTGAGCCCTGCGCCGCGGCACACGAAAGCTGAGCCGCGGCCCACGACAAAACATGCTAACAGGTAAAAAGGGACTGTACTCGGTGCCGCGGCTCACTTAAGCTGTGCCGCGGCACACCATGCGGAATTTGAACAGCCCAGGTACCTTATAACCCGCATTCGGCCGGCCACCCCAGGTATACTTCCCTTTCTTCCCTTCCCTCCCCTTGCGCGCGATCGGTCGACATTCTCTTCCATTCTTCTTCTTGCAATTTTCTTGCACTTTTCACAAACCAAGCAAGGTATGTTCAAATCTCTAATCTCAAATTATTCTATGAATTTAAGTTTGAAGTTGTGTTATGCATTTGATGGATTGAATATGTTTATTTCCTTAAAAAGTTCTATAATGGTTAAGTGGAGGACATGATGTTTTGATCGATTTTTCATGATTATTTTTGATATTGAACGAATTGAATATGTCGTTTTGATGGTGAATGATTCGTGTTTTTGTTCTTGGGGATTTAATCGAGCTATTGCCATGTTTGTTCTTCAAGTAAACTCTTGCCCTTTAGGTGTTCAATGAAATGTCTAAATGAAAAATTTTCTTTGTTAAGGCAATATTTTGAATCTTTGTGCAACGTATTCGTTCTGAAATTACAGCAACCCCAACCCGTACGTCTAGTTTAAACGTTATGGTTCAATTTCATTTTTCTCTCACGGTTGTGCTATCTCGTAAAAATTTCTGATTTACGGCCGGATATCCTTAGCCGAGTGATGATTATTCTCGTTATTGTTTGAGTAAGTAACCTTCGGTGTTTAAATTTTTTTTCAGGAATCACTATGGCTAGGACTAAGGAGCTGAACAAGAGGGCCAGGACTCAGTCATCCCCCACTCGAGGGAAAACCTCTCGTAGTCGCGCCGAGTCGGAGGGGCACCAGTTTTCTGACCCGGAGATCCACAAAATATTCAATGAGAAGATTCGGCCGCGACCTCTTATCCCGGAGAGGGGATTTACTCCAGCCCCCCAAGACGGGGAACTGCTTATGATGATAGAAGAGATGGGGTGGGTCCAATTCGCTGCACCCCCCGAGCCAGCGGTGATATCGATAGTGCAGGAGTTCTATGCCAGCGCGTTATTGAAGCATATTCGGGAAGGCCAGATGTTGCAGCAGTCAGACACTCGGACTCAGGTCGATGTCCGAGGTATTACGGTTGATTTTTCCACAGCTGCTATTCGGAGGTTGTTTGGGCTTCCGATGGTAGATGAGTCGGCTTATGACCGAGTTATGACTAGCCTCACGAAGGAGGCTCTGCTCGAGACTATTACGCAGCCCGACTCACGGGAGCGCGCACCGGGTTCTTCCACTTTCCATTTCAAGAGCTCGCACCTCAGTCGGCTCGGGCGTGCCTGGCTATATTTTATTTGCGCTCGTATAGACCCCACATCTCAGATCCGCACTGTTTTTCTCTCCCGCGCCCGGACACTATATGCTATCACATCCGGGCTGCGATTCGATGTGGCCCCTCTCTTGGTCCGTTCTATATTCCAGTGAATTCATGGAGGGGCCAAGACAGGGTTGAAGCACCCCTCTCTTATCTGCGCTCTGTGCCGGCAGTCGGGGCTGACGTGGTCGGACGACGAGCCGATGCTAGCTCCCCAGGACCCGATCGACCACCGCATCATCTCACATTTTGACCAGTGGGGAGGAGCGCCGGCGCACGCTCGGGGGAGAGGATTTCTACTGGATGTGGCCCACGAGGGGTCCCCCGAGCCTCTTTTGCTGACACAGGGGCAGGCAGATGCCGGACCGCCGCCCGACAGAGAGAGATTTCAGGCGATGTTCGACGGGCTGAGGGAGGATATGAGGAGAGAGAGATAGGAGACGAGGAGAGAGAGAGGATATGAGAGAGTATATGAGGAGAGAAAGGGAGGAGATGAGGAGAGACAGGGAGAGTAAGCTAGCTGCCATGCGAGAGGAGCAGGCGACGGAGCGAGAGAGCATTATTGCTGCCGTCAAGGGTGAGATGCGAGAGCAGGCCCGCCGGGCCAACCGGCGTGAGGCGAGGCGTCTGGCAGCGAGGGACGCCTACCATCAGGAGCACCTTGCCGCATGGACGGCCCATATCATGCACCCAGACGGGCCATTTATTGCACCTGCTCGGCCAGCCACACCACCCTCCTCACCGGATGACGTCGGCACCAGCTCGTGAGAGGACTAGAGGGGAGTACTTGACCTTCTTATTCTATTGCATATTATATTTTGTCCATTGAGGTCAATATACGTCCTAAGTTTGGGGGGGTTTACTTTCTGTTGCTACATTCATTGCTGTACTGATTTTGTTGCACTTTTCATTACTTTGCGTTATTTTTTTTCGATAGCCTTGCTTGTCTTGATTTTACTCTTATTCGTGAATTTTTCGTGCTTCTATTTGTGTAACACTGATGTTACGACACTATTTTTCTCTCTGAAGAAACGGTCGAGTTTTAGTCGCGTTGTAGTCAGTGATTTCTGTTTCTGCTTAGTATTCATTTAGGTTCGAAATTTTTCTCGTGATTGTAGAGGTCTTGGCGGATAAGAGAGGATACATGCGTGTTTTAAAATCACCGTCGATACGTTTGGTTATATTTTTCGGTTAGCTAGTCGTCCAGTTACATAAGTCGTATTGGCACTTAGATTGAGTTTAGAGTCGGTCAGTTTTTCCCAAAAGTCGAGATATTTTTGTTCTATGATGGGAAGTCTAGTAACCGGGGGTATTCACGTGACCCGTTGTTTACTCTCGCGTAAAACGACGACCCTGATTAGACTAGTGATTTAGAAATTTCACATGTGTCGATGATAGGGAGCCTAGTAACCGGGGGTACTCGCGTGATCCGTTGTTTACTCTCGCGTAAAACAGCGACCTTGATTCGGACATGCGGGAATTAGCTATTCGAGTTGTTTCTCCACTGTAGAGGGGAACTTAGTAACTAGAAGCATCCATGTGCCCCATGAATGTCTTTTACGTCAAACGGTTTCCCAATACATGAGAATGGAAGTTCCACCCTAGGATTATCCCGATGAAACATCCCAAGATCCGAACCTAGTGGTCAACTCGAATCAATTTCTTGAGCATATATATAAGGGAATACTGTCCGAGGGTTATTTTTATGAAACTCGTGAAAATTTTGCCATTAGACTGTAGAACGGGGCGAATTTTAGCTCGTTTATTTTAACCTTTCATATTGACGGTCGATTTGATTCACGTTTGTTAATCTTTGAGCTGGATTTTCTTCATGAACGAGTGATTAGGACTGAACTTGGTTACTTTGTAGAATCAGTGTTCTGAGTGCAGCTCGCTATTACGATACTCGTATTATTCAGAGAGAATTTCAGGATAGTATTGATTAGGTTGAGCACGATGAGTTGCACGATTATTCACGACATTCTTTTGTTGAATTTAATTCTTTTTGCTTGAGGACAAGCAAAGGCTTAAGTTTGGGGGTATTTGTTAGGCGTATTTTTATACGCTTATTTATCATTATTTTGTATTATTTTGGAGAGTAAATTTGCTTAAATGAGTTTTTAATGCCATAATTTTGTATGTTTATCAGGAGATTGGAGTCTGGAAGTTAAAACGAGGCGAAACGGGCGAAAACGGCAAATTTTGGCTGTAAGCCGCGGCACAAGGAAGCAGGACCGCGGCACACGCAGAGGACCAGCGGGCACAAAGTAGACTGTACTCTGTGCCGCGGCACAGTCCAGGTGAGTCGCGGCACAGATGAATTAAAAGGCGCCTAGGCGTCCAACTGAAGACCATGTGCCGCGGCACAGATTAAGTGAGCCGCGGCACACTAGGCGGTTATGGTGTGCTCCGCGCGGATTTGGGCCGTTTTGAAGCCAGTTATCGACCTACTCACATGGACGCGAATTGGAGACTGTGCATAGCTATAAATAAGGGTTTAAGACCCTAATTAATAAGCTTTGGAATCTTTGGATCTTGGATCGAATCTTGGAATTGGAGAATCTTGGAGGAGACGGTAGAAGAGGAAGATAAGCAGAAGACTTCAAGAGCAGAGGGCGGAAGCCAGAAGAACGGAGGAATCCGAGCTCTTCATCTGCGTTTGATTTTCATGATTTTATCTATTTATTCTGTATTTTCATTAATTAGCATGTCAGGCTAAAACCCTAATCTAGGATTTTGATGAAACCTACGTTTTGACGGATTTGCTTGAGATTATCTATTTAATTCCCTTTTTGTTGAGTTTTCCCAATCGTGTTTAATGCTTTCAATTATCTGGCCAATGGTTGTATTGTTTTAATCATTCAATTCGAATCGGGAGAGGAGAGTTGGTGAGGAACTATTGGTGAGGATCGTTTTATTCTGTGAGATAGGAATATACTCATAGGAACTACGTGGCCTTTTGGAGATTTTATGCTTTTTGTCTATTGACGAATTAATTCACCTAGGAATAGAGTGCGTTATTCGCCTTTAGAAAAATCTATTGACCTCGGGAGAGGCGGTAGAGTATATTAGCAATCTTCGCCTTCAATAAATTGGGAAAATCATTAACTTCAGATAATCGAGAGTAAATTTGGATAAACCGAGGTGGATTCAGAATCCTAGACTTATTTATCATTTGATTCTCTTTCTTCAAGCTATCATTTTTACTGTTTAATCTTTTGTTAATTCTTTTAGTAATTAATTGCAAAACCCAAGTTCGATTGTTCAAATAAAACTAGAATACATAAAAATCGGTAGTTAGTGATTCAGTCCTCGTGGGAACGATACTCACTCATCACTTTATTACTTGTGCGTTAAAGAAAAATCGCAACAAAATACTGAGTCAAGTAAAACAACGACTTCCAAAGTATTATCTCGACAAGGTCTCAAAGAAGGAAATAATCCAAAACATAAGTCTGAATGAAATAAAACTCCAAAATACTAAGTCTTAAAATACTCCATAAATTGGAATCTAAACATGGGTAGGTCCTCTAGCTCTTACTCTCAGCACTCCTGCCCAGCACCCCGCTTATTACCTGCCGTAGAGAAAAGAAAATGCGGCTGAGCTAACGCTCAGTGAACATATATAAATAATGAAAGATAATAAGCATAAACGAAAGAATAGTGAATGAATCCAAGAGAACCTGCTGAACAAAATGTCGAAGGAAATACGGAACAAATGATGAAGGAGTCAAAACTTAAACAAAGGAAAATACGGAACGGATGTCAAGCATAAACAAAGAAGAATACCCAACGTATCAAACAAATAGCAAATCGCACAAAGGAGTCTAGCTCTCCACATGTACTAATGTGAAATGGGGTGTATTGCACACACACAAGTCCATTCACCAAATTCTAAACATAACTAAGTACCTAGGATGCATCCATACGCTCCCTGCAAAACAGATATACATATGCCAAGTTCTAGACTAAGCATACATACAATATACACGGGTCAAGTGCGCTATATATAGCAATATAAATAAATGGGAACGCCGTGGACAAAGTCACACCTCCACAGATAGTGTCAATACCATTGGTGCATCAATGGCAAGGTCATGGAATCCCCATGACTGGTTAAACAAATATGGGCAACATAAATAGGCAAATGATGTATATAATAATCGTGAGGGATAATTTCTAATTGTCCACTAAGATGATGACTATGGAAATAAATATAGCATCAAGAAATAATCAAACGAACCACAAAGCAAATAAGGATCAATAGCATCAAATAACCAACATCGGAAATAATAAAGTCATGAGAAACTCTTACTGAAAGAGGGCGGAATATCTGTACCTTAGGAAATGAAAGCAATAGGAAAATGAACACAAGGAAAGGTGGATCACTCCTTCTCCACTGAATCTACATGAAATTACAATCATATATTACTTATACGTTCATTAAAATCATAACAGATTCATTACTTCAAAGTTACTTATTAATAGGTTAAGAGTTTCACATGTGAATCTGGTTCCATTTTATTATGATTTTTTTTAAAGCATAAAAAATAGTCCTGAGGCTTTATAATTTTACCTATGATTACCACATGAGTTAATAATCTCCCCAAATTTTTCCAGATTTTCTTTCTAACTATAAATACCATTTCAAAAATCGTTTTCCCAAACCTGTCCAGAAACTGTACTGCAGTTATACCCCGAAAGTTTTGCATTTATCAACATAGTTATACCTTTCAGAAAAAACTACAAAAATTACAGTAACTAAAAAACCTGTTGAATATTTTCCAGATAAAATTTGGGGTTCTCAATCGGTATAGTTTGTGAATTAAAAATCATAGAAACCGACTGAAATCAGACTCAAGATTTCCAGATTCAACAACCATTTTCTTATAAATTGTTTGGTCGACCAAATCAAACCCAATCGACTTCTAACCAATTAGAACAGTAGTAAACTCTCTGAACTTATCTTCAGACTCAAGAATCATGCAAAAACCTGTTGTAAAACTCGAGCTATGGTCCGTACAAGATGGGGTTATGAATCTCTCTAGAAACCAAACGCATCTCTACCACTTCCAACATGTTTAATCATACATATTATTGTATATACACTTATAGATTGACACAAAAACACACACTAACAATCAAAACAGCCCTAATACGATTTATAACACACCAATGAATAACATCTTTAACCCAATAACTGGTATATATAACTTGATGTTAGTGAATAGGGTTTCTTATACATATTAATCGTGGATATAATGCATGACAAAGAAGGTTAAAGATTTACCTAGATCTGAATCAAGAGGATCGACAAGAAAGAAGATGGTGCTCACACAAACACCCAAAAGCTGCTACGAAAGCTTGAACACCAAAGTTGTGGCCTAACTTGCAAACGAACGAACACAAACCCTAACAGAATTGATCTCCACGCTTGTATGTTTAGCGGCTGGTTATGTTTCAAAATTTATAGGGAGAAGAGGAGGCTGAATATTGTGTGATAAGGAGGGAATGAAGCGTACGGATTATAAGGAAAAACCTTGTGAAGGAAAAGGGAAGCCGTGTATGTTTGTTTAGGCAAGGGATAAAATCATATCTTCTAAAAAGAACGGATATACACATGAATATTTGGTCTTATCTTGCTGAAGTGCGTAAGTCAAAACGTATATATATATGGAATAGACATGCTTAGATTTCGGTTCTAGACAAAAACGTGTGTATGGTTTACAATAATAAAAAAAAGTGTGTCGTTTGTATCAATAGGATAGGCTAAGGAAAACGTAAAGTATTTTAGTTAAGCATAGTTTAGGATAAATATTAATAATTTGTATCTTATTTCATAACAAATAGTTTTAATTATTTATTAATCATAATATAAACTTAGGTAAAAATCAAATTAGTTATAAAAATGTGAAACCAGATTTTAGGGTTTTACAACTCTTCCCCTCTAAAAAGAAAATTTCGTCCGCGAAATTGATATGAAATGATTAAACAAAAGCATACCAAGTCACGGAAAGAAATGCGGATAACTAGCTCGCATAGATTCTTCGGTCTCCCAAGTAGCTTCGCACTCGGGATGATTTTTCCAAAGAATTTTGACAAACGGAATGAATTTTGTTTCTCATGACTCTTTTCTGACGGTCTAAAATAGCCTCAGGTTCTTCAACAAATGATAAGTCATCACGAATCTGATCCAACGGATATGAAACCACATGAAGCGGATGATAATTGTAGCCTCTTAGAAGAGACACATGGAAAACATCATGCACATGAGATAGCTGAGGAGGTAACGCCAAACGATACGAAACTTCACCAACATGCTCTAAGATTTCAAACGGCCCGATGAAACGCGGACTCAACTTCCCCTTAATACCAAAGCGTTTAACACCTCTGCACGGTGATACCTTAAGGAAAACATGATCCCCAACATTAAATGCTAGGTCCTTCCTATGACAATCTGCATAACTCTTTTGTCGTGCTCTTGCTTCTTTGAGTTTCTCCTTAGCAATGGCAACCTTCTCGTTAGTCACCTCAATCAATTCAGGACCCTCAATAAGTCTTTCCCCAACTTCGTTCCAACAGATAGGTGCTCTACACTTCCGTCCATACAATAGTTCAAACGGGGCACCTTTGATACTAGCATGCTAACTGTTGTTATAAGCAAACTCCACCAGACATAAGTATTCATCCCAATTACCCGTCCATTCAAGAGCACAAGACCTCTACATATCTTCCAAAGTTTGAATTGTCCGCTCAGTCTGACTATCTGTCTGAGGGTGAAAAGTCGTGCTAAACTTGAGTCTAGTTCCCCACGCCTTTTGCAAACCCTTCCAGAAACGAGAAGTAAAATACGGATCTCTATCGGATACAATAGCTGCAGGTGTACCATGTAGTCGAACAATCTCTTGTCGAAAAGTCTCTGCCAATCTGCTAACTGGATAATCTTTACGAATAGGCAAAAAGTGAGCTGACTTGGTTAAACGATCAACCACAACCCAAATAGCATCATGCTTCTTCTGTGTGTGAGGTAATCCTGTCACAAAGTCCATGGAAATTTGATCCCATTTCCAAGTAGTAATATCCAAAGGCTGTAAAAGACCACTAGGACGTTGATGCTCAATCTTCACTTGCTGACATGTCAAACACTTGGCCACAAATGTAGCCACATCCTGCTTCATCTCATTCCACCAGAAGTTCTGTTTCAAATCTCTATACATCTTGGTTGAACCAGGATGAATAGTGAACGGAGAACTGTGTGCTTCAGACAACACAGCTTCCCGAATAGAAGAGTAGTTAGGAACACACAAATGATCACCATACCTTACAATTCCATCATCATCAACACGAAATTCCGTCTGTTTACCTTTCTCCAAGTTCTGAATTATAGACCACAATTCACCATCGTCTTTCTGAGCTTCCTTAACCCGAAGTATAAGGTTAGGTTCAACCTTCAAACTCACCCAATAACCATCATACCCACGAACACATAGTTCCACCTCCATAAGTTCTAAGTCGTTGATAATCTTTGGTGCAATATCAAGACTAGCCAGAATTACAGACTTCCTACTAAGAGCATCAGAAACCACATTCGCCTTTCCTGGATGATACTAGATGTTCGCATCGTAATCCTTAAGAAGTTCCAACCAATGCCTTTGTCTCATATTCAGCTCCTTTTGAGTAAAGATATACTTGAGGCTCTTATGATCAGTGAAGATGTCACATGTCTCTCCATAAAGATAATGCCTCCAAATTTTCAGGGCAAACACCACCGCTGCCAACTCTAAATCATGAGTGAGATAATTAGTCTCATAAGATTTCAGATGTCTTGATGTAGAGGCGATAACCTTTCCATGTTGCATCAGTACACATCCAATACCTTTATTTGAAGCATCGCTGTAGATTTGGTAACCACCGGATCCAGAAGGTAAAGTAAGTATAGGAGCAGAAACTAATCCCTTCTTCAGTTCCTCAAAACTCTTCTCCCGTTCTTCATCCCAAACAAATTTCTCACCTTTCCTCATAAGTTTGGTCAATGGTAAGGCCAAGCATGAGAATCCTTCCACAAATCTCCTATAATAACCCACAAGACCCAAGAAACTTCTAACTTCTGGCACAGTTGTCGGTCTCAGCCATTTAGTGATAGCCTCAACCTTCGCAGGATCCATGGTAATACCATCTGCAGATACGATGTGACCCAAGAATGCCACCTGTCCCAACCAGAATTCACACTTGGAAAACTTAGCATGCAGCTTCTTCTGACGTAAAATCTCCAACACAATACGAAGATGCTCTTCGTGTTCCTTCTTCGTCTTCGAATAAACAAGGATGTCGTCAATGAATACAATAATGAATTTGTCCAAGAATTCATGGAAGACACGATTCATTAAATCCATGAACACAGCTGGAGCATTGGTTAGACCAAACGGCATCACCAATAATTCATAATGGCCATAGCGAGTACGGAGTGCAGTCTTAGGAACATCTTGCTCCTTCACCCTTAGTTGATGATAGCCAGATCTCAGATCAATCTTAGAAAAGAACTTCGCACCCTGAAGTTGATCAAAAAGGTCTTCGATGCGAGGTAACGGGTAACGGTTTATGATCGTGAGATGGTTCAACTCATGATAGTCAATACACAGTCTCATACTACCGTCCTTCTTCTTCACAAATAGAACAGGAGCACCCCATGGAGATACACTCGGACGAATGAATCCACGTTCCAAAAGTTCTTGAAGTTGCTCCTTCAATTCCTTCAACTCAATAGGAGCCATACGATAAGGAGCTTTCGAAATAGGTTCAGCATCAGGAATCAACTCAATGCTGAATTCAACTTCACATTCAGGAGGTATTCCCGGAAGCTCTTCTGGAAATACATCGGGAAAATCTCGGACTACAGGATGATTCTCAAGGCGAGGTTCATCCACAAAAGTATTCTTGATGGAAGCTAGGAAACCCTCACAACCGTGTGAGATCAAGGTACGAGCTTTCAAAGCAGAGATGATTTTCATAGACTTAACAGGTCGAGAACCCTGATAAATGAATTCGGGATTACTGAGGTCACCAAAGATGACACGTTTGGTATGACA
Source organism: Orobanche coerulescens (assembly GCA_033398695.1). Classification (NCBI taxonomy): domain Eukaryota; kingdom Viridiplantae; phylum Streptophyta; class Magnoliopsida; order Lamiales; family Orobanchaceae; genus Orobanche; species Orobanche coerulescens. The sequence goes on from CM065803.1 coordinate 154,078,279, forward strand.
GTCAATCGTGGCTTGATGTTCCGTCAACCAATCCATGCCTAGAATGATATCGAAGTCGCATATCTCCAAAGGAAATAGATTGGCAGAACGAATTTTGTCATCAAAACGTAAGGGACAGTTCTTAAATTCATGGCTAATAATTACTTGATTCTTCATAGGGGTGGATATAGATAAGGCATAGTCAAGTAATGTATATGAGATTGTAATATGATTAGCAAATGAAACAGATACCACAAAATGAGTTGCACCAGTATCAAATAAGACAAAAACAGCTCGACCATACATATATAAGGTTCCCATAACGGTATCTGAAGCAGTTTCCGCCGGATCTCTGGTCAAAGCAAACACCCGACCTTTAGCAGCTGGCTGTTTCCCATTACCCTTTCCATTATTCTTAGGACATTCATGAGCTTGATGTCCTACTACACCACAAGAAAAGCAACCTCCAGTGACTCTGTGACACGGTTTTCCTGGATGCAGCTTCCCACATGTAGCACATGGGGGAGAAGTAGCCTTATCAGGAAACCTCTTCTGATTAGAAGGACCAGAACCGGACCCAGACCCAGACCCAGAAGCATGGTTGAAATGCTGACCACAGTCACGCCCAAACCTCTGACTGTTATCACCCCGTCTATCATAGTTTCTCTGATCCTGCACCTTCGGGGTATTCACTAGAGTAGGTGACAAAGCCGGTCGAATCCTGTCACCTTCTCTGTTCCTCTTATTACTGTTCTTGGACCTCTCTCGAAGAATCTCAATGTTACGAGCCGCGTTCGCCACATGGGCGACATCTGTGAACTCTGTGTTCACAATACCATAAAGAATCCAATCATTCAACACCCATTTAAAATTCTTGGCCTGCTCTTCATGTGTACCGGCCTTAGCCCCCCAAAACCCAGCCAAACGAAGGAATCTCTTCATGAACTCACCAGTAGTTTCATCCTCCAACTGACCGATAGTATGATACTCACGTTCATACTTTTGCTGTTCTGATCTAGGGAAGTACTGCAGAAAGAAAGCATCACGAAACTCCTGCCAAGTCATAGCAGCAACAAAAACATCTCCACCCTTAGCTTGCTTGAATGCTTTCCACCAACTCAAGGCATCACCCTCCAGCTTATAGCTAGCCAGCCTAGCTTTAAATTCATCCGCACAACCTAACACCTCGAAAATCTTCTCCACATGTGCAATCCAGTTCTCAGCATAGACTGGAGTGTTAGCAGTGCTGAATGATTTGGGTTTTTGCTTCCCAAACCGCTCTAGCCAAACATGCATAGTGGGGGGAACATCCCCACCAGAACCACCAGAAGTCCCTGTCTGACGAATCTCGTTAGTAATCCTGGCAGTGAGATCCGGTAACAAGGCTTGAACAGCCGCAGCAACAGCATCTTCATCACTTCCATATGAGGTAGTAGTACGAGTGTTCACCATCTAAAAGATCAATAAACAAAATAGCGAAGACAAGATTAGAGGCTAAGATCAAAATGTAAAGGAAAATGGTTAAAGCAGAAGGAAGCCTAATGTCTACCCAATCCTCACAGTTCATAACCTAAGCTCTACAGGTCGAACCTAGTCTCCGATACCATAATTGTAACACTCGAACCCGAAAAGGGCCAAAATGTAACATCATGGGGACACTATGAACATACTAACGCAAGTGGAAGACTTTATTATAAAATAAATACTGAGTCAAGTAAAACAACGACTTCCAAAGTATTATCTCGACAAGGTCTCAAAGAAGGAAATAATCCAAAACATAAGTCTAAATGAAATAAAACTCCAAAATACTAAGTCTTAAAATACTCCATAAATGGGAATCTAAACATGGGTAGGTCCTCTAGCTCTTCTCTTAGCAATCCTGCCCAGCACCCCGCTTATTACCTGCCGCAGAGAAAAGAAAATGCGGCTGAGCTAACGCTCAGTAAACAGATATAAATAATGAAAGATAATAAGCATAAATGAAAGAATAGTGAATGAATCCAAGAGAACCTGCTGAACAAGATGTCGGAGGAAATACGGAACAAATGATGAAGGAGTCAAAACTTAAACAAAGGAAAATATGGAACGGATGTCAAGCATAAACAAAGAAGAATGCCCAAAGTATCAAACAAATAGCAAATCGTACAAAGGAGTCTAGCTCTCCACATGTACTAATGTGAAATGAGGTGTATTGCACACACACAAGTCCATTCACCAAATTCTAAACATAACTAAGTACCTAGGATGCATCCATACGCTCCCTGCAAAACAGATATACATATGCCAAGTTCTAGACTAAGCATACATATAATATACACGGGCCAAGTGTGCTATATATAGCAATATAAACAAATGGGAACGCTGTGGACAAAGTCACACCTCCACAGATAGTGTCAATACCATTGGTGCATCAATGGCAAGGTCATGGAATCTCCTTGACTGGTTAAACAAATATGGGCAACATAAATAGGCAAATGATGTATATAATAATCGTGAGGGACAATTTCTAATTGTCCACTAAGATGATGACTATGGAAATGAATATAGCATCAAGAAATAATCAAACAAACAACAAAGCAAATAAGGATCAACAGCATCAAATAACCAACACCGGGAAGAATAAAGTCATGAGAAACTCTTACTGAAAGAGGGCGGAATGTCTGTACCTTAGGAAAGGAAAGCAATAGGAAAATGAACACAAGGAAAGGAAGATCACTCCTTCTCCACTGAATCTACACGAAATTATAATCATATATTACTTATACGTTCATTAAAATCATAACGGATTCATTACTCCAAAGTTACTTATTAATAGGTTAACGGTTTCACATATGAATCTGGTTCCATTTTCTTATGATTTTTTTTAAAGCATAACAAATAAGGTCATGAGGTTTTACAATTTTACCTGTGATTACCACATGAGTTAAGCACCTCCCCAAATTTTTCCAGATTTTATTTCTAAGTACAAATTCCATTTCAAAAATCGTTTTCCCAAACTTGTCCAGAAACTGTACTGCAGGTATACCGCGAAAATTTTGCATTTATCAACATAGTTAAACCTTTCAGAAAAATCTACAAAATTATAGTAACTAATAAACATGTTGAATATTTTCCTTCTAAAATTTGGGGTTCTCAATCGTTATAGTTTGTGAATTAAAAATCATAGAAACTGACTGAAATCAGACTCAAGATTTCCAGATTCAATAACCGTTTTCTTATAAATTATTTGGATGACCAAATCAAACCCAATCGACTTTTAACTAATTGGAACAGTTAGTAAACTCTCTGAACTTATCTTCAGACTCAAGAATCATGCAAAAATCTGTTGTAAAACTCGAGCTACGGTCCGTACAAGATGGGGTTATGAATCTGTCCAGAAACCAAACGCATCTCTACCACTTTCAACATGTTTAATCATACATATTATTGTATAAACACATATATATTGACACCAAAACACACACTAACAATCAAAACAGCCCTAATACAATTTATAACACACCAATGAATAACATCTTTAGCCCGATAACTGGTATATATAACTTGATGTTAGTGAATAGGGTTTTTTATACATATTAATCGTGTATATAATGCATGACAAAGAAGGTTAAAGATTTACCTAGATCTGAATCAAGAGGATCGACAAGAAAGAAGATGGTGCTCACACAAACACCCAAAAGCTGCTACGAAAGCTTGAACACCAAAGTTGTGGCCTAACTTGCAAACGAACGAACACAAACCCTAACAGAATTGATCTCTACGCTTGTATGTTTAGCGGCTGGTTATGTTTCAAAATTTATAGGGAGAAGAGGAGGCTAAATATTGTGTGATAAGGAAGGAATGAAGCGTACAGATTATAAGGAAAAACCGTGTGAAGGAATAGGGAAGCCGTGTATGTTTGTTTAGGCAAGGGATAAAATCATATCTTCTAAAAAGAAAGGATATACACATTGTTGGGATAACAAATTCCTGTATCGATGCTGCTTAGATATCAAACCCTGTATCGATCGTATTGTCAGAATATTTTGACAATATGCCAAATCGTGAATACCACCTCTAGCTGTATCGAAAAGCTGATCAAGTATCAAACCTGTATCGAAGACTTCTCGCAGTCCCAACCATACAACATATTGATCATACAGCAAAGAGTCCCGCAAAGCCAGTATGGAAGCTGTCTCGAATATCAATACAGTGATACCTTCTATATATCTCTCAACAGGACAAGAAGGAATCTTCAGTATTCGCTAGAATTTAAGTCCCGTTGATAAAGAAGTATTTAAATACCTAAGGATAAAGTATTTAATACCATAAGTCACAGGATCTTCAAAATCCCGCAATATCCGGTTCTCAGTCAAATATTAATTGTCGCAGAATCTTGCCTCAACGGATAGTTTCAAACGGATATATTTCAGATGGCTATATATATCTCCAGAGTTTGAAGATCATCCACTACTGAACGACTGAACTACACGAAAGAACGACTTACAAACAATCAAGCTTACAAGAAATATTCAGAGCAAAACATATCTCCCCAAGCTTTATGCTATTCAGATATAAGAGATATACAGTACTCAAACCTTGAACAACACATCATCAGCTTATAGCCCAGAAAATCATAGCTGTTGTTCAAACCCTATTCTATCTTTAAACAAACTCATATCAGCCCTGTGTGGACTGAGGAATCTTTGCTACTCCCTAACTGTGTGTGAAGGACTTGCATCGAAGAAGACGAAGCTTCAGAACTGTGTGTGAAGAAGCTAGTCAAAGTGTTAGCTCAAACTAATATGTGTGAACGATTGAAAGCTAAGATCTTTATATCAATCTGTGTGAACGATATATTGATTAAATGTTGTTATAATTACATAGTTGTGTACGCAGTAATTATAATAAACTTTTTACTCCTGTGTGGAGGACCAGTGGACGTAGAGGGGTTTACCTCGAACCACTTTAAATACTGTGTTATTTACCTTCTGTTAGGATTGTATACTGCAAAGCATACTTTATGCTTGTATTACCTAATTTCCCTATTACTACCTATGAGGATATTAATTATATTTAATCACATGTTTTGCATATTAATTCACGTTATGGTTATGCAAATGAAATGTCTAATTATTTTATATTGTAGATAATGTGGTGTGTTGGTGTCACACGGAAGATCACATTATCGGTGCCTTATAAAATAATATAATAGTTCACAACCTATATAATTATTAGACAAATTATATAAAGGGTTGTAGTGTATGCTTGAGAATAGTTGGTCTTGACTATTAGCATACATTAGCGTATTTGGATACGTTGAACAGGATCAAGGTGAGATAGTGTCTTCTGTACTGACTGTAAGAAGAACGTAAATCTCGGATAATTATTATTTCTTAATTCTAAGTATATAATATTTAATTGTGTATTTATAATAATTATTGCTTTGATTTACCATAGGTGAGAGTCAAAATGATCGACTCAATAAGCCTCGTATCTTGGGCAATAATATTGTTTATACTACAATTATTATTATTATTACTAGAAATCGTGTCCCGACTCGTGCGGGTTGATGATGTCCCCTTGAGGAGCTCGATAATGATTATTATATTAAACCCTGCAGGTGGATTTAATTCCGATATAATAATAAGGTTCGAGTGGTACTACTCTTGGATAAGATATTAATTAATTAAAGCTGTCAGTAGCTTATAATTAATTAATGGACATTCGATATCTTAAACACGGGAAATAATATATTTAATAAGGAGCCCAATTTCGTAATTTGGGATTTTGGTAGGAAGTGCGATATCAACTTTTTAGTGGACTAAGTTGATATTAATTGATTCATCATATATTAGGAAGAGTCCTAATAAGGTAAGGTGAATTAATTGGGAGTCCTTCCATAATCCTCCTTTAGATCCCTAGTAGTAGTCCAAGAGCCTATAAATAGGACTCATGGGAGGTTGGCCGATTTTACTTATGCTTGGTGAGATTGTGTGATCAATTTTTTCCTCTTGTGTTTAATTGTAGATCTAGACTTGTGTCTTTGATTCTATAATTTAGATAACACAATTAATTTGCTAAGAGTGTTCATAAAATACTAGAGAGCAAAGAAAAATATAGTGATCACATATCAAAGTTGTTTCGGCCGATCCAATAAGGTGTCCAAGCAAGTTCCGGTAGCTCGTTGCCCACACAACGTCCGGTTCAAGGCGGATCATACTCTAGAAGATCTGAAGGTAGAGATACAAGGCGATCAAGAAGGAAATAACCAACCGCTTCAAAAGGTAATATCCTATGATCTTGGATCTAGATTAGGATATTTTTAATTAATCAACATATTTAATTAATAAATAATAAATAATATTTAAATTGCTTGTTAATCTTAGTAATTAATTAATTAGCATGCCTAAATAGATCTAATGCTCGTAGATGCGTAAAATGCTATAATCATATTTTCCCAAACTTCGCTTCCGCTGCGTTTTACTTTCCAACAATTGGTATCGGAGCCGGATTTTTAGGCTTTTGCTATTTTAATTAATTTTAGTGATTAATTGATAGCAATTTAAATATTCATATATTTTGATGTTGGAATATTTTGCTAGATGTGTTCTTGCAGGTGATATGATCCAATTATCATGGTTTATATGAATGGTGCATTTATTTATTTATTTTATTAATTATGCAATTGTTGGTTTGGCCCGTTTTTTTGATGCATGTAATGGTTTTTCCCGTGAGAAAATCCGCGGGTAGTTCTAGGTGGTTTTATTTTTCGTGTAATCTTGATGTAATTTCGATGTATTTTATTTCGTATAAAATTGTAATCGAATTCGGAAAAGACGGGATCACGAAGAAATAGAGCAGAACCGGATCGCCGGATCACGGGCAAGCCGCCAACAGCAGCAGGCCGCTGAAAGGGCCGAGGTCGTCGCCGAGCAGCCGAAGCGGCCGCCAAGCCGGGCGGCGGCACTGGTCCGGCCGTTATTGGTTCAGCCGGTCGCCCGCTTTGGTCCGTCCATTTTCGCCGCTGCTCATTGCGTCATTGGGAAGTCGGATTTAAAATTAAATTTTTTTATGTAATTAATTTTGCATAAAAGTAAAAATTTTAATTTTGAAAATCCACGGCCCTAGGGAGAAGCGACGAGATGCTTGATTCATGGGAGAGATCGAGTCGAAGATTTTCTGATTCAACTCAAGGAAGAAGACCATGATAATTGGATAAATTTAATTATCCATGCTTTATTTTTGGTTTTTATTGTTTTGATGTATGGCATGTATGGATGTATGCGTGATATGTTTCCTTGCATGTTAGGACGAGAAAATTAAAAAAAAACTTAAGCCTAAAATAACTAAGTGATTAAATTGATTTTTATTTTAAATAAAATCAAATTGGCCTCCATAATTAATTTAAATTGTGAAGTAATTAGCATGCGCGTTGACATTAGAGTCTTCCTCCATATCGGATGTGCTAATTATAGGTTCACTAGTTTTAAATTTCAAAACGATAACATAAGGTAAATATTACTTTTTATGATAGGACCTCACCATCTGTAGGACTATTATTTAAAAGATAATATTTTAAGGATGTTAAATTATGGTGTTCACTTAGGTGTATTAATTAATAAGCTCCCCATCGGAGTCTATGTTAATTAATACATGGCCAAGAGGAACCAACTATTAATTTTACTTGTCATAACGTAATTTGACTAGATAGTAAAATTAAAGACGTAAAACTCTACTTGAAAAATGTGTGTGTAAACGTCCACACGATCGTGGCTTGCATGTGCGGATTTTTGAGGTGTTGGTTGCTAGCATATATATTGTGTTTTTGAGGTTTTTCGATATATTTTGCTATGCATTATGTGATGAATGTTTTTAATTTTTGTTCTCGGATGTCTTTCAATCCACTAGTCATGTTATTCTCAAAGAAAATAAACTAGATGGCACTAACTTTGCCGATTGGAAAAGAAATCTTGACATTGTCCTGACTGCTGAGGGGCATAAGTTTGTCTTAATCGAGGAGAGCCCTCTAGAACCAGAACCGGATGCCACTCCCGAAGAGTTGGCGGAATTCCGGAAATGGAAAAAGTCGATGAGATGGCTCATTGTTACATTTTGGCTTCACCGACAAATGTATTGCGGCATCGGCATCGACGATGGGTTCGGCCATGAAATGATGAAAAGTCTCACCGAGATGTTTGGTCATCAGAACCGGGCGGCTAGACAAAATGCTATGAGGGTATTGATGACAACCCAAATATCTGAAGGGACTCCAGTAAGGGATCATGTTCTAAAAATGATGTCTCATTTGAACGAACTGAGCATATTGGGGGCTACTATCGATGCGGAAACTCAGGTCGATATTATCTTAGGCAGCTTACCTAGAAGCTTTGAGTAGTTTCGCCTCAACTACAATATGAACCGTAGGACATATAGTTTGGCGGAACTTCTGACAGAGCTTCAGTCTGCTGAAGGTCTCTTCAAACAAGGTTATCATCAGATTCTTGCGGCAACCGGTGCTACTTCTTCCAAACCCAAATGGGGAAAGAAGAAGAAGCAGGTTGGCCAGAAGCAAGTGGCAGCCCTCAAGGTGAAAAGCAAGGCTCCTCACCCCGAGGCGAACAAAAGCCAAAGTGAAAGAGCTACAAGAGCGTTCAGAAATTACATATTAAAGCGGATCGCCTGCTCTTAAGAAAGGTATGTCTCGTGCACTAGTAGTCAAAACATGTTTGGCAGCTTGTTCTTCCACTTCGTGGATAGTTGATTCAGGCTCCACTGATCATGTTTGCTTTGACTCGCATGGTTTTCAGGTAACCAAGCAGCTTAGTGCGGGCGAGATTACCATCAACTGGGGCGATTATTCCAGGCTTATGGCTGTTGCAGTGGGAGTCGTGCAGTTGAAGATTAATGATAAATTATTAGTTCTGAATAATGTATTATTAGTACCAGATTTTAGAATGAATTTAATTTCGGTTTCTAAATTAAAATGCGATGGTTATTCAGTTTCTTTTGATGATGATGCCATTATTAAGAAAAGAAGCGGTGAATATATTTGCAGAGGTACTTTTAATGATGGACTATATATTGTTAATACTGCACAAACTCCTATGCATAAATCACTTAACTCTTTGTCTAAACCTAAAAAGAGAAAAGAACCTTCAAGCATAAACCAAACATATCTGTGGCATTTACGGTTAGGACATGTAAACCTTAGAAGGATTCAAAGATTGGTAGATGATGGCCCATTGGATGATCTCCAAGTTGAGTCATTTCCAATTTGTGAATCCTGTCTGGAAGGTAAGATGACCAAAAGGGTTTTTAAAATCAAGGGAAACCGTGCTCAGGATGTGTTAGAATTGGTTCATACGGATGTATGTGGTCCAATGAATATCCAGGCTAGGGGAGGTTTCGAATATTTCAACACGTTCATAGATGATTATTCGAGATATGGATACATCTTTTTGATGCGACGTAAGTCTGAAGCTTTTGACAAGTTCAGAGACTTCAAGGCTGAAACGGAGAAGCGTCATGGGAAGAGTATCAAGTCACTACGATCTGATCGTGGTGGCGAATACCTTAGTGGAGAGTTTTTGGATTTCTTGGCGAATGAGGGGATTTCATCCCAGCTCACCGCGCCGGGAACTCCACAACAAAATGGTGTGGCTGAAAGAAGGAATAGGACTCTTTTGGAAATGGTTAGATCAATGATGAGTTACTTAGATTTTCCTATTTCGTTTTGGGGATACGCCTTAGAAACAGCGGCGTACATTCTAAACCTGGTGCCTTCGAAATCAGTTCCAAAAACACCCACAGAACTGTGGAGTGGGCGTAAGCCCAGTCTAGGACATGTTCGGATTTGGGGTACTCCAGCACATGTGCTGAATAAGGAAGCTGATAAGTTGGCATCTCGCACAGAAGTACGAGTGTTTGTGGGATACCCTAAGGGAACGAAGGGTGGCTTGTTCTATAGTCCTCAGATCGAAGGTCATTGTTAGCACCAATGCCCGATTTCTGGAAGAGGATTATATGATTAGTCACAAGCCCATGAGCGAAATAATTCTGGAAGAGCTGAGGGGCGAGATTCCGACTATACCAATCGTACAAGCGCCAACTAACACTGCACCACGTATCGATTCTGAAACTTTTACACCAACTCAGGATTTGCCTCGTCGTAGTGGGAGGGTTGTTCGTCAGCCCGAACGATTCATAGGCGTGGGAAAGTCTTCGGACTCAATCCCAGATGAAGATGAATCGGTTCCCTGGACCTATAAGGAGGCAATCCAAGATAAAGATGCTGACTCCTGGCAAGAAGCAATGGAATCAGAAATGGGATCTATGGATTCCAATCAAGTGTGGGAGCTAGTAGAGCTACCTGATGGTGTACAAGCCATTGGGAGTAAATGGGTCTACAAGCGAAAGTAGGGACATGACGGGAAGGTTGAAACCTTTAAAGCGAGGCTTGTTGCAAAAGGTTACACTCATAAAGAGGGTATCGATTATGATGAAACCTTTTCGCCGGTAGCCATGCTTAAGTCAATCCGGATTCTTTTAGCTATAGCTGTGCATTTGGATCTGGAGATTTGGTAGATGGATGTCAAGACTTCATTCTTGAATGGGAGTCTAGACAAGGAAATCTATATGCGCCAAGCAGAGGGATTCATTGCTAAAGGAGAAGAGCACTTGGTGTGCAAACTTAAGAAATCCATTTATGGACTTAAGCAAGCATCTAGATCTTGGAACACTCGTTTTGACGAAGTAGTCCAGTCATATGGATTCGTCCAATGTCCGAGTGAGAGTTGTGTGTATAAGAAATGCGATGGAAACGTGTTGGTGTTTCTTGTACTGTATGTAGACGATATCCTTCTGATTGGAAACAACGTGAAGGAATTGTCGGACGTACGGGTATGGCTATCTCGAGCGATTCGATATGAAGGATCTAGGAGAAGCAGACACATCCTTGGAATCAGGATCTTCGTGATCGGAAGAAGAGGATGTTGTGCTTATCCTGCATCCTATATCGATACAAAGGTCAAGCGGTTTAGCATGGAGAATTCCAAGAAAGGTTTTCTACCTTACAGACATGGAATTCAACTATCTAAGAACATGTGTCCTAAGACACAAAAGGAGATAGATGACATGAAGATGGTTCCTTATGCATCCGCTGTGGGAAGTCTCATGTATGCTATGCTTTGCACTAGACCAGATATCTGTCATGCCGTGGGCATGGCTGCCAGATATCGGGCCGAACCCAGACTGTGACACCGGATTGTCAAGCACATACTCAAGTACGAGAAGGACTAGGAGTACATGCTTGTATATCAATCGACGACTGCTTCCGGTGGGTTACATCGACTCAGATTTTTCATCGGACAAAGAAAAGTCCAAGTCTACTTCGGGTTATGTGTTTAGCCTGGGAGGTGGAGCCATTAGTTGGAGGAGTGTGAAGCAGAAATGCATCTCGGACTCTACCATGGAATCCGAGTACGTGGCAGCCTCTGAGGCAGCCAAGGAGGCAGTGTGGCTCAAGTACTTCCTGCAGGACTTAGATGTGATTCCCGATTTGCCAGAGGGTATTACACTCTATTGTGATAATACTGGTGCAGTCGCAAATTCGAGGGAACCACGAGCCCATCAGGCAAGTAAACATATCAACCGCAAGTACCACATCATACGACACTTCGTAAAGGAAGGAGACGTAGTTGTAGCCAGGGTTTCATCGGAAGATAATCTTGCTGACCCTTTCACGAAAGGCCTACCTTCAAAAGTTTTTGAAAGGCATGTGGAAGGAATGAGATTACGGTGTATGGCAGCATTGCTTTGAGTATAAGTGGGAGAAATGAGAGACTATGTAATAGAGTAGTATACTTAAAAGCATGCTTTGAGTATAAGTGGGAGATTGTTAGGATTGTATCTTATAAAGCATACTTTATGCTTGTATTACCTAATTTCCCTATTACTACCTATGAGGATATTAATTATATTTAATCACATGTTTTGCATATTAATTCACGTTATGGTTATGCAAATGAAATGTCTAATTATTTTATATTGTAGATAATGTGGTGTGTTGGTGTCACACGGAAGATCACATTATCGGTGCCTTATAAAATAATATAATAGTTCACAACCTATATAATTATTAGACAAATTATATAAAGGGTTGTAGTGTATGCTTGAGAATAGTTGGTCTTGACTATTAGCATACATTAGCGTATTTGGATACGTTGAACATGATCAAGGTGAGATAGTGTCTTCAGATCGACCGTAAGAAGAACGTAAATCTCGGATAATTATTATTTCTTAATTCTAAGTATATAATATTTAATTGTGTATTTATAATAATTATTGCTTTGATTTACCATAGGTGAGAGTCAAAATGATCGACTCAATAAGCCTCGTATCTTGGGCAATAATATTGTTTATACTACAATTATTATTATTACTAGAAATCGTGTCCCGACTCGTGCGGGTTGATGATGTCCCCTTGAGGAGCTCGATAATGATTATTATATTAAACCCTGCAGTTGATTTAATTCGATATAATAATAAGGTTCGAGTGGTACTACTCTTGGATAAGATATTAATTAATTAAAGTCAGTAGCTTATAATTAATTAATGGACATTCGATATCTTAAACACGGGAAATAATATATTTAATAAGGAGCCCAATTTCGTAATTTGGGATTTTGGTAGGAAGTGCAATATCAACTTTTTAAGTTGATATTAATTGATTCATCATATATTAGGAAGAGTCCTAATAAGGTAAGGTGAATTAATTGGGAGTCCTTCCATAATCCTCCTTTAGATCCCTAGTAGTAGTCCAAGAGCCTATAAATAGGACTCATGGGAGGTTGGCCGATTTTACTTATGCTTGGTGAGATTGTGTGATCAATTTTTTCCTCTTGTGTTTAATTGTAGATCTAGACTTGTGTCTTTGATTCTACAATTTAGATAACACAATTAATTTGCTAAAAGTGTTCATAAAATACTAGAGAGCAAAGAAAAATATAGTGATCACATATCAAAGTTGTTTCGGCCGATCCCATAAGGTGTCCAAGCAAGTTCCGGTAGCTCGTTGCCCACACAACGTCCGGTTCAAGGCGGATCATACTCTAGAAGATCTGAAGGTAGAGATACAAGGCGATCAAGAAGGAAATAACCAACCGCTTCAAAAGGTAATATCCTATGATCTTGGATCTAGATTAGGATATTTTTAATTAATCAACATATTTAATTAATAAATAATAAATAATATTTAAATTGCTTGTTAATCTTAGTAATTAATTAATTAGCATGCCTAAATAGATCTAATGCTCGTAGATGCGTAAAACGCTATAATCATATTTTCCCAAACTTCGCTTCCGCTGCGTTTTACTTTCCAACACCTTCTGCTTTTATTATTTTATTAAACTGCGATTATTTAAGTATACACTGCACATCGAGTTGCTGTATCCATAACAACTTACTGTATTTAAGACTTCCGCTACGCACTCAGATTTAAAACAGTACAACTTATTGTTTAAAATACTTTCCAAGCTGTATCCAGTATACTTAGTGGCTAATAAGTGGTATCGGAGCGGTTGATTCTAAAAAGAATCAGTCGTATTTTTAAACGAATCAGATTCAAAATCACTTATTTTATAAAACAGTCTTTTTCATTCCTACATTCTCATATCGATACATCAATGATCAACAAAGTTTCTATATTCTCTATTAATGAATTTGGTGATTGGAGAATCAGGATGGAGGCTCATCTTGTAGCAATGCACGAAGAAATGATTTTTGTTATACAGAATGGCCCCATTAAGATCATGAAGGTAAATACGGCCGCAAGGATTAAAGGCCAAGACCATGCTGAGATGCTCGAGAAGAAGCGAGAACAATGGACCACAGATGAAAGAAAGCGCGCCAACCTCGACAATGTTGCGAAGAATGCGTTGTTTGTCACCCTCGACAAAGGCACATTCTCGAAGGTAAAGAGCTGTAAAGCAGCCAAGGATATCTGGGATAAACTCAAGTTGATTTGTGAGGGAACTGAGCTCTCCAAAGAAAATAAAATTTCAAAACTAACTCAGCAATTTGAATATTTTAAAATGAAACCAACTGAAACACTTGAGGAACTTGACCTCAGATTCACTGGAATTGTTGGTGAACTTGAAGCTTTGGGCAAAATTTATACTCAAAGGGAGAAAAACTTAAAGATTTTCAGATCTCTCTGTTAGGAATACTTGTTAGATTTTGATGATGTCATAATTCAAATGTTTATTACTTGGTAAAAATGTAAGGAAGAACCAAATGAGTATCTTCCATAGGCCAAATTATGTTAAGTGTAAAACTTGGCAAAAATGTAAGGAAAAACCAAATGAGTATCTTCCATAGGCCAAATTATGTTAAGTGTAAAACTTGGCAAAATGTAAAGAAGAACCAAATGAGTATCTTCTATAGGCCAAAATAAGTTAGGCTAAAAATCGGCTAAGTACTAAAGATCAGCTGAGTTCATCAGAGAGGTACAGCCAAGTCATATCAAAGAAAGATCTGGTCAACAAAAATTATCAGAGATGTTTGACCAGACTGCAGTCAAGTAACCTCAGACAGGTCATCTGATTAGGCGAGTCCCAAACAGTCACCACCAGAGAGGTCCAGACTGCAGAGAGGATGACGATACATCAGCCTACTTGAGATCAGCCAAGTACTCCAAGTCCACGTCAGCATGCGTTGAAAAGTCAAGTATTACGGAAAGTCATATGCAACGTGAAGAGACAAATTGGAGAGATTCCCACAAAAGATATGAATTAAATAATTCATCCAGGCCTAACTTGAAGACTTTAATCTTACTATATTCAAAATATTTGGCGCCTAACATGCAAAGTCTACACAATGGTCGGAAGATGGATTAAAATATGGGAATCGAGCCTTGCAATGTTCAGAAAGGAATAAACAAAGAAGTCTCTCTCCAATGGACTGATTTGTTACAGATTTGCAACGACTATGAAGAAATGTTCAAGGATCAACACCTATATATATCCGAAGATTTAAAGTTGAGCAACTACTGGTGCGAACATACTTTCAAGCGATCAAAGCATTCAAGCAATCTAAAGAAATACAGCATCGTGAAAAGAGCGGTTCTCTAAAAGTTCATACTTGAAGAAGCTCTTAGTTGGAGAAGACAAAAACTCGTGTCTTAAATCCTGAGTTCGGGGTACTTCACTGGTTGAAGTTCGAGACTGTAAAGGCATCCAAGGATCAAGGATCAAGAGGTGCAAGGCAGTCAAGTGTGTTACAACGGCACGGATTTCCACTGGTTGGAAGCTGTTGTAGTTTAGTTGAATCACTGTAATATTTATCACTGGTTAAAAATTATAGTGAATTCATCTCCAACTGGTTTGGAGAAAAGTGGATTAGTAGAGGATTAGCCCACCTCTGAGACCACTATAATTGCCTGCGTACTTTACTGTTTTATAGTATCATACTTTAACTGATGCATTCATTGTTAAGTGTTTCATTAGTTGTTTTGTATTCGTCATCAGCTGACTTCCGCACGTATTAAGAACAAACGACTCCAAGGCATTTGTTTATCTATCAGCTGAAGAAACTTACTCTTTGAGAAAAAGAGTTTAAGAGTTTCAATAAGTCTATTCACCCCCCTCTAGACTTATTCCTGGAGGACTTGTGACCTACAAGTGGTATCGGAGAGGTTGGTTCATCTATTTCACGAACCAGATCTATATCTGAGATATATTTTACTCTCATTTTATAATGGAACACATGCATTCTAGACTACCTGTGTTTTCAGTTGACGAGTATGATCTTTGGAAGATAAGGATGCAGGCACACTTATCTTCAATCCATGATGACATGTGGTGCATCATAGAGGATGGTCCATTCACCTTCGATAAGGACAACACTCCAGAGGAGATCGCAGCAGGGAAGCCAGAGAAAATCCCAAAGAAGAGGACATAGGTGACTCCCGAATAAAGAAAGCTGGCCAATCTTGATAACCAGGCCAGAGATGTGCTGTATCAAACTCGTGACAAATCCACCATGGTCAAGATCAAGAATTGCAAGAATGCCAAAGAAATCTGGGACACATTAGCCCTAATGTGTGAAGGAACGGAGCTGCTCAAAGAAAACAAGTTGTCAATTGCTATTCAAAAATTTGACAACTTCAAAATGAATAATGGCGAATCTATAGACCAAGTGGACACAAGGTTCACTGAGATTATCAATGAGATCAACTCCCTCGGCAAATCTTATGGCAACAGGGAGATGGCGCTGAAGGTTCTAAGATCTCTCAATCCCGAATGGAGCATGAAGGCAATGGCCATGAGAGAATCCAAGGACCTCAATAAGATAAAGATCCAAGAGCTGTTCTCTGATCTGAAGGCCTATGAGTTCGAGCTTCCATGTTCATCCTCAACTGAGCCTGCAGAGAAGGGAATAGCCTTTGCAGCCGAGTCCCCCGCCAAGAGCTTATCTGATATAAAGCCTCCAAATCCATTAGATTTTGAGGAATAGATGGCATTTATAATGCAAAGATTCAGCAACTTCCAGAAAAACTACTCCAAATACAAGAAGAATTATAAGGAGAATCCCAGAAGGAACCAGAAAGCCGGAAGCTGGAAGGTGGAGTGCTACAACTGTCATAAGACAGGACACATTCAGATCGACTGTCCTGATCTTAAGAAGGACGAGAGCAAGAAGGAGGTGGGCAGAAAAGAAGACAGAAGGAAGGCCCTCATCAGAGAAGATCAGGAGCATGTAGAATCAAGCAGCGGATTCTTTTCTGATGATGATGAAGAGTATGACTGCCTGATGGCCAACTTAGCTGATGAAGAGGTAACATCAAAACCCTCTAGTTCAAATAATAGTTCATCCATGTCACAAGATATGGATCTACATGAATCTGTAAATCAGCTGTTTAAAGATTTTGAGACACTTAAATCTGCACACCTATCTGTATCAGCCGAGAAGACTAAGCTACAAGATGAGAATAGGCAGCTGAAAAATGATTTTGAAAAACTCAGCCTAGAACTGAATAGAGTTGAGATAAATGCAGCTGACTTGAAAAACCAGGCTGATGTAAATACAGCTGAGATAAATCGACTAACTATTTTACTTAGAGAAAAATCAGCTGCACTTGCTCATGTCAAAGCCGAATTTACTAAGCTGACTCAGGAAAATAAGACTCAGGCGCAGGAAATAACCTCCCTAAAGGCGTATTCAACTCTGGACGAACTGTGTACTAATAAAAGGCCACTATATTCCAGATCAGGCCTTGGATTTGATCCTCACACTCCCTCTAGTTCCAAAACCACTTTCGTTAAGGGAGAAACAATTGTCTCGACTGCTGAGCCTACATACAAACCGATATTTAAAAATAGGCAACAGCCAAGTCACAAGTCTAGGCTGCAGTCAGGGTACATAAGGCAGCCACCTAGACAAGTGACTAGGCAATGGCCCAGGCAGAAGTAGCAGCCCAGACAACATGCCCACTATTATCAACAACTCCCTAAAAACAGATTTCAAAATGGGAGGGGCAGATGGAAACCTCAAGGTTATCCTAATTTCCAAAATGAACAAGTGTGGAGACCTCAAAGATTTAATAAATGGTCTCAGCCAAGGTTTAGAAATGGCCCACACTATCAATAATTTGAGGAATATCCGGTATACAATCCCAACAGGAGATATAGACCTCAACCTTACACACCTTATAAGGGTAATAATAATAACAATTTTCACAATCTAAGGAGAAATCAATTCTCCAGGAAACTAGCTAACCCTAGAGGACCCACACAGATTTGGGTACCTAAATATCTGCTTGTTCGATTGCAGAAAAGGTGGAAGGACTATAACCACATATCCACAAATTTAAACTTTGGAGGTGAAGAATGGTTTGTAGATTCTGGATGCTCGAGGCACATGACCGGGAACAAGAAGATGCTGTCTAAATACACCAAAGAAAAAGGTCCTGATGTAACCTTTGGAGATAGCTCTAGAGGACAAACAAAGGGCTTTGGAGAGCTGCACAGAGGAAATATTGTGATATCCAAAGTTCACTATGTCAAAGGGCTCAAGTATAATCTCCTGAGCATAAGCCAGTTTTGCGATGAGAAGAATCTAGTAGTCTTCACCATTTGGAAATGTATGGTGATAGATATCCTTTCTGGAGAGGTGAAGCTACAAGGATTTATAAGGAGAGATGTCTACATGATAGATTGGAACACAGGAACACCTAACTCCCGTTTTCTATCTAAGACAGTAACTGAGAACGGATGGCTGTGGCACAAAAGATTATGTCACCTGAACTTCAAAGCCATCAACAAAATTAGGTCTCGGAAGCTGGTCAGAGGACTCCCAGAGGAAGCATTCAAGAAGGAAGCTCTTTGTGATGCGTGTCAGAAAGGAAAGCAGACCAGAGCAATTCAACAGGGGGAACAGACCCAGAAGAAAACGAAATCCCTAAGTGGCTCAAATACCATCCAATCTAG
Source organism: Orobanche coerulescens (assembly GCA_033398695.1). NCBI lineage: Eukaryota > Viridiplantae > Streptophyta > Magnoliopsida > Lamiales > Orobanchaceae > Orobanche > Orobanche coerulescens. Next base: position 154,096,725 of record CM065803.1, read on the forward strand.
CAAATCATCGGGAAGCTGACTGATGGAGTTAAGACAAGACAGTCCACTCTACCCGCAGGAATGGCTATGTTCTCATGTTTCATGTCACAGATAGAACCTAAGACAACAGAACAAGCTTTAGAAGATTATTCATGGATCAATGCCATGCAAGAGGAACTGGAACAGATGGAAAGGAACAAAGTTTGGGAACTAACCGACAGACCAAATCACAAGAAGGTTATTGGCACCAAATGGGTGTACAAAAATAAGAGTGACGAAGACGGAGCTGTTGTTAGGAATAAAGCCAGACTTGTTGCTAAAGGATATGCACAGTGTGAAGGAATAGATTTTGATGAAACCTATGCATCTGTTGCAAGGTTAGAGGCCATCAGACTATTCCTCGCATATGCTGCATTTAAGGATTTTGAAGTCTATCAGATGGATGTAAAGAGTGCATTTCTAAATGTCATCCTAGAAGAAGAAGTCTACGTAGAGCAACCCCCAGGTTTTGTCAAAGGAGACAAAGTCTACAAGCTGTTGAAGGCTCTCTATGGACTTAAGGAAGCACCAAGAGCATGGTATGAAACTCTATCTATATTTCTTGAGAAGAATGGTTTTTGCAAAGGAAAGGTGGACAAGACCTTATTCACAGTGGAGCACGAAGGCCACATATTGATAGTTCAGATATATGTGGATGACATCATATTTGGCTCAACCAACCCAGAGCTATGTGAGAAATTCTCAAACCTCATGCAAGGAGAATTTGAGATGAGTATGATGGGAAAGCTTAACTTCTTTCTCGGATTACAAGTTAAGCAGATGGAAAATGGAATTTTCATCAACCAAGCTAAGTATACCAGAGATCTAATCAAGATATTTGGAATGGAATCAGCCAAATCAGCAAGAATTCCTATGAGCACAAGTACGCACCTAGATGCAGATGAGGGAGGCATATCAGTGGATTCAACCCACTACAGAGGACTCATTGGATCATTGCTATACCTCACTGCAAGCAGACCAGACATATCCTATGCCGTAGGAGTTTGTGCGCGATTCCAATCTAAGCCTAAACAGTCGCACCTAGATGCAGCAAAGAGAATAATTAAATACCTTAAGTCTACGATCAATGTTAGACTATGGTATCCTAAGGACGATAATTTCGAGCTGTCAGGATATTCAGATGCAGATTTCGCAGGATGCAAAAGTAATAGAAAAACCACTAGTGGAACGTGCCAATTCCTAGGAACCAGACTGATATCCTGGTTTAGCAAGAAGTAGGTTTCTAACTCTATCTCTACTACAGAGTCAGAATACCTAGCTGCAGGAAGTTGCTGTGCCCAGATATTGTGGATCAGACAGCAGCTAAGGGACTACAATATCATTGCCAATGAAGTCCCTATCTGGTGTGACAACAATAGTGCTATTGCAATAACCAACAATCCGGTTTTGCATTCGAGGACCAAGCATATTTATGTTAAGCACCACTTCATCAGAGACCACGTGCTTAACAAGAGAGTTAGAGTTGAAAGAGTCACCACAGACTACCAAATAGCTGACATCTTTACCAAACCTTTGGCAGAAGAAAGGTTTTTGGAGCTGAGCAGAGAACTTGGTCTACTAGATTGGGAATCTAGTACTGAAAAAAAAGCAAGCTGAAGCATATCAGAGGAAGGATAGACCCAGATGATTAAAGGAATCAGATCCTAGCTGATGCAGCCAAAAAAGGACGAAGGACGGACAAAGGAACCTAGCTGATCAAAATCTCAGAGGAGAAGTCCAAGGAGTCAACTCACCTGATGCAGAGCAATCAACAGTCAACCAGCTAAGTTTTCTAAACTTAACCGACTTCTGAATATTTTATTATTTGCTATATGTATAATAATATTATATTAATTTTTGGTTCACAAGTGGCATTTAAATACACGTGGCAATCACTTGATAAATCGACCTCCACGGTGACCAATTAAAATCCAACCGTCCAATTTTAAAATCAAAACCTGGACCACCGATTCGAATTTGAAATTTAAAAAGAATCTCAAAAGGCAAACCACCGATTCAAAATAAATAATAATTTAATCCCAATGTCGTTTCATCTTCCTTATAAGGACGGAAAACCCTTCACTTTACCTTTACGCTTACCAGTCTTTCAAACCCTAAATTTACAGAGCAAAAATCCTTTGAACTTCAAATACACTGAAAATCTCTTATTTGCAGAAATGGAATCTTATCTTGAAGGCGTTAACATGAAGGCGGTCAAAGACCAGATCATCTTTTCTCTGGTCGTTGATTTCGAAGGTCTTTTGGAAGCAAATCTGGATAACAACGACGTACTCTACCTTATCCACTCGATGATGAAGAATGGGATCTACCCATTTCTAGATATCAGTCCCAAACACCTATACAAGGAGGACGTCATCGCTTTCTACCGTGAAGCCCATGTGATTCAAGGAGGAATTAGGAGCACTGTCGGCGGAATTCAAGCTGACATATCGCCGGAGTCGATTCCTACAGCTTTTGGTATGAGGCACCGTGGCATAGCCGTCGAAGCCCTCAAGCAGTCAGCAGCCGACACCTGGAAGAAGATCAAGGCGGACGATCAGCCTGCGAAGCTGAAGCTCACCGCCAAAAGGAGCGAAATCAAAAAGGTATATCGATATGCGCTGGATATTACCAACAAAATCATTATGGGTATGGCCGGCAGTTACGACCAACTATCGTCGGCAAAATTCACAGTGCTGGGAGCACTTATTCAGGACGAGTCGATTGATTGGGCTGATTACATCTTTAGGCAGTTTGTTCGCGAGGTCAACAAGGCCGAATGGCTTCTTGATGAGAAGAAATTTAGATCCAAGCTGGCGTTTGGAACACAACTGAGTTGGATCTTGGAAAAGATGGGTGTGGCAAAGGGTAATACTGATCCCTTTCACATCAACAAGAGACTTGGTCATCTGGACCAAGAGACGTTGAGGAAGTTGGGAGGCAACAGAAGAGCACCTCGGATGCTCAAAGAATTGTCTGATTCACCGCCCTACAAATGTCCTTCATCAGATGAGTCGGACCGACCTGCAGACGACAACCCAACTGCATCCAAGTCAGACTCAGAGTCAGACAACACACCGATTGCTATCCGGTTCAAGAGAAGGGGACCAGCCCCTAGCGAGCCATCATTCATACACTTCTCACCAAAACCCTCTCCCAAGAGGCCCAGGCGACTGCAGTTCAGCCAGGAGGAGCAGCCATAACATTATACCAATCCTGCAGCCAGGTCGCCTACCCACCTGGAAGACCAGCCTACTCCGGGCAGCCTGGAAACTCAGATCGTCCCTATCCTCACTCCAGCATTCATTTCAGAAGAGGAAGAAGTAGGTTTAATTATCTCAATTCCTGAAGCAAACTACACCTTTAACCTGCTGGACAACAATCTTTTCAACCTGTCCATAGAGCAATTACAGTTAGTTAAACCACAAGCTCTAAAACACTCTTTTGTTAATATTTTTGAAGAGTGGAATTTTTTTAAATCACTGTCATTTGCTAAACTTCAAACCTATATTGAAACCAGTGGTTGGGAATATCCCTAAGCCACAGAGGATGTACTGATACACTTTTGCAAAGTATCAGACACAGTTTTGATCCTCCAGGAGAATTGGTTCATGTCAAATTTCAAAACCAACATGGACCAATTCATCCATTCTATAATGTATAGTATCTTTGATGGATCTTTTGGGAAAGAAGATGAGGAGGAAGAATAAAAAGAAATAAGAATTGAAGAAGTGAATGGAGAAGAAGAAGAGGAGGTCATTGTTATAGATGACGAAGAAGAGGAGCAGGAAGAAAGAGAAGGAGGAGAAAATACTTTAGTTGAAAAAGAAATAGAGGTAGAAGTTGAAAAAACAGAGGAATTGGTAGATGAAGAAGAAGAAGAAGGGGAAGAGGTAGATCAGGAGGATGATGAAGGAAAGGAGGATGGTGAGAATGATGGAAAAGATGATGAGAATAATGGAGAAAATGATAAAGATGTTAAGAATGATGATGATGATGATGATAAGGATAGAGGAGGAGAACAACTGGCTGAAAAAGAAAAAGAGAATGTTGATGAAGGAGAATAGGAGGAAGAACAAGAGAAGGAATTAGAAAAGGAAGAAGAAGAGAAAGAAAAGGAGCCGGAGAAAGAGCCAGAATTAGAGGCTGCAGACAAGGTCAGGCGCTGCCGTATACCACTGACGCAGAGTTGGCTGAGGACTCCAGATCAGGGACACCTGAAAAGGCCCCATTTGGAGTGCCAGCTGAAGATAGGAGCCTGCAGTCTAGTGGATCATTCGCAGAAGGCTCAGGCGAGCACTCTCCACCATAGCATATCTCACCTCGAGTGACCGAGCTAATAAGGCAAATAGTGAAGGATACTATTGGAGAGTTGCTTGCATCTCAGGTCACCCCTGATCTCCAATCCATCAATGCCAAGATTGATACTTTGCTGCAGCGGGAAGTCCCTCACACTACAACAAAAACAGGCTTTAACAACGTTTTTTTTAACAACGTTTCAATAAAAACGTTGTCTAAAGTCGGTGTAGACAACGTTTCAACCTAAAACGTTGTCGAATAGGAAATTAGACAACGTTTATGAAAAAACATTGTAAAAGACAATGATGACAACGTTTATTACAAAAACGTTGCGGGTAACAACAACGTTTATTATAAGAACGTTGTAATATAAAAAAGTTTTGACAACGTTTGAAGCTAAATGTCGTAGTAAGGTTTAAGACAACGTCTACATAAACGTTGTAAAAAAACTAAAGACAACGTTTATAAAACGTTGTGATAATATTTTGACAACGTTTAAAAAATGTTGTTAAAAACAATATATTTCAAAAGTGACGAAAATAATTAAAATAAAGTTTTTTTTGACAAATTTTCACCTATAAATATCACCTCCATCCTCTACCATTTTTTCCACCTTACTTATATCTACTCATTCTCTTTCTACTCTCTAATATTCTAAGCTCATCCAATTTTCAGTTAAGTTTCATACCATTTCCAGTTAATTTTCTAACGAAATTTCTGCTTTTATTATATTTCATCCATTTTTCAGTTACATTTTGCTTCCAAACTTCATTTTTATTTTTCTCTACCACAAAAATGGCTTCATCATCTCAAAGAGGTAGGGAATATGTTGATTCTTTGTAAGTTCATATTCTTTCATTTTGAATAGAGATAAATGTTTTAGACATTTTTTAATAGTGAAGTTTTTTTCAAAATTTAGTACTGAAGTTTTTTGGAGAGCTTGAACCTGAATTCATATATTATTATGAGATAATGTTATTTTATATTTTAAATAATATTTTGATATTATTATTTATTTTACTAATTATTATAATTTTCAAGGAATTTTTTGTGATTAATAAATAAATACAAGAGGTGGCAATAAATACACCACAATTGAATCCAGTGGTCCTAATTCATTCAGCAAAAACACAACCCACATTCATTTAATTGGTTAACACATATTCATTTGGATTGATCCCTTAATCAATCTAGACCATTAGTCCCACATATCCAACGATCCAAATTCATCCAACAATTTAGGTGTTGAAAATTTTCTTCTAGTATCCTCGCCAAAAACATTCGTCTGATGCCCTAATTTCACAATAACACTCATCGTCTCCCACACAATCTCCCTCTCACCGCCGCCCTACACCGACGCGACGTATCTATTACCCCCGGAAAGCTTTTCTGCCATTATCGCCTGCCCCCTCCTTGCCTTCTCCATCAGTGTCGGCATCATCCCATCCACCAAGAACGACCGTTCCCTCGAGGAAGTGCATCGTGATTCCATCAATTACTGTAGAAACCTTTCTCAAGAGTGGGTGTGTAGAGATTCTAACTTTTTGTGGATCTCTCCAATTTCAGATTGTGTTTTTCCTTCTTTTAGGTATTTAAGCTTTCTTGTTCTTTCACTTGTAGTTATGGTAATATGACAACGTTTGTAGTTTAAACGTTGCACCATTCTACAACATTTAGAAATAAACGTTGTCAAAAGGACTCTAACAACGTTCAGATAAACGTTGTTGTATGATTCCAAAAGTCCACATATCTCTGCCAGTGTTTGACTAATAAAACCAAGGGAAAAAAAATGTAAATATAAGAGGAGAAAAAGGAGAAGGCGGGCACTCCATTAGTCCATTCCCGCACACCCTTCCCCAAAAAATCGAAATTAATGATTTCCCCCAAATCCCCAAATCCCCAAATCCAAGCAAATGCAATGAGCCCTCACGATTTCATCTCTCTCCCTGAGCATCGACGGTATCATTTTCTTCCTGGGCATCGACGATAGTATTGATTTTGTTTTTCAAAATCAGAGAGTTGCTCTATCTCTTCACAACAACAATACGGTATTATCTTTCTCCCTGCCTTAATTTTTTCGTATTAATCCAAGCCCTCGCGATTTTGAGCTGCCATAAATCCTTGTTTCATATGGCTAAGGTCGAAATTGGTCTCTTCATATTACCCCCTTTTCTTTTTATTTCTCCCTGCCCTAGTTGTTCTCCCTGTCCTAATTTTTCTCTATAAACCCTTCCGGATGTTAATATATTTACTATTTTAATTGTTATATTGGTATCAACTACAAAGCAATTGCATTCTCAAAGGCTTTCTCTTTTTTATCTGTTCCACTCAACTACTGAAGTAGATGCTGACATGATTGAATGAGTGTGTGTTTGTGTGTGAAAAATCTTTAAGGTTTGTGTGATGAAGTGTGTGATAATAATAATGGTGAAAGAATTCTTTACATAAAAACCTTAACATCTATAAAATTTGGAAGTAGGTGGTCAGTGGAGGCCTATGTTTATGACATGCGAAACAAGGTATGGTGGCTAACATCTATAAAATTTGGTAGTGTTGTGGTAGTTGGACATATGGGTTCACACTGCTCCTTTTTTTTGTTTGCATCTACATGACAAGTTACAAGGACTTTGTTAGAGAATCTGAGAGAGAAGAGTTCATTACAAAACTTCAGGAGATAGAAGACTGGTTGTATGAATATAGGGAGGATGAGACGAAAGGGGTGTATGTTGCAATGCTTGAGGAGCTGAACAAGGTAACTCTGTCATTTATTTATTTTCCTTTTTTATGCTTTACTGTTTGGTTTTTAGATAATTACACTGCTAATGAATAATGATAGCAAGGAGACCCCATGGAGGAACGCTTCAAGGAGCACTTGGAAAGAGGATCAATAATGATCAGCTTGCTTTCTGTATCAACAGTTACAGAGAGGCTGCAGTGTCCAGTGAACCTATGTTTGACCATATTGACTTGGCAGAGAAACAGAAGGTACTGGTTCTAATGCTTATTTATGTCTGTAATTTTGACCCTTCCGCCGTAGAAATTGAGCTTCAGGCATATACGCCATTCATATCCATTATTATGCCTTTTTAATTAGGTGTGCAGGTTTCATTCTGATGTTGAGAAGGAAAGAGCAGTTAATAAAGTCTGTATGTTAGTATTCTAACCTGCCATTTGGCATGAAAATCTAACTCAACTGGTTTGTGTATAGTTGCAGTTGTATTGGGTTTTGATTTAACTAACACTTTAGTTTATCAATGTTGTTTTGTTTGAATAAAATTTGTAGGAACTTATTTAATTTATGCATAACATTATATTTCATGTACACATCTAAATTGTAATTATTGTTCTACTCCCTATATCCCAAAATGAATGGCCAATAAGTTTTCGAATTTGATCAAGAGCAAATTCGAAAACATATTGTTCATTTAGGACGGAGGAAGCACAATATTTGTTGTATACGTGTTCAGGTGAATTAGGGGAAGAATAAAAAAAAAATGCTTTTTTTTAGAAAAAATTAAGTTTCACAACGTTTTGCATAAATGTTGTCATAAACTTTAGACAAGGTTTTCAAAAAAACGTTGTGTCAATATAAATACAACGTTTCAAAAAAACGTTGTAGTATTTTTTTACAACAATAAAAAAACGTTGTAGAATGTTGAGACTTTTAACAACAGTGGATAACACAACGTTTCATAGAACGTTGTCAAATCCCTATAACAACGTTTTTAAACGTTGTCAAAGGGCTTTTTTATTGTAGTGTCAGCCTCCTCCCCCTACAAACAACAGAATGCCATTTGGCATGTCTGACTGGATGCACAGAATGGAGTAGCAGCTGACCACTTTGGTTGATGCTGGCAAAAAGGGGGAAGATAGGATACAGGGGGAAGGCAGCATTCAAGGAGAAATAAGGGAGGAGCTTAGAACGAAGAAGAGGCAGGATGTCTGGTTGATCACTGCTGGGACATCCTCAGCTAAAAGGAAGGGAGAAGCAGAACCAGAAGAACAGGCTGATAATCAGCCTGCAGGCAATAAGAGGAGGACCAGAGGAGGATTTGAGCCTACTCTAGAGTGGGAAGGCAAGGAGTTGTGGTACATTGAAGAATTTGTACTAGAGGAAGCTCTACCCATGTGGGGATCTGCAAAGAAAAAATTCATCAGAGACTACTACATCTGGGAAATACTCCAGGATGATAATCTCTTCCCACAGCAGATCTTCATCAACTTCATGGAAAAAGCTCATCCACAACTCTGGACTATTCTTGTAAAACATGCTGAGGCACGAAATGTATATCCCATGATCCCTCTGTTCAATGCTAAAGAACCTCCCACATTGGTGAAAGGAAATGCTTTGGATGAACTTGCACTCCAATGAAAAATCAAGAAGCTGTGTGTTGAGAATAAGTTCTCATCACAAGAAGAGCAAGATTTTGCAGCTCTTATTGTAAAGAGGAAGTATGGTCTTGCCCCTGTCAAGACAAGACCAATCGGAGCTAAACCTTTCAGGCCTGCCAAGCAGCCTATTCGAAGAGGCAGAGGCAGAGGCAGATGATTTTACTTGTAAAATTTTCTTGTAAATTTCAGACATGTATGTGTAATCAATTCAGAAAATTTTATAACAGTCTTTTGAATGACAATTTCCAGTTCTCTCAAAAATTAGACTGATTTTAGTTTGTGTCTTACACTCAAGTGCAGACTTGTTTATTTGAATATTTCCTTAAGTTTTGCCATCATCAAAATAGGGGGAATTTGTTAGGAATACTTGTTAGATTTTGATGATGTCATAATTAAAATGTTTATTACTTGGCAAAAATGTAAGGAAGAACCAAATGAGTATCTTCCATAGGCCAAATTATGTTAAGTGTAAAACTTGGCAAAAATGTAAGGAAAAACCAAATGAGTATCTTCCATAGGCCAAATTATGTTAAGTGTAAAACTTGGCAAAATGTAAAGAAGAACCAAATGAGTATCTTCTATAGGCCAAAATAAGTTAGGCTAAAAATCGGCTAAGTACTAAAGATCAGTTGAGTTCATCAGAGAGGTACAGCCAAGTCATATCAGAGAAGATCTGGTCAACAAAAATTATCAGAGATGTTTGACCAGACTGCAGTCAAGTAACCTCAGACAGGTCATATGATCAGGCGAGTCCCAAACATTCACCATCAGAGAGGTCCAGACTGCAGAGAGGATGACGATACATCAGCCTACTTGAGATCAGCCAAGTACTCCAAGTCCACGTCAGCATGCGTTGAAAAGTCAAGTATTACGGAAAGTCACATGCAACGTGAAGAGACAAATTGGAGAGATTCCCGCAAAAGATATGAATTAAATAATTCATCCAGGCCTACCTTGAAGACTTTAATCTTACTATATTCAAAAGATTCGGCGCCTAACATGCAAAGTCTACACAACGGTCGGAAGATGGATTAAAATATGGGAATCCAGCCTTGCAACGTTTAGAAAGGAATAAACAAAGAAGTCTCTCTCCAACGGACTGATTTGATACAGATTTGCAACGACTATGAAGAAATGCTCAAGGATCAACACCTATATATATCTGAAGATTTGAAGTTGAGCAACTACCGGTGCGAACATACTTTCAAGCGATCAAAGCATTCAAGCAATCTAAAGAAATACAGCATCGTGAAAAGAGCGGTTCTCTAAAAGTTCATACTTGAAGAAGCTCTTAGTTGGAGAAGACAAAAACTCGTGTCTTAAATCCTGAGTTCGGGGTACTTCACTGGTTGAAGTTCGAGACTGTAAAGGCATCCAAGGATCAAGGATCAAGAGGTGCAAGGCAGTCAAGTGTGTTATAACGACACGGATTTCCACTGGTTGGAAGCTGTTGTAGTTTGGTTGAATCACTGTAATATTTATCACTGGTTGAAAATTAGAGTGAATTCATCTCCAACTCGTTTGGAGAAAAGTGGATTAGTAGAGGATTACCCCACCTCTGAGATCACTATAATTGCCTGCGTACTTTAATGTTTTATAGCATCATACTTTAACTGCTGCATTCATTGTTAAGTGTTTCATTAGTTGTTTTGTATTCGTCATCAGCTGACTTCCGCACGTATTAAGAACAAACGACTCCAAGTCATTTTTTTATCTATCAGCTGAAGAAACTTACTCTTTGAGAAAAAGGGTTTAAGAGTTTCAATAAGTCTATTCACCCCCTCTCTAGACTTATTCCTGGACGACTTGTGACCCACACTCTCCCTGCCCGATGGGACATTAAGACCACAGCTATGCGTGTGTCATGTAACCTTAGTGAAATATCTACCTTTGATCTCTTTTCTGACCTCAAAGCTTTCGAGTATGATATATACAGGAGAGAGAAAGCTGAAGAATCTCCAGCTAGGACTACAGCCTTAGCCGCTGTATCTAATCATCGACACAGCATGCCCAGCCCATCAAATCCAAATTACAAAAATGCTGATAGTGACGACGATATCCTGTCACAAGATGAAATGGCGCTCCTCATGCACAAATTCAAAATGTTCATCAAACAGTCTGGAAAGACTCCCTACAGGCCCAAGCCTGTTCACAAGGTAAGTACTGAAACTTCCTCTGGTGATGCTAACCTATGCTATAATTGCAGGAAACCAGGACATTATGCAAACAAATGTCCTCATCCCAAAGTTCAAGGGTTGCCGGAAGCCGAGCAACAAGAGAGGGATGAACGATGACGTGCTTGAAAAAACAAGCTCAAGGCACTGATAGGAGAATCAGAAGCCCCCCCCACACCATCCAAATCCGAAGAATGTCTTCAGGTGGTCACTGAAAGTGACTCATCCGACGATGAATTCGAAGATAAGGCATATATGTGCTTTATGGCAAAGGACATCCCGGAAGAAGAAGATAGCGACGATGAGGTAAGCTCAACCTCAGCTATTCCAGTAAATGCATCGCATACTTTCGAAAACATGATGAATGAATTTAAAAATATTCAAAAAGGCCACGAGACTTTGAAAAATGAAAACATTCAGCTTCAACTAGAGCTGCAAATGGGTCGGACTCGAGTCGAGTACACCCAAACTCGAGTCGAGTTTTTTATTTTTTGAATTCGGGTCGAGTTATCCCGAGTCGAGTCGGGCAGCGCATGAGGCTGCCGAGTTCGACCCGCTCGGTTACACTCGGGTCACCCGAGTAGCTCGTTGAGTCGGGCGGGTCGGGTAAGATTCGTGTCGAGTCGGGTTGTACCTATTTTTTTGACATTTTTTGCATATTTTTCTGTAAAACTCAAATCTTTTTATTCTACAAAAATTTACTTTTTACATAAACATCAAACAAGAAAAGAAAATCATAAAAGAAAATCATAATGTTAAAAAATAAAAGCAAGGGAAAAAACCAACATAAAATTAGAAAAAAATTACCAAGAACAAGAAGTAACTAAGAAGCACAGAACAAAAAAAAATCACAGTCTAGTATAAAATCCGGGTAGGATTCGGGTCGAGCCGAACCCGGGTATAAAATTCGAACACTCCGGCCGGGTAGTCGAGTACACCCGACCCGACTCGACTACAAAAACGAGTTGAGAGATCGCGCCGAACTCGACCCGAGTCGAGCCCAAAAATCCGAGTCGAGCCCAAAAATCCGAGTCGGACCCGGGTCGAACCCGGGAATACCCGACCGGTTCTGCAGCCCTAGCTTCAACTTTCCAACATAGAGCTGAAAGAAGAAAATGACTTGCTAAAGATAAATTATGAAAATATGTCTATTGATTGTGAAAACAGCAAGGTCGAGCATGAAAAACTCGTGGAGAGCAATCATCAACTTGCTCATGAACTAAGTGAGACTAAGTCTCAAAATGGAAGCAAGACAAATGATTTTGTTCTACTTCAAGCTAAATTTAATACTCTCGAGAAATGAGAAAGCGAACTTGAGACCATTCTGAAATCTTTCGAGAAATCATCTAAAAGAATGGAAGAAATTCTAAGCACTGGGCAACATGCTCACGATAAAAGTGGCTTAGGATACAACTCATTTTCCAACAAAGAGAAAACTAGTAATGTGTTCGTCAAGAGTGTGGAACACATTCCTGTATCGGAAGATACTCCTAGTCCTGTGAAGGAACCTGCTGCACCGCGAAAAGCAAAGGCTGCCATTCTGCCCCCGCAATCCTATTCAAGACAGCGGAATCATAAGCCGTTCCAACCTGTAAGGCGCACGCAACAGCATGCTCCCCGAGCACATAAACAGCGCCAACAGCCATTCAGAAAGAAGGCTGTATCCAAATACCAAAGGCCCTCACGGCAGTACTTTCAGTACAACACGCCTATGTATTGGATACAAGAGCCTCAATATCCATCGAGATAGTAAGTGTCCGCACAGTATCAACAACAATGTTGGGAATCCAACTGGAGACCCAGAAGGCAAGCCGTAAGGCCAAAGAAAATGGCTCCACCTCCGAGACGGCATATGTACTGGATTAGTAACAATAACCCTGATTTTTACATGCATAATGATTATCATGAATACAGTAACTACGTACATGCCCCACGTAAATACCGCAAGTCTGTACCAAATGTTACATATAGTAAACCAATTGCTGTCAGGAAAGTTTGGGTACCTAAAGGCACTAACACTCACGGACCCAACAATCAAAGGGGACCTAAATCTACATAATTTATGTGCTACAGGACATTTTGGAGAAGGACATATGGTACTTCGACAGCGGATGCTTCCGGCACATGATAGGAGATAGAAGCAAGCTATCAGATTTCGTAGAAGGTCGCGGCCCAAAAGTGCGCTTCGGTGATAAACCTAAAGGAAGAACAAGAGAAAAAGGGAACCTTCTTGTCGGAAAATTCAAAGTCACTGATGTAGATCATGTTGAAGGCTTACAGTACAATCTACTTAGTATTAGCCAAGTCTGTGACAAACAGTTCTCGGTGAATTCTATATAGATCACTGTAGAGTCAAGAACATCCTGACCAAAGAAGTTGTGCTCACAGGAAGCAGATCAGGTAATATGTATATTGCTGACTGGATGCCTACGAGCTCCACTATTCCTTGTTTAGTTGCCAAAGGCACTGCAGATCTAAGCTGGCTATGGCACAAGAGGATGTCACGCGTCAACTTCAAAACGATCAACAAGCTCTTAAGACAGGGACTGGTTAGAGGATTGCCGAATGCATCATTCTAAAAAGATAGTGTCTGTGGACCATGTCAAAAAGGCAAGCAAATCAAGTCCACCCTGAAGAGCAAATCCTACCTTTCAACCCACAGAGTGTTGGAGATGCTACACATGGATTTCTATGGTCCTGTAGACCTGGTAAGTTTGGGAGGTAAGAAATACTGTCTTGTTGTTGTTGATCATTACTCCTGGTATGCTTGGACAATTTTCCTAAGCAAGAAGAAGGAAACAACATCAAAGCTGCCCGAGCTCCTGAGAATGCTTCAAAATGAAAAGGGATCGATTATCGTGTCCATTCGTTCCGACAGAGGTACAGAATTTACTAATCGCTTTATAGAGCAATACTGTTCGAAAAATGGGATACAGTACGAATACTCAGCTGCCCGTACACCTCAACAAAATAGTGTTTCCGAGCGAAAGAATAGGATGCTGAAAGAAGCAACAAGGATAATGATTGCCGCAAGCAAGTGGCCACAGCGTTTCTGGGGTGAAGCAACCAATACAGCATGATATACTCAAAACCGCTGTATCATCAACAAACACCACAACAAAACAGCATACGATGTATGGAACAACAAAACTCCGTTAGTTTCATATTTTCACATTTTTGGATGCAGGTGCTATGCGTTGAATAATGGGAAGGATCAACTTAGAACCTTTGATGAGAAGTCAGATGAAAAAATAATTGTAGGATATTCCTCCGTCAGCAAAGCTTACAGGATCTTTAATAAAAGGAAGCTGACGATCGAGGAATCAGTTCATGTAGTGTTCGACGAACCTCACCATGACCCTACAGGAGTAGAAGCTGTTACTTGGAACATCCAACAACTTTCCATCCTAGATCCACCAACTCCAATAGAACCTGTTGTTGACATAGAAATCAACCCCACAGTTGTAAGAATCGACGTAGATGAAGGCGATGCTGTATAAGCTGAAGCTGGAACTACAACAACTCAAGATATAGTACGGGACCCAGAATTAGAACCCGACCGAAGATGGTTGAGAGATCACCCGCAAGAGCTGATCATTGGAAACATTAATGCTCGTGTTTCTACCCGAAGGAGAATACAGAGTACACAAGGAAATGTACTGTTTGCACAAGAAGAACTAGATACTGAGATATCACCATTCCCTGAATGGAAATCTCAATCCGAGCTTAGAAGACTCAATATGTGCACTATTGATGTATTCTTAGCCTAGTCCGAACCTGTTTCTACCATAGAAGCTCTTAATAATTCTCATTGGATAACATCTATGGAAGATGAGCTTAACGGTTTCGAAAGAAACAATGTATGGTATCTTGTACCCAGAAATACACATCAATCAGTTATTGGAACCAAATGGGTATTTAGAAACAAAAAGGATCGAAACGGACTAATTATAAGGAATAAATCCAGACTAGTCGCACAAGGCTATAAACAGGAAGAAGGCATAGACTACGATGAAACTTTTGCCCCTGTAGCCAGACTAGAAGCCATTATGATATTCTTAGCCTTTGCCGCCCATAATAGCTTCATTGTATACCAAATGGATGTCAAAAGTGCATTCCTAAATGGAGACCTTGCCGAAGAAGTTTATGTTGAACAACCACTAGGGTTTGCCAACACAGACGACATCGATTTAGTATACAGGTTGAGGAAAGCACTGTATGGACTTAAGCAAGCCCCTAGAGCATGGTATGAAACCCTGTCCCAGTATCTAACCGATAATGGATTTGAAAAAGGTGCTGTGGACAAAACCTTGTTCAAAATACAGGAAGGTAATGACCTTCTAATGGTTCAAATCTATGTAGATGACATTATATTTGGTTCAACTAACCTTGCTTTATGTCAAAGGTTATTTCATCTCATGCAAAGTAAATTTGAAATGAGTATGATGGGAGAACTTAGTTATTTCCTAGGTTTGCAGGTAAAGCAATTGCCTACAGGGATTTTCATCGACCAGGAAAAATACAGCAAGGAGCTTCTCAACAAATTTGGAATGAACACTTCCAAATCATCGTCAACCCCCATGAGCACTTCCGTGCAAATTAGTGCTGATGAAGCCGGAAAGTCGGTTGACCAATCACTCTACAGGAAGCTTATTGGCTCTCTCCTGTACCTAACGGCTAGTAGGCCCGATATCCACTTTGCTGTAGGAGTGTGTGCTAGATATCAAGTAGCACCCAAAGAATCACACTTCAATACAGCTAAACGAATCCTGAAGTATATTAAAGGAACAGTTGATGTAGGACTGTGGTATTCTAAAGAAGGCGGATTCGATTTAGTTGGATACATCGACTCGGATCTCGGAGGCTGCAAGCTAGATAGGAAGAGTACAAATGGAACTTGTCACTTTCTTGGACCTAGACTTGTTTCTTGGTTCAGTAAGAAGCAATTGGTAAACTCACTTTCCACGGCTGAATCGGAATACTATGCTGCTGGTAGTTGTTGTATGCAGATCCTTTGGATACAGCAACAGTTGTCAGATTATGGGATTGAAGCCAAGGAAACGCCAATCATGTGTGATAGCACGAGTGAAATTGCAATAACGCACAACCCTGTATTGCACTCGCGCACTAAGCATATCAACATGAAGCATCATTTCATAAGGAATCATGTCGAGAACAAGGATGTTTGGCTAGAAAAGGTTCATACATATATTCAATTGGCCGACATCTTCACCAAGACTCTCGACACAGCAAGATTCAACATGCTTCGACAAGAATTGGGATTGCTACAGCCTGACTCCCTGTAAGTATTTACTGTTTTTACTCAACAATTGAGGGGAAATGCTGTAAGACCCAAGAATACAGTATCCACCATTAATCATTTGTACACTCAGAGCCTTCAATACAGCACTGTAGGGAACAAAGTGATATGAATCATCCTACAGCTGACGCGTGCAATAATTAAGGGGGAATATAGTATGACTCATGAATACAACATTAATCCAAAAGTTGCTGTATGGAATTGAAACCTATATGTACCTTTTAAGGGGGAACGATGTATCGTCGCGGATACATCACATACTATGGGGTTTCGATTCATTATATATTATAATATTTCATTTTAAAAATAATTTTTGTCCACGTGCCTTGTTTTCATATCAAACGTCGTTTACATTAAATGCCTTACACGACATTTGGACAATCAAATCTCAAAATCCGCGATGTTTTCAAATTGTTTAATATTTAATACCGCCGTTTCAGGCATTAAGGGTAACAACAAATGTTAGAAGTGGGACCCACTCCTATTTTAAAATTCAATGGATAAGTGTACCAGTTACACTCAGTCCATCGTGACCGTTCATTTCAAACGCCGGTTCCCATCCCTTTAATCTGATCATTCGTTCTCTGAAAACCCTTCTTCGCCGCCTACTATAAAAGGACTGCAAATGCCATTTGAGACTCTTTACGCCTTCTGCATATTAGAAGAGCACTCTAGCAATTCTGCCTACAAGTTTTTCTGTGTTTACTGCATATTCTTCTTAAATCTTTTTCATCTTTTCTTGAGAATCATCAATGGCGTCTACTCAGACATCTTTCACCGCTCTCAAGAAGTCTCAAAACTTCATCGATGGACGGATTTTCTCCAGATCTGTCGTGATAGAACACATTCACGTTGAAACTGATGACGTCGATGCCATGGAGGTCGTCACCACTAGAATCCGTCAACAAGGCCTCTACCGCCTTGGGATCCACACCGCCGAGAAATATGACGTTCATCTTGTTGAGGAGTTCTACCTCAACGCCGTGGTTCGTTTTCTGCCTCTGGCTCTAGGAGGACATGTTGCTGATATCACAGCAGTCATTCGCGGAGTGGAGATCCGCGTTGACCAAGAGCTTCTCAAAAAAATCTCCAGGATACCCTCTGATGGCCTGACCATGGAAGAACTTGAGACCTTTGGGTCTCAAGAGTTGCTGACTCAATACTATGGCTTGTTCACCGGTTTCGCAACAGTGGAAGTGGTTCACACCACATGCCATAAGAAAATTGTTTGTTTACCGTTTGTTTATTTGCATGATTTTTGCTGTCGCATCATTGAAAATCGTACAGGTGCATTTAAGATGTGCACAAATCTCCGATTCAGGATGATGGTCACCATTATGACCTGCGAAAAGGTCAACTGGTGTCAGTTTATCCTCAAACGCTTGAAGGAGTAGGTGTCCAAACCTGCTACTCAGAAGAAATCATTTGGTTTTGACAAAGTGCGGACTTCAGCAAACCGCAGATGCAAAGAAGATAAGTTCGCGGATATTCTTAGGAGGCGTCAAGCCCACTGCCTTTAATCAGAGCGTCCTGATCGTGAGTAGGACTTTTATCTAGAACTTGCCGATATCTGAAGATCCAAGGGACGTTTCTTCTAAGTCCCAAAGTGTCGAATCTTTAAAGAAAAGAAAAAGATCTCACAGCAAGACACCAGTTGCTGCTGAGAAGCCGAAAAGGAATCTAAGGAGGCTTACGAAATCTAAATCTACAGAACCCTCCGAGGATGCTCCTATCGTGGCGCAACCCACTGATCAACTACCCCATGGCCCAACCCCTGTGGAAGAGATGCCCGCTACTGTATTGACAGTAGATCCCGAACGCTTGGCGGCAACGACGGATACGAGGATATCTGCCAACTCAAATGACTCTGGCAAGTCGGCTGCCTGTTTGGAGCCAACAGCTACCTCTCCTATGCGGGATTCCACACCCGTTCAGGATCCACCTTCCTTCGGGGTACCATCCCCTGTAAGGAATCCCTCTCCAATACAGGATCCCACACCTGTAGAGGAACCCTTTCCTACAGCAGACCCAGACGCTGTACGGAGTACCTCCACTGACACAATAATTTCCAAGACTCTGCTTTCCGTACAGATTGAGCAGTCATTCGAGCGATTTCTCCAATGGAAGAATTTTAGACTTGCTCCGTACGAAACCTTGTACAATTGGAGTGAGTGGAGTAATGAAGAGAAGTTCATTTTGGAAGTGACGGACACCCAAGAAATTGCTGTCCTGATCCAATGGGACAACTTATTCGTCAAGGATCTAATTGAGAGTAATCTGCTAGATAAGGATGAGGCCAATAGGAAAGGAAAAGCTTTGTCAATGGAAACTCCCGACAGTCCAAAATCTGATCCTAATTCCGATGATGACAATGCACTCCAAGCTGGTTTGCGGATGAGTCGAGAGGAAGCCCAAGCCAAGAAGGATGAAGGGACATTTGCCCATCAATCGTCCCCTTCGCCACAGCAATATAACTTTCCCGACGATGAGGATTCAGTCCCTCATGTCGAGGAACAAGAAAATGTTTCGCAACAGGCACCCAAGCCTGCCGTCACCGCCGAAGAATAAGAATCACGTGCCTTCCAGCAAGATGAATCAGTCCCTCTGCCAGAACAGGCGGATGCTGAGAGACACCAGAAGGAATTGGTCCCTCCTGTATCAATGTCTATAGAAACCTCTTCGAAACAGGAGGATGCCGCACCTCCTGCCGCCAAAACCGAAACAGCTGCTCCCACCCCACCAACCGTCTTGGAATCCGACGACGTTACTAGACCTGAGGATGACCAACTCACTTCACGCCCTGACGTGAACTTGAGAAGGTTGAATGGAGTAGAGGACTTCGCCCAGCCAGATTCTCCCCTCACTGAAACAAGGAAAGAGCACTTACGTGCTCTTGGCCTCCAAACTGTATTTATTCAGGACGCAGTCAATGCTTTACACTCAGTAGAAAAGGCTCTGGATTGGCTTCACACATATGCAGTAGAAGAAATGACTAGATTAAAGCATGAAGTCTCTCGAGTATTCGAAGCCTTCACTGTCGTGCCAGAAGTCTTCAAGCAAGCCCTGAGCAATCTGCAAGAGAAGCAAGAAAGGATCCTGAGAGAAGAGCAATCGAAACTACGCATATCTGAGGCCAAGACTGCATCTGCTCTAATCGGATCTGGTTCCCAACTGCGAGCTCATGACAAGAACATTAAGGATATGTCGCAGGTGCTTTCCTCCCTTGTTGAGAGAATATCAAATATGGAGACGAAACAGGATACCGTTCTGGAGATCCTGCAATATCTTGATGAAAAGGTATCATACCTTGATGATGCCAAAAAGGGGGAACAAGCACGGGAAGCCGCCAGGAGAACGAGGTTGGAGCAAGAAAAAGAGTACTTAGCTCCATTTGAAGACTCAATCACTGCTGATATAGCCCATATCTCAACACCAAATGTGAGGATACAGGGAGATAGACCAGAATTCCAGGATCCTAAGTATCCTTGGAAAGGCCTAGTCCGAAAGCCGCACTCTATAAACCTCCAAGCAAACCGTCAACCTACCGCTGCAGAGATCAAAAACTGGAGGAGAAATGAACTGTTAAGATACTTCGTTGTACTTATCAGGGAATCCACTTTATTTAATAGATGCAGAATGGTATAGGACCCCGCCGAGGAATTCAAGACGAAGCTGGAAGATGGATTGCTCCCGCTACAGTAGCAGATGAAGTCAAAGCATCGAAAAGGTGACTTGGTGACCCATCCAGAAGACTGGATGCTAGTCTTTGATAAATCTTATGAAGGACGTGTAATTTATCAGAATCGAGACAAGGACGCTCACCAGAACTGGTGGCGAAACACCAAGAATGACCCTTCCAAGCGACCATGGAGACACTCTGACTTTAGGAGCTGAATACCTTAGTGTATTATTCGATTGTAATTTTATTTTCAAAACAGCAATCTTTGTACTCTATTTCAGTATCAATAAAATTTTTGCCTGTCTTGAAAGATTACAACTCGTAATCTACTGTGTTCATTTTTGTTTACAGTCACTTTATTTATTCTTACTGTATTCATATTATGAAATCTATCTCATACACAAAGCTGTAAGAACTTGTCTGCGAACAGTTCATAGTTTAAGTTGTATACATCTAGAAAACAATGTAAAACTGTGCCTGCGCGCCAATCATAAGTTTTCAATGTAACTTTCTTTTGATAAAAGATGAACTTGCCTGCGAGCAGTTCTTAGTGCTAAAGCCAAATACCGAAGGCCAGAACATTCGAAAGAAGACCAAGAAGTCTGCCCTACTTCAAACCGCTAAGTGTCAAAGTTTTGGCATCATCAAGGATGTTTGGATAAACATCATATGGTTTCAAAAAGGAAAACTCGGAAGGACTTGGCAAATTATCAAAAAGGGGGAAATTGTTGGGATAACAAATCCCTGTATCGATGATGCTTGGATATCAAACCCTGTATCGATCGTATTGTCAGAATGTTTTGACAATATGCCAAATCCTGAATACCGCCTCTAGCTGTATCGAAAAGCTGATCAAGTATCAAACCTGTATCGAAGACTTCTCGCAGTCCCAACCATACAACATATTGATCATACAGCAAAGAGTCCCACAAAGCCGGTATGGAAGCTGTCTCGAATATCAATACAGTGATACCTTCCATACAGCTCTCAACAGGACAAGAAAGAATCTTCAGTATTCGCTAGAAGTCAAGTCCCGTTGATAAAGAAGTATTTAAATACTAAAGGATAAAGTATTTAAATACTGTAAGTCAGAAGATCTTTAAAATCCCGCAATATCCGGATCTCAGTCAAATATTAGTTGTCGCAGAATCCTGCCTCAACGGATATATTTCAAACGGATATATTTCAGATGGCTATATATATCTCCAGAGTTTGAAGATCATCCACTACTGAACGATTGAACTACACGAAAGAACGACTTGCAAACAATCAAGCTTACAAGAAATATTCCGAGCAAAACATATCTCCCCAAGCTTTCTGCTATTCAGATATAAGAGATATACAGTGCTCAAACCTTGAACAACACATCATCAGCTTATAGCCCAGAAAGTCATAGCTGTTGTTCAAACCCTGTTCTATCTTTGAACAAACTCATATCAGCCCTGTGTGGACTGAGGAATCTTTGCTACTCCCTAACTGTGTGTGAAGGACTTGCATCGAAGAAGACGAAGCTTCAGAACCGTGTGTGAAGAATCCAGTCAAAGTGTTAGCTCAAACCAATCTGTGTGAATGGTTGAAAGCTAAGATCTTTATATCAATCTGTGTGAACGATATATTGATTAAGTGTTGTTATAATTACGTAGTTGTGTACGCAGTAATTATAATAAACTTTTTACTCCTGTGTGGAGGACTAGTGGACGTAGAGGGGTTTACCTCGAACCACTTTAAATACGGTGTTATTTACCTTCTGCTTTTATTGTTTTATTAAACTGTGATTATTTAAGTATACACTGCACATTGAGTTGCTGTATCCACAGCAACTTACTGTATTTAAGACTTCCGCTACGCACTCAGTTTTAAAACAGTACAACTTGTTGTTTAAAATACTTTTCAAGTTGTATCCAGTATACTTAGTGGCCAATACACATGAATATTTGGTCTTATCTTACTGAAGTGTGTAAGTCAAAACGTATATATATATATGGAATAGACATGCATAGATTTCGGTTCTAGACAAAAACGTGTGTATGGTTTACAATAAAAAAAAAAGTGTGTCGTTTGTATCAATAGGATAGGCTAAGGAAAACGTAAAGTATTTTAGTTAAGCATAGTTTAGGATAAATATTAATAATTTGTATCTTATTTCATAACAAATAGTTTTAATTACTTCCTCCGTTACTTTCTTATTGCAACGTGTTGACTATTACACTGTTCACATACTCTCTTTTGACCATGTTTTGTGATATATACATATGAAAAAATATAGTCATGTGAGATCTTGTTAGATTCATCTCGAAATATACTTTCAAAATATCAACGTCTTATAATTTTTAAAAATAAGGAATTGAAGATATTGATAATCAAAGCTGTGCATTGGCAAGCGTGAAAGTCCAGATGTTGCAGTTATAAAAGAACGGAGGTAGTATTTATTAATCATAATATAAGCTTAGGTAAAAATCAAATTAGTTATAAAAATGTGAAACCAGATTTTAAGGTTTTACATATTAGATGATGTAAAGTTACTAGACAATCAAATCTAAAGCAAACTAGTATCATGAAATATTTTTCTAATTGATAGGGTACATGAAATATATATATTTTATTGAATTTATCACTTTATGCGAAAATCGGGACCGATATTTAATACTAAATTTTCTAAAAAATTATTAATTATCACGATAGAGAGGTTATTAAATTTTAATACTGGTCCCAAGTCGGGACCAAGATTTTTTATTAATTTAGAGAGGTTATCACTTTAGAGAGTATCACTTTAGAGGGGTTCTACTATATTTACCAGAGGCAGTTTACTTAGAAAAAATAAAGTGTAAAGCCCAATAGGATAGAACTTGGACATCAAACCATTGTGAGTGAAGCCATTTTACATTCATAATTATTCACGGTTCTGAAGAGCATTTAATGCCGATGGGGACATCATTTAATGCGACCGGAGACTGGGGTGTGTAGATCATTTAATGAAGGCCAAAAGATTATCTAAAGCATTTAATGCTGGCAACACTTTAATTCGAACATTCAACAGCCGCCTATCAGAAACATCCACATCTCACCTACTCGACCAACGACTACTTTTATAATGGATCTATTTCTGAGGTTATAAATAGCCGAACTAGAGGACTTGCAAAAATGCTTGTCAATTTACCATTATTATGAACTTAAATGAAATAATCATCTCTCTTCAGTCTACGACTATCATACAACAAAGAGACACCCAAGTCCTCAATGAGCAAACAACAATTTACAACAAAGTGAACTGATCATACAGATGTTGTTCGTTAACACTATTCTATTTTACAAAGTTGATAAGTTAGCCCTGTCTGGACTAACAAAGCAAGCATATTTCGGCATGTATAGGACGAAGACTGCTTAGAGCATGTTTATTTTTTACTTAATCAGCTTAATGCTTAATCAGCTTAATCGGTCAGCTGTATCTTGCTGTTTACTTTCAACTTAATGATCTTAATATTGTCTTTTTCATTAAGCAACTTTTGGGGTGTCCTTACCATTAAGCCAGAAAATGTTCCCCAATATACCAAAATTACCCTCTCTAATAATAAAAGAATTTAGTATATATAGTATAAATTATCATATAATCTTAATTATAACTAATTATATATAGTATAAATTATATATTAATATTATATATTTAAAAGTCATAAAATATAAACTATTTATTGATAATAAAATTAATATATATTAAAATATAAGTTAATATATTTATAAAAATATTGTCTGATTATTTAAATATAACTGAAAACTATAATATGATTTATGAATATATATTATAATATAAATTAAAATATATATTATGTTATATTATATATTAAGCTATATAATATAATTTTTCTTAACATCGGTTTTTATTCGGAACTAATGTTAAATTGAATTTTTTTTACATTAGTTTTTATTCGGAACCGATGTTAAATTGAAGATTTTTTTAACATCGTTTTTTATTAGAATCATGTTAAATATTTTTTTTATTTTTAACATCGGTTTTTAGCATAACCGATGTTAATTTGCTTTAATATTTTCAATTATGCCACCGCGTCTTTTATAACATCGGTTTTTCCAGAACCGATATTAAACGGGCGATGTTAAATGTCTTTTTTGTAGTAGTGAATACCATTCAACTTAAAAAATAAAAAATATTTTATCAAAAAGGACTTAATCATATTGAGGGGTAAAATGGTCATTTCTGTCATTTAGATAGTTCATTCAGAAAAGAAAGAAACAACAAGATATTTTTCCAATCAGACAGATTAATCCACTCAGACAGCTTAATCCATTCAGAAATTAATGAAAAAAAAGTAAACAGCCCCTTAGACTAACTAAGCTTCAGATCTGTGTGAGAAGAAGGCGAAATTCAAGACCAGCCTACAACCAATCTATGTGAACAGCCAAAGCTAAAAAGCCAAGTATATCGATCTGCATGAAAGATACAACTTGAATAGTGTTTAGTTAAAATCATAACAATTATGTACTACCTTAATTTTAATAAACAAAGCTCCTGTGTGGAGACCATGTGGATGTAGAGGACGTTGCCTCAAACCACATTAAATCTGTGTATTTTACTTGTGCATTGACATTAGCATACAACTTGTGATTTCAAACTATACTTACTCTGAAAACCCTATAAGGATCAAGCATACAGGAATATACTTAGTTGTTGTAACTACAACAACTCATTTTAAAGACTTCCACAGTGCAAGATTTTCAAAGAGACCCTATAAGCATCAAGCATACAGGAACATACTTAGTTGTTGTAACTACAACAACTCATTTTAAAGACTTCCACAGTGCAAGATTTTCAAAGAGAAAGTACCACTTATTCAACCCCCTAAGTTGTCCAATAAGTATACTGTGACCAATAGATAGTATCATAGAGGTTAGTTCTACCAAGAATCAACGGATTTGATATTTAAATTGAACCAGATCTAAAAATCACAACTTTTTGAAAACTGCATTCTTTCGTTTTTCAATAATCATCTCTTAATTATAGAATATTTTCATCTATAATAAATAAAGTACATATGTTCCAATTAATGAGTATCTATGTTCACTATATGTCTCAATCGAGTAATCATCGTGATATAAGTCATTCATCCGCAAAAATTAGTGGTGGAGAAAAGAAGAAAGCCCTGCGCAAGAAAAGAAGTGTTCCTGACAGCACATCGTCTACAACTATTGAGAAGAAGAAGAAAAATCAAAAGTCTCACAAGGAGACTTCTAAATCATATGTTCCAACAATGACTCAGGTGGCCACACGACCCCTGAGATGATCGAGACTGAAGCTTTCCAACAGCAACTCAAGAGGCTACAACGGCCTTGAGGTAATATAATTAGAGGCTGTCCCCATGGAGGCTATTCCTTTCAAGGTCATTCCTATGGAAGCTACTCCTACTTAAGGTACAACAGATTCCGAGCATCCACGACAATGATGGATGAACAAGTGTTCCTGAAACTAAAAGACACTAGCGAACTGACTACCCCTTCAAAGCTGACAACTATCTCTTCCCCACAGGGTACCCACCCCTGTAAGGAGCCCCTCTCCATACATGGAATCCCAAACTGTACGGAACCTAACTCCTATTTGGGAACCAAAACCCTTCGAGGATCCCATCTCTTAAAGAACCTCAATATTTTTATGGAGTCCCTCCCCATCACAATTGATTAATTAAACCTTGTTGTCCATGGAGAAAAAAACTACAATTAAATTCTTCAATGTTTGGAAAGCCCATAGGCTAGCTAAGTATGATGATTTGCACAATTCTGCTGACTAGAAATAAGAAGAAAATTTTACGCTGGAAGTTACCGATGTTGGGAATGTCAAAGCCCTAATCAAGTATGACATCTAATTTTGCCACGAACTTATCATCCAACATTTCTTATAGTAGGAAAAAGCCTGACTCAAGGGCAAGAAATCGAGTTCTGTGGTCATCAAAAGTCTGAGTCATCATTCTGAATGATGTTATGCAGACATGAGTCCACATGAGTGGAGAAAATGCTCGGGAAGTGGAGTTTGAAAAAATACAATCCGGTCAAGGCCAGTGGACTTTCTGGCCATCCAGAGAACAGACCACATCTCCCATTCGACAATTTGCTCAGTTACCCATCCCACGAGGTGAGGCTCAACTGGAGGAATCAGTCCTTCTATACCGATGGTCGAGAAATCGTAGAAGGTACAATCTCACCCTTTTTCTACAGGTCCCGATGTAGAATCTGCTCCATTAGTTGAGGCTACAACTCTTCTCCAACATGATGTAGTCATCACATAAGAAGATATTACTTCTCCACTAGCTCTACTACAAGGTCCAAGGGAAGCCCAACTCCGATCCTATGTTCGAGCCATTATCGAGCAAACAACTTCATTAGGGATGATTTCCAAGCCCTCTACAATTGTGGAAAGGAACTCGAATGGCTTTGTTGGCCACAGTTTACAGTATAAACAGCTTAGAGGGGAGTTAAATAAGTTGTATCCTTTTTCGAAGTTTGTTTGCATAGCGGAAGTCTAAGGTTAAGTTGTTGTAAATACAACAACTGAATAGTCTCCTGTTAGCTTGGTGCATATAGGGTTCTTACGATATGTATACTTAAAATCGCACAGGCAAATAGAAAATAGTAAAGACAGTAAGTAAAGATACTCTGATTAAAGTGGTTCGAGGTAAACCCCTTTACGTCTACGGGTCCTCCACACAGGAGTAAATAATTGATTAAAATCACGGCGTACATATCTGTATGATTTTAACTAAATACGTTGTTGTATCATTTACACAGATTGATACAGCTGA
This sequence comes from Orobanche coerulescens, assembly GCA_033398695.1. Lineage (NCBI taxonomy): Eukaryota > Viridiplantae > Streptophyta > Magnoliopsida > Lamiales > Orobanchaceae > Orobanche > Orobanche coerulescens. The sequence continues at coordinate 154,123,410 of CM065803.1, forward strand.
CAGTATCTCTGGTCGTTCACACAGATTGGTTTCGACTTCTTCGACTCACTTCTTCTCACATAGATTGAAGCTTCGTCCTTAACATTATTCGCCCACATAGGTCAGATATAGCTTAGCTTAGTCCACACAGGGCTAAGTAACTCAACAGAAAGATTTGTGTTATCATGAGTTCGAATAACAGTTGTATGCTTGATGAGATTTTGCTGTAGATGGGTTGTTCATGTTGAATACTTGTATATTTCAAAGGTCACTGTATGCTTGAAGAAATATAATGCTCTTGTAAGCTTTCGGTATTTTCGCGTGTTCGTGTTATTCGCAGGTATTCAAGTTAACAAGTGAGCAATATCCTCTTTCTTATGTCTACTTATAACCTTGGAAATAAATCCATTATAAATTTAGCCATTGGCCGGTTGGTGAGATTGAGACATCTCTGACTGGCGGCTTCAGAATATTTTGAATTAAAGAAGATTCGCATTTAATGATTCAGATATTCTCTTTGACCCGCATTAAATGCTCTTCAGTCCGTAGCCTCTTCCGCAGCATTAAATATTGTCCTATAAGTATTAAATACTACTTTAACCATGAAGATTTTATGAATAAAGAATATTTGATTTCACAATGGTTTAAAGGTTCTTCGGTCATGTTGGATTTGTGTTTTACTTTTCCTAAGTAAAACACCTATAGCTTTGTATAACCAACGTCTTGTCATGTTGTTTCCTGGAGGTTAAGCTATAGGATTGGACTCTTGGCTCGCTGAATGAATCTTATGCTGTATGGACAGGTTGAATGAAGATTTCCTAACAGCGTCCGCACTTGGCTGATATTCTAAATTGATGAGCTTTTGCTGTATGAGGCATTTATCAAAACATCAGGAGGATTTTTCCCAACAATTTCCCCTTTTTTGATAATGCCAAAACTTCTAATAGAGAGATACTGTCTTCAAGTCTTCTATCGAATGATCTGATCTTTGAGACTTAGACTAAAATTTGAACTACTCACTTGCAAGTTCTAAATTATAAATCCTACCGGACTAAGTGTATTACAATATAAACTATGATTGACTCGTAGGCACAATATTATAGGAAGTAATCTTATTTGAATACAACTTAATCTATGAACTGTTCACAGACAAGGTCTTACAGATTGAGACTTATCAATGTTTTGTACTTGGTAAAAACATTCCAATATAAATATCGTAATCAAAGAAGTAACAGTAGATCACGAGATGTAATATTTTATGGTAAAAGGTATTTTTATTAATAATTGGATTACAGTGCTGTTGGAATTGAAAATTTACATCGGAGAGCATTCACGAAAAATTAAGTACAGCTAACAGAAGTTATCTTCTATAGTACTGATGCTTCCAAGTCTTCTGAGAGGGTTCATGCTCGGTACCCTTCCACCAGTTAACTAGGGAGGCTCTTCCTCAGTCCCTGTAGATGTTCCTTCCTTCTTGGGAGACATTGTAGGAGAGAATCCAATCTTCTAGGTGGGTTAGCCATTCACCCTTCTGAATCTTGGATTTCAACTTGATTTAAAGAGGGAGCTTTCCTTTTGTTAGGAGCCTTAAGAACTCCTTGACAGCGTCTTCCGGCGTCTTTAAGTGATTAAACATGGACGATTCTCTGATGAGAGTGCAAAAATATCTCATCAGTTCATTGTACTTCTATGCCTTCAACTCTTCAGCTGATGGCTATCTATCTGTCAGGAGATGAGTCTGGGCAGACTTCTGCACAGTGTTTTCCAGGGAAAGTTTGGATCCTCGAACCAAGGACGATAATCTGCTACCCTGTCTCCTCTAGCTCCTTGACCTAGCCCGAGTCCGGCTAGTCTTCCGATTGCAGTGGCAACTATTGGCCACTAAGTATACAGGATACAGCTTGGAAAGTGTTTTAAACAACAAGCTGTATGGTTTTCAAATCTGAGTGCGTAGCAGAAGTCTTGTTTAAAGTAAGTTGCTGTAAATACAACAACTAGAAATGAAGTGTATACTTAAAATTAATCACAGATATTAAAACAGTAAATGCAGAAGGTAAATCACACAGTAATTAAAGTGGTTCGAGGTAAACCCCTCTCCGTCCACTAGTCCTCCACACAGGAATGAAAATATTTATTATAAATACTACGTACACAACTACGTATTTATAATCAAACCTAATCAATATATCGTTCACACAGATTGATACAATGATCTTAGCCTTCAATTGTTCACACAGATTGGTTTAAGCTTTCACTTGACTGGCTTATTCACACACAGTTCTGAAGCTTCGTCTCTTCAATGCAAGTCTGTCACACACAGTTCAGGAATAGTAAGGTTTCTCAGTCCACACAGGGCTGATGGGTTTTGTTCAAGGATAGAACAATGTTTGAACAACATCTTTGACTTTCTGAGCTTTTAGCTGATGATGTATTTTTCACAGTTTGAGCACTTGTATATCTCTTCTTTCAGAATAGTAGTATGCTTTGGGAGATATGTTTGCTCAGATGTATATGATGATAACTTCATTGTTGTTGATTTGGTGCATTGTTGTTGATTTGGTGCATTGATCTTCAAAGTCTGGGAGATATGTTTGCTCAGATGTATATGATGATAACTTCATTGTTGTTGATTTGGTGCATTGATTTTCACAGTTTGAGCACTTGACTGGTTTCATAGCTTGCGGTTTTCGAACGAGGTTCTTCCAAGGAAACTTAGGGTCCTGGAATTCTGGGCGATCTCTCTGTATTCTAACATTTGGAGATGAAAGACGGGCAATATCAGCAGTGATGCTGTCTTCAAAAGCAGCTAGCATTTCCTTCTCTTGCTCAAGCCTTATTCTCCTTACAGCTTCCCTCGCTTATTCCCCCTTTTTGGCGTCATCAAGGTATGACACATTTTCATCAAGGCGTTCTAGGATTTGCATAGCCGCATCCTGTTTCGTCTCAAACTTGTCATTTTCTCAACTAGGGAGGTGAGCACCTGCGATATATCTTGAATTTTCTTGTCGTGGGCTAGAAGATGGGAACCAGATTCAATCATAGCTGATGCTATCTTGGCCTCGGACACGCGTATCTTAGATTGTTCTTCTCTCAGGATCTGCTCCTGTCGTTCTTGCACTTGGCTTAGGGCCTGCTTGAAGACTGATGGCAAGATTTTGAAGGCTTCTTCCACTCGGGAAACTTCATGCCTTAGACCTGTCATCTCTTCAATGGCTGATTGGTGCATCCAATCAAGAGCTTTTTCGATAGAATATAGGGCGTTGACGGCATCCGGGATGAAAACTGTTTGAAGGCCAAGAGCATGTAATCGCTCTTTCTTTGCGGCCGTCCTTGGAGAATCTGGCTGGGCGAAATCTTCAACTCCATTCAACCGTCTCAAGTTCACATTGGGAGGTGAATTGAATTGGACATCCTCAGGTATTATACTGTCATCGGATTCCAAAATAGTTGAGGTTTCGGGAGCAACAGAGGCTGGCTCGGCGACAGGGGTGGCTGTTTTCTCTTGTTTGGCAGTGGGTTCTGAAGACAAAGGTACATGAGGGACTGATTCCTCCTGCTGTCTCTCAGCTTCCGCCTGTTCCTGCAGAGGGACTGATTCCTCATGCGGGATGGCGTTGGGTTCTTCTTTGGCTTGGGCGGCGACAGGCTCGGGTGCCTGTTGGGTATCCGGTTATTCCTCTGCTACAAGAGAGATTGAATCCTCTCTGTTAGTAACATAGTCTTGTTGATGGGGAGGAGTTTGGTGTTGACTAGAAGTTCCTTCACCCATTTGAGATTCAGATTCCTCGAGACTCATTTTTAGACCAGCCTGAAGGGCGTTGTCATCATCGTCCGAGTCGTGATCTGATTTTGGACTTTCGGGAGCTTGATCGCCGGATTTAGCTTTTCATTTCTGACGGGCATTTGCTTTATCCATCAAGTGGCTCGTGATCAACTCTTTGCAGATTAGGTTATCCCATTGGATCAGGACTTCAACATCTGGTGAGTCCGTCACTTCCAACACAAATCGTTCTTCTTCGCACTAGTCGCTCCAGTTGTACAGGGTGCTGTATGGAGCGAGCCTGTAGGCTTTCCATTGTAGGAAGCGATCATAAGCTTGCTCTATCTGCACAGAAAGCAAAGTCTTATTGATAATGGTATCTGGGGAGGGGTTGCGTACAGTGCTTTGGTCCGCTGTATGCACGGATTCCTCGACAGGTATGGGTTCCTGTCGGAGATGGATCCCTAATAGGGGTTGGTACCCTTATGGAAGATGGATCCTTAACGGGTGTGGAATCCCGTACAGAAGTAGCTTTAGGCTCCATAGGGGCAGCCGACTCGCCAGAGTCTTGAAAGTTGGCAGATGTCTGAGCATCCGTCATAGCTGCCAAAGGCTCGGGATCTACTGTCGCGATAGTAGCAGTCATCTCTTCCATAGGGGTTGCGCCCTGGGGGCTCGATACAGTGGGTTGGGCTGTTGAAGAAGCATCCTTAGAGGTTTCTGTAGCCTTAACTTTTGAAAGCCTCCTTAGCTTCCTTTTCGGCTTCTCAACAGCAATGGGAGTTTTGCTGTGAGATCTCTTTCTCTTCCTTGAAGTTACCTCGCTCTGGTACTTTGAAGACACATCTCTTGGATCGGCAGAAAGGGGCAATTTTCGGACCAAAGGTCTGTTTGCAATCAGAGGTCCTTTGTTGAAAACGGAGGGTCTGACGCTTCCCATATACATCGCAGAAGTGATCTTATTTGCTTTTTCGGCTTGTGGAACACCACATTTCGTCAGAATGTAATTCAGAAGCAAACCAAAAGATTTCTTCTGCGAGGCAGGCTTAGAAACTTCTTCCTGCAACCGTTTGAGGATTATTTAACACCAGTTGACCTTTTCACAGGTCATAATTGCAACCATCATTCTGAACCTTAGATTGGTGCACATCTCGAACGCACCTGTTCTATTCTCAATTACACAGCAACAGAAATCGTGTAAATAGACAAAAGGTAAACAAAAGAGTTTCTTGTGGCAAGAGGTGTGAACCGTTTCAACCGATGCTGAACCGGTGAACAACCGATAGTATTCAGTCAAGAGTTCTTGGGATCCAAAGGTCTCAAGATCTTCCATTGTCAGGCCATCAGCAGGAAGCCTGTAGAGATTTTGAAGTAGCTCTTGGTTAACACGGATCTCGACTCCGCGAATAACAGTAGTGATATCAGCAACATTTCCTCCCTCAGCAAGTGAGAAGAAACGGACAACAACATTGAGGTAGAATTCCTCAACCATGTGAACATCAAAACGTTCAACGGTGTGACTTCCAAGGCGATAAAGGCCTTGCTGACATATCCTCGTAATGACGAACTCCATTGATTCGACGTCATCACCTTCGGAACGAACACATTCAAGCACAACAGATCTAGAAAAGATCCGTCCGTCGATGATGTTGGAGGACTTCTTGAGAGAGATAGAAGAGGTCTGAGAAGATGCCATTGACGATTCTCGAAGAAAAGAAAGGGGAGTCAAAGAGAAATGCAGTAAAAACAAAGAGAGTTGTAGGCTATATGCTCAAGCACTCGTTCAATATGCAGAAAGCGTAAAGAGTCTCAAATGGCATTTACAGTATTTTTATAGTGGGCGGCGAAGAAGGGTTTACAGATAATGGACGGTCAGATTTAAGGGATGGGAACCATTGTTTTAAAATGGACGACCACGATGGACTGAGTGTAACCGGTACAACTTATCCATCTAATTTTGAAATAAGAGCGGGTACCACTTCTGACTTATCAAATTAGCCTTATTTCCCGAAACGACGGTGTAAAATTAATAAAATAATATGAAACATCTCGGCTTTAAAGATACCAATGTCCAGATGTCGTGCAAAGCATTTAATGCAAAAGACTTCATGATTATAACAGGGCACGTGGACATAAAAGTTGTTAAAAAAAATAAATAGCATGATAATTGATTTCCCATAGTATGTGCTGTATCCGCGAAAATACAGCGTTCCCCCTTAAAAGGTACATACGGGTTTCAATTCCATACAACAGCTTTCGGTTTAATGCTGTATTCATGGGTCATACTGTATTCCCCCTTAATTATTGCACACGTCAGCTGTAGGATAATTCATATCGCTTTGTTCCTACAGTGCTGTTTCGATAGTCTGAGTGTACAGATAATTAATGGTGGATACTGTATTCTTGGGTCTTACAGCATTCCCCCTCAATTGTTGAGTAAAAGCATTAAAAACTTACAGGGAGTTAGGCTTTAGCAATCCCAATCCATGTCGAATCATGCAGAATCTTGCTGTGTCGAGAGGTTTGGTAAAGATGTTGGCTAACTGGATATCTGTATGAACTTTTTCCAGCCGAACATCCTTATTCTCAACATGATTCCTAATGAAATGATGCTTCATGTGAATATGCTTGGTGCATGAGTGCAATACAGGGTTGTGAGTGATAGCAATTGCACTCGTACTATCACACATAATTGACGTTTCTTTAGCTTCAATTCCATAGTCTGACAGCTATTGTTGCATCCAAAGGATCTACATACAACAACTACCAGCAGAATAGTATTCTGATTCAGCTGTTGAAAACGAGTTTGCCAATCGTTTCTTGCAAAAACAAGACACAAGTCTAGGTCCAAGAAAGTGACAAGTTCCATTTGTACTCTTCTTATATAGCTTGCAACCTCTGAGATCCGAGTCGCTGTAGCCAACTAAATCGAATCCGCCTTCTTTAAGATACCACAGTCCTACATCGACTATTCCTTTGACGTATTTCAGGATTCGTTTGGCTCTTGCGAAGTGTGATTCTTTAGGTGCTACTTGATATCGTGCACACACTCCGACAACAAACTGGATATCAGGCCTGCTAGCCGTTAGGTAAAGGAGTGAGCCAATAAGCTTCCTATAGAGTGATTGATCAACCGTCTTTCCAGCTTCATCAGCACTAATTTTCACGGAAGTGCTCATTGGGGTTGACGATGATTTGGAAGTATTCATTCCAAACTTGTTGAGAAGCTCCTTGCTGTATTTTTCCTGGTTGATGAAAATCCTTGTGGGCAACTGCTTTACCTGCAATCCTAGGAATAACTAAGTTCTCCCATCATACTCATTTCAAATTTACTTTGCATGATATGAGAGAACCTTTGACATAAAGCAAGGTTAGTTGAACCAAATATTATATCGTCTACATATATTTGAACCATCAGGAGGTCATCACCTTCCTGTATTTTGAATAAGGTCTTGTCCACTGCACCTTTCTCGAATCCATTATTGGTTAGATATTGGGACAGTGTCTCATACCATGCTCTAGGGGCTTGCTTAAGTCCATACAACGCTTTCCTTAGCCTGTATACTAGGGCTTCGCCTTCTGGATTGACAAACCCTGGTGGTTATTCAACATATACTTCTTCAGCAAGGTCTCCCTTTAGGAATGCACTTTTGACGTCCATTTGGTATACAATGAAGCTCTTATGGGCGGCAAAGGCTAAAAATATCCTAATGGCTTCTAGTCTGGCTACAGGGGCAAATGTCTCATCGTAGTCTATGCCTTCTTCCTGTCTGTAGCCTTGGTCGACTAGTCGGGATTTATTCCTGATAATGGGTCCATTTCGATCCTTCTTGTTTCTAAATACCCATTTGGTTCCAATTACGGATTGATGAGTAGGTCTAGGTACAAGATACCATACATTGTTTCTTTCGAAACCGTTAAGCTCTTCTTCCATAGATGTGATCCAATGAGAATTGTTGAGAGCTTCTTTGGTATAAAAAGGTTTGGATTGGGCTAAGAATACAGCAATAGTGCACATATTAAGTCTTCTAAGCTCGGATTGAGATTTCCATTCAGGAAATGGAGATATCTCTGACTCGGGGTCTTCTTGCGCACATAGTACATTTCCTTATGTACTCTGTATTCTCCTACGGATAGAAAACCAGCATCAATGTTTCCTATGATCAACTCTTGTGGGTGATCTCTTAACCATCTTCTGTCGGGTTCTAATTCGGGGTCTCGTACTGTATCTTGAGTTGCTGTAGTTTCGGCTTCAGCTTGTACAACATCGGCTTCATCTACGTCAGTTCTTACAGTTGCGGGGTTGATTTCTAGGTCAACGACAGGTTCTAATGGAGTTGGTGGATCTATGATGGACAGTTGGACAGTTGTTGGATGTTCTGAGAAATGTCTTCTACTCCTGTAGGATCATGGTGATGTTCATTGAACACTACATGAACTGATTCCTCAATTGTTAGCTTCCTTTTATTGAAGATCCTGTAAGCTTTGCTAACAGAGGAATATCCTACAAGTATCCCTTCATCCGATTTCTCATCGAAGGTTCTAAGTTGATACTTACTGTTGTTCAAAACGTAACGCCTGCATCCAAAAATGTGAAAGTACGAAACTAATGGAGTTTTGTTGTTCCATACCTCGTATGCTGTTTTGTTATGATGCTTGTTGATGATACAACAGTTTTGTGTATAACACGCTGTATTGGTGGCTTCGCCCCAGAAACGCTGTGGCAACTTGCTTGCGGCAATCATTGTCCTTGTTGCTTCCTTCAGCGTCCTGTTCTTTCACTCGGCAACACCATTTTTTTGAGGTGTTCGGGCAGCTGAGTATTCGTGTTGTATCCCATTTTCCGAATAGTATTGCTCAATAAAGCGGTTAGTGAATTCTGTACCTCTGTCGGAACGAATGGACACGATACTCGATCCTTTTTCATTTTGAATCTTTCTTAGGTGCTCGGGTAGTTTTGATGTTGTTTCCTTCTTCTTGCTTAGGAAAATTGTCCAAGCATACCTGGAATAGTCATCAACAATAACGAGACAGTATTCCTTACCTCCTAAACTTACCAGGTCTACAGGACCATAGAGATCCATATGTAGCATTTCAAAAACTCTGTGGGTGGAAAGGTAGGATTTGCTTTTTAGGGTGGTCTTGATTTGCTTGCCTTTCTGACAGGGTCTACATACGCTATCTTTTTGGAATGAAACATTTGGCAATCCTCTAACCATTCCCTGTCTGGAGAGTTTGTTGATAGTCTTGAAGTTGACGTGTGACATCCTCTTGTGCCATAGCCAGCTTAGATCTGCAGTGCCTTTGGCAACAAAACAAGAAATTGTGGAGCTCGTAGGCATCTAGTCAACAATATACATATTACCTGATCTGCTTCTTGTGAGCACAACTTCTTTGGTCAGTATGTTCTTGACTCTATAATGATCTATGTAGAACTTCGCCGAGAATTGTTTGTCACAGAACTGGCTAATACTAAGTAGATTGTACTGTAAGCTTTCAATATAAGTTACATCGGTGACTTTGAATTTTCCTACAAGTAGGGTTCCCTTTCCTCTTGCTCTTCCATTAGATTTATCACCGAACCGCACTTTTGGACCGCGACCTTCTACATAATATGACAGCTTGCTTTTATCTCCTATCATGTGCCGGGAACATCCGCTGTCGAAGTACCAGATGTCCTTCTCCAAAATGTCCTGTATGCAAACAAATTAGGTAGATTTAGGTCCACTTTGATTGTTCGGTCCATGGATGTTAATGCCTTTAGGTACCCTAATTTTCCTGATAGCAATAGGTTTACTGTAGGATGGTTTAGGTCCGTAATTGCGATTTCTACGTGGGGCATGTACGTAGTTGCTATAACCATGATAATTATTATGCATGTAAAATTCAGGATTATTATTAGTCCAGTACAAATGCCGTTTTGGAGGTGGAGCCATTTTCTTTGGCCTTACATCTTGCCTATTGGGTCTCCAGTTGTATTCCCAAAGCTGTTGTTGATACTGTGAGGATACTTGCTTTCGTGAGGGATACCGCGGCTCCTGTATCCAATATCTAGGCGTGCTGTACTGAAAGTACTGCCGTGCGGGCCTTTGATATTTGGATACAACCTTCTTTCTGAATGGCTGTTGGCGCTGTTGATATGCTCGGGGAGCATGCTGTTGGGTATGCCTTACAGGTCTGAATGGCTGGTGATTCCGCTGTCTGGAATATGACTGTGGTGGCGGAATGGCAGCTTTTGCTGTTTGCGGTGCAACAGGTTCCTTCACATGACTTGGAACTTCTTCCGATATAGGAATGGGTTCCACACCCCTGACGAACACAGTACTAGTTTTCCCTTTATTGGAAAATGAGTTATATCCTAAGCCACTTTTATCATGAGCATGTTGCCCAGTGCTTATAATTTCTTCCATTCTTTTAGATGATTTCTCGAAAGATTTCAAAATGGTCTCAAGTTCTCCTTCTCATTTTTCGAGAGTTTTTACTTTGGCTTGAAGCAGAACAAAATCATTTATATTGCTTTCACTATGATATTTAGTCTCACTTAGTTCATGAGTAAGTTGATGATTGCTCTCCATGAGTTTTTCATACTCGACTTTGTTGTTTTCACAATCAACATACATATTTTCGTAATTTAATTTCAGCAAGTCGTTTTTCTTCTTTCAGATCTAAGTTTGAAAGTTGGAGCTATATATTTTAATTTTTCAATGTCTCATGGGCCATTTGAATGTTCTTAAACTCATTCATCATGTTTGCAAAAGTATTAGATGCATTGGAAGGAATAGCTGAGGTTGAGCTTACCTCATAATCGCTATCTTCATCTTCCGGAATGTCCTTGGCCATAAAGCACGTATATGCTTTATCTTCGAAATCATCATTAGATGAATCACTGTCAGTGACTACCTGAAGACATTCTTCGGATTTTGATGGTGCGTGGGAGGCTTCTGATTCACCAATCAGGTCCTTGAGCTTGTTTTTCTAAGCACGTCTTCTTTCATCCTTTTATTGTTTCTCAGCTTCCGGCAACCTTTGAACTTTGGGATGAGGACATTTAATTGCGTAATGTCCTGATTTCCTGCAATTATAACACAGGTTAGCATCACCATAGGAAGTTTCGGTACTTACCTTGTGAACAGGTTTGGGCCTGTATGGGGTCTTGCCCGACTGCTTGATAAACTTCTTGAACTTATGCATGAGGAACGCCATTTCGTCTTGCGACAGGATGTCGTCGTTGCTATCAGCATTCTTATGAATGGTCTTTGATGAGCTCGACATGCTATGTCTTCAGTTGGATATAGCGGCTAAGGCTGTAGTCCTGGCTGGATATTCTTCAGCCTTCTCTCTCCTGTCTATATCGTACTCAAATGCTTTGAGGTCAGAAAAGAGATCAAAAGTAGATATTTCACTAAGATTACACGACACACGCATAGCTGTGGTCTTAATATCCCATCGGGCAATAAGTGATCTGAAAATTTTTTGGTTTTTCTCCCTTTGGGTATAAATCTTGCCTAATGCTTCAAGTTCACCAACAATGCGAGTGAATTTGAGGTCAAGTTCCTCAAGTGTTTCAGTTGGTTTCATTTCAAAAGATTCTAATTGCTGAGTTAATTTTGAAATCTTGTTTTCTTTTGAGAGCTCAGTTCCCTCACAAATTAACTTGAGTTTATCCCAGATATCCTTGGCTGATTTGCAGCTCTTTACCTTAGAGAACGTGCCTTTGTCAAGACTGACAAATAGTGCATTCTTCGCGACATTGTCGAGGTTGGCACGCTTTCTTTCGTCAGAAGTCCATTGTTCACGCTCTTTCTCGAGCATCTCTGCATGAGCCTGTCCTTCAATTCTTGGGGCCAGATTTACCTTTATGATCTTTATGGGGCCATCCTGTATGACAAAAATCATCTCTTCGTGCATTGCTGCAAGATGAGCCTCCATCCTAATTCTCCAATCATCAAATTCATTAATAGAAAACATAGGAATTTTATTGATCATTGATGTATCTATATGAGAATAAGGAAGAAAAAGACTGTTTTTCAAAAATAAGTGATTTAAGGATCTGATTCAATAAAAAATACGACTGATTCTTTTTAGAATCAACCGCTCCGATACCACTTGCTGGCCACTAAGTATACAGATACAACTTGGAAAGTGTTTTAAACAACAAGCTGTACGGTTTTCAAATCTGAGTGCGTAGCGGAAGTCTCGTTTAAAGTAAGTTGCTGTAAATACAGCAACTAGAAATGAAGTGTATACTTAACATTAATCACATATATTAAAACAGTAAATGCAGAAGGTAAATCACACAGTAATTAAAGTGGTTTGAGGTAAACCCCTCTACGTCCACTGGTCCTCCACACAGGAGTGAAAATGTTTATTATAAATACTACATACACAACTGTGTATTTAAAATTAAACCTAATCAATATATCGTTCACACAGATTGATACAATGATCTTAGCCTTCAACGTTCACACAGATTGGTTTAAGCTTTCACTTGACTGGCTTGTTCACACACAGTTCCAAAGCTTCGTCTCTTCAATGCAAGTCCGTCACATACAGTTCAGGAATAGCAAGGTTTCTCAGTCCACACAGGGCTGATGGGTTTTGTTCAAGGATAGAACAATGTTTGAACAACATCTTTGACTTTCTGAGCTTTTAGCTGATGATGTGTTGTTCACGGTTTGAGCACTTGTATATCTCTTCTTTCAGAATAGCAGTATGCTTTGGGAGATATGTTTGCTCAGATGTATATGATGATAACTTCGTTGTTGTTGATTTGGTGCATTGATCTTCAAACTCTGGGGATATATATAGCCTTCTTGAATATATATCCGTCGAGATAGATCCGTTGAGCAAAAGTCTGTTCCAACGGGAAGATGTGTTTGAATAAAACACGATCTCGATTTTGCGCTTGATTGAAGATCTCTTACGGCTTAATATTTAAATACTTTATCCTTTAGTATTTAAATATATCTTTTTGAACGGGACTTTAACTTTAGCGAATAACAAAGATTTCTTCTTGTCCTGTTTGGATACTGTATGGAATGATAGTTGTATTGTTGATTCGAGACAACTTCCATAGTCTTATGAGACTCCTTTTCTGTATGATTGTTTCACTGTATGCTGGGACTACGAGAAGTCTTCGATACAGGTTGACACCTTTGATCAGCTTTTCGATATAGCTGTTTGCTGTATGCTGGATTGGCACATTGTCAAAACATTCTGTCAAGATTTTTACAGGGATTGTCATCCAGGATGGCCTCCATCTCCTTTTCCTTTTCCATCCTCCACCTCCTTCCAGCCTCTCTATCCTCTTCCCCCTTTTTTGGTGTTGTCAAGTTCAGAAACCTTACAGTGAATATCTTGAAGAATATCCATCGACTCGGCCTGAATGTCCTTCAGATCTTTGATGCAGTCTACTAGATCCACAACCACTGCTGTAAGTTAATCGATTTTCTGATCGAGAGCAGTAAGTTTCAATCCACCGACTTCGAGCATGGTGGCTATTTTGGCTTCCGTGACGTGCAGTTTTTCTTGCTCTTGCTTCAGGATTTGATCCTGATGTTGTTTCAGCTGATTGAGGACTTGCCATAAGGCATTTGGCATGAGGCGGAATGCCTCTTCGACATCTTGCACGGCGCTCTGCAGCTTCATGAGTTCATCTTGAGAAATTTTGCGCATCCATTCGAGATCCTTGTTGACATCATATAGGGTTTTGACAGCATACTGTAGGAACATGGTTTGGAGACCGATTTGCTGAAGTTGCTCGATTCTAGCTTCAGTGCAGGGAGAGTTGGAGTGAGCGATTTTCGAGTCAGATGGCTCTCCAAGCTGTTTGAGAATGACATTGTGATGGGGCCTCTGAGGTTCGTCATCAGCCTGGAAATACTTTTATCATCTAGGAGTGGATATCTATTGAGGAGTGGGAACCTTGGATGGTTCCGCTATTTGTGCTGCTTGGGAAACAGCGGGGACCGATTCCTATTGTCTCCTCTCGGTTTCTGCAGCCTGGGGTACATGGGGGGACTGATTCCTCCTTCTGGCTCTAAGCTTCCGCCTGTTCTTTAGAAGGAACTGAATCCTTCTATTGGACTGCACATGATCCAACTTCTCCAATCAGAGGGACTGATTCCTCCTGGGCGCGATGTTGCGATTTTTTGTTAACGCAAGTGCACGTTATCGTTGACAAGTAATAAAGTGATGAGTGAGTATCGTTCCCACGAGGACTGAATCACTAACTACCGATTTTTATGTATTCTAGTTTTATTTGAACAATCGAACTTTGGGTTGCAATTAATTACTAAAAGAATTAATAAAAGACTAAACAGTATAAATAATCGCTCAAAGAAGGAAAATCAAATGATGAATAATTGAGTTATTATACAAACATGTTACTAAAGTTTACTAAAAAATGCAATTTTGTTACTAAAGTTTTTTTTGTTACAAATAGGTTACTAAAGTTTTGTAACCGGTTACTTAAGTAACTAAAGATGTTTTAACCCATTGATACCGGTTACATTGTCAAAGTGGATTTTTTTTTTAAAAAAACTATAAAAAATCCAGAAAATAATTTTATTTTTTCGAAAAATAATATATTTTTTCCAGAAAATAAATTTTTTTCGAAAAATATTTTTTTGCCAAAAAATAATATTTCTCCAGAAAATAATTTTATTTTTTCGAAAAAATAATATATTTTTCCGAAAATAAATTTTTGAAAAATATTTTTGCCAAAAATAATATTTCTCAGAAAATAATTTTATTTTTCATAAAAATAATATATTTTTTCCGAAAATAAATTTTTGAAAAATATTTTTGCCAAAAAAATATTTCTCCGAAAATATTTTTAATTTTTGGAAGAAATAAAAATTTCCATAAATAATGTTTTTTCAAAAGATAAATTTTTTCCTAGAAAATTTTATTTACAAAGACTTTTTCGAGAAAATTTTATTTACAAAGATAATTTGGAAGAAAAATTTTTCAATAAATTTTTCAAATATTATATTTTTCCATAAATAATTTTTTTCGAAAAGATAAATTTTTTCCATGAAAATATACAAAGACATGCGAAAAGAAAACTTAAAAGTAAAAAAATAAAAATTAAAAAAGAAAAAAAAGAAAAAAACACGCATAGTAACTTTTTGTAAAGTTCAAGAACCTATTTAATAACCCCGTAAACTATAGTAACTTCTTTGTAACATTTAAAACTATGGTCGACGTGGACAAGAGGAAGAGTAATCATCCGGTTGCCCACTCTGATTACATTTGTGTAAGATTTTAATCTTTGAGTAACCCAGTTGACAAACCCGAAAACTTGAGTAACCTCTTTGTAACAAAAAAAACTTTAGTCAGAAAATTGTCATTTTTGGTAAACTTTAGTAACCTGTTTGTATAATAACCCATGAATAATTCTAGGATTATGAATCCACCTCAGTTTATCCGAATTTACTCTCGATTATCTGAAATTAATGATTTTCCCAATTTATTGAAGGCGAAGATTGCTAAAATACTCTACCGCCTCTCCCGAGGTCAATAGATTTTTCTAAAGGCAAATAACACACTCTATCCCTAGGTGAATTAATTCGTCAATAGGCAAAAAGCATAAAATCTTCAAAAGGCCACGTAGTTCCTATGAGTATATTCCTATCTCACAAGATAAAACGGTCCTCACCAATAGTTCCTCACCAACTCTCCTCTCCCGATTCGAGTAAGGTAATTAAAACAATCCAATTATTGGCCAGACAATTGAAAGCATTAAAATCAATTAGGAAAACTCAATAGAAAAGGGAATTATATAGATAATCTAAAGCAAATCCGTCAAAACTTAGGTTTCATCAAATTCCTAGAACAAGAGTTTTAGCCTGACATGCTAAATAATGAAAATACAGAATTAATAAATAAAAGCATGAAAATCAAACGCAGATGAAGAGCTCGGATTCCTCCGTTCTTACGGCTTAGCCCTCGCCCTTGATGTCTTCTGCTTCTCTCGTCTGCGATAGTCTTCTGTGATCCTCCTTTTCCCAAGCCTCCAAGATGATTAATTAGGGTCTTAAACCCTTATTTATAGCTCCCAACAGCCTCCAAATCGCGTCCGTGTGAGTAGGTCGAGAACTGGCTTCAAAATGACCCAAACCCGCGCGGAGCACACCAAAATCGCCCTGTGTGCCGCGGCTCACTTAATCTGTGCCGCAGCACATGGCGTCCAGATTAAAACCTGGGCACTGTGACATTCTTCTGGGCCGCGGCTCACCTGGTCTGTGCCGCGGCACAGAGTAAAGATTACTCTGGTGCCCGCTGGTCCTCTTCGTGTGCCGCGGCCCACTTGCCTTGTGCCGCGGCCCACGGCCAAAATTCGCCGTTTTCGCCCGTTTTGCCTTATTTTAGCTTCCGGACTCCAATCTCCTGTCAAACATGCGAGAATAAGACATTAAAAGCTCATTTATGCAATTTTACTCGCCAGAATAATACAAAATAATGATAAATAAGCGTATAAAAATACGCCTAACAAATACCCCCAAACTTGAGCCTTTGCTTGTCCTCAAGCAAAAAGAATTAATTTCAACAAAAAAAATATCGTGAATAATCATGCAACTCAAAGTGCTCAACCTAATCAATACTATCCTGAAATTCTCTCTGAATAATACGAGTATCGTAATAGCGAGCTACACTCAGAACACTGATTCCACAAAGTAACCAAGTTCAGTCCTAATCACTCGTTCATGAAGAAAATCCAGCTCAAAGATTAACAAACGTGAATCTAATCGACCGTCAATATGAAAGGTTAAAATAAACAAGCTAATTCGCCCCGTTCCACAGTCTAATGGCAAAATTTTCACGAGTTTCATCAAAAATAACCCTCGGACAGTATTCCCTTATATATATGCTCAAGAAATTGATTCGAGTTGACCACTAGGTTCGGATCTCGGGATGTTTCATCGGGATAATCCTAGGGTGGAACTTCCATTCTCATGTATTGGGAAACCGTTTGACGTAAAAGACACTCATGGGGCACATGGATGCTTCTAGTTACTAAGTTCCCCTCCACAGCGGAGAAACAACTCGAATAGCTATTCCCGCATGTCCGAATCAAGGTCGCTGTTTTACGCGAGAGTAAACAACGGGTCACGCGAATACTCCCGGTTACTAGGCTCCATGTCTTCGGTACATGCGAAATCTCTAAATCACTAGTCAAATCAGGGTCGTCGTTTTACGCGAGAGTAAACAACGGGTCACGTGAATACCCCCGGTTACTAGACTTCCCATCATAGAACAACTATTATCTCGAATTTTGGGAAAAAACTATCCAACTCTAAACTCAAGTGCCAACACGACTTATGTTACTGGACGACTAGCTAACCGAAAAATGAAACCAAACGTATCAACGGCGATTTGAAAACACGTATGTCTCCTCTCTTATCCGCTAAGGTCTCTACAAAAAACGAAAAAAAATTCGGACCTAAATGAAGACTTAGCAGAAACAGAAATCACTGACTACAACTCGACTAAAACTCGACCGTTTCTTCAGAGAGAGAAACAGTGTAGTAACATCAGTATTACACAAATAGAAGCACGAAAAATTCACGAATGAAAATAAAATCATGACAAGCAAGGCTAGCAACAAAAAGATAACTAAAAATAACAAAAGTGCAACTAATAAGTACATCAATAAATGTAGCAACAGAAAGTAAACCCCCCAAACTAAGGACGTACATTGACCTCAATGGACAAAATATAATATGCAATAATAGAAGAAGGTCAAGTACTCCCCTACAAACAGCTCACGAACTGGTGCCGTCATCGTCCGGCGAGGAGGGTGGTGTGGCTGGCCGAGCAGGTGGAATAAATGGCCCGTACGGGTGCAAAATGTGGGCCGTCCATGCGGCAAGGTGCTCCTGGTGGTAGGCGTCCCTCGCTGCCAGACGCCTCGCCTCACGCCGATTGGCCCGGCGGGCCTGCTCTCGCATCTCAGCTCGGACGGCAGCAATGATGCTCTCCCTCTCCGTCCGGCTCTCCTCTCTCATGGCAGCCATAAGACTCTCTCTCTCTCTCTCTCTCTCTCTCCTCACCTCCTCTCTCTCTCCTCATCTCTTCTCTATCTCTCCTCATATCCTCTCTCAGCTCATCGAACATCACCTGCAATCTCTCTCTGTCGGGCGGCGGGCCGGCATCTGCCTGCCCCTGTGTCAGCAGAAGAGGCTCGGGGGATCCCTCGTGGGCCTCATCCAGTAGAAATCCTCTCCCCCGAGCGTGCACCGGCGCTCCTCCAAACTGGTCAAAATGTGAGATGATGCGGTGTTCGATCGGGGCCTGGGGAGCTAGCATCGGCTCGTCGTCCGACCACGTCATACCCGACTGCCGACACAGAGCGCAGATAAGAGAGGGGTGCTTCAACCCCGTCTTGGCTCCTCCCTGAATACACTGGAAGATAGATCGGACCAGGAGAGGAGCCACATCGAATCGCAGCCCGGAGGTGATAGCATATAATGTCCGGGCTCGGGAGAGAAAAACAGTGCAGATCTGAGAAGTAGGGTCTACACTGGCGCAGATAAAGTATAACCATGCTCTCCCGAGCTGGCTGAGTCGCGAGCTCTTGAAGTAGAAAGTAGAAGAAGCCGGTGCGCGCCGCTCCCATTCCGAGTCGGGCTGTGTAAGAGTCTCTAGCAGAGCCTCCTTTGTGAGGCTATCCATAACTCGCGAATACGCCGTGTCATCGACCACCGGCAACTCAAATAACCTCCGAATAGCAGCCACCGAGAAATCCACTGTAATGCCTCGGACGACGACCTGCATCCGAGTGTCTAGCTGCTGTATCATCTGGCCTGCCCGAATGTGCTTCAATAAGGCGCTGGCATAGAATTCCTGCACTATCGAGATCACCGCTGGCTCGGGGGGTGCAGCGAAACGGGCCCACCCCATCTCATCTATCATAGTCAGCAGTTCCCCATCCTGGGGGGCTGGAGTGAATCCCCTCTCCGGGATCAGAGGTCGCGGGCGAATCTTCTCGTTGAAGATTTTGTGGATCTCCGGGTCAGAGAACTGGTGCACCTCCGACTCGGCGCGACTACGAGAAGTTTCCCCTCGAGTGGGGGATGACTGAGTCCTGGCCCTCTTGCTCAGCTTTTTAGTCCTAGCCATAGCGAGTCCTGAAAAAAAAATTAAACACCGGAGTTTACTTACTCAAACAATAACGAGAATAATCATCACTCGGCTAAGGATATCCAGCCGTAAATCAAGAATTTAATGAGCTAGTGCAGCCGTGAGGGAAAAATAAAATTGAGCTTTAACGTTTAAACTAGACGTAAGGGTTGGGGTTGCTGTAATTCCAGATCGAATACGTTGCACATAGATTCAAAATATTGACCTAACAAAGAAAATTTTTCATTCAGACATTTCATCAAACACTTTAAAGGCATGAGTTCAATTGAAGAACAAACAAGATAATAGATCGATAAATCCCCAAAAACAACAACACGAATCATTCGTCATGACAACCAACATATTCAACTTAGTCATAATCAAAAATAACCATCAAAAATCGATCAAAAGCCATCATGTCATCAACCCAACTTGATAGGAATTTTGAAAGAAAGAAAGAACATAATCAATCCTCAAATAAATAACACAACTTCACCTTTAGATTCATAGAACAATTGAGATTACAAGTTTAGACATACCTTGCTTGGATTGTGAAGAGTGCAAGAAAAATTGCAAGAGGAAGAAGGGAGATGAAGGTCGGCCGATCGCGTGCGCAAAGGAGAGGAAGGGATTTTACCTTGGGTGTCGGCCGAGTGCGCGTTATAAACTACTTGGGCTGTTCAAATTCCGCATGGTGTGCCGCGGCACAGCTCAAGTGAGCCGCGGCACATAGTACAGTCCCTTTTTACATGCTCGTTTGTTTTCTCGTGGGCTGCGGCTCAGCTTTCGTGTGTCGCAGCTCAGGGGTATTAGTGTGCCGCGGCTCAGCACATATGTGCCGCGGCCCATAGTACAGATTCCTGGCTCGTGTTTTTGGCTATGGGTGCGCCGCGGCTCAGGAACTACGTGCCGCAGCTCAGGACTCAAGTGTGCCGCGGCTCAGTAATGTTGTGCCGCGGCACATAGTACAGAAAGTTTAGCTCTCCCTTTCGATTTGTGTGTGCCGCGGCTCACAAGCCTTGTGCCGCGGCTCAAGCATAAATTTCTCCCTGGGACTTTTCCTGCACAGAATTTTTATAAGAACACGTCACGCCGAGATGGACAGCAAATTAAAGCAAAAATGATGAAACATAAATATTCAAAAATGCAAGAAAAATACTGAAACGCAAAAATCTACAACTAAGAACTCGGGTTGCCTCCCGAGAAGCGCTAAGTTTATAGTCTTCAGCCGGACCTATTAAAAAAATCAGTTCACTTTTTGCAAACTCCATTTGATCTCCCCCCCCGTTCATCGAACTGTTAATATGGGTTTTAAAATTTTGACCATCGGTCCTTAACGATTCGATTTTCGGTTCGGACACCTAATATTGTTTGCGGAAAGGTTTTGAAGTGAACAACTTTCCGAAACACCCATTTTTCTCATGACTAGACGTCCGTTTGACTTCCGGCTTATTTTCCTCTTTCAAGAACGAACTTATGACAGCAGCAGACTTTTCCGATTGTGGCTGGTCAGATGGCGATGATGGCATGTTCACATGCTTGAGAAATGCGACTCATTCTACATCTTTCTTAAAAGTTGGACCATCTGAAATGGAATCTGAGTTTTTCGACCGACGATTTTTTTGGTGTCTTTCTTTCGCAACGGCCTCCACACTTTCACTTTGTGAGCTCTTATCAACACCTCCCGGACATGAAAAGGATTTGAACACTTAGAACGTGACATGCTCGTCTTGAACCCGCAGAGTTAATTCCCCTTTTTCCACGTCTATAAAAGTTCGGCCGGTCGCTAAAAATGGTCGTCCCAAGATAATCGGGATATCTTGATCTTCCTCCATGTCGAGAACAATAAAATCCGCTGGAAAGATAAATTTATCCACTTTTACTAACACGTCCTCAATCACTCGCCTCGGATACTTAATAGATCGATCCGCTAATTGCAAGGAGACCGTCGTCGGCTTTGCTTCTCCAATTCCCAGCTTTTTGAAAATAGACAGAGGCATGAGGTTAATACTAGCACCGATATCGCACAACGCCTTATTAAAGGAGAGATTTCCCATGGTGCACGGTATGTTGAAACTTCCCGGATCCTTTAATTTTGGCGGAAGCTTTTTCTGAAGAATCGCGCTGCACTCCTCCGTCAAGGCGACTGTCTCAAACTCCTCTAGTTTTCTTTTCTTTGACAAGATCTCCTTCATGAATTTAACGTAGCTTGGCATTTGTTCCAACGCGTCGGCAAATGGAATGTTAATATGGAGCTTCTTGAACACGTCGAGGAACTTAGAGAATTGCTTGTCCGCCTTTTTCTGTTGTAATCTCTGTGGAAACGGGACGGGTGGCACATATGCCTTCGGATTATCCGGAAACGTTATCGAGGGTCTCCAATCTTGTGATTCCTCCATCGCTAAATTTTTCTTATCCTCAATTTCACTTCTCTTTTCACTTCTCTCGGGCTGGTCACACATCTCCTTCCCGCTTCTCAAACTGATCGCATTTAGACTTTCTCTAGGATTTGTCTCGGTCATACTTGGCAATGCTCCCTCCGGGCGGGCTGTCAACACAT
This sequence comes from Orobanche coerulescens, assembly GCA_033398695.1. Taxonomy (NCBI): domain Eukaryota; kingdom Viridiplantae; phylum Streptophyta; class Magnoliopsida; order Lamiales; family Orobanchaceae; genus Orobanche; species Orobanche coerulescens. Next base: position 154,144,835 of record CM065803.1, read on the forward strand.
TAGCAATCTGGCCCAGTTGGACTTCCAAGTTGCGAATGAAAGCGGAATGATTTTGCAATGTTGCTTCTGTACGGGTCATGAATTGACTCGTATTCGCTGCCAATTTCGCAATTGCTTCCTCGAGAGAAACTTTTGGAGCGGGAGGAGGCTGCTGTTGGTTTTGAGCGAACGGAGGCTGGTTCGAGTTCTGTCCGTTTCTCCATGAGAAGTTGGGATGATTACGCCATCCCGGATTATACGTGTTGGAGTACGGATTATTTTGCCGGTTTCCGTTTCCTACGAACTGAGCTTGTTCAATTGGGGGCTGCTCGAACGGGTTTCCGACTTGGCACTCCGTGCTAGGGTGAGATCCGTTACACCAATTGCAAGACTCAATGGTAACGGGGGAAGGAGCATGCGAAAATGCTTGAAGCTGCTGCGTTAGTGCTGCGACTTGGGCTGACAATGTAGAGATTGGATCATTATTTGAAATTTCCATGACTCGCTTCGGAGTTACTCTTTCAGATGGCCATTGATATGCATTAGCGGCCATAGCTTCCAATAAAGAGTGTGCTTCAGCCATAGTTTTTCCCATTAAAGCTCCTCCGGCAGCTGCATCCACGAGAGTGCGTGTAGAGGCACTCAAACCATTGTAGAACGTCTGAATTTGGAGCCAGTCCGGAAGGCCGTGATGTGAGCATCTCCTTAGAAAATCTTTGTAATGCTCCCACGCCTCGTGCAGTGACTCCATATCGTATTGACCAAAAGTGGTAATTTCGTTTCGCAGCCTCGCCGTATTCGAAGGTGGGAAGAATTTAGCAAGGAAGGCTTGCGCTAATTCCGCCCATGTCGTGATCGAGCCCGGTGGTAAAGAATTTAACCAAAATTTCGCTTTGTCCCTCAAAGAGAAAGGGAAAAGCCGTAAACGGATAGCATCGTCGGTGACACCATTGTTCTTGAACGTGTCACAAATCTCAAGAAAAGACGCAATGTGTGCGTTGGGGTTATCATTCGGCAATCCACAGAACTGGCTCGCTTGCACCATCTGAATAATTGCAGGCTTGATTTCGAAGTTGTTTGCCTGGATAGTGGGATGCCGAATCCCCGAAAAGTTTGCGTTAATTTGCGGCATAGCATAATCTCGAAGTGCTAATGTCCGTTGAACTTGCTGAACAGGATTATCACCTCCGTGATTTTCGATATTTTCGGCCATGGTCACTGCTGTCTGTAACTCTCATTTCTCCTTCTTCTTCTTACTTCTCCGAAGAGTGCGCTCGAGTTCGGTATTCAAAGGTAGTAGGCCTTTGTTACCGAATTTTCTCATGCACTACCCGAAAGATCGTGAAAGGACAAACAAATAAAATAAAATAAAATACAAGAAAATAAATAAAACAAAATGTTCAAACTAAGACTAGAAATACTGAAATCGATATTAGTAAAAATTTAATCCCCGGCAACTGCGCCAAAAACTTGTTGCGATTTTTCATTAACGCAAGTGCACGTTATCGTTGACAAGTAATAAAGTGATGAGTGAGTATCGTTCCCACGAGGACTGAATCACTAACTACCGATTTTTATGTATTCTAGTTTTATTTGAACAATCGAACTTTGGGTTGCAATTAATTACTAAAAGAATTAATAAAAGACTAAACAGTATAAACGATCGCTCAAAGAAGGAAAATCAAATGATGAATAATTCTAGGATTATGAATCCACCTCAGTTTATCCGAATTTACTCTCGATTATCTGAAATTAATGATTTTCCCAATTTATTGAAGGCGAAGATTTCTAAAATACTCTACCGCCTCACCCGAGGTCAATAGATTTTTCTAAAGGCGAATAACGCACTCTATCCCTAGGTGAATTAATTCGTCAATAGGCAAAAAGCATAAAATCTTCAAAAGGCCACGTAGTTCCTATGAGTATATTCCTATCTCACAAGATAAAACGGTCCTCACCAATAGTTCCTCACCAACTCTCCTCTCCCGATTCGAGTAAGGTAATTAAAACAATCCAATTATTGGCCAGACAATTGAAAGCATTAAAATCAATTGGGAAAACTCAATAGAAAAGGGAATTATATAGATAATCTAAAGCAAATCCGTCAAAACTTAGGATTCATCAAAATCCTAGAACAAGGGTTTTAGCGTGACATGCTAAATAATGAAAATACAGAATTAATAAATAAAAGCATGAAAATCAAACGCATATGAAGAGCTCGGATTCCTCCGTTCTTCTGGCTTCCGCCCTCTGCCCTTGATGTCTTATGATTCTCTCGTCTGCGATAGTCTTCTGTGATCCTCCTTTTCCCAAGCCTCCAAGATGATTAATTAGGGTCTTAAACCCTTATTTATAGCTCCCAACAGCCTCCAAATCGCGTCCGTGTGAGTAGGTCGAGAACTGGCTTCATAACGGCCCAAACCCGCGCGGAGCACACCAAAACCGCCCTGTGTGCCGCGGCTCACTTAATCTGTGCCGCGGCACATGGCGTCTAGATTAAAACCTGGGCGCTGTGACTTTCTTCTGGGCCGCGGCTCATTCGTTCAGTGCCGCGGCATGCAGTACATTACTCGGTGCCATTGGTCCTCTTCGTGTGCCGCGGCCCACTTGCCTTGTGCCACGGCCCACGGCCAAAATTCGCCGTTTTTGCCCGTTTTGCCTCGTTTTAGCTTCCGGACTCCAATCTCCTGTCAAACATGCGAGAATAAGACATTAAAAGCTCATTTATGCAATTTTACTCGCCAGAATAATACAAAATAATGATAAATAAGCATATAAAAATACGCCTAACACGCGAGATGATGGTTTTTATAGAGCATAAGTCCTTTGGCCATCAGCGGCCTTAGACTGGGGAAACTCTTTCTCACGAGCCTCCTCTCGACTCATCCTTAGACCTGTTTGAAAGTCATCATAGTCAGCATCTAAATCGAGATCTGAGTGATGGCTGGGACTCCGAGTCTTGTCATCGGACTGACATTTCCTTTTCAGTCGGGCCTTTTCCTTCGCCATAAAGTATGATGTGATCAGCTCATGTCAAAAGGGATCATCCCATCTGATCAGGACCTCGACGTTTTGGGTGTCCGTGACTTCCAAAACAAACAACTCTTTCTCCTTCCAGTCTTACTAATTATACAGGAAGTCGTATAAGGTGACCATGTATGCTTTCCATGTCTTGAAGAGTTCAAATGCCTTGTCGATATGGACTTGGAGGAGTGTTTAATTGATGATTGTTGGGGGGAGGGACTCCGAACAGTAGAGGATTCTATTGTCTGGTTGGGATCCTCTATAGGTAAGGGAGCCTATTGAGGAGAGGAATCCCTGATACGGTGGGATTCCCTGTTGGGAGAGGGACTCCTTACAAGGGTAGGGGTCCTGTTAGGAGTGGTGACTGTTAGACCCGAAGGGGCTGCCGATTCATCGGTACCTTCGAGTTTGACAAATGACTAGTCATTATCATTGTCGTCTTGGGCTCAGGACCAGCTGTGGGACTAGCCACTGTTTCTTCCATTGGGGTTGCGCCCTGTGGGTCAACTACTGCGGCAGATGGTTCAGTAGGCAGAACTGCTTCCGTAGCCACTGTAGCCACTGGAGGTGCCATATGAACAACTTCCGACTTCGAAGACTTCTTAGTCTTCATCATCTTCTCCTTCTTCTCGGCAACTGTAGGGGAGATGCTATCGGGAATAGGTCTCTTTTCATTATCAGGATTCTTCTTGCTGTCAATGTATTTAGATCTTGCCAAGTGACCAGTGACATCTCGAGGATCACTCGACGTGGCGAAGGACATGGGGTTTGGCGTGTTGGCGAGAAGCGGTGCCTTTTTTAATGCAGTCGGCTTAGAACCACCGAGAAACTTACCAACAAGGATCTTCTTGGCATTGGGTGACTGCTGTATGCCACAAATGATTAGAATGAAGTTTAAGATTAAGCCAAAAGACTTCCTGGTAGAGTCTGGTTTGGATGCCCCCTCCTGAAGCTGTTTTAGGAGTACCTGGCACCGGTTGACTTTCTCTCCGGACATGATAGCAACCTAGTGCACATCTCGAATGCTCGTCTGATTTTTAAAAACTTTGCAGCAAAGTTATGTAGATAAAGATAAGGGAAAGTGAAATTCTTCTTATGGCAGGAAAGATGAAATTGTGATGGCTGAGAGTTCCTAGTGAACAATCCTTTAGCAATTCATCAGACCTAAATGATTCTAGTTCCTCCAATGTCAGACCATTAGAGAGTAGTTTATACAGTCTTCTGAGGAGTTCCCAGTTGATGGAGATCTCCTTCTCCTAGATGGTACTGACAATGGCAGTAAGGGCAAAGCCCTTCTACTCAGACGCATACATAAACTCAGCGTCAAGGAAAAATGCCTCAATGATTTGTTCATCATAGTTCTCCGGGTGCAGACTACCCAATATGTAGAGACCAATTGGCTTGACATGCGAGATGACTAAGTTCATCCCCGCCATGTCCTCATCTTCATAAATAATTCGCTCTAGAAGAACAGAGCGAGCAAAAATTCGAACGTCGATAATCATGTCCTTTTTTTTCACAGATAGAGATAAAGCTTGAGAAGAAAACATATTCGCAGAGAGAGATAAGATTAGATTTATAGTTTGAAGATTATGTAGACTGTATGCTGTAGGCTCGATAATTACGCAGAAAGCATAAAGAGTCTGTGGATCAGCATATTGGCCCTTTTATAGTGTGTAGGAAAGCTAGGTTACAATGAACGGTCAGATTTAAGGGATGAGAACCGTCTTTGTATGAACGTACATGATGAATTTAGATATAGTTGGTATGTATAATCTGTCAGTTTTCAAAATTAATAACCAGTCCCACTTATGACATCGTCCCGCTTCCACCATTGCACGATACTGTGGTTTGAATTATGAAATTAGGCATTAAAGTCCAAGTGTCATTTCAGTATTGAAAGATAAATCATTTTAAGTTCAGACAATGCACATGGACTAGAAACAATTTGTAAGGCTTAAGTGTATGAATATATATACGCTAAAACTATTAACTAAAATCATACAGTGTATGTGTTATAGCCGCAAAAATACGGCATTCCCCCTTACAAGGTACCTACAGGATCTCTTACAGCAATTTTGGATTAATGCTGTATTTTTGGGTCAAACTGTGTCCCCCCTTAATTAATGCACACATCATTTGTAGGAAGTAATTATGCCTTCTCCTTCCTATAGTAAGGATATAACTTGTAGTTCCGAGTGTACGATTAATTAAAGTGGGCACTGTATTCATGGGTCTTACAGCATTTCCCCTCAATGGATGAGTAAAATGCAAAAAACTTACAGGGAGTCGAGCGATAGCATTCCCAATTCTTGGCGGAGGATACGGAATCTGGTGGTGCTAAGAGGTTTTGTAAAAATGTCGGCTAACTGAACGTCTGTATTTGATCCGAACATTTTTATTCTCCACATGATTCCAAATAAAATGATGCTTCATATCAATGTGCTTAGTCCTCGAGTGCAATATAGGATTGTGCGTGATTACGATTGCACTTGTGCTGTCGCACATGATTGGAGTCTCTCTTGCATGTATGCCGTAGTCTTGTAGCTGCTATTGCATCTAGATGATCTGCATGCAACAACTTACAGCAGTATAGTATTCCGACTCAGCTGTAGAAAACAAGTTGGTCAGTTGTTTCTTACTGAACCATGACACAAGTCTTGGTCTATGGAAGTGACAAGTCCCTCTTGTACTCTTCTTATCCAACTTACAGCCTCCGGTATCCGAGTCGCTGTAGCACAGCAAATCGAATCCTCCTTCCTTAGGATACCAGAATCCTACAATGATTGTTCCTTTTACGTACTTAAGAATTTATTTTGTTGTGGTGAAAGGTGCTACCTGATACCGAGCACACACTCCTACAACAAATTGGGTATGGGGCCTGCTGGCTATTAGGTACGTGAGAGAGCCTATAAGCTTCTTGTAGAGTGATTGATCAACCGACTTTCCATCTTCATCAGCACTTATCTGTGTGGAAGTTCTCGTGGGGGTAGATGATGATTTGGAAGTGTTCATCCTGAACTTGTTGAGCAGCTCCTTGATGTATTTCTCCTGATTGATAAATATACATGTAGGAAGTTGTTTCACCTGCAATCTTAAGAAATAGTAAAGTTCTCCCATCATACTCATTTCAAATTTACTTCGCATGATTTGAGAGAACTTTTGACATAACGCAAGGTTAGTTTAACCAAAAATAATATCGTCTGCGTATATTTGTACCATGAGTAGATCGTCACCTTTATGGATCTTAAAGAGGGTTTTGTCAACTGCACCTTTCTCAAATCTATTATTGATGAGATACAGTGACAGGGTTTCGTACCATGCCCTAGGTGCTTGCTTGAGTCCGTACAGTGCTTTCCTTAGCCTGTACACAAGGTTTCCATCTTCTGTGTTGGCAAACCCCAAAGGTTCTTCAATGTAAACTTCTTCGGCTAGGTCTCCATTCAGGAATGTGCTCTTAACATCCATTTGGTATACAATAAAGTTCTTGTGAGCACCAAACACTAAGAATATCCTGATGGTTTCTAGACGAGCTATATGGGTGAAAGTTTCATCATAATATATTCCCTCTTCCTATCTGTACCCTTGGGTGACTAATCAGGATTTCTTCCTAATAATAAGTCCGTTTTTGCCCTTTTTGTTCCAGAATACTCTTTCGGTTCCTATGACTGCTTGATGGGTTGGTCTAGGAACTAGATACCAAACATTATTTCTTTCAAAACCATTGAGCTCTTCTTCCATAGAAGTGATCCAGTAAGAATTATTGAGAGCCTCATTTGTCGAAAAAAGTTCAGATTGGGCTAGGAACAAATCTAGGGTGCACATGGCAAGTCTTCTAAGTTCAACTTGGGATTTACATACAGAAAATTAAGACTTTTTAGAATTGGAAACTATCTCTTCCTGTGCACAAAGTACAATTCCTTATGTACCATGTATTTTTCTATGGTTGGTCACACCAGCATCAATATCTCCAATTATTAGCTCCTAGGGCGATCTCTCAACCACCTCATGTCTCGTTCTAGTTCGGCATCCCGTGCTGTATCCTGATGGGCTGTAGCCCCAGCTTCATCTTCTACAACATCGACTTCAACTACTCTTTTTGTTCTTACAGCGGCGGGATTAGTTTCTAGGTTTACAACAAGTTCAATTAGAGTCTAGGGGATTTCATCAATGGATAGCGTCTGGACACCCTGGGTTAGGTCTGCTATTACTATAGGGTCGCACAAGGGTTCATCAAATACTACGTGGATGGGTTCCTCTATTGTCAGCCTCCTTTTGTCAAAAATTCTGAGTGCCTTGCTGCTAGAGGAGTATCCAACGAAAATACCCTCATCCGACTTTTCATATAAGGTCTTCATACCTCGTATGCTATTTTGTTGTGATGCTTGTTGATGATATAGTGGTTTTGTGTATAGCGCGTTGTATTTGTTTCTTCTCCCCAGAAATGCTGCGGCAACTTGATAGCGGCTAACATAGTTCTTGTTGCTTCTTTCAGCATCCTGTTCTTTCACTCGTCAACACCATTCTGTTAAGGAGTCAGGACTGCTGAGTATTCGTGTTGTATGCCATTGTCCGCACAGTATTGCTCTATGAAGCAATTTGTGAATTCTGTGCCTTTATCGGAACGAATGAATACAATACTCAACCCTTTCTCATTTTGCAGCTTTTCTACGTGTACCAGATGCTTTGTGGTTGTTTCTTTCTTCTTATTCAGGAAGATAGTCCAAGCATACTTGGTAAAACCATCAACACTAATAAGAAAATATTTCTTACCTCCCAGTCTGATAGGGTCTACAAGACCTATAGATCTATATGTAGCAAATCCAGGACCCTGTGGGTGGAAAGGTACGCCTTGCTCTTCAGGAGGTCTTGACCTGCTTGCCTTTCTGACTAGGTCCTCAGACACTGTTTTTATGAAAAATACACATCGGGCAAGCCTCTAACCATTACTTCTCGAGCTAGCCTGTTGATGGTCTTGAAATTGATGTGCGACATCCTCTTGTGCCATAGCCAGCTTTGATCTGAAGTGCCTTTGGCAACAAAATAAGGAATTACGGTGCTAGTGGGTTTTCAGTCAATAATACACATGTTGCCTGACCGGCTTCCTGTAAGGACAATTTCCTTGATCTTGGTGTATTTCACCCTACAATGATCTACATAGAATTTGACCGAGAATTTTTTGTCACAATTAAGTAAATTATACTGTAGTCCTTCTATATAGGCTATGTCGGTGACTTTAAATTTTCCAACAAGCAACGTTCTTTTACCTCTTGTTCTTCCTTTGGACCGCGACCTTTTAAATAATCTGACAACTTAGTTATATATCCTGTCATGTGGAGAGAACATCCCATATCGAAATACCAGATGTCATTCTCCTTGATATCCTATAATAAAAAAGATTAAGTAGATTTTGGTCCCCTTTGATTTTTGGGTTCCTGGTTATTAGTGCCTTTAGGTACCCATATTTGCCTAACAGCAATAGATTTGATGTAGGTTGCATTTGGTCATGTTTTGCGAGATTTACGTGGGGCAGACACGTAATTGCTGTAAACATGGTTATTATGCATGTAAAATTTGGTGTTTTGACTCCAGTACGGTTGCTATCTTGGAGGAGGAACCATATTATTCGGCCTTGTTGCTTGCCTTCTGGGTTTCTAGTTATATTCCAATATTTTTTGTTGATAGAACTGTGCGACAGCTTGCATACATGATGGATACTTGGCTTTATGTACCCAGTATCTAGGGGCACTGTATTGTTGGTAGTACTGAGGTGCATACAGTTGATACTTAGGTACATCCTTCCTTCTGGCTGGATGTTGACGTTGTTGGTATGCTCGAGGATCATACTGTTGATAACTAATATTGCGTCTTTCAGGTCTATGAGACTGGGGTTTCCGCTGCTTATGATATTAGCAGGGTGGCGGACAGCCTTTGCTGCCCGATAAGGGGCAGCTATAACCTTTACAAGAACATTCTTCGGGGCTTCTTCAGGTTTTGGGATGGGTTCCACTCCTTTGACAAACACCATACTAGTTTTGCCTTTGTGGGAGAACGAATCGTACCCTAAACCACGTTTATCGTGGGCGTCTTGCCCAGTGCATAGAATGTCTTCCATCCTCCTCAATGATTTCTCAAAGGACTTCAGGATGATCTCGATTTCTCCTTCTCTTTTCTCAAAAAGTTGTATTTTAGCTTGTAATAAAGCAAAATCATTTGTCTTGCAGTTAATATGAGTTTTTACCTCATTTAGTTTGGTTGCAAGTTGATGGTTGCTTTCCATGAGTTTTTTATGAATGATCTTGCTGTTTTCACAATCGAGAGACATATTTTCATAGTTATTTTTAGCAGATCTTTTTCGTCCTTTAGCTCTAAATTTGAAAGAGAGAGCTATATGTTTTCTTGTTTAAGCATCTCATGGGCTTTTTGAATGGTTCTAAACTCATTCTTCATGTTTTCAAATGTATGAGATGCATTAATAGGAGTAGCTGTGTAATATCCACAATTTTGATTTCCGGTAATTGTAGTTTTTTGGCGGAAGTCCATCTTAGAAACTCTATTGTGACAGTTTCGTTATTCCGGGAATGGTTAATTTTGCATTTTTTGTCATCCGAGTTCGTTTCGGTGTCGTTTTGTTGAGTTCCGTGTTCTTAAGTGACTATTCCGCACTTGAGTTCGATTCTTGCGTATCTCGTCCGAAAATGTTATTTCGTGTTTCTGTATGTCCGTTTAACGTTGCTATACATGTTGTGAACTTCGGTTTGGTTATTCGATCACGTATCGTGATTTTTCGGCACTTTTGGGCACAAACAGTGTGCGCCTAGGCACACAAGTTCTATGCCTAGGCATAGCCCTTTTCAGGGGCTGAACTGGGTGTGGCTGTACCGCGGGCCGCGGAATGCTCGGTTTGCGCCGCGACACGGCCTGGAGGCCTGACCGTGTATTTTAGCCGCGGTCCGCAGCACAATCAGTCTGCGCCGCGGCACGCGAGTCAGAATACCCTTTTATCAGCAGGATTTGGAGAGGATTTTATTTCCTCTACTTTCTTCTCTCCATAGGCGATTGTTTGGGCGATTTTTCGAGTGATTTTGGGTGATTTGTCTCAGAGATATCATCCTCAAAATCTTGGTGTGGATTAACAACATCAATTCGTGTTCTTTGTCATTGATCCGAGGTATTTTCTGGATTCTCTGGAGTTGCTCTTTTTTGGGATTTTTGTTCTTGATTTCATTTTTCCATCTGATTTTGATAAATCGATTGGTGCTAGATGTTGTTATTAGACATGTTTTATGGATTGTATATCCATATCTTCGGTTTGTTTCAACCCGAGGGATGATTTCGGTGTTCTTAAGGTGTAGTGAACATTTAATGTTCGATCAAATGTTCGAATAAGTTGTCCTTTGATAGTTTATTGTGATCTCCGTTGTTTTTGGTCTTGATCCTCGTCGTAATCATGTTTTTGTTTTTCCTTTCGGAGGATTATAGGTGCTCGAGGATTCCGAGTTGAATCCCGTTAGGTGATTGATAATTCGTGTGGTGTTATTCTCGTAGTGTTCGCTATGCTATCGTGTTCTTGATAGTGTTCGGGAGTTCAGGGCTATTTGACCGCATCCCATCCGTCATCTCGTTTCTATCGTGGTTTCGAGGCAAGTATTTTCTTATATGTTTTGTGTCCTACAAATAGAATTTACATGTTGGATTTACGACGGTTGTTTTACCCTCGTGAATATGATTCATGTGAATTAATTATGACTTAATTATTTTGAACGTTGGGGGCTTTCATGATATCCACGCTGGTTTAATGTTGTGGAATCGTGTATTCCGCATTAATTGTGTTGTTGTGTTGTGATTGATTGTTCATGATGAAGGTATTGTGTTGAGTATAACAATTGTGTCGGGTAAGTGGCCATTTCTAGCAAGTATTCCTAATGAACTTACATTCTTAGCATATTAGTATTGCATGAGTGATGGGTGTCTGTGTATGCTCACTATGGGTTAGATCCGACGGGGTCTCGGTAGGGGTCCACGGAGGGGTGGATCGACGGTTAATTGTGGTGCATTTTTAAAATTGTGTTCTCATATTGGCGTTTCCGGAAACGAGTGTTTTTGACTGGTGGTTTCATGTTTCTTACATGCATTGACTAGATGTGTAAGAGGTAAGTTATTCATTGGCCTACTCGGCTAGGATGGACACTAGAGTATTTCTCGTTTGTGTTTAGTCCTTTAGTTGTGGGTTTTGATGTTGGAAAATGGACCTTGCTATCGTTCTCGTGTACTGTGATTTGATGAGAATTGGGTTGAGATCCTGAAGAGATAAATTCACCACTAGAAGGGGGGTTGAATAGTGGTAGTGCGGAATATCGAACTTTCTCGCGAATAAAGGTAAAATGTGTGGAAAGTAAAAGACTCAAAGATTTATAGAGGTTCGGCAACTTAACTACGTCCTTTCTCTGACTTCTTTTTCTATTGGCTAAAGAACAACCACACACACTTGTCTCGTCTTCGATCGGTCCGAGCACAACAACCGTTACAACTGCTTGTCTTCTATTTGTATCTAGTGTTCTATCGGAACTAGACAATCCTCACTTACGAATGTTGGAGTGTAATCCTAACAATGCCGGATCAAAGATCCTAATAACACCGGATTAGTGACTCTTAATTCGTTTCTCTTACGCTCATGTATGAGTGATGCAACACTCACAACCAAATGAAAAGAATACAAAGTATAATAAATATTACAATGTGTATCACTCTTGTATCTTTTCTTCTCACAACTTAGTATGCAATAATAAATAGAAATTTGAGCTCAAGAATGCTTTGAATTCTTGGATGCTTGAATGCTTGAAGTTGTGTGTTGAGACACCCAAGTGATATGGGTATTTATAGTGTCAAGTCCTTCATATGCTGAAAAACATATTATTAGCGTGCGCTAATAATTCATCATAGCGTGTGTTATCGAGCTTTGACTTGACTGATTTGAACGGTCATTAAACTGTACCAATGGTAAAATACATGAATTAGCGTGCGCTAGACAGTCTCTCGTAGCGTGTGTTAGCGTTGGTCAACAGGTCTTCACTTTTGACTTTGAATCTTTTCGGTTTGTCTCCCCAACGTCTCTTTTCCAACGGATAAAATTGTACTTAGCGTGCGCTAGTACTTAAGCGTGTGCTAGTATTATTTAATATTAGCCTTCTATATTTTCGGATCTCCTTTTTGACCTTTGCGTTCCAACTGATAAGTTGACCAACAGTAGGATTTCAAACGCTTAGCGTGCGTTAACAAATGTATTGTAGCGTGCGCTACAAATTTTCCAGATAACGTACGTTAGCTTGTTTAGCGTACGTAATTGCTTCCTTATTTTGATTCCAGAGCCTATTGGACTTCCAATGAGTTTTCCGGTAGCATGTGCAAGTTTGGTCATGTAACGTGCGCTAAGGCCTTTGAATAGCGTACGTAAGTATACTTCCGTAGCGTGCGCAAATGATTTCCCTTTTTCTGTCCAGACTTCACTGACTCTCTGCCTTGTTTGCGATAGCGTGCGCTATAGAAAGATGTTAGCGTGTGCTAAGTTTGAAACTTAGCGTGCGTAGATAATGTAGGATTTGCATGCGCTATCCATCAGGTGATTCCAACTTGACTGCAGATTACTTGCCTGACTGCAGGTGCCTTGCCCTCGATAGCGTGCGCTACCATGCAGTCTGTAGCGTGCGCTAGGAACAGGATTTTCCTTCAATGTAACTGCTCGATGAGATAGATTTTGTTTAAATGTTTTGAATATAATCATCATCAAAATACTTTGAGTCAACAATCTCCCCCTTTTTGATGATGTCAAAACATTTAATATAAACCTGCAAAACCATTTAAAAAATGTCGAATCAAAGTAATTTGTTCGATATGTTAGAATGTTCGGTTTTGGAGTGTTTCTCCCTCTTTTTGACATTAACAAAAAGGACTCCCCCTGTTTTGTTGCGTATATAACAAAATACCAAAATAACCAAACATTAACGAACCAAACATAATCAATAATTATGAAGAACATCGAAAAACAAGATAACCAATCGAAGGGAATGCGCATTTCAATGAAAATAATCCAAACATTACACACAAATAACCGAAACACACGACATCAAAACATGTGAAATAAAAGTTTGCTACATCGAGAATCAATGTCCTAAAAACTAAGGTGCGTGCTCGGATGAGGAGGGTGGAAGCGGGAAAGACAGATGAGTGAAACGAATAAAATCTTCAATCAGCCCACGCACTCCTTGAACCTCCGAGCGGAGAGAACGAACATCTTCACGGATTTCCAGCTGTGAAGTTTCGATGCTATGCATACGGGAAATGAGGTCACTCTCCTCTTCCTCGGTAAGTGTCTCTGTCATCGGACGTTTGCCCTTAGAAGTAGGCTTCCTCACAAATTCTCCTGTTTGCATTTCTCGAATGGTGTGCTGCCCTCGTGTTGTAATCCGCTCTTCCGATGTCGGCATTCTAGTCCCTTTCTCCACTTGATCATCGTCATTAAGGTATGAAAATAGAATCCAACCCTGGTTGATGGTTCGCACATAGTGCATGGCCTTGAGCGAGTAGTCGGAAATCTCATGGCCGATAGACACAGGATCGGCTTTGTCCTTCGTTAAGTCCACTTGATGAAATTTGAAAATCGCCGTTAGGATGGAGCCATATGGCATTCTAGATTTGCAGGACCGTGAGGCGTAGTTTTTCGACCGAAAGAGGTCGCCTTTAACTTTCATGCCACTTGTAACAATCGCGGCGAAATCAATCAAATCATCATTCAGCATTCGGTATATTACATGCTTATCGATTCCAACCAACTTATGTTGTGTGTTGACCTTAGGCATTATACACTTGGTGAGCGCGACCAAAAAAGGAGTCGAATATTAATGCCGAAGTCGTTGTTCTCGAAGACCTCATCGGTGATGTCGATGATGGCTTTCGAGCTTAAGAATTCTTTGACATCAATCTCAGACACACCAGATTCTTCAGAAATGGACTTCCACGAACACGCAAATCCATCCGACGATAAACCAAACAATTGATTCAAAATCTCCGAGGAGACTTTCACCACAGTTCCTCTAACCAAACTTCCTAAAACTAAGGATGAAGATCCTTCAATCTCAGCAACATGAAGATTCGCGTAGAATTCACGAACCAAATCGGGAAAAATGGGTTCTTTACACTCAACAAAACGAGAAATACCAATTGAGGAGAAGAATTCCGAAATAGCAATATTCACTCGTTCTCGACTGTGAAAATTGAAGTAATAGCAGTCCGTCAAGTGTTCTTGAAGGAGGACTTCCGAAAATACCTTGGAAGCGGTATAAGACACGAAACGAGATGCATCATATTCTGGTTCGCGGGTACATTTTGTGCTTTTATATGCCTTATCCATAGCTTTTCTTCCCTTGCTTGACATGATTATGAAAGTAATTGAAAGATTTGAAGGAAGAAATCGGATTTTGAGAGAGCTAGGGTTCTTTCTGCGAAAGGGGATCTGAGGTTGTGTGCGTTATGAAAGGGTGAATGGTATTCTGGACTGTTCAGGGTTTATATAGGGAACTGAAAAAGTTTAATTAGCGTACGCAAGGAATATAGGGGTAGCGTGCGCTATGAATTGATATGTTGCTTACTGGACTGTCCAGTAGAATATATCAGAATAAAAAGGATTTTAGCTAGCGTACGCAAGAAATATGGGTTAGCGTAGGCTATCGAAGAAAAAATCGTACAAGAATGGGAAAGTAGCGCGCGTTCAAAGGATAAAGCTAGCGCGCGCTAGCAAATGAAACATTTCTAAGAAATTGATTTCTCGAGTAGATAAATAATTTCAAAAATTGTCAAGATGTCCCATACCAAGATGCAAACGAATAGTGTTAAATGATTCCACGGGAAGAGGTTTCGTAAATATATCAGCAAGTTGATCTTTCGTCCCGACAAAATTTAAGCGAATATCTTTCTTTTGCACATGATCGCGTAAAAAATAATGTCTAATATCTATATGCTTAGTTCTACTATGCAACATGGGAATTTTGCTCAAATTAATTGCACTAGTATTATCACATAAAATAGGGGTATTTTCAAAATAAATGTCGTAGTCGTGGAGTTGATTTTTAATCCATAATACCTGAGCATAGGCACTCCCTGCAGCAACATATTCGGCCTCAGCTGTAGAAAACACTACACTGGTTTGCTTTTCACTTCCCCAAGATATTAAACATGAGCCAATGAAATGACAAGTACCACTAGTACTCTTTTTATCAATTTTAAATCCGCCGAAATCGGCGTCACTGTATGCAATCAAATTAAAGTCCAAGCAAGAAGGATACCATAGACCTAAACTGATGGTCCCATTCAAGTAACAAAAGATGCGTTTACAAGCAATTAAATGGGATTCCTTAGGATTAGCCTGGAAGCGAGCACATAAGTACGTAGCAAATATTATGTCTAGCCTAGAAGCTGTTAAATATAGCAAAGACCCGATCATACCTCGATATAATTTTTGATCCACCGGTTTGCCATTTTCATCTTTTTATAATTTCAATGATGAAGACATTGGCGTTGAAATCACTTTGCTACTCTCCATTTTGAATTTCTTGAGGAGATCGTTTGAGTACTTTGTTTGATGAATAAAAATTCCATCTTCGCATTGCTTAATTTGAAGCCCGAGGAAGAATGTTAATTCTCCCATCATACTCATCTCGAACTCTCCTTTCATAATATTAGAAAAATCTTGGCACAAAGATTCATTAGTAGCCCCAAAAACAATGTCATCAACGTAAATTTGGCAAACAAGTATATCATTATCCAATATTTTCACATACAAGGTATTATCGACTTTGCCTCTTTTATCATCATTTGCAATTAAAAATTGACTTAAACGATCATACCATGCTCGGGGTGCTTGTTTCAAACCGTAGAGTGCCTTGTTGAGCTTGTAGACGTGATCCGGGAATTGGTGATCTTCAAAATTGGGAGGTTGCTTGACATATACTTCTTCTTGAATATAGCCATTCAAGAATGCACTTTTCACATCCATTTGGAATAGTTTGATCTTTTTGTGAGCCGCAAATGCACATAACAAATGGATGGCTTCGAGTCGAGCCACGGGAGCAAAACTTTCTTCAAAGTCATGACCCTCTTCTTGACTATACCCTTGTGCGACCAAACAAGATTTATTTCGAATTGAGTAACCGTCTTCGTCACACTTGATTTTGTGCACCCATTTACTTCCGATAATAGTTTTATCTTTAGGGGCGGGAACTAAATTCCATACGTTATTGTGCATGAATTGAACAAGCTCCTCTTGCATTGCCATCATCCAACTTTCATCATCAAGAGCCTCGGATATATTTTTGGGAACAATTTCGGATACGAAAGCACGATGATCCATATATTCGGTGGTTCTCCTTCGAGTTTGAACACCGTCTTCAGTGTTTCCAATCACGAGATCTTTTGGATGGTCTTTGATGTGCCTCCAATATTTCGGTAAGCTCTCGATTGTCTTCTTTTAGATTTTCGAAATTTTCTCCATTTCGTTTGAGGGGTGAGAATCCGGAAAAATACCTGCATCATCAAAATATTCTACCTTTCTCGGGGGTGAGATCATATCGTTGAATTTAACATGAATGGATTCTTCAACTTTATTTGTTCTAATATTATAAACACGATATGCTTTGCTATTTGTAGCATAACCAAGAAATATTCCGGAATCGGATTTAGCATCAAATTTGCCCAAGTTATCCTTACCATTGTTTAAAATGAACACATTGCAACCGAAAGGATGAAAGTAGGATATATTTGGCTTTTTGCCCTTCCATAATTCATACGGGGTTGATGAGTTCTACGAACATGAACTCGGTTAATCACATGGCATGCCGTAAAGATTGCTTCGGCCCAAAAATATTGTGGAAGAGAATATTCGTTAAGCATAGTCCTTGATATTTCTTCCGAAGATCGATTTTTCCTTTCAACAACCCCATTTTGTTGAGGCGATCTAGGAGCCGAAAAATTGTGATTAATACCATATTTGTCACACAAAAGCTCAAACGGAGTGCAATCAAATTCACCTCCGTGATCGGTACGAATAGAAATTATAGAGAGATTTTTCTCATTTTGCACCAAACGACACCATTTGGAAAACTCGAAAAATGTATCATCTTTATGAGCAAGAAATCTAACGCAAGTAAAACGTGAATAATCATCAACAATAACCAAAGTGTAAAGTTTACCATTTAGACTAACATATCTAGATGGTCCAATCAAATCCATATGCACAAGTTCAAGGATGCGACTAGTAGAAACCTCGAATTTTGGTTTGAAAGATTCTCGAGTATGTTTCCCTTTTATGCAAGATTCACACAAATGTTTCCGATCAAATTTGAGTTTGGGTAAACCATGGACAAGATCGTGTCTCGATAAAATAGATATGATGGGTAGAGATGTATGCCCCAATTTACGATGCCATAAATATGCATTATCATCCAAAGTGATAAGGCACTTTTCATTAAATGAACTTTTATCATTAAGATCAACAATATAGATGTTTCCACATCTCAAATCGATGAAT
This sequence comes from Orobanche coerulescens, assembly GCA_033398695.1. Lineage (NCBI taxonomy): Eukaryota > Viridiplantae > Streptophyta > Magnoliopsida > Lamiales > Orobanchaceae > Orobanche > Orobanche coerulescens. The sequence continues at coordinate 154,162,416 of CM065803.1, forward strand.
GCAATTATTTTATTTCTAAATGCCGTGCAATGCGTTTGTTCAAAGAGAATTTTAAAACCTTCATCGCATAGTTGAGAAACGATAAGTAAATTGTGATGCAAACCTTCAACAAATAATACTTTGTTGATAGAGGGAGAAGGTTCCTTACCGACTTTTCCGATGCCTTTAATTTTTCCTTTTTGATTGTCGCCAAAGGTCACATGTCCTTGTTCTTGATATTCGAGGTCTTCAAACAAGTCCTCGGAGCCGCACATGTGCCTTGAGCATCCGCTATCAATGTACCACTTGCTTTTCCTTGGTGCCGGTACCTCGATATTGCTTTCCGAGTTGAGTGCCATGAATGCGAGATTAGCATCTAGAGATCTTTCAATCTCCTCCTAGTCATCACTCCAAGACGCGATTAGAACCTCCTTATTTTTGAATCTTTCGACTTGCGGCTTTGAAGAGGATCCTCGACATTCCTTGGCATAGTGACCGGCTTGACCGCATTTCCGACAATTATTGTCGAACTTCTTTATAGGAACATAGACATTCTTCTTTTGTTCCGCCTTACCATCCCGACTAAGGAAATTTCGCCTTCTTTGAATTAGATTTTTTTACCTTCTAAATTTCTTGGCGTAGAGAACAAGTTCCTCGTCATCTTCATCCTCGGGAACATCTTCCTCAACATCGCTATCAACATTGAATTCGACTACTTTTTCACGAGGCTTTGGTTTAGTACCTCTAGACTTGAGAACGATCTCATAATTGATGAGTGACCCAATGAGGGCACTAAACTCGAGTTTGTTGAGATCTTTGCACTCCATGATCGCGGTAACCGTGGCATCCCATTCACGTGGCAACGAGAGAAGAATTTTCTTTGCTTTATCGCTACTAGATATAGGTTTTCCGAAAGATGCAATTATAGCCTAGAACCGATCCAACATATTTGTGATCGTTTCCTCATCCTTCATGGAGAAGAGTTCGTAGTCATGAAGAAGCATGTTGATTTTAGTCTCCTTGACTTGGGTGGTTCCTTCATGAGTTACTTCGAGGATTTCCCAAATTTCCTTTGCGCTTTCATAGGAGGATATCCTATTGAGTTCTTCGGGATTAAGGGCGCAATATAGAAGTTGAGTAGCACATGAATTGATATGCGTTTTCCTCCAGTCCTCGTCGTTGAACTCGTCGAACTTTTTCAACGATCCATCTTCTTTCTTGGCAAGTTTCGGACCAAGGACAATGTCTTTCCAAATTTCAATATCATAGGCTTGAACGAATATAGCCATTTTCTTTTTCCATATCATGAAATTAGAACCATCGAAGATGGGAGGACGGTTGAGAGCATTTCCTTTGATTTGGCCAAGAAGTGCCATTTGCGGATCTTTTTACCTTAGGTGGTTAAACCCTTAAAAAGAGACCCGCTCCGATACCAACTGAAGAGATAAATTCACCACTAGAATGGGGGTTGAATAGTGGTAATGCGTAATATCGAACTTTCTCGCGAATAAAGGTAAAATGTGCGGAAAGTAAAAGACTCAAAGATTTATAGAGGTTCGGCAACTTGCCTACGTCCTCTCTCCGACTTCTTTTTCTATTGGCTAAAGAACAACCACACACACTTGTCTCGTCATCGATCGGTCTGATCACAACAACCATTACAACCGCTTATCTTCTATTGGTCCATGCACAACCACTCTCAAAATAAAGTTTTTGTATCTAGTGTTCTATCGGAACTAGACAATCCTCACTTACGAATGTTGGAGTGTAATCCTAACAATGCCGGATCAAAGATCCTAATAACACTGGATTAGTGACTCTTAATTAGTTTCTCTTACGCTCGTGTATGAGTGATGCAACACTCACAACCAAATGAAAAGAATACAAAGTATAATAAATATTACAATGTGTATCACTCTTGTATCTTTTCTTCTCACAACTTAGTATGCAATAATAAATAGAAATCTGAGGTCAAGAATGCTTTGAATGCTTGGATGCTTGAATGCTTGAAGTTGTGTGTTGAGACACCCGAGTGATATGGGTATTTATAGTGTCAAGTCCTTCTTCATATGCTGAAAAACGTATTATTAGCGTGCGCTAATAATTCTTCATAGCGTGCGTTATCGAGCTTTGACTTAACTGATCTGAACGGTCATTAAAATATACCAATGGTAAAATACATGACTTAGCGTCCGCTAGACGGTCTCTCGTAGCGTGCATTAGCGTTGGTCAATAGGTCTTCACTTTTGACTTTGAATCTTGTTGGTTTGTCTCCCCAACGTCTCTTTTCCAACGGATAAAATTGTACTTAGCGTGCGCTAGTACTTATACATTAGCGTGCGCTAGTATTATTTAATATTAGCTTTCCAGATTTTCCGGATCTCCTTTTTGACCTTTGCGTTCCAATGGATAAGTTGACCAAAGGTAGAATTTCGAACGCTTAGCGTGCGCTAACAAATGTATTGTAGCGTGCGCTACAAATTTTCCAGATAATGTATGTTAGCTTGTTTAGCGTGTAACACCCCCAATCCACTCAGGGATATTACACGCCGTAAACCCTCTCCTCGAGGATCTACCAGGCTGGTAATCAACATTTAACATCCCGACAATGCCTTCAAGGCTACACTGACTCAGTAGACCGATTTGGTCTTTCCACAAATACATACAACTCAAATACAACTCATGCCCACGCAGGGGACCAAAATACAACTACACCCGCATAACGGAACAATACAAAGAAATGAAAATAAAGTACAACCGAACCAACACACGATATACGGTTCCTCATGTGATTAGTATCGATCATCTTTCATCATCCTTCATGCCGACCCTGTGTTATGCTCCAAAACCTGAATGCAAAAACAGACATCCACCCCCCGAATACTCGGGGGTTAGTAAAACTCCACTGTTTTGCTAGTGCAAATACAAAGTGCAAATACGAGCCATACAATTCACATTCCACGAATAACAATAACCGAGGATCCTCAAAGATCCAAACGAAACGAAAAGTACTTCCCGAGGCAAGGGTTTGAGAAAACATTTCAAAAACGAAATATCATAAATCAATGGAAGTAATTTATAAAACAGTTTAGAATGCCATCGAGAGTTTTAATAGAAAACAATTTAGGATTATCAAATCCTACTTTTCGAAAACCAAAAGACAAAAGGGGTCACCGCCCCAAAGGTTTACTTTACGAAAAATGACATTAACCAACCGTTGGGATTTTAGCCCCAATCAGTAAACGACTTTTACAAAACCCTTGGGATTTTAGCCCCAAATCTCATCAACTCACAAGTACACAAGAACGACATCAAAATCCACAAATAAAGGATTTAAAACATAAACCACAAAATACTCTAGAGCCATCCTAGCCAAGTAGGCCAAACGAACAATTTACCTCTTACACACTTAGTCAATGCATGCAATCATGAAAACCGTTCAAAAGCACTCATTTCCGGAAATGCCAATATCGAATCACATTTGTAAAATGCACCACAATTAACCGTGGATCCACCCTCCGTGGACCCCTACCGAGACCCGTCGGATCTAACCCGTAGTGGTTAAAAGCAAGCTCGCGGATCCACCCCTTCGTGAACCCCTACCGAGACCCGTAGAGTCTAAACCGTAGTGAGCATACACACACACACAATTTCTCATACAAAACTACTATGTCAAGATCGTAAGTTCATAAGGATACTTGCTAGAGATGGCCATTAACTCGACACCATTATCAAACTCTTCAAAACACAATAACAAGATTAAATACGGAATACACGATTCCATAACTTTAAACAATAGGAGTATCATAATCAAATCCTTCAACGTTCAAAATAATCAAATCATAATCAATTCCCAAAATACGCCGTTCACAAAACACACACGCATTTGAAAGAAAGCCTTTAACGAGGCCAAATCAAATCTTTTGAAACTTCATTTCAAACAACCAAACAAACACACCAAGACGATCACCGATCATCATATCCACAAAATAAGAAGAGTATGGGCAAGGTACTTGCCTCAAAATCGATACGCAAGTATTCACGAACACGGCTCAACGGAAAGCTTCAAACGCCCGATGCTATCGAAAAGGAAGACGACAACGAGCGGAAGGGTTCAACTCGGTTTCTTCATAAGAAACTCGACCCTAACATCATATAATTAATAAATCAATGATCATACGATGAGGAATAATCGTAGAACGCCCGAAAACCCCTCTAAGACATTTTACGGACACCTTCAAGGCGTCGGTCAAGAACTCGACTCAAACAACGAATCGATACGATCCAACCATGGAATAACAAGGAAATGATATAATACATCTAAATAATCATCAATCCATCAAAATCCTAAGTTAAATCGGATTAATCGGACGAAAACAACAAAAATACCCAAATTCCCCAAAACTAGATTTCTAGGAAATCTGACCTGATTCGGTAGATTGGAGGATGTTATAGGACGGATGATTGATGATATGAACCTCCAAACTTCATGGATTTATTGTCCAACAACATCTCTACATGATTACCTCAGCTCCAGCCGCGGAATGGAAGAAGAGAAGTGAGAAAATGCTGAAGAAAAACGCTGCCAGGCCTTTTATAGGCTGTCTGCCGGCAGTAGAGTCTTTCGGCCCACCCTATCGGCCGAAAGGCTTCCGGACATGATCGGCCGATACCCATACAGAAATGCCGGCAGTTGAGTCTTTCGGCCCACCCTATCGGCCGAAAGGCTCCTGGACGGTGCCCGACAGCTGACAGTCTTCCACTAAAACGACCATAACTCTCTCGTCCGGACTCCGATTGACTCACCGTTTGAACCATTGGAAAGCTAACTCGATGTTCTATAATATTGCAAAGATTTATAATTTTTGGAGTCACCAAAAATTAATGATGATCTAACAAAGACGAACTCATACTTAGAAAAGTCGTTTAGTAATCCCGAATTCAACAAAGCGACACCGAAACCCGAACTGAATACGAACCGAAGATACGGTTACGAAGTACTCACAAAGACGAATCTAAGAGCTAGTAGAACACACAATTCCGACCACCCGAAGGCTCGAGATTCGACAACGGAAGGTAATTACCCCAAACTTTGGGAAATTACGAAAATGGCCCAAATGCCCGAAAATCACCATACGTGATCGAATAACCAAACCGAAGTTCACAACACGTCTAACAAAGTTAAACGGACTTGTGGGAAACTCGAAACAGCAGTTTCGGTCGAGATTCGCAAGACTCGAACTCAAGTGCGGAAAAGTCGCTAAAAGCACAGAACTCAACGAAACGACACCAAACGAACTCGGATGTCAAAAGTGTAGAATTAATCATTCTCGGAATGACGAAACGGTCATGAGCGAGTCGTCAAAACGGACTCCGACCGAAAAAAGAATTAGGAAATCGAAAATTGCGGATATTACATTCTACCCTCCTTAAAAGAAGTTTCGTCCGAAACTTAAAACAAGTAGGGAGAAGAAATATTCCGCCAGAAAACTCAACGAGACACACAAGAATGCGTAACTAATGCCCAACGGCGAAATGTTACAAACAACGCAAAGGAATATACGGCGTGTAAACACGCTCCACGGTGACCAACACAACGTCGCCGTTAGGGATATAATAAAACCGACAAGTGACAAGCGTCATCAAACGGATACTATAGCCAAGTCAATTATCCGATAATCACAAAACACAACGAACGAAAATCAATATGATTGATCAACCCAATGGTACATCAATCAAAACGCGAGTCAACCGCCGAACAAACACGGAATCCCATCGCCTAAGGGATGGAAGATTGAAAACGAAACTAATTTCCCGAACTAAAGGGAATTACGAAGGAGCACGAGCGTTCAACAATCACGAAACGAGAACAAAAACCGAACAAACAAACGATCGAGACAACAAAAATCGAAGAATCATGTTCGAATCACGAAGAACAATAAAGTTCGACAATAACTCCCGTGATGATCCGTGAGAACTACAAGACATGCATTCCCATAAGATCCACAGGAAAGGGAATAGCGATTGAAAAGTCACAACGACGAATATGTTATTCCGAAATGATATCACACTCGTTCGATAAACAAAAACAAGGGCAGGACAAGCTCAGAAATGTCAACGAACATAAATGAGTCGACAAAGTAGAAAATACAGAAGTTCAAAATCCGATCCCTTCGAATAAAAGGACTAGTAGAACCAAATGACGTTACTCCCGAACAAAGTTCACAAGAATCGAACCGAACTCGAAAAAAGTCACACCGATAACCAGATCGGCCCACAACAAGATCACAGCTCGTTCGGACGATGAAACTGAAATACCGAACAAGTTCATAAAGTACCAACGAACATGAGCGAATCGATAGACTGGGGAAGAGAAAACACAGAAGTCGAAATAGTACGGGCATTACCTCCGACCTCGTCCACGAAATTCACAAAAACGGGAGCAAGGTAACAAGACATTAAACAATCGACGCATAACGGAACCATCACCGATGCACACGGTCATACCAAACCAAGCTCTAACAACTCGCACATGCGCGACAACGCAGAGATTGCCATGAGGCGACAACATTCAATACCAACACTCCGCCTCTCACAGGGGCTAGCACAACCAATGTGTGGAAAGCGTCTCAACGCTCACACCGCCAATTCGATCATACTCGGGAGAAAGTATCCAAATGACAACGCGAACATCACACATACATACCACCCTCAAACGGGAATGGATAGGTTTTAAAAAAACGAAAACCTCATTTTGAAAATAATTTAGAAGAATTGGTTGATCTTGAGTATCACCTTTCAAAAAGTATAAACGTGAAACATCGTTATCGAGACACTGGAGAACCATTTCGCATTTGATAAGAATGAAGATACTTTCTCTTAATGAAAACTTTCAAAATATTCGACCCTCGGGTCTAAATAAAAGTGTTGAAAATATCTCAAAACATTTTGGTCCTCGAGGTAGAAAATTTTTGAAATACATTGTGGCATCTTGGATGTACCACAAGAAAATAACCCATTTGAAAAGTATGTCTCGAAATTTATTTTTCTAAGATACTCAAGGTTTTCAAAAATCGATAGGCGAGAATGCCCAAAACTCACACATACCGACGTTCACTAAGACAACTCCTAGCACACGCATCAAAGCGTTTAAAATCAAGACAATACATGTCTTTAAACGAAAATAAGCGATAAAATACCATATTGAACAAAACCACCGATAAAATACCCTCCCGCATCAAGTGGACAAGTCGAACGCGTATAAGCACAAAGCTTCCACAATAGAACTTGTAAAGCGTGCAAATCGATTCGAAAATCATCAACAACGGAGAAAAACAACAATAAAAAGACATCACAAACGACGACACTCCTCGTATAAATCAAATACGAGAGTCGACTAAATACATATCGTGAAATCAAAATTCACATAAAATTCCACCACTTAACAAATAATCATAAAAATAGCTCGTGTCACACGAGGCACAACACAAAGAAGGGAGACTTACTTCCACAGGTCGCACGAAGATGATGATCGCCCCACGATACTAATCACGACCAACAAACTCAAACGACGCGTCGCGACACGACTCAGTCAGATAAAATCCGACGAAACAAGACTCAAACAACACGACTTTACCCGACAGCCTAGGTTTTCCTCAACCTAAGCTCCGATACCATTTATGTAACACCCCCAATCCACTCAGGGATATTACACGCCGTAAACCCTCTCCTCGAGGATCTACCAGGCTGGTAATCAACATTTAACATCCCGACAATGCCTTCAAGGCTACACTGACTCAGTAGACCGATTTGGTCTTTCCACAAATACATACAACTCAAATACAACTCATGCCCACGCAGGGGACCAAAATACAACTACACCCGTACAACGGGAACAATACAGCAGCGGAAAATAAAGTACAACCGAACCAACACACGATATACGGTTCCTCATGTGATTAGTATCGATCATCTTTCATCATCCTTCATGCCGACCCTGTGTTATGCTCCAAAACCTGAATGCAAAAACAGACATCCACCCCCCGAATACTCGGGGGTTAGCAAAACTCCACTGTTTTGCTAGTGCAAATACAAAGTGCAAATACGAGCCATACAATTCACATTCCACGAATAACAATAACCGAGGATCCTCAAAGATCCAAACGAAACGAAAAGTACTTCCCGAGGCAAGGGTTTGAGAAAACATTTCAAAAACGAAATATCATAAATCAATGGAAGTAATTTATAAAACAGTTTAGAATGCCATCGAGAGTTTTAATAGAAAACAATTTAGGATTATCAAATCCTACTTTTCGAAAACCAAAAGACAAAAGGGGTCACCGCCCCAAAGGTTTACTTTACGAAAATGACATTAACCAACCGTTGGGATTTTAGCCCCAAATCCAGAAACGACTTTTACAAAACCCTTGGGATTTTAGCCCCAAATCTCATCAACTCACAAGACACAAGAACGACATCAAAATCCACAAATAAAGGATTTAAAACATAAACCACAAAATACTCTAGAGCCATCCTAGCCAGTAGGCCAGCAGACAATTTACCTCTTACACACTTAGTCAATGCATGCGATCATGAAAACCGTTCAAAAGCACTCATTTAGGAAATGCCAATATCGAATCACATTTGTAAAATGCACCACAATTAACCGTGGATCCACCCCTCCGTGGACCCCTACCGAGACCCGTCGGATCTAACCCGTAGTGGTTAAAAGCAAGCTCGCGGATCCACCCCTTCGTGAACCCCTACCGAGACCCGTCGAGTCTAACCCGTAGTGAGCATACACACACACACAATTTCTCATACAAAACTACTATGTCAAGATCGTAAGTTCATAAGGATACTTGCTAGAGATGGCCATTAACTCGACACCATTATCAAACTCTTCAAAACACAATAACAAGATTAAATACGGAATACACGATTCCATAACTTTAAACAATAGGAGTATCATAATCAAATCCTTCAACGTTCAAAATAATCAAATCATAATCAATTCCCAAAATACGCCGTTCACAAAACACACACGCATTTGAAAGAAAGCCTTTAACGAGGCCAAACCGAAATCTTTTGAAACTTCATTTCAAACAACCAAACAAACACACCAAGACGATCACCGATCATCATATCCACAAAATAAGAAGAGTATGGGCAAGGTACTTGCCTCAAAATCGGTACGCAAGTATTCCGACGAACACGGCTCAGCGGAAAGCTTCAAACGCCCGATGCTATCGAAAGGAAGACGACAACGAACGGAAGGGTTCAACTCGGTTTCTTCATAAGAAACTCGACCCTAACATCATATAATTAATAAATCAATGATCATACGATGAGGAATAATCGTAGAACGCCCGAAAACCCCTCTAAGACATTTTACCGGACACCTTCAAGGCGTCGGTCAAGAACTCGACTCAAACAACGAATCGATACGATCCAACCATGGAATAACAAGGGAAATGATATAATACATCTAAATAATCATCAATCCATCAAAATCCTAAGTTAAATCGGATTAATCGGACGAAAACAACAAAAATACCCAAATTCCCCAAAACTAGATTTCTAGGAAATCTGACCTGATTCGGTAGATTGGAGGATGTTATAGGACGGATGATTGATGATATGAACCTCCAAACTTCATGGATTTATTGTCCAACAACATCTCTACATGATTACCTCAGCTCCAGCCGCGGAATGGAAGAAGAGAAGTGAGAAAATGCTGAAGAAAAACGCTGCCAGGCCTTTTATAGGCTGTCTGCCGGCAGTAGAGTCTTTCGGCCCACCCTATCGGCCGAAAGGCTTCCGGACATGATCGGCCGATACCCATACAGAAATGCCGGCAGTTGAGTCTTTCGGCCCACCCTATCGGCCGAAAGGCTCCTGGACGGTGCCCGACAGCTGACAGTCTTCCACTAAAACGACCATAACTCTCTCGTCCGGACTCCGATTGACTCACCGTTTAAACCATTGGAAAGCTAACTCGATGTTCTATAATATTGCAAAGATTTATAATTTTTGGAGTCACCAAAAATTAATGATGATCTAACAAAGACGAACTCATACTTAGAAAAGTCGTTTAGTAATCCTGAATTCAACAAAGCGACACCGAAACCCGAACACGAATACGAACCGAAGATACGGTTACGAAGTACTCACAAAGACGAATCTAAGAGCTAGTAGAACACACAATTCCGACCACCCGAAGGCTCGAGATTCGACAACGGAAGGTAATTACCCCAAACTTTGGGAAATTACGAAAATGGCCCAAATGCCCGAAAATCACCATACGTGATCGAATAACCAAAACGAAGTTCACAACACGTCTAACAAAGTTAAACGGACTTGCGGGAAACTCGAAGCCCGGTTTGGTCGAGATTCGCAAGACTCGAACTCAAGTGCGGAAAAGTCGCTAAAAAGCACAGAACTCAACGAAACGACACCGAAACGAACTCGGATGTCAAAAAGTGTAGAATTAATCATTCTCAGAATGACGAAACGGTCATGAGCGAGTCGTCAAAACGGACTCCGACCGAAAAAAAAGAATTACCGGAAATCGAAAATTGCGGATATTACATAGCGTACGTAATTGCTTCCATATTTTGAGTCCAGAGCCTACTGGACTTCCAATGAGTTTTCCGGTAGCGTGCGCAAGTTTGGTCATGTAACGTGCGCTAAGGCCTCTGAATAGCATACGTAATTATACTTCCGTAGCGTGCGCAAATGATTTCCCTTTTTCTGTCCAAACTTCACTGACTCTCTGCCTTGTTTGCGATAGCGTGCGCTATAAAAAGATGTTAGCATGCGCTAAGTTTGAAACTTAGCGTGCACAGATAATGTAGGATTTGCATGCGCTATCCATCAGGTGATTCCAACTTGACTGCAGATTACTTGCCTGACTGCAGGTGACTTGCCCTCGATAACGTGCGCTACCATGCAGTCTGTAGCGTACGCTAGGAATAGGATTTTCCTTCAATGTAACAGCTCGATGAGATAGATTTTGTTTAAATTTTTTGAATATAATCATCATCAAAATACTTTGAGTCAACAGATCCCAACGGTTTTGTAAAGGTCGTTTTACGGGGGCCGAGACCCATTCCTCTTGAAATGGTTATTTTTCAACTAAGGACTTGAGGTCCAACAAGGTTTGTACTTTTAGAAATCTCCGAGATGAGGAATTTATTTTCAAACACTTCATTGATTGCTTTCTAATTAATAATGCTTCTCGGGAAGGCTTTTGTAGTTAATTGTTGTACCTGATTCGTAATTTTCGTTTGTTTGTTACATTTCGTATGGTTTATGTACTTGCACTAGCAAAATAGTGGAATTTTGCTAACCTTCGAGTAATCGGGGGGTGGATGTCTGTATTGCATTCAGGTTTTGGGGAGCATAGCAAAGGGTCGGCATGAAGGATGATGAAAGATGAACGATACTAATCACATGAGGACCTGTACGTTGTTGTATTGGTTCAGTTGTATCTTATTTTCGCTGCAGTATTCTTTCCCCATTGTATGGGAGTGTGTTGTATTTTGACCCCTGTGTAGGCACGTATTGAGATTGAGTTGTATGTATTAATTGAAAGACCAAATCGGTCTACTGAGTCATTTCAGCCTTAAAGGCATTGTTGATATGTTTGATTTTTGTTACCAGCCTGGTAGATTCTTGAGGAAAAGTTCTACGGCGTGTAATATCCCTGAGCGGATTCAGGGTGTTACATAAATGGCATCGGAGCTTAAGTTGTGGAAACCTAGGCTGTCGGGTCAAGTGGTGTCTGTTGAGTTTTGTCTCGTCGGATTTTGTCTGACCGAGTCATGTCGCGACGCGTCGTCTGAGTTGGTTGGTCGTGATTAGTATCGTGGGGCGATCATGACCTTCGTGCGGCCCGTGGATGTAAGTCTCCCCCTTTGTGTTGTGCCTCGTGTGACACGAGTTACTGGTATGATTATGTGTTAAGTGATGGAATCCTTATGTAGATTTTTGTTTCCGTGATTTGTGTTTATTCAACTCTCATATTTTGTTTATATGAGGAGCGTTGTCGTTGTTTATGTCTCTTCGACTATTGTTTTCGTCCGCTGCTAATAATTTTCAAAATGATTTGCTCGTTTTGCAAGTATTTTTGGGAGCCTTTGTGATTATTACGGAATGGTGATGTATTTGTGTGTGCTTTGCTCACCTCGGGAGGGTCTGACGAGGCCTCGTGGGAATCCAATGGTATAGCCCTGGATTCACGAGTTTTATTCGCTATCCAGTTCGGGAGGGTCCTTAGAGGCCTCGAGTTAGACCAGTGGTATAGCCCCGGTCCTAGGCAAATTGTTATTGACTGTTTGTTTTCCAGAAGAGACATGTCTTGTGATGAATTTGAACGACGTGACACGTGTGCTATGAAATATGTAAACGAAAGTTGTTACATGTGAGTTTTTGGGCATTATAGCCTAATGGATTTCTGAAAACCCCGAGTATCTTAGAAAATAAATTTCGAGACATACTTTTAAATAGATTATATTTCTGAGGCGCCTACTAGCGCAACTATATGTTTCAAAATTCTTCTACTTTGAGGACCAAAATATTTTTAGATATTCTCAGTAACTTAGAAACACAATTGCTTAGACCCGAAGGTCGAATATTTCTGAAAGTTTTAATTAAGAGAAAGACCTCCTCATTTTTATCAAACGCAAGTCGATTTTTTAAAAAAAATATCTCGATAATGATGTTTGTATTACCTTTCGAAATGTGATACTCAAGATCAACTAGTACTTCCGAATTATTTTCAAAAAAGTAGTATTCATTTTTTTTAAACCTTTTATTCCTGCTTGTGGTCAGAGAATGTGCGTATGATGTTAGCATTGTCGTGAGGGTGTTGGCCCTCTGAGTTGTGATTGGATTGGTGGTGTGAACATTGAGTCATTCGCCACGCATTCCTTGTGTTACTCTCTGTGAGAGGTGTGATGTTGGTACTAAATGTTGTCATTTCGTGGTGAATTGCGGGTTACCGCACCTGTGCGAGCTGTTGGAGCTTGGGTTTGTAAGATTGGGTACATATGTGATTATTCATAATGTTTTGTAATTGTGTGCTGGTTATCGTTCGAGCCGTTGAAATCATCGAACGATGCCGTCGTTGCTATGATTTTCGTATGTGTGCTGCCTTACGATGGTAATCACTGTATGTGTTATGTATTATGATTTTTGTCATGCGGAGTGGTTACTCATTAGTATGCCGAGATGTTTCCATCGTAATGTGCTGGGGCATGTACGTACAAATTGTTCCGTCTCGTAAGTAACGTGTTGTAAGTGTGGACTCGAGGGACACAGAATCCAGTTTTGTGAATTGGTTACCGAGTCTTCCGGGGTACGAGCTTCAGCACAGATATCAGGATCGGCTCTGAGAGGCCCTTGAAAGATGTTTCTGTCGGTTGCTTGTTGTGTTGTTACCTTGCCTTCGTTGTTGTGAGTCTCGGGGACGACACTCCTTTTAAAAGAGGTTGAATGTAATAACCGTATTATTTTTGACTTCTGCATTTTCTCTTTCTCAATTCTATCGACTCGCCCGTGTTCGTTGATAGTTTCTGAACTTGTTCGGTATCTCGGTTGTTATTATTCGAATGGGTTGTGATCTTGCTTCGGATCAATCTATTTATCGTTGTGATTTTTCAAGTTCGGTTCGATTTTTGTAAACCTTGTTCGAAATTAACGTCATTTGGTTTCTACAAGTTCTTTAAATATCTTGAGTTGAAGTGTGAACTTCAGAGTCGTTGTTCGACCATTGTTATTCGATCATTGTTGTTCGATCATTGTTGCTCGATCATTGTTGTTCGATCATTGTTGTTCGATAATTGTTGCTCGATCATTGTTGTTCGGTCGTTGGCATCCGATCGTTGTTGTTCGATAGTTGTTGCTCGATCATTGTTGTTCAATCGTGGTTGTCAGATTTTTGTTGTCTGATGTCGTACCGTGAAGAATTGTCGTTTACTGTTGGCCAGCTATTTCGATTACAGTCATTTGGGACACCGAGCCGTGCATTGCGAGACTGTAGCTGAGAGGTATGGGGATCGAGTTGCGTCTCTGCTCCGGAAGGACACCGAGATGCCTAATGTGGTTTTGAGAATTTCGGCGTGGTCGGAGTTCTTCGTGGTTACCCTCACGAATCGTAGTGTGTTTAATTTCTGTTTTTCGACTGTGCATGTTTTCTTGTAATATGTGCCTTTTGTTTTGTGATTATTCGTATAATTGATTTGATTGTGCTACCTGTTTGGTGATACTTGACACTTGTTGGTTTTATTATGTCTCTACCTGTGGCATTGTGATAGTCGTCGTGGAGTGTGATTTCACGCCGTATCTTTCTTTGCATTGCTTGTAACATTTCTCCATTGGGTGCGAGTTTTCGGTTCTTGTGTATCTCGTTGGGTTTTCCTGGCGGGATATTGCTTCTCCCTACTTGTTTTAAGTTTCGGTACGAAACTTCTTTTAAGGAGGGTAGTATGTAATATCCGCAATTTCAATTTCCGGTAATTTTCTTTTTTTGGCAGAAGTCCATCGTAGCAACTCTATTGTGACCGTTTCGTCATTCTGAGAATGATTAATTCTGCACTTTTTGTCATCCGAGTTCGTTTCGGTGTCGTTTGTTTGAGTTCCGTGTTCTTAAGCGACTTTTCCGCACTTGAGTTGGACTCTTGTGAATCTCATCCGAAACTGTTATTTCGTGTTTCCATAAGTCCGTTTAACGTTGTTAGACGTGTTGTGAACTTCGGTTTGGTTATTCGATCACGTATCGTGATTTTTCGGCACTTTTGGGCACAAACAGTGTGCGCCTAGGCACACAAGTTCTGTGCCTAGGCACAACCCTTTTCAGGGGCTGCACTGGGCGTGGCTGTACCGCGGGCCGTGGCACGCTCGGTCTGCGCCATGGCACGGCCTAGAGGCTTTACCGTGTATTTTAGCCGGGGGCTGCGGTACACTCAGTCTGCGCCGCTGCACGCGCGCCAGAATGCCCTTTTATCAGCAGGATTTGGAGAGAATTTCATTTCCTCTCCTTTCTTCTCTCCATGGGCGATTGTTTGGGCGATTTTCGGGCGATTTGTCTCAGATATATCATCCTCCTCAAAGTCTTGGTGTGGATTAACAACATCAATTCGTGTAATGTGTCATTGATCCGAGGTATTTTCTTGATTCTCTGGAGTTGACCTTTTTTGGGTGTTTTGTTCTTGATTTCGTTTTTCCATCTGATTTTGATAAATCGATTGGTGCTAGATCTTGTTATTAAACATGTTTTATGGATTGTATATCCATGTCTTCGGTTCGTTTCAACCCGAGGGGTGATTTCGGTGTTCTTGAGGTGTAGTGAACATTTAATGTTCGATCAAATGTTGGAATGAGTTTTCCTTTGATAGTTTGTGTGATCTCCATTGTTTTTGGTCTTGATCCTCGTCATAATCATATTTTTGTTGTTCCTTCTAGAGGATTATAGGTGCTCGAGGATTCCGAGTTGAATCCTGTTAGGTGATTGATAATTCGTGTGGTGTTATTATCGTAGTGTTCGGTGTGCTATCGTGTTCTTGATAGTGTTCAGGAGTTCGGGGCTGTTCGACCGCATCCCATCCATCGTCTCATTTCGATCATGGTTTCGAGGTAAGTATTTTCTTATACGTTTTGTGTCCTGCAAATAGAATTTACATGTTGGATTTACGGTGGTTGTTTTACCCTCGTGAATATGATTCGTGTGAATTAATTATGACTTAATTATTTTGAACGTTGGGGGCTTTAATGATATCCCCACTGGTTTAATGTTGTGGAATCGTGTATTCCACATTAATTGTGTTGTTGTGTTGTGATTGATTGTTCATGATGGAGGTATTGTGTTGAGTATAACAATTGTGTCGGGTAAGTGGCCATTTCTAGCAAGTATTCCTAATGAACTTACATTCTTAGCATATTAGTATTGCATGAGTCATGGGTGTGTGTGTATGCTCACTACGGGTTAGATCCAACGGGGTCTCGGTCGGGGTCCATGGAGGGGTGGATCGACGAGCTTTGCTTTTAACTACTACGGGTTAGATCCGACGGTGTCTCGGTAGGGGTCCACAGAGGGGTGGATCGACGGTTAATTGTTGTGTATTTTTACAAATGTGTTTTGATATTGGCGTTTCTGGAAACGAGTGTTTTTGAACGGTGGTTTCATGTTTCTTGCATGCATTGACTAGATGTGTAAGAGGTAAGTTGTTCATTGGCCAACTCGCCTAGGATGGCACTAGATTATTTGTTGTTTGTGTTTAGTCCTTTAGTTGTGGGTTTTGATGTTGGAAAACGGACCTTGCTATCGTTCTCGTGTACTGTGATTTGATGAGAATTGGGTTGAGATCCCAATGGTTTTGTAAAGGTTGTTTTACGGAAAGTGATTTTGGGCCAAGACCCATTCTTCTTGAAATGGTTATTTTTCAACTAAGGACTTGAGGTACAACAAGGTTTCTAATTTTAAAAATCCCCGATATGAGGAATTTATTTTCAAACACTTCATGTATTTCTTTCTAATTAATAAAACTTCTCGGGAAGGCTTTTGTAGTTAATTGTCGTACCCATTCGTATGGTTATGTACTTGCACTAGCAAAATAGTGGAATTTTGCTAACCCCTGAGTAATCGGCGGGTGGATGTCTGTATTGCATTCAGGTTTTGGGGAGCATAGCACAGGGTCGGCATGAAGGATGATGAAAGATGAACGATACTAATCACATGAGGACATGTACGTTGTTGTATTAGTTCAGTTGTATCTTATTTCTGCTGCAGTATTCTTTCCCCGTTGTATGGGAGTGTGTTGTATTTTGACCCCTGTGTGGGCACGTATTGAGATTGAGTTGTATGTATTAATTGAAAGACCAAATCGGTCTATTGAGTCATTTCAGCCTTAAAGGCGTTGTTGAGATGTTTGATTTTTTTTACCAGCCTGGTAGATCCTTGAGGAAATGTTCTACGACGTGTAATATCCCTGAGCGGATTCAGGGTGTTACAAGCTGAGGTTGAGCTTACCTCATCCTCACTTTCTTCATCATCAGACGAGTCACTGTCAGTGATTGCCTGTAGGCACTCCTCTGTTTTGATCGGTGTGGGCGAGGCTTATGATTCTCTGATCAGGGCCCTTAACTTGTTTCGCCAGACACGCCTTTTATCGTCCTTTAGTTGTTTCTCAGCTTCGGGCAACTTCTGCATTTTAGGATGAAAACATTTGTTTACATAGTGTCCCGGTTTCCTACAGTTATAGCACATGCTAGAATCTGCGGATGGAGGTGATTCCGAACTCACCTTGTTAAATGGTTTAAGCCTGTATGGGGCCTTTCCAGATTTCTTGATGAACTTCCTGAATTTATGTATAAGCAAGGCCATCTCTTCTTGTGACAAGATGTCATTATCGTTGTCAGCTGCCTTAGATGCGGCTTTGGATGTGCTGGGGGCAGAGCTATTTCTCCTGTCAGATACAGCAGCAAGTGTTGTAGTCTTAGCAGGTGACTATTCGGCCTCCTCTCTCCTATCAATATCGTACCCAAAAGCTTTGAGGTCAGAGAAGAGAAAGTAGATATATCATTTAAATTACAAGACACATGTATAGCTGTGGTCTTAATATCCCATCGGGCAGGGAGTGATCTAAAGATTTTAGGATTTTTCTCCTTTTGGGTATACACTTTACGCAATACTTCAAGTTCACCGATAATGACGGTAAATCTTAGGTCAAGTTCGTCAAGTGTTTCAGAAGACTTCATTTTAAATTATTCAAATTGCTAAGTTAGTTTTGAAATTTTTTATTTTGAGAGCTCAGTTCTCTCACAAATCAACTTGAGTTTTTCCCAAATTTCGTTGGCTGTACCTTTGAGAATGTGCTTCTATCAAGAGTGACAAATAGCGCATTCTTGGCTATGTTGTCGAGATTCGCACGTTGGCGATCATCTGTTGTCTATTGCTCTCGTTCCTTCTCAAGCATTTCTGCATGAGATTATCCTTCTATTCTTGCGGATGTGTTGACCTTCATGATCTTGATAGGTCCTTCTTGGATGACAAAGATCATCTCTTCATGCATCACAGCAAGATGAGCTTCCATCCTAATTCTCTAATCATCGAATTCTTCAATGGAAAACATAGGTACTTTGTTGATCATAGATGTATCTATGGTAGAAGTATAATTAATGATGAGATATAAAATTAAAGTTTTCAAAATCTAGTGATTTTGTGGATCTGATTCAGGTTAAAAATCGACCAATT
Source organism: Orobanche coerulescens (assembly GCA_033398695.1). Taxonomy (NCBI): domain Eukaryota; kingdom Viridiplantae; phylum Streptophyta; class Magnoliopsida; order Lamiales; family Orobanchaceae; genus Orobanche; species Orobanche coerulescens. The sequence goes on from CM065803.1 coordinate 154,180,648, forward strand.
CTTTGTAGAATAAACCTCTCCGATACCACTTGTTGGCCACAGTATACAGTATAAACAACTTGGGGGGGGGGGTGAATAAGTTGTATCCTTTTTCGAAGTTTGTTTGCGTAACGGAAGTATAAGGTTAAGTTGCTATAAATATAGCAACTGGATAGTCTCTTGTAGCTTGGTGCTAACAAGGTTTTCAAGATAAGTATAATAAATCACACAGGCAGTAAGAAAATAGTGAAAACAATAAGTAAAGACACGCTGATTAAAGTCGTTCGAGGTAAACCCCTCTACATCCACTGGTCCTCTTCACAGAAGTAAATAGTTTATTAAAATCACGGCGTACACAACTTTATAATTTTAACTTAACACGTTATTGTATCGTTCACATAGATTGATACAACCGACAATAGCTTTGGCCGTTCACATAAATTGGCTTCAGCTTCTTCGACTCGCTTCTTCTCACACAGATTGAAGCTTCATCTTTAACGCTATTCGTCGTACACAGGTCAGATATAGCTTATCTTAGTCTTCACACGGCTAAGCAACTCAACAGAAATATTTGTGTTATCACGAGTTCGAACAACAGTTGTATGCTTGATGAGCTTTCGCTGTAGATGTGTTGTTCGTGTTGAGGACTTGTATGTATATTACTTCTTTTCATATGTCGTTGTATGCTTGAAGAAATATAACGTACTTGTAAGCTTTCAGTATTTTCGCATGTTCGTGTTATTCGCAGGTATTCAAGTTAATAAGTGAGCAATATCCTCTTGCTTGGTGCTATTTGTAACCTTAGAAATAGATTTATTATAAATGTATCCGTTAGCCGGTTGGTGAGAATGATATATCACTAATTGGTGGCTTCAGAATGTTTTGAATTAAAGGCGATTCACATTTAATACTTTAGACATTCTCTTTGACCCACATTAAATGCTCTTCAGTCTGTAGTCTTTTCGGCCGTATTAAATATTGTTCTATCACCATTAAATGCTACTTTAACCATGAATACTTTATGAATTAAGAATGTTCGATTTCACAATGGTTAAAAGTTTATTTAATCCTATTAGATTTGTGTTTTACTTTTCCTAAGTAAAACACCTACGACATTGTTTGTTGTAACCAACATCTCGTCCTGCTGTATCGTGAAGGCTGAGCTGTAGGATTTGACTCTTGGATCGCTGAATGAATCTTGCACTGTATGGACATGATGTCTCAAGATTTCCTAACAGTGTCCATACTTGGCTGATATCTCACTTGATGAGCTTTCACTGTATGAGACATTTATCAATCCTTCAGAGGATTTTTCCCAGGCTTCGAGATAACCTCGAGAAAAGGCTTTTCTAAAGTCTACTCACCCAAGACTTATAGCCCTTCACAGGACTCTAAACGACATCATGATGCATTCTTCCTCGTGCTTGATGCTCTCCATATATACTTCGCCCAATTCACCTATAACCAGAATGAGCTTCACAATAAAGAACAAGAGAATGCCGGAGTTGAGAGACTAACTGTCTGAACACGATATGATGATAGACGAATTAACAATAGCAGTGGGGGATCTCCTAAAAGTGTTGAAGGATATAAGGAATAATCAGTCCGAATCGACCAATTTTGGATAATGCCAAAAAGGGGAAAGAATCACCAGAACCTGCAAGGGAAATCGCAATAAAATTGCGAGAGCACATGGAGAAGTAGGTGGATGCAAGTCTAAAAGAGACTCCAGCCCAGGCAATCAGCCGACTGGCTTGGCCAGGCATCAGCCAAGGGGCTACAAGTTACAAGGTAGGAGGACCAAGACCTGAATCTGCTGATCCTAATTTCCCTTGGAAGGATACTGTAATATCCGCATTTTTTCTTTCCCTTGTATTTTCATTTTCGGTGTATTTCTTAGTTGTAGTGGCCCTCGTGTATCTTTCAGCGTATCTTTTCAGTCATGTATTGATCTGATTCTTGTAATTGTTGTGCGGAACCGCCGTTTCGGGGTTGCCGTGGATCCATTCTATGTTATGACGCGTTTTGAGAAGCTCTGTTTGATGTTTCGTTCATATTCCAGTGTTTTGGACCGATTATGTTTCGTACCTAGCGCACGCTATGTTTGCTGCATAGCGCACGCTGAGGGGCCCTTAGTAGCGCACACTACGGATGCTTCGTAGCGCGCGCTAGAGAGCAAGACCTGGGAGTGGCAGTGCTGATTCCAGCCCTCTGGACTGGCGGATTAGCGTACGCTACGTAGTCTAGCGCACGGTAATGTCGGGGGCTAGCGCACGCTGAGTTGCCCAGTAGCGTGCACTAGCGTGAGTGTCCAGTACTGGACAGTTTACTACTGGACTCCATCTGTTGCCCAGGTAGCGCACGTTATTGGTCGATAGCGCGCGCTACCGATACACTTTAGCGCACGCTACGTTTGGTGGATAGCGCGCGCTAACCGGATCAGGAGTGTACTGGACAGTTGCTTCTGGACTCGCCTGATGTCCAGGTAGCGCACGCTATTGGACGATAGCATGCACTACCGAGAGATTATTAGCGCATGCTACGTTTTGAGTAGCGCACGCTAACGGACATAAATCTGGCTACTGGACTGGGACACTAACTGTATGGCCTATAGTTTTATCCCGTTAGCGCACGCTAACCTTGAGTATTAGCGCGCGCTAACACTCCCTGGCTATATAAACTAGGGAGTTGACCGAGATGAACACAATTTCTCATTTCTTCCTCCTCTCCGCGGCTAAGGCGATTCCGGGCGATTTTCTTGGCGATTTCTTCCTCCAATCATCTCATCCAACATCTTTCTTGAGTTCTTGGTATATTATAACAACATCAACACGAATCTTTCATCCTAATCCAAGGTAAATCTCTTAGAACCCTACTTTTGGATAATTTGGGGGTTTTGGGATTTTCTTCCGATCCGTTCCATTTTGTTGGTGGATTCATGATGAATATGATTGATATTGTTGATATCATTAGTCTTTCTATGTATTCGTGTATATTTTCATGGTTTTGCGAAATCGGGAGGGTTTGGTTGCGGTCCACCCTCGTTGTTATTTTTATACGAATATACATGGATCGTAGGCGGGTTTTCGGGTGTATTCCATTTCTGTATTCGTCTAGAGTTGGTTGTGATTGTATTCTTGAAATCGTTAGGTTCGGTATTGTTGTTCCTAGCGTTCGTCGGTGTTTTTCCTTCCGTTCGTTGTGTCGTCAATTATTCAAGGCAAGTAATTCTTGGAAACCTTTATGCTTAACGTGAAATGGTAATGTATATTGTGTGTGCTTTACTCACCTCGGGAGGGTCTTACAGGGCCTCGAGGGAATCTATGGCTTCGTCCTGGATTCATGAGTTTGATTCGCTAGCCAGCTCGGGAGGGTCCTTAGAGGCCTCGAGTGGGATTCGTGGCTTCGTCCCGGTCCTAGGTGACGTGTGGTGCTTGATTTGTTTTATGAATGTGGCCATCTCGGGAGGGTCCTTAGAGGCCTCGAGTGGGATTCGTGGCTTCGTCCCGGTCCTAGGGAAATTATATGTGACTGTTTGTTTCCGAAAAAGACATGTCTAGTTTTGGTTTTTGAAATGATATTGGTGCATGTACTATGAAATGTGTAAGCGATTGGTTTGCCTTGATTACTTGCACTAGCGTAATTGCTAACCCCTTTGGGGACCCGTTGTGGGGAAATCCTTGTTATGGATTTCAGGTTATGATCATCCGGACGAGCGAGCACTGGGACAGTACGAGGATGTTGGCCAGGGCCGTTGACATATGCCTTTTGGTCATCTTATTTCTTTTTCCTACTTCGATATGGTTGTTATCACATCGATAAACTTATATATTGTACTCGCGAGTATTTAGGATTTTCATTTCGAACTCCGTTTGTATTACCCGATATTGCTACATTGTTGGTTGATGCTTATTTTGCCGGTTGCTCCGGGCATATTTTTTTATTTGTTGTATTACTAAAATGTGTGTCCTCGCTAACCGAGATGGTTAGTCGAGTGGAGTTTTCTTGTTGTAGCTTGGTGGGTCCCATGTAGGGGTCCACGGCGCTGTAATATACTCTGAATATCTCGGGGGTGTTACAGAAAATGGTATCGGAGCCCTAGGTTTATGGATACCTAGGCTTGTTGGTTATTTGGGTCTAGTCGTGTTTTGTTTTGCATATTGTCACGCCGCTGCCAGCATCTCGGTACTTCCAGTGCTCATAAGTTTTCTTATTCGGCTTTTCTATTTCTTGCATTGTATTTTCACTTCTTGAATCGTAGTTGCTTTTTCCTCCCTTACTCATCATCGATATACCTCTGTTACCTCTTAACATCAGTATGGATGCCGGAGGAAACCGTGGTCGTGGTCGTGGGCACGCCCGAGGACGTGGGGCAGCTGGTGGGCTGGCCACGTCGCATTCTTCATGAGCCGGCAGTACCGATGACCGTCACAGTCATGCTTCTTCTCAGGAGCGCGCCGATCTTGGTATTGCAGTTGTTATGCAGCAAATGGTTAACCAGATGGCGGCGATAGCTCAGGTGGTTCAGAATCCGGATCCGACCCATGCTAATCGGGGCAGAGCGGATCGCTGGCTTCAGGATGTCATCAAGATGCATCCTCCTTAGTTCTCGGGAGCTTCGGACCCGATCGGCTGGGAGGGATGGATCAAGGAGATATCTAAAGTATTCGTTGCCACTAACTGTCCCGAGGATCGTAAGGTCCCTATTGCCCAGTACTTTCTCACTGGGGATGCTACGGATTGGTGGGAGGCCATTGGGCCCAAAGGCCATGTTGCTTCGTGGGCCGAATTTCAGGAATCGATGGAGATCGAATATTGTCCGTGGCCGGTCAGACAGGCTCGAGTGCATGCTTTCTATGATGCTCAACCACGGGATATTCCCGTATCCCAAGCTATTGCCGATTTTAATAAAGAGTTGGGCTATGTGAAGACCCAAGTTGTCGAAGAGAGCGACAAAATTTTCCATTTTTCTAGGAGGATGAAACTGCCCATTCGGGACTATATGTCTAAGATCGTATGTACTACTTTGAAGGATTATCAGAGTCGAGCTCTTGCTTATGATATGTCGGTGACGGCTAGTGCGGCGGTCCAAGAGAGTAAGAAGCAGAAATCCGCTGGGGATTTCTCGGGTTACAAGGGTGGAAGTCAGCCGAAATCTCAACCTGCAAATATTTCAACGGGTGGTTCGGCTCGTTTCTCTGGGAGTTTTCGAAATGCCGTCGGAATCTTCGTCCGGGACCCCAAATGCTTTAACTGTGGCAAGCCAGGCCACGTGAACCGGGAGTGTCGTCGTCCACCTTTGACTTGTCATACTTGTGGTCAGTCGGGCTATAAGGCTTCTTTTTGTGAGAAGCTCAGACAGTTTCGCGGCGCCCGTTCTTCTCACCGAGCACCTATGGAGCCGAGTGTGAACCAGGGCTCATTTGCTCCGCCGCCACCTCCGAGTGCCGGCCGAGGTAGGGGTCGGGGTCAGCCCGCTAGAGGAGGAGCTTCCAGTGTCGGCTCTGCCCAACCGCGTATCTACGAGATGAGGAGGGCCGATGATCCAGCAGCTACTGTGGCGACAGGTACCGTTCATATCCATTCCCATCCTGTCAGTGTGCTTTTTGAATCGGGTGCTACGCATTCGTTCATTTCTCTATAGTGTGTACGCCGTTTGAGTCTCGACTGCTTGTCACCTTGCGAGCCTTTCATCGTTAAACTTCCTAGCGGTGATAGAATTGTCGGTGATCGAGAAGTCCAGGACTGTTCTGTGTTTATTTGTGAGAGAGCTTGGCTCTCTAATCTTATTGTCGTGGGTATCGAGGGTGAGGATTTAATTCTCGGGGATGATTGGCTCGAGCGGCATGGTGCAATCATGAACTACCGCACGAGGATCATTACCATGATAGCCGAGGACGGCACTGAACATTCTTTCGCGGGGCGAAAGAGAAACCAGAAGCTCGTTATTAACGCCTTAAAGGCGATGAGACTCCTGCGGAAAGGGTGTACTGGTTATTGGTGCTATGCCTTGAAGGCGGAGGATGGTGGAGTCGAGCTTTCGTCGATTCCAGTTGTTAGTGAGTTTCCTGATGTGTTTCCTGACCAGTTGCCAGGATTGCCACTGGATCGTGAGGTTGAGTTTGCTATAGAGTTAGAGCCGGGCGCGGCTCCGATTTCGAAGGCACCATATCGCATGGCACCTTCAGAGATGGCCGAGTTGAAGAAGCAGTTGAGTGAGCTTCTTGAGTCGGGGTATGTTCGACCGAGTGCCTCGCCTTGGGGCGCACCGGTCCTGTTTGTGTGGAAGAAGGATGGTTCACTACGTTTGTGTATCGACTATCGCGAACTAAACAAAGTGACCATCAAGAACAAGTATCCTTTGCCGAGGATTGATGACTTGTTCGATCAGTTGCAGCGAGCTGCGGTATTCTCGAAGATTGATTTGAAATCGGGGTACTATCAGCTCCGGGTGAGGGAGTCCGACATGCCGAAAACAGCTTTTCGGACGAGATACGGACATTATGAGTTTGTAGTCATGCCTTTCGGGTTAACTAATGCACCGGCGGTGTTCATGCAGTTGATGAACAAAGTCTTTATCGAGTATTTGGATAAGTGTGTCGTCGTCTTCATTGACGATATTCTTATTTATTCGAGGAACAAGGAAGAGCATGCCCATCATTTGCGGATAGTGTTAGACATTTTGAGGACCGAGTAACTCTATGCGAAGTTCTCGAAATGTGAGTTCTGGCTGAAGGAAGTAATGTTTTTGGGTCACATGATTTCAGCTGAGGGAGTTCGTGTGGATCCGCAGAAAATTGAGGCAGTGTTGGATTGGGCACTGCCCACGAATGTGAAGTAGGTCCGTAGTTTCTTGGGTTTGGCTGGCTACTACCGTAGGTTCGTCGAGGGTTTCTCAAAACTAGCTCGGCCACTTACACAGTTGCTCCAGAAATCCGAGAAGTTCATCTGGAATGACGAGAGGCAGTCGAGTTTTGAGGAGCTGAAGAGGCGTTTGACTTCAGCCCCGGTTTTAGCGTTGCCGTGTGGCAACGAGGGTTTTGCCGTTTACAGTGATGCTTCGGGTCAGGGTCTTGGGTGCGTATTGATGTATCACGGCAAAACCATCGCATATGCATCGAGACAGTTGAGGCCGTATGAGCTTAACTACCCTACTCATGATTTGGAGTTGGCGGCAGTCGTTTTTGCGCTCAAGATCTAGCGTCACTATCTTTTCGGCTCTGCATGTCAGATTTTTACAGATCATAAAAGTCTGAAATACATATTTACTCAGTGGGAGTTGAATATGAGGCAGAGGAGGTGGTTATAACTGATTATGGATTATGACCTCGAAATCCTTTATCATCCGGGCAAGGCGAACGTCGTGGCCGACGCCTTGAGTCGGAAACTGGTTGTGTTGCGAACACTTGAGATTCTTACGTCTCAGTCGGAGCTTCGGCGGGCTTTGATCGAGTTAGATGTTGAGGTTTTGTTGCCTGGAACTGTCGGGCAGCTTTGTGCTTTAGAGATTTCGTCGTCCTTGGTCGATGAAATTAAGATGAAGCAGTTAGAGGATCCGATGATTACTCAAATCCGAGAGAACATTCTTAAGGGAAAGTCTCCTGGGTTTGTGATTCACGAGGATGGTGTTTTGAGATTCCAGAATCGGCTTCGTGTGCCGAACGACTCAGAGTTGCGACAGAGTATTTTGCGTGAGGCCCATGCTACACCTTATTCCGTTCATCCTGGTTCGAGTTAGATGTACAAGGACCTGAGGAGGAATTTCTGGTGGAATGATATGAAGGAGGAGGTCGCACAGTTTGTAGCGAGATGTTTGACTTGCCAGTAGGTCAAAATCGAGCATCAACGACCGGCTGGGTTTTTGCAGTCACTTCCCGTTCTGGAATGGAAATGGGAAGATATATCGATGGATTTCGTTACGAGTTTGCCGAGATCAAGGTCGGGTATGAATATGGTATTGGTGATTGTTGATCGTCTGAACAAGTCGGCACATTTTCTGGGCATCAAGGACACTTGGGGTCTAGAGAAGGTGGCTCGTGTGTTTATCACGCAGATTGTGAGGCTTCACGGTACTCCGAAGTCTATTGTTTCGGATCGTGATGGCCGTTTCGTATCGCACTTTTGGCAGGCGGTGCATAAGGCGTTGGGTACCCGTTTGCATTTGAGTACCTCTTTTCATCCCGATCGGATGGAACGCACTATCCACACATTCGAGGATATATTGCGTGCTTGTGCTCTCGATTGGAGTAGTGATTGGGAGGAACATTTGCCATTGATCGAATTCACGTACAACAACAGTTGGCACGCGTCGATTCGGATGGCACCGTATGAGGCACTTTATGGGCGGCGATGTCGATCACCGATTTGTTGGAATGAAGCGTCCGATTTGGTCGGGACCGAGCCGGATGTCATTTTAGAGACGAGGCGGAAGATAGAATTAATTCGGGAACGAATGTTGACTGCCCAGAGTCGACAGAAGTCATATGCCGATGTCCGTCGTCGACCTTTGGAATTCGAGGTGGGAGACCACGTTTTACTAAAGGTGTCGCCGACGAGAGGAGTTTTCCGTTTTAGGAAAAAGGGGAAGTTGAGTCCGAGATTTATTGGACCCTTCGAGATTCTCGAACGAGTCGGTGGGTTGGCATACCGTTTGGTGTTGCCCCCGGCCCTGAGTCATGTTCATAGCGTTTTTCATGTTTCCCAGCTGAGAAAATATGTCCCGGATCCTAGTCACATCATCGACTATGGGGGGATTGATGTCCCCGAGGATATTACTTTTGAAGAACGTCCCTTGAAGATTTTGGAGCATCGCGAGAAACGACTGAGGCATAAGACCATCCCTTTGGTCAAAGTGCAGTGGTCGAAACATGGTGTCGAGGAGGCAACTTGGGAGACCGAGGATAGCATGCGTGCTATGTACCCTGAGTTGTTTGTTTCTTAAGTTTCGGGACGAAACTTATTTTTAGAGGGGTAGAATGTAATATCCGCATTTTTTCTTTCCCTTGTATTTTCATTTTCGGTGTATTTATCGGTTGTAGTGGCCCTCGTGTATCTTTCAGAGTATCTTTTCAGTCATGTATTGATCTGATTCTTGTAATTGTTGTGCGGAACCGCCGTTTCGGGGTTGTCGTGGATCCATTCTATGTTATGACGCATTTTGAGAAGCTCCGTTTGATGTTTCGTTCATATTCCAGTGTTTTGGACCGATTATGTTTCGTACCTAGCGCACGCTATGTTTGCTGCATAGCGCACGCTGAGGGGCCCTTAGTAGCGCACGCTACGGATGCTTCGTAGCGCGCGCTAGAGAGCAAGCCCTGGGAGTGGTAGTGCTGATTCCAACCCTCTGGACTGGCGGTTTAGCGTACGCTACGTAAGCGCACGCTAATGTCGGGGGCTAGCGCACGCTGAGTTGCCCAGTAGCGTGCGCTAGCGTGAGTGTCCAGTACTTGACAGTTTACTACTGGACTCAATCTGTTGCCCAGGTAGCGCACATTATTGGTCGATAGCGCGCGCTATCGATACACTTTAGCGCACGCTACGTTTGGTGGATAGCGCGCGCTAACCGGATCAGGAGTGTACTGGACAGTTGCTTCTGGACTCGGCTGATGTCCAGGTAGCGCACGCTATTGGTCGATAGCACGCACTACCGAGAGATTATTAGCGCATGCTACGTTTCGAGTAGCGCACGCTAACGGCCATAAATCTGGCTACTGGACTGGGACACTAACTGTATGGCCTGTAGTTTTATCCCGTTAGCGCACGCTAACCTTGAGGATTAGCGCGCGCTAACACTCCCTGGCTATATAAACCAGGGAGTTGACCGAGATGAACAGAATTTCTCATTTCTTCCTCCTCTCCGCGGCTAAGGCGATTCCGGGCGATTTTCTTGGCGATTTCTTCCTCCAATCATCTCATCCAACATCTTTCTTGAGTTTTTGGTGTATTATAACAACATCAACACGAATCTTTCATCCTAATCCAAGGTAAATCTCTTAGAACCCTACTTTTGGATAATTTGGGGGTTTTGGGATTTTCTTTCGATCCGTTCCGTTTTGTTGGTGGATTCATGATGAATATGATTAATCTTGTTGATATCATTAGTCTTCCTACGGATTCGTGTATATTTTCATGGTTTTGCGAAATCGGGAGGGTTTGGTTGTGGTCCGCCCTCGTTATTTTTATACGAATATACATGAATCATAGGCGGGTTTTCGGGTGTATTCCATTTCTGTATTCGTCTAGAGTTGGTTGTGATTGTATTCTTGAAATCGTTAGGTTCGGTACCGTTGGTTCCTAGCGTTCGTCGGTGTTTTTCCTTCCGTTCGTTGTGTCGTCAATTAGGCAAGTAATTCTTGGAAACCTTTATGCTTAACGTGAAATGGTCATGTATATTGTGTGTGCTTTACTCACCTCGGTAGGGTCCGACGGGGCCTCGAGGGAATCTATGGCTTCGTCCTGGATTCATGAGTTTGATTCGCTAGCCAGCTCGAGAGGGTCCTTAGAGGCCTCGAGTGGGATTCGTGGCTTCGTCCCGGTCCTAGGTGATGTGTGGTGCTTGATTTGTTTTATGAATGTGGCCAGCTCGGGAGGGTCCTTAGAGGCCTCGAGTGGTATTCGTGGCTTCGTCCCGGTCCTAGGCAAATTATATGTGACTGTTTGTTTCCGAAAAAGATATGTCTGGTTTTGGTTTTTGAAATGGTATTGGTGCATGTACTATGAAATGTGTAAGCGATTGGTTTGCCTTGATTACTTGTACTAGCGTAATTGCTAACACCTTTGGGGACCCGTTGTGGGGAAATCCTTGTTATGGATTTCAGGTTATGATCATCTGGACGAGCGAGCACTGGGACAGTACGAGGATGTTGGTCAGGGCCGTTAACATATGCCTTTGGGTCATCTTATTTCTTATGCCTACTTCGATATGGTTGTTTTCACATCTATAAACTTATATATTGTACTCGCGAGTATTTAGGATTTTCATTTCGAACTCCATTTGTATTACCCGATATTGCTACATTGTTGGTTGATGCTTAATTCGCCGGTTGCTCCGGGCGTATTTTTTTATTTGTTGTATTACTAAAATGTGTGTCCTCGCTAACCGAGATGGTTAGTCGAGTGGAGTTTTCTTGTTGTAGCCTGGTGGGTCCCATGTAGGGGTCCACGGTGCTGTAATATACTCTGAATATCTCTGGGGTGTTACAGATACAATTACAAAGCCTATTGAGATCGTGTTGCTAAAAAAAGGTAGCCCACAGCTGAAGAGTTAAGGGCAAGGTTAAAAAATATGCTAAAGAGGTATTTATGTGTCTTAATAAGAAAATCACCCATCTTAAATCACTATAAGACGTTGGTGCCCGCAACAAATGAGTTCTCAGGGCTGTTGGCAGAAGAGAATTTGCCCGTGCAAATTCAATCAAAAGGAGGAACATGAGAAGAGATTGTCTTACTCATCATGAAGACTGGACGCTTGGGTACAAGTCACTCCAGAAGTCAAAGATACTACATAGACCGGGCAAAAGACCTACTAATCAATTGGTCGAAGGGAACATATAATGATCCACATATTCCCTACAGATGGTCATCCCGACATCAGCCTCCTAGATGCTGAATCCAACAGCTGCTGTATTTTCTTAAGTTTGCTTGTATCTTGTTTTTGCTTTCTATGTATATTTTCATTTTCAAGATAAGTATTCTAATCTCATGATCACCAATGAAGAAATATTTTCCTCTCCAAATAGATTACAGCTCGTAATTTATTTTACTTTCAGTACTTTAAACTTGACATTATTGCATTATTTCCATGTATAATTTTTTCTATAGAGTAAGCTATACAAACTTGCCTACGAGCGGTTCACAGACTACGTTGTGAGTTGTAAGTAACTCACTGTAAGATTATACCGGCAATCCAATCCTAGTTTTAGTTTTTAAAACTTAGCTAAGTAGGATAAAATTTTATAATATGCTTGCAAGCTGTCCATTTTTAGACTAAGTCATTTGAAGATCAAATCATTCACAAAAGAAGACATAGAAGCTCCTTTAACTATGGTTTTGGCATTATCTAAAAGGGAAAATTATTGTAAAAATCCGCCCCTTGGATTTTGATAAGTTCAACAAAGCTACAACATCATCCTACAACATGTTTCATACAGTACATTAAGACAAGAACCTAGTACAGTATGCTGAAGGTACTTTATCTATAGTAAAAAGTCTAATTGGCTGCAACATATTTACTGTAGGCACTTCACTTAAAAGTGAAGTGTAAAACCCAAGAGGATAAAACTTGGACATCAAACCGTTGTGAGTAAATCCATTTCATATTCATAAGTATTCATGGTTCTGAAGAGCACTTAATGCCAATGGAGACAACATTTAATACGGCCAAAGACTAAAGTGTGCAAATCTTTTAATGAAGGCCAAAATAATGTCTGAAGTATTTAATGTTGGAACATTTTATTCCACATGAATATATTAAAGCATTTTGATGATGTGTTGATAATCAAAAGAAAAACAATAATTAATCAACAAGCAGTTGAAGACACACCAGCTGGCTGAAAATCAAAGACACGAAGTAAAAGCAAGCTTAACGTATGCTAACAGTTCAAGTTAACGTACATAATGATCAAAACAGAAGTACCTGGACGATGAAATTCAGTCATGTTAACGGACGCAATGAAAGAAGTTTAACGTACGCAACATTACAGGATTAACGTATGCTAGGATGCATGCATTACGGCCATATGATGTTCAAAATGCAAATTCAAATATGAGTTCATTTGAGGCATCTGGAAGGTCATCTTGTACAATGTTCATATAACCATTGTACTTAACCTATGCAACATGATGATATAACATATGCAATGAAAGATGCAGTAGCTACTGGACTAACTTGAACAGATGCTAATTTATGTAACAGGAAAATCTTACGTACGCTGAGGAGACAGCGTAACGTGCACTATGAAGGAACCGACATCAGCTTCTAGTTTAGGTTCTCAAGCCTATAAATACCACTTCCTTTGTTATTCAACAACAACAACTTCAAGGAACTTCTATATACATCTGATATTAATCGGTAAGAGTTTTGAGTGTTTAATTCACTCAACCAAACACACGAGGAAATAAAAGATTGTAGATTTGATTTGGTGTTATTAGGATTGTGGATCCAGCATTGTTAGAATCATAGTATAAATCCAGTGAGGTTTTTCTAGTACCAATAGAAATCTAGAAAAGTTGTTTCCTTGTCCGATAGAAAATGAAAAACGGTTTATCTTGGACCAACAAAGAGACATGACTTTAACAGTTTATCTTGGTCAGAATGAAGACAAGATTGTAATGGTTTACCTCGGACCGATCGAAGACAAGGTGGAAAGGTTCGTGTTAAACCTACAGAAAAAGATAGAGAAGGAGAGAGGACATAGGCAATTTGTCGAACCTCTATAAATCTCCGTGACATTTATTTTCCACACTTATCTATCGATTCTACACGCGAAAAGGGTTCAATACTCTACATCGCACTATTCATGTAACACCCCGAGTTATTCAAGATATTACAGCGCCGTAAGACCCTCCATGAGACCCACAAGGATAATAATTACGCGGAACCATGAATTTCGACCGACGAGGTTTAAACATAATCCCAATAAAAGGCATTAGGTATGACGCCAACAAAATAATCTGTCCGACAGAATACAAAAGATCGGAAATTAAGACTCGGGGCAACACTGGCCACAACATCATGAACGTCTGAAACATTACTTGAGTATTCAAACCATTCCAAGTACAACTATACTGAATGGGACAAAGTACAAACACAAACAGAAACAAGACACATCATCACTCTTGCACATCATCTTCGTGCCGACCAGGTACACGCCTTTCTCCTCTCATGGGTCCTGGAATACATGAAAGGTATTTCCCCCAAAAGGGGTTAGCCGTTAAATAGATAGTACAAGTATATCGAATATGAAACACAATACTTCTCGACAATAAAGTAAATGTAATCTTCATTTCATCAAACTCAAGACTAGTATTCCGGAATAACTAAATCTCATAGCACTTCATTTCGATACATACGTGATTAACCATGGAACCGCACCAAAGACAACAGAACCCTCTGAGGCACCGTCGCACCCTCCCAGAGTGGTTAACCCAAAATATTCATGGAACTGCACCAAAGGCAACAAAACCCTCTGAGGACTCGTCGGTCCGTCCAGAGTGAATATATACAATCATACAATTCATTTACCTCACTTTCAAAGTCGAGAACGTACAATCATACACATATACTTGCCTTCGAGACATTAGAACTGAAGTGAAAAATGGTGTTCAAGCTCAAGAGGTCCAAGAACGCACTTCCGGGCCTAAACGATTCGTAGAGAAATACGATAATCAATTATGAATACTCAATTCTCAAGGAATACTCCCGAAACCCCCCTTTTACTCTTCATAAATCTTCAAACTATTCACATAGAGGTTGGAAGTCATCCAAACCATCTCTACTTGAAGTAATACGCAAAATCATTCGTATAATCATAAGGTAAAAGTGGATACGGAGTAGATACATCATCATCTCAAGGATTTCAAGCTTAAAGACGGATAAATCGGACGGATCTAATAAAATCCCCCCAAATTCCGCAAACTAGGGTTCTAAGGAATTTACCTTGATTTGGAGAGAAGGAATGGATTAGATGTTGTATAATCCTTGTTATTCGACCAAGATGATGATGGATGATGAAAAAAAGTTGTCCCAAATCACCTCAAGATCGCCTCTCTCGTGTGTTCCCGTCGGAATTGTAGGAAATGAGGTAGAAATGGCGAAGAATACGGATGCCCAGTCTAGTATACTGGGTTTAATTAGCATGCGCTAAATTCCAAGGATAGCGCGCGCTAACGAGGTTACCCGGTAGTCGAGTAGCTTCTGACTTGCATCGTTAGCATGCGCTACCAACAACATTGCACCTGCTAACTGCTACCATGCGGAAAATCCGAACTAACAGCCCAATCCATTCGCGTGCGCTACATCCGGCACTAGCGCGCGCTGCACAATGCCGATAGCGTGCGTTAGCTTACGCCTAGCATGCGCTAACTGCTAGTCCAGAGAGCAGGACTCAGCTACTGCCTCTGCCAGACTCAACCCATTAGCGTGCCCTACTCAAAACGAATAGCGTGCGCTAACTGCTAGTCCAGAGGGCAGAACTCGGATACTGCCACTGCCCAACTCGGACCATTAGCGTGCGCTACTGGCGAAGCTAGCATGCGCTACTCAACACAAATAGCGTGCGTTAGCTCATGCCTAGTGTACGCTATCCACTTCAATCAATAACACCACTGCAAAGTCCAATCAATACAAATGTGTTCCGAAGGATATGAAAATCTAGAATCAACAACATCTCACTAGGCGCTTACAAGAGCGACAAAACGAAAGAACGCCAAAGTTAAAATTCATGAAAAATACAGGTATTACGTTCTCCCCCTATAAAAAGAAGTTTCGTCCTAAAACTTAAGAAATAAAAAGTTCGGGGTATTCCGATCGCATATTCTATTCTGTCTCCCAAGTCACCTCCTCGACTCCATGTCTCGACCATTGCACTTTAACCAACAGAATGGTTTTGTGCCGAAGCTGCTTCTCTAGACATTCAAGGATCTTCACCGGTCTCTCAGGAAAGGTAACATCCTCGGCTACATCAATCTCGCTATAATCAATAATATGGCTTAGATCCAGCACGTACTTTCTCAGCTGAGAGACATGAAAAATGTTATGGGCATGACTCAAAGCTGGAGGCAACACCAAGCGATAAGCTAAATCACCAACCCTGTCCAAAATTTCAAACGATCCGATATACCTCAGACTAAGTTTCCCCTTTTTCCAAAGCGGAAAATTCCTTTTGTCGGTGACACCTTGAGTAGAACATGGTCTCTAACTTCGAATTCTAAAGGTCGACGACGAGTATCAGCATAAGATTTCTGACGGCTCTGGGCAGTCAACAACCGGTCTCGGGTAATAGATATCTTTTCCTTAGTCTCCATCAACATATCCGGTTCCGTTCCGACTAGCTCTAAAGCCTCATCCGAACATAATGGCGATCTACACTGCCTACCATAAAGTGCCTCAAATGGTGATATTTTGATCGACGCATGCCAACTATTATTGTAGGCAAACTCGATCAACGACAAATGAAGTTCCCAATCATTACTCCAGTATAGGGCACAAGCCAACAACATATCCTCTAACGTCTGGATTGTCTGCTCAGTCTGACCGTATGACTGAGGATAAAAAGACATACTCAAACTCAACTCGGTGCCCAAGTCCTGATGGACTGCTTGCCAAAAATGCGACACAAAATGACCATCTCAATCAGAAACAATAGTTTTAGGGGCACCATGCAATCTCACAATTTGTCAGTCTCTCTGTAACATCCCCAGAGCCATCCAGGAATATTACAGCACTGTGGGCCCGGGCCCCGAGAAGGAACTTACAAGGCTAAAAGACATTTATACAAACATTTCAGATACGCCTAAGCGGCCATGACGGTAATATCTTTAAAAATATTCGGAAGACTTTATAAAATCCATCTACCAAAACCGTCGGAAAAACCTCATTTGAAAGTACAAGGACAAAACGCCATTCAACAGTTTAAAAGCATACGTTAAGCCGTCGCTTACACGTACCGACAAAATAGTTCAGAAAATGATTTCCCAAAATAACTTAAGTTGCCAAAAACCAAAAGGCCACTTAAGAATACTCACGCAGCGGAAAAGACAAACAATTGAAAATACTCTAACAGCATAATACAACTAGTCAAAGTACTCGATTCACAAACACATGCTATAGCCAGTATCCTCCGGGAAGCTCATCTCTTCACGACCGCTACAATCTCGATATCCCAAAAACCTAAAAAGAAAGCCCACGACGGGGTCAGCCATAATACTCAACAATAATAATGATCACATCACGTCAATAATTACATACCAATGAAAATACTAAGTAAGAATACGACCAATGTAATATTACCGCCATAACTTTACCAACTCGTGATAATCCTTACCAAAGTAGTACTTACCAAAATTCACATCTTGTATCCTCAACGACACAATAAACTCATACCCAATCATCTGTACTGTATTGTACCTCAAGCAATACCCAAGGTTCTCAAAACATCATAACTCACTAATACGAAATATACTAACTCTGACCAATTCAATCCATCGAATATCATTATCAAATCTCAACACGAAAATCGATTGTCAATCAAAGACAAATACCAAAGGAAATATGGAACATACCTCAAGATACGCAATGCCACTATGAATCACGTCAGTCTAATCCGAGATCAGACCAATACAACATATGGACACTGTCCTAACATGAGACCTACAAATGCATACTCACATGATGTCATCAATATGCCCACAACAATAACAACAATGTAAACTCAATGGAAATCCGATGATCTAGCGCACACAGCATAGATCCCAAGATGACCCTGCTAGATCAACACGAGGTGTATAACCAATAGTATACATATGCACAACAACAACACATGGTAATCCAACGATCTAGTGCACACAGCATAGATTCCCATGATGATCCCGTCGGACCAACTCATGGTGGAAATACCTATCCAACGATCCAGCGCACACAGCTATAGATTCCCATGATGATCCTGTCGGACAAACGCATGGTGGACATACGACAACAATGCACAGCTGCACAAAACAACAATACACAATGCACGACAACAACAAAACACGAATGTATCACAACATGATCGACACTAAATGACAAAAATGGTTATAGTACTTGCCTCGAGTCCTTCGAGAGCAATCTCGATGTCAAAACCATCACTAACAAATATCCTCAAAATTCGGCGATCCAAAAATACCAGGGACTGTAGATAGCGCATATCCTCGCATTTACCATAATATATCCTCGATACCCAAATATACCAATAACAAATGAAAATCATATACATTATGATTTAACTCCCAAAAATCGGGAAACAACATACAATCCAAATCTCCAGGGTTCACAATAATAATCATTGTTATATGCATTATACACAAAGTGAAACAGAAACCATTCATTAAATATTATAAGCTGAACAAGTAATAACTTGCCTCGATACCGATACGATGATAGTGAAGCCGTTACCAATTCCTTGCTGTCGTCTACAAGCTCTTCAGCCCTGACCAATGCAATCCACGAGCATCCTCGAACTCGACCGTAAGGCACGATTCTTATCAACGATCAATTATCGCAACCTATTGCAATAATAAATTAACAACAATCCGATAACAATCAACAACCGACACGACCAACCAATCAACTCAACGGTTCAATGATATCTCGATCATACACAAAACCAAATAATCCAACTCAACGAATACGAACTCATATCTACAATACAAACCGCAACTCGATGATCATAATTAACAATCAATATAACCGATCAACAAGCCCAACGGTTCCACAATATCCTAATTAAACACAAATCCGAACAAACTGAATTAATCAATCACGAATCCAAAACCACAATAAGATTCCATAATACGATAATCATATCAATGATCAACTCATCCCGGTAACAAGGATTACATAATATACTTTATTCTGAATTCAACCTCCTAGATGAATTAACAAGATTCCTCCTTGTTCATAATATTAAATTCATGGTAAATTAATATGACCGACATAATCGACAATCCGAACTATCCAAATAGTTCAATATTATTGATAATCATGTTCTAAGATTAACCATAATCTTTTCGGATTCATCCTCCTTATCATGATTTATATTTCATCAAGAACATATGAAATCAACCACTACAATCAAGATAATGTTTGCTTTAATTATCAAATCCATGTTTATAATAAAAACCATCATCTAATCTATCACATATCCCTTTTGATGTGATATACACCAAGAACACCATGATTCCATAATCATGTTCATAACAAACAACATATTGAAGACACATATCATTATATTCTTCAACATACAATTCACATAACCTCAAGAATAACAACAACACCGCCATAACCATCATCATACGAATAAGATATCAACAACAACATCGAAATCCGAAATTAAAGAGAGGAGTTATCCAACATACCTCTTGAAGAAGGACCACAACAATCAAACACTTCCAAAAACATCAAGAACTTCGAGATTCAAGCTTCCAATCAAATCATCAAGGTCTCAACCAAGGTAGAAGGGCCTGGAATAGGATTAACAGTGAAGGGGGACGGAGCTGGGGTGGAAAAATCTGTTTCCTCTCGTGAAGAAATGAATGACCGATCTTCAATATATAATCTGCACAGCTCGTTACGTACGTTAACACCCACCGTTAACGTACGTAAGACCTTTTAACGTACACTACATGTCCTGAAAAGCATTCGTAAGCGGAATACAGAGCTCACTGCCTTAATTCATTCCATGCATTACGTACGTAAAGTCAGGGCCATAGCGCATGTAATGTAGCTGTTGACTTGCTACATTATATACCCATTTAACGTATGTAATGAGCAACCCGTTGCGTACGTTAACCTCTCCATTGACATTCCTTTTTGCACGCCAGCCAAAAGTTGCCGACCACAGGACCCACTTGTCAGTCATAGCCTGATCCTGTCCGATTCTCTTCATAACGTATGTTATGTACTCTACGTAACGTACGTTACGTCTGTGTCTTAATGTACGTAAGCTCCTATGCTTAACATACGCTACACTTGTATTTTCACAAAGTTCTCTGATCAGACGACTGTCTCTCACTTGATGCTATAACGTACGTAATGCCTGATACACAATGTACGTTATACTTACCAACTTAACGTACGTAAGCTCTTCAACTTAGCGTATGTAATGACTTCTGCACTTAGTCAATTCCAATTGTTCCTGTCCGTCTCGACATGCTAGTTACGTATACACACATACTGAATACATATACTCGTCCTATTAACATTCTCATACGATACACCCGATATTAGAATTAAAACAACCTGATACACGATGTCTTTAAATGCAATTGTCGACCAAGTACGACGATTATATCAATGCAGATGTCTCAGTTCTTCAATTATTTTATCCATGCTGTACAGTTTCCACACTGTACAACATAACTCGGATAAAATAACATTAAACAACCATAGTAGAAATTTAGCATATTACACTCTCCGGTCCCCAAGTATCCTTAATACCATTAAAGTGTGTGGACTTAGTTAATCGATCAACGATTACCCAAATCATATTCATTCCGTCTCTAGACCTCGGCATCCCCGTGATGAAATCCATGGAGACATCTTCCCACTTCCACTCGGGAATGGGAAGTGGATTCAATAACCCCACCGGTCGTTGATGCTCGATCTTGACTTGTTGACACATCAAACATCGTTATATGAGCTCGGTGACGTCCTTCTTCATATTATTCCACCAAAAATTGCCCTTCAAGTCTTTGTACATCTTACTCGTTCCTAGATGGATTGAGTAAAGGCGTAGCATGGGCTTCTCGAAGAATTCTCTGCCTCAAATCCAGATTATTCGGGAGACACAGCCTGCCCTAAAATCTCAAAATGCCATCCTCATGGACTATAAAACCAGGGGCTTTTCCCTTAATTACATCTTCCTTCAGTTGGGAAATCATTGGGTCACTCCATTGTTTCCCTTTGATGTCGTCAACCAAGAACAAAGTAATTTTGAGGGTACACAACTGTCCCTGAACCCTTTGAAGCCAAACTTCTATACCTTGCTCGATCAAGTCCTAACGAATCTTTATCTAGGGTGTAAGAACCTCGTGCATCTGAAGTGATGCCTATTTATGGCTCAAAGAGTCCGCGACGATATTGGCCTTCCCCGGATGGTAAAGAATTTCCAAATCATAATCCTTAATCAATTCCAACCAACGTTGCTACCTCATATTCAACTCTTTCTGACTGAAAATGTACTTCAAACTCTTGTGATCGGTGTAGATCCGACACGAAGATCCATATAAATAATTCCGCCAAATCTTAAGTGCAAACAATTGCGGCCAATTCCAAATCATGAGTAGGATAGTTCATCTCATACGGCTTAAACTGTCGCGATGTAAAGGCTATCGTTTTGTCGTGCTGCATAAGCACACATCCAAGCCCTTGTCATGAAGCGTCACTATAAACTGCAAATCCTTCACTACCCTGTGGTAAAGCTAAAATCGGCGCTGAGGTCAAACGTCTCTCAGCTCATCGAAGCTCTACTGTCTCTCAGCAGTCCAAACAAACTTTTCTATCTTATGAAGTAATTGCGTAAGCGGCCGAGTGAGTTTCCAGAAGCCCTTGACAAACTGACGATAATACCCAGCAAGACCCAAAAAGCTACGAACTTTCTTAACATTATTAGGCGGTGCCCAATCTAGCACTGCCTTAATCTTCTGTGGGTCTACACGAACCCCTTTGATCGAAACCACATGGCTGAGAAACATGACTTCCTTCAGCCATAACTCACATTTCGAGAATTTCGCATAGAGGTGCTCGGCTATCAAAACATCTAGTATCCACCGCAAGTGTTGGGCATGCTCCTCCTCATTGCGATAATAAATCAAGATATCGTCAATAAAGACGGCTACACATTTGTCAAGGTATTCAATGAATATCTTGTTCATTAGTCGCATGAATACTGCCGGTGCATTAGTCAGTCCAAAAGGCATGACCACAAATTCATAATGTCCGTATCTCGTCCGAAATGCAGTTTTCGGAACGTCAGACTCTCTCACCCGGAGCTGGTAGTACCATCATCTCAAATCAATTTTTGAGAACACTACGGCTTCCTGCAACTGATCAAATAAATCATCTATACGAGTCAATGGATACTTGTTCTTGATAGTCACTTTGTTTAGATCACGGTAATCAATGCATAAACGTAGTGAACCATCATTCTTTCTCACAAATAGAACAGGTGCACCCCAAGGCGAAGCGCTTGGTCTAATGTACACTTTCTCCAATAGTTCTCCCAACTGATTCTTCAATTCTTGCATCTCTGAAGGTGCCATCCGATAAGGCGCCTTAGAAATCGGAGTCGCGTTAGGGTATAAGTCCACATAAAATTCTGTCTCTCGATCTGGCGGTAATCCTGGAAGATCGTCTAAAAAACGTCCAGATACTCATTAACAACTGGAATCGAAGAGAAATCGACCTCATTACCTTCCGACTTCAAAGCATAACACCAATATCCCGTGCAATCTTTATTCAAGAGTTTACAGTATTCATGGCACTGATAAGTAACTTAGGTTGGCCCGATTTACGTCCCATGAACGAATACTCGAAACCATCTTTAGTCATCATAGTGATAACCTTAGTGCGGTAATTCATAATCGCTTGGTGACTCTCAAGCCCGTCCTCACCGAGGATCACCTCCTCGCCCTCGATATCAAACACAATCAAATTCGATAACCAATCATTGCCTGCTATGCTCACCGGATAAATTCTAATCTCCAGATTCCTCACGATTCTATCCCCGCTAGGAAGTTTCACAATGAAAGGGTCGCAAGCAGTCATACAATATATATTCAAACGGCGTACACAATCCAAGGACATAAAAGAATGCGTAGCACCAGAATCAAAAGGTACTCAAACTGGGTGAGATAGAATATGAATGGTACCTGAGGCCACCGCCGCATCAGGTTCATCTGCTCGACGCATCTCGTAAACTTATGGGTGTGCCGAACCGATGCTAGGGTCTCCCTCTCTAACGGTCTGGCCGCATCCCCAGCCTCTGCCATAACCCTGCTGTGACTGGCTAACTGATGGTCGTTGATTCATACTCTGATCTCTATGTGCTGGGGCAGAAGCCCAAGCATCCAAAGTCTGATCCTATTCGGGGTAATAGACTGACATGTGTCCCATCTGACCATAAGTGTGACACCTTAGAGGTAGGAAGTTGCACTCCAGATTGATGTGGCCTGGATGAACACAATTAAAACAGGTCACCAGGCGAGTTGAGGTGCCCGGAGCAGAACGAAAACTCTTCTTCCCTTTAAAAGAACGTGACGACTGCCCGACAGAATGATTAGTCGTCTAAGGTCTCTGAAAGTTGCCACCTTTAGAGCCAGAAAAGTTACCAGTGGTCTTTTGCTTCTTCGGCTCGTCTGTGGTACTATTGTTGGAACTTAAGATGTCATATGCCAAAGCTCTGTCTTGGTATTCCTTCAGAGTAGTGCAAGCAAACCCGGCTATATAACACCGTAAATCCATATTCATTTGCATGTAGAAGTGGCGGATCTTGTCAAGGTCATCACGCACCTGATTCTTTATATGAATCAGCTGTTGATTGTATTCCACTATCGCCTGTGAGACTGGAATGTTCTGCGGCTTAGCTTCGAAAAAGGCTCGGATCCTGCTTTCTTGCACTGGCAAGGACAAAACTCAGCCTCTAGCAGATTCTTATATTCATCCCATGTAAGCATGATCCTGTAGCTTAATAGCTTTCTACCAAGTCGCGGCTTCCTTAGTAAGGAAGTACTGAGCAATCGGTACCTTCCTCATTTCCGGACAGTCAACTGCTTCAAACACTTTCTCCAATTCAAATAGCCAACTTTCCCAACCTGCTGGGTCGGTAGAACCGCTGAACTGCGGAGGATGCATACGGACCACATTCTGGAGCAAAACGTCCGCTGCCATAGTAGGATTATTCAATTAAACAGCTTGGGCCAGGATAGTCATCTGATTTGCCAATTGTTGAAGAACATTCGTAGCCCCAACGTCTGCATTATTCCCTTGATCGGTCGGCTGGTCATGTTGACTTTCAGTATCAGGATGCACCGAGTTAGATAAACTAGGGGAAGCCGATCCCGCAACGGAACTGAAGGAAGCGGCCGCGCCACGTCCTCGTCCGCGTCCACGACCACGGCCTCGTCCTCAACCCCTGTCAGCAGACATTTTGAAGGATATACAAAATACATAAATACAATTCAAATCACCCGTCATCGAGGTGACCGATTCCCAAGAATATCAAATCAGAAGCGAAGCCATTAGAGAAAATACAAGAAGAGTAAAAGGACTTACTAGTACCAATCGCACCGATAAGAGCAATATAGTGATATTATATTCGAACGATAACTCAATTTCGACCCAAAAAGACCGACATCCTAGGTATCCATAAACCTAAGCTCTGATACCATATTCTGTAACACCCACGAGTTATTCAGGGTATATTACTGCGCCGTGAGACCCTCTATGGGACCCACAAGGCTAATAATTACATGGAACCATAAATTTCGACTGACGAGGTCTAAACATAATCCCAATAGAAGGCATTCGGTATGACGCCAACGAAATAATCTGTCTGACATAATATAATACATCAAAAATTAATACTCAGGGCAACACATGCCACAACATCATGAACGTCTGAAGCATTACTTGAGTATTCAAACCATTCCAAGTACAACCATATCGACTGGGACAAAATTCAAACACAGACAGAAACACGACACAGCACCACTCTTGCACATCATCTTCATGCTAACCCAGTACATGCCTTTCTCCTGTCCTGGGTCCTGGAATACATGAAAGGTATTTCCCCCAAAAGGGGTTAGCCGTCGAATAGATAGTACAAGTATATCAAATATGAAACACAATACTTTTCGACAATAAAGTAAATGTAATCATCATTTCATCAAACTCAAGACTAGTATTCTGGAACAACTAAATATCATAGCACTTCATTTCGATACATACGTGATTAACCATGGAATCGCACCAAAGACAACGGAACCCTCTAAGGCCCTGTCGGACCCTCCCAGAGTGGTTAACCCAAAATATTCGTGAAACCGCACCAAAAGTAACGGAACCCTCAGAGGACCCTTCGGTCCGTCCCAGAGTGAATATATACAATCATACAATTCATATAACTCACTTTCAAAGTCGAGAACGTACAATCATAAACATATACTTGCCTTTGAGACATTAGAACCGGAGTGAAAATGGTGTTCAAGCTCGAGAGGTCCAAGAACGTAATTCCTGTCCTAAACGATTCATAGAGAAATACGATAATCAATCATCAATACTCAATTCTCAAGAAAGAGTCCCGAAACCCCCCTTTTACGATTTATAAATATTCAAAATATTCACATAGAGGTTGGAAGTCATCCAAACCCTCTATACTTCAAGTAATACGCTAAATCATTCATAGAATCGTAAGGGAAAAGTGGATACGGAGTATATACTTCATAATCTCAAGGATTTCAAGCTTCAAGACGGATAAATCGGACGGATCTAAGAAAAATCCCCAAAAATTCTCCAAACTAGGGTTCTAAGGAATTTACCTTGATTCGGAGAGAAGGAACAGATTAGATGTTGTATAATCCTTGTCATTCGACCAAAGATGATGATGGATGATGAAAGGTTGTCCCAAATTGCCTCAAGATCGCCTCTCTCATGTGTTCCCATCATAATTGTAAGAAATGAGGTAGAAATGGCGAAGAATACGGTTGTCCAGTCTTATATACTAGGTTTGATTAGTGTGCGCTAACTTCCAAGGATAGCGCGTGCTAACGAGGTCACCCGGTAGTCCAGTACCTTCTGACCTGCATCATTAGCATACGCTACCAACAGCATTGCGCGCGCTAACTACTACCATGCAGAAAGTCCGAACTCACTGCCCAATCCATTAGCGTGTGCTACATCCGTCACTAGCACGCGCTGCACAATGCCGATAGCGTGGGTTAGCTCACGCCTAGCGTGCGCTAACTGCTAGTCCATAGATCAGAACTCGGCTATTGCCTCTGCCAGACTCAACCCATTAGCGTGCGCTACTCACGAAGCTAGCGCGTGCTACTCAAAATGAATAGCATGCATTAGCTCATGCCTAGCGTGTGCTAACTGCTAGTCCAGAGGGCAGAACTCGGCTACTGTCACTGCCCAACTCGGACCATTAGCATGCACTACTGGCAAAGCTAGCACGCGCTACTCAACATGAATAGCGTGCGTTAGCTCATGCATAGCGTACGCTATCCACTTCAATCAATAACACCATTGCAAAGTCCGATCAATATGAATATGTTCCAAAGGATACAAAACTCTAGAATCAACATCTCACTAGGCGCTTACAAGAGCGACAAAAGCGAAAGAACGCCAAAGTAAAAATTCATGAAAAATACAGGTATTACAATTCAACCCCCCTTCTAGTGACGGTACCAAACCCAACATTTAATGCAAGCATGATGAATTACTTTACTTAAAAAATTCAACGTTTGCCTACCAGAAACATCCACATCTCACCTACCCGGCCAGCGACTACATTTATAACCGATCTATTTCTGTGGTTATAAATGGCCCAACTAGAGGACTCGTAAAAACACTTGCCAATTTACTATTATCATGAACATAAATGAACGAATCATCTCTCGTCAGCCTACAACGATCATGAAGCAAAGAGACATATAAGTCCTCGACGAGCGAATGACAATCTACATCAAAGTGAACTGATCATACATTTGTAGTTCGATAATATTATTCTTCCTTACAAACTTGAAAATGCAGCCTTGTGTGGACTAACAATGCAAGCATATTACGACTCGTGTGGGACAAAGACTGCTTAGACAAACCAAGCTTCAGATCTGTATGTGAGAAAGGCAAAGTTCAGGACTAGCCTACAACCAATTTGTGTGGACGGCCAAAGATGAGAAGTCAAGTATCTCGATATGCATGAAAGATATCGCTTGAATCATGTTTATTTAAAATCATAACAGTTATGTTCTACTTTGATTTTAATAAACAAAACTTCTTTGTAGGGACAATGTGGAGGTAGAGGATGTTGACTCTAACCATGGTAAATATGTCTCTTACTTGCTCATTTATATTAGCATACAACTTGTAGTTTTATAATATACTTACTCTGAAAATCCTATAATCGTCAAGCATATAAGAACATACTTAGCTGCTGTAACTATAGCAACTCATTTCAAAGACCTCTTCCGTGCAAAAATTTTCAACAAGAAACTACAACTCTTCACCCTCCCTCCAAGCTGTCCGATAAATGTGACCAACATAATTATTTTATTATAGCCCATAATTATTCGATGGATAGTAGGTGATCGGTCTGAATTTATCACATTCCTAATATATCATTAATGCAAAAACAACATAGATAAAGATCTATTATTATCAGGAGAAAAAGTCGAAGTCTTGAGTATCTTTTTATATCTTCTAGTAGATGATGAATTAATCCTTGCTAATATATTAGTTCATATAGAACTGGTAAGGTTTATGAGTGCACCCAATTGCACTGAGATATGAAGCTTCCAGACCAATAAACTCTTCATCATCACGCTTTTCTATAAAGGGATCCTTAATAGGATCAAATGACTCCTTAATCATTATGGTACGTTAATGAGTTTGCTTCATCTGTGTAAAACCTCTGCAAATACCTTCTGGGTATAAGTGGTTTAATGTACAAATATTGTCTCATTCCAACTATTTTTATTCTAATGCATATTCTGGATTATGATTTATAGGCTTTGGGCATATCAAATCCTTCAAGAATTTTATGTATCCATAGGGCACAAATCAAGTTTATTATGTATTGCAATTCTTACAAAATATATGATTAGAATTTGATAGAGTCGATTCGATTTAGAAACATACATCTCAATCTAAGAGATAGATAATAAATTTTCTATTACTTTAAATTTTCGCCTTCAAGCAGCAGGGACTTGATACCTGAGCCTGACACTACTCATTTGGTCGATATGATTCGTGCATTACACTTATCAGTCATGTGCTAGTTCTATCTACTTTGACATTTCAATATTTATTTCATCTTAAAACTGCATCTAAGTGCTTTCAATGATATGAAATATGTAAAAATTTAGTTCTGAAAACTTTAACATGTAGGGAATATTAACTTTATATAAGGATAAAATACATGTTAAAATAGTACATAACTCTAAGTTCATCTGGCAAACCTAGAAGTACTAGTTGTGCTTCTGAGGCATCTATTTTATGTTAGTCAATTTATCTAGGGGTCTTATTCGGTGTATATGCTAAGTAAATCTAGAATATAGTCAAAGTAAATAAGCATAATTTAATCTAATAATACATGTCAAACATCATTATCTTTATCAACACCATATAGGACACAACTATTGGTGTCACCTTGTAACCTTGTTAAATAGTTCGATTTGTCGATGCAATATTCGTCCCGATTGAGGTCAAATACTCTCAAACTTATCTTTAAGTTTATTGTCCAAACCATATCAAATTGATAAATGAGTCCTTACATTCTTATATGTAGTGTTCTATGTACGAGGCACTAGAAGATTTGACAAAAACTCATATGCTAGCATTTTTACCTTTGTCCGCGCCGGTAACAGAATTTTAATAGTTGAAACACATATTATACCTTTACAAAAACCTTGTACCGATCTAAGAACCGGTCCAAGTTGTCCAGGAACCGGACCTCATATGTCCAAACTGGTTTACACCATAGAAGATAGTTTTTAGAGGTTACTAAGGCTAGTTTTGTAATTTCCCCCTTTATAACCGCCTCTCTCTTTTAGACGAGTGATAAAACCGACCTTTCACAACCTCATATACTCTCTTAACTTGATCAAAAAGCTTAAATATTTGAAAATACACCAAAAATTCAAGGAGAAATCATTAAAACAACACCTCAATTTCTTCGAAAGTCAAGGTGAGTCTTCTTGGATCTCTTGTTGTTTTCGTTATGTTTCATGGTTTTTTTTAAGTAAGTAAAGACTTTTAAGTTCCTTAAACATATTAAGTTCAAAATTCATTCATGGCTTAAGCTATGGTTTATAATTGATCTACATAGCTTAAAACTCACTAGGACAATAAAGGATTCAATTCTGCTACCTTTTCGAAACATCTATATATTGTGTGAAATTCGTGGGTTTCAGGGGCAAGAGATTTTCTATATTTGCTTTTAAGTATGTTGGGGATGTTTTGTAAAAAATTGGTGCAAATACAATTTATATCCATGTAGTTATAAGATAAACAAAACCCGATCATTGCAAGGCTTTGGTAAGTCCGTTTATACAAACATGTTGCTATAAAATCTAAGAGACTTTTATTGTGGTGACTCAAAGGGCATTAAAACCATATATTTTAACATACTAAAAGGTCATAAATGCTAGGTTAGTAGGCTGGTATGCATAGGAAGAAGGACATAAAACCGTAAAACATCAACTAGGCATCCTGATAGAAATCGGTAAAACCCTTCAGATAGGAAGTGTGCTGAACTTTATGAATACAATTGATTCTATTTAAGCACACTAATCGAAATAGGGTATCAAAGTTTATCATTAAAACCACCTCATAGTGATATAAGAGTAAAGGTATCACCCGAACAAGGTAAGTAGAAATCTATCTGCAACTATAATGCATAAATATAATATTATTTGTATAACTATTTGTTGAACTCGATGATATCTTGAGAGTGATCCATTGTACTTTATGCTTGATGTGAATGATGCTTAAAGTGTCTAGTTGCACCTTACATGAACATGACATCCGTTAGTATTTCCACATACATGCATAACATAAGACTCACTAGTGATTGCATGCATGGAAAGGAAAAATGTTGTTGGTTGTAATATCCTAGAATTTCGCTACTAATTTTTGCATTATTTTATCGGAGTTGTACTGTATAGAGTGGGACCGATACAGTATGTATGAATGATTTTGGGAACTGCGACAGTCGTGCCAGTATATCTATTGAGATTATTTTAATTCTAGGATATTACATGCTTGATATGTCTTTCGATGTCGGGTATACTGTATGAGCTTGTGTTCGTATTGTTTAAGTTGAAATGGTTTGGTTTCGTATATGATCGAGATATCTTTGAACCATTGAGTTTGATTGGTTGACTATATCGGATATTGATTGTTATCAAACCTATCGTTAATTGATTATTGCATTAGGTTGCGTTAAGTGATCATTGATGATTAACCGTGTGCTGCGGTTGAGATTGGAGAATGCATGGATTGCCTTGGTCGGGTCTGAGGGGCTTGTAGATGAAGACGATGGGATTGGTAACAGCTTCGTCGAATCGGTATCAAGGCAAGTTATGCTTTTCTCAGTTCATAATGTTTAATAAATAGTTTTGATTTCATTTCATTTATGATTCATATAGCAATGATATCGTGAATATGAATTATTGGGATGGTGGTATATGTATATTATGCTTGGGCTGAGATAAATCATAATGTATATGATTTTAAAGATGTCAAGTGGAAACGAAATGTGAATTACCTTTGGTCTATTGTACGAAATGGTGGATATCAAGGATAGTTTATCGTGTCGACATGGATCTCGAGATGGTGGTTTGGTAATAGTGATGGACTGTACTTCATTTTGTACTATTCGAATAAATGTGTATTCGTTCAGGGATGTTGGTCGAGGAAGGGTTAGCGTCTCCGGTTTCGAGGTAATTAGTATTGTTGAATTATAATAATTATCATGTTGCATTGTTGCATATGTGTGTGTTGATGTTTCATGTGATGAGTGTGCATCATTATTTGTTATATTTTGTGATGTGCTCTTTCTGTGAACTGTCACTACGCCATAGATGGCCTATTACAACAGATGTTGTTAGTGTTGCGTTAAAAAATGTCGTAGTAGCTCAAATATTTTTACCTGCTGCAACATTGCTTTTTTGATGTTGCTGTATATGTTTCAAAAGTGTTGCCTTAGCTATAAATTTATATTTTTAATAAAAAAATTAAAATAAATATTTAATTTACTGTAAAATTATTTAAAGTTGGAAAATATATTATTTAAAATTTCAAAAACTAACAGTTTGTGATTATAGTAAATAATGTCATTTTTGTACAAAATGTAATAAAAAATTTAAAATTTTTATTTTACACGAAATGAATAATGTTTGAAAAAAATAATTTTCATATTAAAAAATTCAAAAATAATTTTTGGCGTGAAGTATAATATTTTTATAAAAATAACATATTTTTTAATAAATTTTAAATTGATGAAATTTGTGAATAAAAATTTTTTAATGAATTTTTATTCAGAATATAAATAATAACATATTTTAGGGATAACTACTTTTAATCTTGATTCCCTTAAAAAATTTAAAAATTAAATTGCAATTTGTCAGAAATTGTGAGGGAGGGGTTGTTCGAAATATTTGGGAAAAATGAGGCAATTTTTTTGCCTTGAAATTTTTGGGAAAAGGGAGACATTATTGTCCCAAACTCGGGTCAAACACAAAAAATACACAAAATAATTCAATTAGGGCGTTTCTACCGTGAGATCAGGTAAAACTGACCTAACGTTAGATCGCGATTTAAATACAATTGATTTACTAATATGTCAAGTTCCCAGTCGTAGGTAGACATTATTGAAATAGGAAACAGGAATATAACATTATCGAACTAATTATTAATATCAATTTTAGAGTTAACATTATTAATGTTTGGATCAAAAATAGGACTGTTTGAAGATATAAAAATCTGTCTGGGTTCAATCTGAAGAGATGAGAAGTTGAATGGGGTTAAAAATCATAAGTTCTGGAACTTGAGGGCTAAATTAAATAAACATAAAAACTAAGGGTATAAAAACCCTATACATCGCGGCCGACCCCCATCCCCCATTTCTCACTTTCTTCTCATCGGCTCTACACACACACACACTCGACTACAAGGCGACCGATGGCAGCTCGGGGCCAAGGTGTGGGTTCTGGGTGGAAATTGCCTCTCGAGAAGAATCTGCCGCATTGGGAGGAATCGCTGAGAAAATCGGTTCGAGCATCCGGAGATCTCGGGTCGGCCTCTTCTCAAAGCCTTCGGTTCACGCGCTTCCTCCAATTATGATGCCGATGCGGAGAAACACTGTCAAGGCAGCGCCATTGACGGAGGAGGAGGCGCTGCCGCCGATGGAAGAGGGCTATGTGGAAGAGGAGCCGCATGTGGTTACGTACAGAATAGACTCGGAAAGAAAAGAAGAATCAAAGAAAAGACGTCATCTCAGATTCTCATCTGTATGGAGTCATCTTTGTTGACTCAAAGGTTTTGTTCTTCGTTGTTTGTGTGGTTAATTCAACTGTTTTTTGTTGTTTGTTTGGGTAATTCAGTTGTTAATCTGGAATGTTTCGTTTCCAATTTAGGGTTTTTGGATTGCGGAATAGCGCCATAGCGGTGGATTGTGTGAATTCGCGACTGACATGTATTGTTTTCTTGATGTTCTGTTAGTCAGTGTCAAAATTTATTCGTTGTTAACGGAGTGTGGTTGAGTTTAGTTGACTTTCGTTTTCCCGGGGTTTTCTTGAATAATTTTGTTTTATTTTTCATCGGAGAGAAGTCGACAGTTTTTTTGTGGTTATGGTTCAGATTTTTGTACTGTGTGTTTTTACTTGGTTGCAAGATTTCCACTGATCCCTTTCTCGCACAGTTTTATGAAATTGTTTAACCCATAAAGGGGTCATCTTTATTAAGCAACTCAGTCAGACCTTATGGGGCAAGGACATCAGATTTTAATGGTTTAATGATGTTGAAAGAAGGAATGATTATATATGTAATGTTTCCATTGGAGAGTTAATACACATGGTTCTCTTAAATTCGATAATTCTTGCTAATAATGCACTCTGTTATGTTATGTTAGATGATAATCTTTTCCTTGTGTCTTATACACACATATATCGGCTATGCAGTTCTTTGTTTGTTTGTTTTTCGAAATGCTTCTTTACTGAAAAAGTTACCGATGCAATGCAGTCTTCTGTGACTGACCTGATATCCTGGAAGGGGGTTTCTTTCCCCATTGATCCTGTTGTGATATTGTTCTCATCATCAAACATACGGATCAAATGCCATCATTAAAAATGAAAACCAAGTCAACCACATGCCGTTTGAAAGAAAAAAATGGCCTGCAAGTATGCCGAAAATCAAGTATGATATCCAAGAATGCTCTCTCTCATGCCAGAGTTTCTCAAGATGCGGATGAAATCTTTGTTCAGAGCATCCAGGATGGTAAGTGTGGATCGGTCATGACGTACATATTTGCAGTTGGCAATGCTCTTTATGCTTGTATTTTCATCAACTTCTATCACATTTACTAGTCCTTTCTTATTTATTCCCAAATAAGCTTTTTGTGCTGCCTTGTTGAGCCCGACCAAGGTGAGATTGATATCTATGACGTTGAGCTTACATATGTTGTTAACAAGATTTTAAATTTTATTCTCATCTAGTCAAGATTTTATATAATATTCTATCTATTTTGCAAATAACATTTTTCTTCATTTTAATTATTCTTCATCTTGCTGCAACGTTCATTTTAGTAATTCCTTCCATTGTTGAGAATTGAATTTAAATGCTCTAAATATTTCTTTTTATCTTGCAGCTCCAGTTTATGATCAAGTTTATGATCATGACACCGGAGGAGGTGAGGCCAACCCAAGCATGAACATCAATTTGGTGGAACTTTGTCCCACAATATCAAGTGATAACGACAACGGCACTCCTATTACCGGAGGAGATGTTACATCTTAGATTTTCTGTTTTTTAAGTACTGTATTTCATGGCTTTTGGCCGTTGTATTTAAGCTGTTTAACTATTTCCATTACGTACTTTAAGACTTATAACTGGTGTGGAGGTTAGATATTTTGGATGGATGGATAGTATGGGTTGTATTTTGAATGGATGGACCGAAACCCGAACCTGAATATGAATCGAAGATACAGTTAAGAAGTACTCGCAAAGACAAATCTAAGCGCTAAGAGAACACATGATTCCGACCACCCGAAGGCTCGAAATTCGACAACGGAAAGTAATTACCCCAAACTTTGAGAAATTACGAAAATAGCCCAAAACGTTCGAAACATTGCAGTAGGTGGTACATAGTGTTGCAGTTGCTTACTAAAAAGGTGTTGGAGAAACTTAAAAAGTGTTGCAATAGGGTCCCTAACAGTTGGGGCCCATAACGGACCCCACATATGGGCCCATATAAGGGGGCCATAGGTGGGCTCCACGTGTGGGCCCATCTGTAGCCTCTACTTTTACAGAAAATTGACCTCTGCTGCAACACTTGTTTAATGTTGCTGTAGACTATATTTAACGATGCTTTGCGGTCTTATGGTAACAAAAGGAGTGGTGTTGCAGTAGGTGATACAAGTGTTGCTATAGGGACCTACGGCAGCGGTGAAAAGTGCAACACCATAAAAGTGTTGTTGTTTTGATTTTCTTGTCTACAAAACTTTTTTTTTTGCTTCTTGCAACATTTTGTAGGAGTTGCTATAGGCCATCTATGGCGTAGTGTGTAAATTGTTGGGCCGATGTGTTGGGGATAAAACCTGAATGGCACCCGTGTGGAACTGTGTTGAGGGATTGTTAAATGTATTTTTGTACGCTTTAGTGTCATTATTTTACCCCTATTTTTGGTGTAATTCTGCATAAATGAGCTCCTAATGCATGATGTTTACATATTTTGAAGGAAATTAGAGTCCTGAAGCTTGAACGAAGAAAAACAGGCCAAAAACGACATTTCTCGGTAGAGGGCCGCGTCATACGGAGCTGGGCCGCGTCACAGACACAACATGAAGTAACGCGGCACATTCTGTACCGGGGGCCGCGGCACACGCACTACGGGCTGCGGCCCGTACTGCCTTTTTGCCCAGACCTAGGCAGCGGTGTTACAAGGGCCGCGGCTCACTTACTCCAGGCCGCGGCCCATAGCGGCGGGAAACCTGTTTTTACCTCAGAATTTTGGCCGTTTTGGAGGGGGACAAGACCTAATTCTCGGGACGTGATTTGGAGGCATGGGAAGGGTATAAAAGCTGGGAGAAGGACAGAAAAGAATGTATCAAATTGGAGGAGAATAGAAGACCTAACGACAGAGAACAGAGCAGAGAAGGGAGACGAAGGCAAGAAGACGGAAGGGGACGAGTTCTTCAATCGTGTTTGAAATTCTCGAATATTATGTTTAATTCTTGTATTTTTGTGTTGTTTTCTAGCATGTCGGGCTAGACTCCTTTATTCTAGGATTGAGATGAAACCGAAATTATGACGAATTAACTCTTGATTTTACATCATTAATGGTTTTCCCTTTTCTATTGAGTTTCCCCCGATTGTTCTTAATGCTTTCAAATCTGTGGTCGATGATTAAATTGTTCTTGCTGCTTAACTTGAATTGGAAGAGGATAGTGAGTAGTGATAATTGGGAGAAAACTATTTTATCTTGTGAGATAGGAATATACTCATAAGAATTATGAAGCATCGATATGTTGAAGATTATTGATCTTTTTGGCTAATGTCGAATTAACTCACCTAGGAATAGAGTGAATTGTTCGTGTTGGAAAATTCTACTGACCTCGGAAGGGGCATTAGATTAAATTAGATAATATTCGCTTTTAATTAATTGGGAAATTACATAACTTACTTAAATCAAGATTAATTTGGATTAATCGAGGTGAATTCTTGATCCTAGATTCTTCTCCTATTTGAAACCCCTTTTATCGGATTATTGATTTTCTTGTTTATTCTTGTTTATCGCAATATTTATTAATAATTGTTCAACCC
Source organism: Orobanche coerulescens (assembly GCA_033398695.1). NCBI lineage: Eukaryota > Viridiplantae > Streptophyta > Magnoliopsida > Lamiales > Orobanchaceae > Orobanche > Orobanche coerulescens. The sequence goes on from CM065803.1 coordinate 154,216,136, forward strand.
TAAATATTCTGGTCGTTCAAATAAAATTAGAAATGCCAATAAATTGGTAACTAGCACATTAGTCCTCGAGGCAACGATACTCTACTTATCACTTTATTACCTGTATAGGACAACGTGCACTGGCATTCACGGAAAATATGTAACAAGATTTTGGCGCCGTTGCCGGGGATTGATTGTTTTGCTAATATCAATTTTAGTGTTTCTAGTTTTAATTTGAATATTATTTTATTTTTGTGTAAATTTTGTTTCATTTGTTTTCCTTTCAGGAATTCGTTTAGTGCATGAGAAAATTTGGTAACGAAGGTTTATTTCCTTTGGATACCGAACTCGAACGCACTCTGCGGAAAAATAGGAAGGAAATACGTGAGTTATTGATTCCGTATACCATGGGAGAAAATACTGGAAATCAAGGGATTAATAACCCAATTCAACAGGTTCAACCAGCATTGGCTCTCCGTGATTATGCACTTCCGCAGGTCAATGCTAATTTTTCGGGGATTCGGCGCCCGTCCATCCAAGCAAACAATTTTGAAATCAAGCCAGCTATCATTCAAATGGTGCAAGTGAGCCAATTTTGTGGATCGGCTAATGATGACCCTAATGCTCATATTGCGTCATTTCTTGAGATTTGTGACACATTTAACAATAATGGTGTTACTGATGATGCCATTCGTCTACAGCTTTTCCCATTCTCTCTAAGGGACAAGGCCAAGTTCTGGTTAAATTCGCTCCCACCAGGCTCTATCACAACTTGGGCAGAGTTAGCACAAGCTTTTTTGGCCAAGTTCTTTCCACTGGCAAAGACAGCAAGATTGAGAAATGAGATAACTACTTTCGGACAGTATTATATGGAGTCGCTACATGAGGCATAGGAGTGATATAAATATTTGCTAAGGAGATGCCCCCATTATGGTCTACCCGATTGGCTGCAAATTCAAACATTCTATAACGGATTGAGTGCCTCTACACGCACCCTAGTGGATGTAGCAGCTGGGGGTGCTTTAATGGGCAAAACTATGGCTGAGGCTTATTCCTTACTTGAAGCTATGGTTGCGAATGCTTATCAGTGGCCTTCTGAGCGTGTAAATCCGAAACGGGTTATGGGAATCTCCGACAATGATCCAATATCTATGCTATCGGCCCAAGTTGCAGCTTTAACTCAACAACACCAAGTTTTATCACACGCTCCTTCTACCGGTACCACGAAAACGTGTAATTGGTGTAGTGGCTCTCATCCTAGTGCTTAATGTCAAGTCGGGAATCCATTTGAGCAATCTCAGATCGAACAAGCAAAATTTATGGGGAATGGAAATAGTCAAAATAACCCGTATTCTAACACTTACAACCAAGGGTGGCGAAATCATCCAAATCTTTCATGGAGAAACAGACAAGCGTTGAACAATCCTCCACAAGCTCAAATCACTCATCCACAATAGCAGCACCCTCAACCACCAAATGTCTCTTTAGAAGATTCACTTGCTCAAATGGTGGCTAATACGAGTTAATTCATGACGCGCACTGAAACTACTCTACAGAATCATTTTGCTTCTATTCCGAACTTGGAGGTTCAAATGGAGCAAATCGCTAATCTATTATCATCTAGACCCCAAGGTGTCTTACCAAGTGATACCGAGACGAATCCCAAAAGAATATGTGCAAGCCATTAAGTTATGAAGTGGAAGGGAATTACACGAGCAGTCCAAGAGTATCAAATAAACGAGCATTCCCGTTGAGAAAGTGAATGACGAGGAACCCTCTTAAGCAGAGACCACTATGTCCTCAAAGCCCAAGTCAAAAGTAGTCTCGACCACTCATCCTACTTATGTACCACTAGTCCCGTTTCTACAGCATCTGCAAAAATAAAAGTTAGACAAGCAATTTTCTAAGTTTCTTGATGTCTTCAAGAAATTGCATATTAATATCACATTTGCCGACGCTTTGGAACAAATGCCGAGCTATGTGAAATTTATGAAGGAAATTTTATCTAACAAAAGAAAGCTCGAAGAATATGAAACAATGGCATTAACTGAAGAGTGCAACGCTATTTTTCAGAAAAAGCTTCCACCTAAATTGAAAGATCTGGGAAGTTTCACTATACCTTGCACTATTGGAAACTTGTCGTTTGATAGAGCTTTGTGTGAGGTTGGCGCCAATATTAATCTTATGCCTCTCTCTATTTTCAAGAAACTCAGCATTGGGGAGGCCAAGCCTACTATTGTTTCTATACAACTAGCAGATCGATCCACCAAGTATCCTAGAGGGGTGATAGAAGATGTCCTGGTCAGGGTTGATAAATTCATTTTCCCAGCTGATTTTATTGTGCTCGATATGGAAGAAGATCATGAGATTCCGATTATTTTGGGTAGACCATTTTTAGCCACTGGTAGGACCCTTATTGATGTTCAGGAAGGTGAATTGATGTTTCGGGTTCAAGATGAACAAGTAATATTCAAAGTGTTTCGATCTCTCCCGTATCCAAGCGAAGTCAAGAAGTGTTCTCAAATTGAAAGCTTAGATATTTTTGTGAAAGACACACACCGAGAGAGTTCTCTGTTGGAATGTTCAGAATCTGTTTTAGTTGCTCCGACATCTAAGAAAAATTTAGAACGAGTCGCGTATCTTAGGCGTTTGGACGTGTCGTCTTCATCATCCGTTCGCCCACCATTAAAAAATTCTAATACCATCGTAAATCCATCCGTTGAAAAGAAAACTAAGCCGGAAGTGAAACGGTTGCCAAGTCATTTGCAACATGGGTGTTTCGGGAAGTTACTATGGTTCAAATGCTTTCGTTGTAATACCCGGTTGTAATTCAGTTATTATCATTCAGTATTTATCATTCAGTAATTGTCACTCAGTAATTTCACTCATTAATGATCATTTGTCACTCATATTCAATCATGGTATTCATCGTTCAGAGTAATTGTATCGTGTATCAATCGTCATCCATCATCAATCTAATTGGAGTTTCGTGCCGTGTTTGTCATCATTGTCGCTTTCATTGTGGGCTGTGCGTGAGGAGTAGCGCACGCTACGTACTCTTTCTAGCGCGCGCTAATTGAGTACAGGTAGCGCACGCTACCACTCAGCATTAGCGCACGCTATTGTTACCTTGGCTGCAGTCCAGAAGGTACTATACTGCAGGTGAGTTATTAGTAGCGCACGCTACGAGTGGTAAGTAGCACGCGCTAGTGGGTTGTAGTAGCGCACGCTAATGATTACTGTAGCGCGCGCTAAGGACGGATCAGGTTGAGTCCAGTAGCTACTGGACTGCACTGGATTAATTCATAGCGCACGCTATGAGTTGTTTTTAGCGTACACAATCGATATTATAGCGCACGCTAAATATTGGTTGTAGCGCACGCTACCGAGGTCAGATCAGAGGACAGACGGTTTCTGGATTCCAATACTGAGCATCAAATAATTCGTTAGCGCACGCTAACCGTGGGTAGTAACGCACACTAATGGTATGGTTGTAGCGCACGCTACAAAAGGTACGTAGCGCACGCTACCGTTTTCGGACAGTCGGTACTGGACTACCCAAACTACCCGTTAGCGCACGCTACGCTCAAGGGCTAGCGTACGCTAACCTGGAATGACTATATATTGGACAGTTAGCCCGAGTTCGTCATTTTATCATTCTTTCTCACTCCCTCATCGGTTTTGGGCGATTTCGGGCGTTTTGGAGAGTATCCTTCGAGGTGTAATCATCAATCATCATCTTCAAGCTCATCATTCGGATTAATCATCACTTCATCACCTTCTTAACATCAAATCAAAGGTATTAATCTCTTGGATCTAGAATCTCGGATTTTTGGGTTTTCCTTCCGATTTTCTTCGTGTAAGCTTGGATTATCATTGGAATATGTTAGATATGGATTATCTATCTTGGATAAATATATTCCTACGGATTAAATGGTTATTTTGGGGATTTATATCAAGAACCCTTGGGGTTGACTTCGGTTAATTTGGGGATTTCTGATTGACGTTGTTGTAATCTTGAATTGTGGATTCCTATGGGATTATTGATATCATTGAAAGTGTTTTGATGGTTCGAAATACTCATCTTGGAGTTGGTTTCGATATATTCGAGTTTGGATATTGTTGTATCGACGTTTGAGTCGGTTATGATCGTATTTGATTCGCTTAATGATCGAATTATTGGTAATTATGTTATTCAAGGTTGTTCGAGCGACCGACATTTCATTTAGGACGTTGTTCGTGGACGGACATTCTTCACCGGTGTTGTGTAAGTTAATTCTTACTCAGTTAAAAGGATATTCATTCCTTTTGTTGTTGTTCATTCATAATCGTAACTCATTCATCATTGTATTAACCGTATCAAAACTTGTCATTGTCAATTAATCACCTCAGTCATAAGGAACGACGGTTCCAATCATTTCATTGAGCTGTCATTCATTTCACCATCATTTCATCTTGGTGAGTCACTATTCATTTTCGTTGTCACTTTTGTTATATCGTGGCATTCCGGGTCATACTAGCGTGCCGGTTGGTATGTGTAGGATTTTCATGTCGGGCACAATATAGTCGTGTGTTGGTTCGTGGCCTCACATTGGACTGTGCACACGAGTTGATGGCTTCGTGAGACTGATTAGGTACAAGACCACGCGTGTATTCGATCGATACTCGTTGGTGGCTTGTGCACGGACACATTTCCATCCCAAACGTAGTGTGGCGCCATTCCTTTGAGCCGTACTGATAGTTGATTCATATAGCATGTTTGATTGTGTATGTTTCGACAGGATAATTCATAACTTCAGATATATCATGATTGTGTATTTTCAACCCTTGAGGATTGTTGTTCTGTGTAACTGACCCCGTTGGGGGATATTGTTTTTCAGGTTATGGCAAGGCTAAAGCACGGGGAGAGCACGGTGACGGCGAGGAGTCCCAGTGATACTAGTAGGGGGGCCCAGTCTTTTCAGTCATTTATTCAGTCATTTATGTTTCCTTCATTTATTCCGCTGCAGACATTTCGTTTGAATATTCATCTCATTCAGTGTTGTGTATTTTATCTTCATATAAAATATACATGTATTCTGTATTATCCTGGGTGTGTTGTATGAAACTCCTCATCGGAGTAATTAATCGCGTAATGTGGTTCGGTACTACATTTACCCTGCGTAATTCACTCATTTTCATTCGCCTGGTGGGTCCCAGTCGGGGGTCCACGGCACTGTAATATCCGCCTAGTTTGGGGGTGTTACAAAGTTGGTATTAGAGAGTGGTTTTGAATACTACCCTCCAAGTCATGTCTCATTTGAAATCATTGTCATCGGACTAGTATCACTGGACTTTCGCGTCACGTGTGACCTGTGCAAATGCCGAGCCAATCAGACCAAGAACTGTAAGATTTTTAACGCCATGGTATAGTTTCTGGCAATAATCATTCATTCATAATTTATCAGTTAACAATCCTCAAGCATCATTTTCATTTTGACCAGGACGGTCATGTTAACTCATTAATCACTCAATTCATTTCATTACTCAGTTGTTGATCTGGAAGATCATATCATTAATCTTGTTAACTTGTTCAAGATAATCATTTGATAATTTCATCGATAATCATGTCACCTCGGTTAATCATTCATGTAACCACTTTGTGTTAGAGCGTATGCTCATTTTCATCATCTCATGTCATAGTCATAATGTGATATTCATGCGAGAGATATAATCATCATGTGACTTTCCACTTCAGTATGGAAAGAGCTGGCAGAGGACGAGGGGGAAGAGGCCGTGGTGCAGGCCGAAACCCGAGGACTCCTGTGAATACACGTGCGAATGCCAGGAATAATGCTAACTCATCGAGCAGTGACGCTGCCACTCATTCGCCTGGACGTGATCATTCGCTATCAGGGAGTCGTACAGGACACAGCTCAGTCAGAGGGTGTTCGAGTTGACCCACTGGCTTTTATGCAGGGCATGATGGCCCAAATGACTCAGATGGCACAACTAATGGAGGCGATGCATAACTCCACTACTCAAAATCAACAGGCTCCTCCGCCGCCACCTCAGAGGCAAGAGAGGGGTGTAAGCAATATCATTGGCGATATCTCTCGCCAGCGACCACCTACCTTTGAGGGCTCATCTGAGCCGGCGGATATTGTTCATTGGCTTGAGCATTTCGAAAAGTTATTTGCTATGGTGGATTGCCCTGAAGGGCATAAAGTTTCAGTTGTGGCTTACTATCTTGGTAAGAGCGCTCATTCATGGTGGTTATCGTTGAAGCCCACAGACGGATCATGTACTTGGGATCAGTTCAAAACTCTCATGATGGAGAGGTACTATCCGGCCCCACTCAGAGAGGCTAAGTTGTCGGAATTACTCACTCCCGACCTTTCGGTGGATGATGATGTTCTCGCCATCGCCGAAAAATTTCAGGAACTTCTTCCGTTCGCCTCGTCTATCATTCACTCTGAGGCGGACAAGATCAAGTATTTCAGCAAGAGGCTAAAACCCCGTATGAGACTATAGCTGCTTAATCATAATTGCACCACGTTGGCCGAATTCATTGAGAAAGCTCTTACCTATGAGCTTACTGCTAAGGAGATTGCTAAACAGCAACCTTCATCTGCTAGCAAGAAGTCCAAGAACCGTAATCAGTCTGACGGGAGTCAGGCCACTTTCAAGAAACCACGTGCGGGCTCTACTTTTTCTGAGCGACCTCCCATGGCGTCTAAACCCCCGGAATCTCAGTCACGAGCGGCCAGTTCGGCCATCACCTGTTTCAACTGTGAGGAACAGGGTCATTTCAGCGCCAAATGTCCGAAGCAGTATGTCACGTGCCACAACTGTGGGATTGCTGGGCATAGGGCCCGTTTTTGCCGAAGGGACTCTAAACCCACTCCGGCGTCATCTCAGGCCCCAGGACATTCAGCGGTGCAGAATCAGGCCACTCAGTCAGCGTCGTTCAAGACGACAGGAGCTAAAGGCGGAGCCAAGAGCTATCAGACGGGAGCGTCCGGTTCGGGGGCCGGCAAGCCCCGAATTTATGAGATGAAGAAGACCGACGATCCAGAGGCCCGGATGATATCAGGTACACTCGATATTCTATCTCAACCTGTGTGTACCCTTTTTGATACTGGTGCATCGCATTCATTCATTTCCGAGTCATGTTTGCGTAGACTACGTCTGGGTAGTGCTACTAGTTGTGAGCCTTATGTCATTGGTCTACGTGACGGTAGAAGAATTATCGGAAATCGTGAGATTCAGAATTGTCCGATTCAGCTTCATGGCCGTGTATGGCTAGCAGACCTAATCGTAGTAGATTTGCCGAGAGACGACGTCATTCTGGTTATTAACTGGATGGATCGTCATGATGCCATCATTAGTGTCCGTAAGCGTATGGTCACTATCATTTCAGACGATGGGGTTGAATGTGTTTTTCAGGGAGGTAGTCCCGGCTGTTCTGGTAAAGTCATTAATTTGATGAAAGCAGTGAGATTACTCAGTCAGGGGTGTGTTGTTTATTGGTGCTATATGACCAAGAACGAGAAATCATCAGTAATGTTGACGGATATTCCGGTAGTGAAGGAATATGCCGATGTTTTTCCAGACGAGTTACCTGGTTTGCCTCCACAGAGAGATGTGGAATTCACGATTGAGTTGGAGCCCGGTACGTCCCCGATATCGAAGGCACCGTACCGGATGGCCCCGACCGAAATGCAGGAATTAAAGAACCAACTTGAGGAGTTGTTCGAGAAAGGTTATATCCGACCGAGTGCGTCCCCATGGGGAGCACCAGTTTTATTTATCAAGAAGAAGGATGGTTCGTTCCGCTTGTGTATTGATTATCGAGAATTGAACCGGGTGACGATCAAGAATAAATATCCTCTACCCCGTATCGATGATCTTTTAGATCAACTTCAGGGAGCTTCAGTATTTTCCAAGATCGACCTAAGATCTGGATATCATCAGTTGCGAATTCGAGAATCGGATATCGCGAGAACGGCGTTTCGAACACGCTATGGTCATTATGAATTCGTGGTAATGCCGTTTGGATTAACTAATGCACCTGCGGTATTCATGGAGTTAATGAATCGGGTTTTCATCGAATTTTTGGACCAATTTGTGGTTGTCTTCATTGATGACATTTTGATTTATTCTCGTGACCGGGAGGAACACGAGTTTCACCTTCATCAGGTTCTCGACGTGCTGAGACGAGAGCAACTTTATGGGAAGTTTTCCAAATGTGAATTCTGGATGTCCGAAGTGACGTTTCTCGGACACGTAATTTCTTCAGACGGAGTTCGTGTCGATCCTCAGAAGACGAAGGCTATTCGAGATTGACTACCTCCGAAGAATGTTAAGGAGATCCGGAGCTTCCTCGGATTAGCCGGTTATTATCGGCGGTTTGTTGAAGGATTTTCTAAAATCGCTCAACCCATGACGAATCTTTTACGGAAAGATAAGAAATACACGTGGTCCGACGCGTGTCAACAGAGTTTTGAGGAACTCAAGAGCCGGTTAACTTCAGCACCTGTTCTTTCCTTGCCGCAAGGGACGGAAGGATTTGTGGTTTATAGTGATGCGTCCGGGCAGGGTCTCGGATGTGTACTCATGCAGAACGGGAAAGTTATTGCTTATGCTTCGCGACAATTGAGACCTTACGAGGTTAATTATCCGACCCACGACCTGGAGCTAGCAGTCGTGGTGTTCGCTGAAAATCAAGGTCATTACCTTTATGGCGTCACCTGTCAAATTTTCACCGATCACAAGAGTTTGAAGTATATATTTACTCAAAAGGAGTTAAATATGCGACAGAGATGGTGGTTGGAACTAATCAAAGATTACGATATCGAGATCCTTTACCACCCGGGCAAGGCAAACATTGTCGCCGACGCCTTGAGTCGTAAGTCCGTCCAGGAGCAGATCCTTGCTCGTTTAACAGTTCAGAAGGAGCTTCAGCAGGAATTCCTTAGACCCGAGATCGAGGTCTGGCTTCAGCGAGTTCAGGGACAGCTTTGTATGTTAGAGATTTCATCGTCACTTGAGGAGGCAATCAGAGAGAAGCAGGTTTCAGACTCATCATTGTTGCGCATCCATGAGGATGTGGCTCAGGGGAAAGCCCCTGGATTCATGGTCCACGAGGATGGACTTTTGAGATTTAAGAATCGGTTGTGCATACCGGCGGATGACGAGTTGAAAAACTCGATTTTGAGAGAAGCTCATGCTACCCCTTATTCTGTTCATCCGGGGTCTAGCAAGATGTATAAGGACTTGAAACAAAATTACTGGTGGAGTAATATGAAGCGAGAAGTCGCAGAATGTGTTTCGAGATGCTTAACCTGTCAACAAGTTAAGATTGAACATCGGCATCAAGTGGTATGCTGAAACCTCTCCCTATTCCAGAATGGAAGTGGGAAGACATTTCTATGGATTTCATCACGAGTTTGCCGACGAGTCGTCATGGCATGAATACGATCTGGGTAATTGTGGACCGCTTAACTAAATCGGCTCATTTCCTTGAGATTAAGGATACGTGGGGTCCCGAGAGACTTGCCCAGTTGTTTATCAAAGAGATAGTGAGACTGCACGGTACTCCTAAAAGTATCGTTTCCGATCCTGACGGACGGTTTGTGTTGTATTTTTGGAAATCAGTTCATCGTGCTATGGGAACTCAGCTTAATCTCAGTACCGCCTTTCATCCTCAGTCCGACGGGCAGTCAGAGAGGACTATTCAGACATTAGAGGTCATGTTGAGGGCATGCGTCCTCGATTGGAAAGACGATTGGGAAGCCCAACTACCATTGATCGAGTCCACGTATAATAATAGTTGGCATTCTTCGATTAAGATGGCACCTTACGAGGCCTTGTACGGTCGTCGTTGTCGATCTCCTTTATGTTGGGATGACTTATCAGAATCAATCGGCACCGAGCCCGATATGCTTATAGCCGCCCGTGAGAAGGTAGCTTTGATCAGGAGTCATTTGTTGACCGCTCAGAGTCGACAGAAATCTTATGCAGACAATCGTCGTCGACCACTAGAGTTCGAGACGGGTGACCACGTTTTGGTCAAAGTATCCCCGAGTTGAGGTATCTTCCGTTTCGGGAAGAGGGGGATGTTGAGTCCGAGATTCATTGGACCGTTTGAGATTTTGGATCGAGTAGGCGAGTTAGCTTATCGACTGGCTCTACCTCCGGCGTTGAGCCGAATTCATAATATGTTTCTTGTCTCACAGTTGCGGAAGTATATTGCCGACCCGAGTCACATACTTCAGTTCGACGAAATTGAGATCGCCGATGATCATTCATATGAGGAGCGTCCTATACGAGTTTTAGAGCGGCGAATCAAACAGCTGAGGAATAATACGATTCCTTTGGTGAAAATTCAGTGGTCTAGACACGGGATCGAAGAGGCTACTTGGGAAACTGAGGATAGTATGCGGGAGAGTTATCCCGAGTTGTTTGACCCTTAGTTTCGGTGTATGTAATACCCGGTTGTAATTCAGTTATTATCATTCAGTATTTATCATTCAGTAATTGTCGCTCAGTAATTTCACTCATTAATGATCATTTGTCACTCATATTCAATCATGGTATTCATCGTTCAGAGTAATTGTATCGTGTATCAATCGTCATCCATCATCAATATAATTGGAGTTTCGTGCCGTGTTTGTCATCATTGTCGTTTTCATTGTGGGCTGTGCGTGAGGAGTAGTGCACGCTACGTACTCTTTCTAGCGCGCGCTAATTGAGTACAGGTAGCGCACGCTACCACTCAGCATTAGCGCACGCTATTGTTACCTTGGCTGCAGTCCAGAAGGTACTGTACTGCAGGTGAGTTATTAGTAGCGCACGCTACGAGTGGTAAGTAGCGCGCGCTAGTGGGTTGTAGTAGCGCACGCTAATGATTGCTGTAGCGCGCGCTAAGGACGGATCAAGTTGAGTCCAGTAGCCACTGGACTGCACTGGATTAATTCATAGCGTACGCTATGAGTTGTTTTTAGCGTACACAATCGATATTATAGCGCACGCTAAATATTGGTTGTAGCGCACGCTACCGAGGTCAGATCAGAGGATAGACGGTTTCTGGATTCCAGTACTGGGCATCAAATAATTCGTTAGCGCACGCTAACCGTGGGTATTAACGCACGCTAATGGTATGGTTGTAGCGCACGCTACAAAAGGTACGTAGCGCACGCTACCGTTTTCGGACAGTGGGTACTGGACTACCCAAACTACCCGTTAGCGCACGCTACGCTCAAGGGCTAGCGTACACTAACCTGGAATGACTATATATTGGACAGTTAGCCCGAGTTCGTCATTTTATCATTCTTTCTCACTCCCTCATCGGTTTTGGGCGATTTCGGGCATTTTGGAGAGTATCCTTCGAGGTGTAATAATCAATCATCATCTTCAAGCTCATCATTCGGATTAATCATCACTTCATCACCTCCTTAACATCAAATCAAAGGTATTAATCTCTTGGATCTAGAATCTCAGATTTTTGGGTTTTCCTTCCGATTTTCTTCGTGTAAGCTTTGATTATCATTGGAATATGTTAGATATGGATTATCTATCTTGGATAAATATATTCCTACGGATTAAATGATTATTTTGGGGATTTATATCAAGAACCCTTGGGGTTGACTTCGGTTAATTTGGGGATTTCTGATTGACGTTGTTGTAATCTTGAATTGTGGATTCCTATGGGATTATTGATATCATTGAAAGTGTTTTGATGGTTTGAAATACTCATCTTGGAGTTGGTTTCGATATATTCGAGTTAGGATATTGTTGTATCGACGTTTGAGTCGGTTATGATCGTATTTGATTCGCTTAATGATCGAATTATTGGTAATTATGTTATTCAAGGTTGTTCGAGCGACCGACATTTCATTTAGGACGTTGTTCGTGGACGGACATTCTTCACCGGTGTTGTGTAAGTTAATTCTTACTCAGTTAAAAGGATATTCATTCCTTTTGTTGTTGTTCATTCATAATCGTAACTCATTCATCATTGTATTAACCGTATCAAAACTTGTCAATGTCAATTAATCACCTCAGTCATAAGGAACGACGGTTCCAATCATTTCATTGAGCTGTCAATCATTTCACCATTATTTCATCTTGGTGAGTCACTATTCATTTTCGTTGTCACTTTTGTTATATCGTGGCATTCCGGGTCATACTAGCGTGCCGGTTGGTATGTGTAGGATTTTCATGTCGGGCACAATATAGTCGTGTGTTGGTTGGTGGCCTCACATTGGACTGTGCACACGAGTTGATGGCTTCGTGAGACTGATTAGGTACAAGACCACGCGTGTATTCGATCGATACTCGTTGGTGGCTTGCGCACGGACATATTTCCATCCCGGACGTAGTGTGGCGCCATTCCTTTGAGGCGTACTGATAGTTGATTCATATAGCATGTTTGATTGCGTATGTTTCGACAGGATAATTCATAACTTCAGATATATCATGATTGTGTATTTTCAACCCTTGAGGATTGTTGTTCGTCAGAATCGGCCCGTTGGGGGATATTGTTTTTCAGGTCATGGCAAGGCTAAAGTACGGGGAGAGCACGGTGACGGCGAGGAGTCCCAGTGATACTAGTAGGGGGCCCCAGTCTTTTCAGTCATTTATGTTTCCTTCATTTATTCCGCTGCAGACATTTCGTTTGAATATTCATCTCATTCAGTGTTGTGTATTTTATCTTCATATAAAATATACATGTATTCTGTATTATCCTGGGTGTGTTGTATGAAACTCCTCATCGGAGTAATTAATCGCGTAATGTGGTTCGGTACTACATTTACCCTGCGTAATTCACTCATTTTCATTCGCCTGGTGGGTCCCAGTCGGGGGTCCACGGCACTGTAATATCCGCCTAGTTTGGGGGTGTTACATTCGTAAAGAACGATGGATGTCCAAACCAAAAGTCGAACAATTAAAAACTAATGGTCAAAAATTTAAAATACGTAATAACTGTTCGATGGACTTTGATTTTCAAAAGGCCTGGCTAAAGACTATAAACTTAACGCTTCTCGGGAGGCAACTCGAGTATTAGTAGTAGGTTTTAGTTTTTGTTGTTTTTTCATTTTAGGAGTCTCTTTTTTCTGGCATTCTCGCTTTATTGTGCTTTTCTCATGTGTTTTATTTGATTACAGTTGAAGACCCTTCGCAGGAATGACTCCAGGGCTATTTTCCACTTAGGGCCGCGGCACACTAAGTAAGGGCCGCAGCACACATAGCCTCCAATCTGGGATGAAGTTGCTGTACTGCGGGCCGCAGCCCGCGTACGCCGAGCCGCGGCACAATTGCCCAGGGGCCGCGACACACTAAAAACAGGCCGCGGCACGCATAAGACCCCAATACACGGCCAACTTGCTTTACTATGAGCCGCGACACGCCCATGCTGGGCCGCGGCACACTTGCCCAGGAGCCGCGGCATCCTTACACCGAGCCGCGGCACGCAGATAGACTCCCCGGACGAAGTTCTTCCTGTATCGTGGGCCGCGGCACACTTACATACGAGTCGCGGCCCCTTCTGAACATATTAAGTCCCAGACCGGAAAATTGCAAATCAAACGAGAGGGAAGTCATTCGGCCGAAACAGGTTACTCTCTAAAAACCCTTCTTTCGTGGCGCAGGTTCCTATCTTCAACTCAATCCTTCTTCTTATTATCATCTTTGATCCAACACCAGGTAATCCATATTCTTTACGTTTATTTGCTGAAATAATTTCAAGGATCATGAATTGGGTATTATTTTTCTTTCTTTGATGAATTTGCTTACCTTCTGAGTTCTATCGAGATTTTGATCGAAATGTATTAAGAATATCGATTGATGTTGATTATGTTTCGTGTATTATCATGGATTAGTGCGAAATTATTTGTTGTTGGTGAATGATTTCACATATAATTATTTTCTCTTGACTTGAGTTTCCGCACTCCAATTGTTTGAAGTAATGCCCAAGTGAAACTTGTTAGATCTTAACATCACCGATATTTTGCAACGAATACGATTATCTGAATAGTATATTCCCCCAACCCTAATGTTTATTTTGAGTGAAATTTTCACATCATGTCTCTCGTGTGAAGTTTAGAGGTTTTTAACTCTATATACGTATATATGTTTCTCACACTTTATAGGTTTGTGGTTGGTGTCTTGTTATACCATTTTGTCGTCTGATATTCTGCTTTTATTTTCCAGGAACTCGTAATGGCTCGAAAGAGGAAGCTAATCTCCAACCGGGATACGACTCGATCATCTCCCCCGAGAGGGGAAACCTCTCAAAACCCGACAGATGGGCAATTCCAGCATCTCTCCGACCCTGAGGTTCATCGACTCTTCAATGAAAGGATTCTACCGCGGCCCATCATTCCCGAGCGAGGATTCACTCCCGCCCGTCAAGATGGCGAACTATTATCGATGATGACCGAGATGGGCTGGACTCAATTTGTCGCACAGCCCGAACCAGCTATCATTTCTATTGTGCACGAATTCTACACTCGTGCTTTGCTTCATCATGTCAGTGGAGGGCCTATGTTGGGGAGACCGGACATCCGTACCGAGGTCATTGTCCGCGGTAAGAGGGTTGACTTTTCAGCAGTGGAAATTCGACGTTTATATGAGTTACCTGAGGTTAATGAATCGGAGTTCACGACGACGATGGGTAGCCTTATGAAGGAAGCGTTGTTAGAAGCGCCAACTCAGCCAGAGTCTGCTTGGGAAATGCGTGTTCCGGGGTCGAAGCATTCTTCTTTAAGAGCTCACGCCTCAGTCAGATAGGATGAGCTTGGTTATACTTCCTATGCTCGTGGGTTGACCCTACTTCACATATCCGCTTAGTCCTACTGCCTCGCGCTCTATTGCTCTATGCCATCACTTTCGGTCTTAGATTCGATGTGGCCCCACGTCTGGCCCAGTCCATTCTACAATGTGTCAAGGGAGGCGCCAACATGGGACTAAAGCATCCCTCACTGATCTGCGCCTTATGCCGCCAGTCCGTAGTGATCTGGTCAGATGACGAGCACACCATCGCACCCCAAGGTCCGATTGACCATCGCATAATCTCTCATTTCGACCAGTGGGGTTGCGCGCGAGCACACCTGTGGGACGAGGTTTTCTTTTGGATGAGCGACTTGAGCACTCCTCAGAGCCTCTTTTTCTTACTCATGACCCGACGGCAGATACAGAGGTTCAGACTGAGTCTGCTCCACCCCCAGCGAGAGATCACATTTTACAAGCGATGTTTTACGGTCTGAGGGAGGAGATTCGAGCAGAGCGAGACAGTGTGATCGCAGCTATGCGACATAAGATGTACCAGCAGGTCCGTCGGGCCAATCGGCGTGCTGAGAGGCATTTAGATGCAAGGGACGCTTACCATCAGGAGTATTTAGCAGTGTGGACAGACCATATTCTCCACCCAGACAGACCATTCATACCTCCGACCAGGCCACCCACACCACCTACTTCACCTGACGAGGCTGATGCTACTGCCTGAGCTTTCTTGTATTCAGGGGAGTACTTGACCTATCTGTTTACTGCTCATTCTTATTCTTATTTGTCATACATTGGGGTCAATGTATTTCTCAAGTTTGGGGGGGGGGGGTTGTGTTTTAGTTTTAACTTATTTAGTTTGTCGTTGTCTTTGAGTTTTAACTTATTTAGTTTGTCTTTTTTACTTGTTTGTCCTCTTTGGTATTTTGGATATTGTTTACATTCGTGAGTATGTCGTGCAGCCATTTGTAAGACTAAACATATGATACTGATTTCTATTTGAAGAACTGGATAAGTCTAGTCGAGTTCACATTATGCTATTTTATACTCGAGTACTCATTTCGGTCTGGTTTTTGTGTCATTGTGGTAGCCTTGGCATTCAGGAAATGAGACATACGTGTTTGTAGTGTCCGCATTACACGAGCCACCATGTATATGTTTGGTTGCACTATTCACTTAGCTAGTCGCCTAGAAATATTTGGCCTTGTAAGCATTCAACTCAGTACCTACGATTCGGCATTGGTTCGGACAGTTTTAATTCCCAAAAATATGAGCAGCCTTGCATGTTCTAGGATGGGAAGTCTAGTAACCGGGTGTATTCACGTGACCCGTAGTTTATATTTGCGTAAAATGACAACCTTGAATAGACATGTGTAAGAGGTAGAATAATTGTTCGGAAAAATCGCATCTCCTATGAGAGGAAGTCTAGTAACCGGGTGTATTCACGTGACCCATTGTTTACATTCGCGTAAAACAACAACCTTGAATTGGACGTGCCAAAAAAAAAGATATTCGAGTTTTTTCTCCGCTGTAGAAGGAGACTTAGTAACTAGGAGCATTCATGAGCCCCATGAGTATCTTTTACGTCAAACGGTTCCCTGATACATGATAATGGAAATCCACCCTAGGATTCTTCCAATGAAACATTCCGGAATCGAAACCTAGTGTTTAACTCGAGTCATAATAATTATTAAATAAGAAGGGATTGCTGTCCGGGGAATGTCATTTGTGCTGCATTTCTTATGTTGATGTCACGAGGTTGTGGGACTAGGCGAGTTAGCTTGTTATAACCTTAACATTCATATTGTCGGTCGGGTCATTTCACGTTTGTTGATCTTTGAGCCTTGACTTTCTTCATGGGCTGAGATTAGCACTAAAAATGGTTACCTTGAGGAATCATTGTCCGTAATGTGACTCACTAGTACGATATTCGTATTATTCTTTGAGATTTTCAGGGTAGTATTAATAAGTTAAGCATTATGGATTTGCACGATTGACCACGATACTTGTAGTTTGTTTGAAATTGATTCTTGCTTGAGGACAAGCAAAGGTTTAAGTTTGGGGGTATTTGTTACATGTATTTTTATACGCTTTATTTTTACCCCTATTTTTGGTGTAATTCTACATAAATGAGCTCCTAATGCATGATGTTTACATGTTTTGAAAGAAATTAGATTCCTGAAGCTTGAACGAAGAAAAACAGGCCAAAAAAGTCATTTTTCGGTACAGGGCCGCGTCACATAGAGTTGGGCCACATCACAGACACAACATGAAGTAACGCGGCACATTCTATACCGTGGGCTGAGGCACACCCACTACGGGACGCGGCCCGTACTGCCTCTTTGCCCAGACCTGGGCACCGGTGTTACTAGGGCCGCGGCTCACTTACTCCAGGCCGCGGCCCGCAGCGGCGGGAAACCTGTTTTTACCTCGTAATTTTGGGCGTTTTGGAGGCGGACAAGACCTAATTCTCGGGACGCGATTTGGAGTCATGGGAAGGTTATAAAACCTGGGAGAAAGACAGAAAAGAAGGTATCAAATCGGAGGAGAATAGAAGACCTAGCGGCAGAGAACAGAGCAGAGAAGGGAGACGAAGGCAAGAAGACGGAAGGGGACGAGTTCTTCAATCGTGTTTGAAATTCTCGAACCTTATGTTTAATTCTTGTATTTTTGTGTTGTTTTCTAGCATGTCGGGCTAGACTCCTTTATTCTAGGATTGAGATGAAACCGAAATTATGACGAATTAACTCTTGATTTTACATCATTGATAGTTTTCCCTTTTCTATTGAGTTTCCCCCAATTGTTCTTAATGCTTTCCATTGTGTGGCCGATGATTAAATTGTTCTAGCTACTTAACTTGAATCGGAAGAGGATAGTGAGTAGTGATAATTGGGAGAAAAATATTTTATCTTGTGAGATAGGAATATACTCAGAAGAATTATGAAGCATCGATATGTTGAAGATTATAGATCTTTTTGGCTAATGTTGAATTAACTCAACTAGGAATAGAGTGAATTGTTCGTGTTGGAAAATTCTTCTGACCTTGGAAGGGCAGATTAAATTAGATAATCTTCGCTTTCAGTTAATTGAGAAATTACATAACTTACTTAAATCAAGATTAATTTGGATTAGTCGAGGTGAATTCTTGATCCTAGATTCTTCTCCTATTTAAAACCCTTTTTATTGGATTATTGATTTTCATGTTTATCCTTGTTTATCGCAATATTTATTAATAATTGTTCAACCCCAATTTTTCCGGTCGTTCAAATAAAATTAGAAATACTAATAAATTGGTAATTAGCACATTAGTATTCGAGGGAACGATACTCTACTTATCACTTTATTACTTGTATACGACAACATGCACTTGCGTTCATGGAAAATACGTAACAGGGATAATACTAGAATCTGGCACCCACGGTCCGGAGTATTCCTGAGTAGATACTTCCGTGACCCTTGGCTGCGGCCTTGGGAGTTTATGTGATATTGTCCGGAGTATTCCTGAGTAGATACTTCCGTGACCCTTGGTTGCGACCTTGGGAGTTTATGTGCTAATATTATATGCATTGTTGAGCATGCTGTGAACTGTTGTCTAGCGGGAATGCGACATTGTGGTCTTGTCGATCTTTCATTATTGGACTGTCGTTGTTCACTTGGGAAAGTTTTCTGATCCTTATTGGATATACGTTTCTTCGAGTTTTGTTGTCATATTGTGTCGTGACATATATGGAGTCAGATACATTCTGATTGGTCATGTGTAGGATTTTCAGGGCGGGCACGTGTAGCATGTGTTGGTTTCGACCTCATATTGAACCGTGCACACGAGACGTACTTCGTGAGGCTGATTAGGTACGAGACCAGACGTTTATCTAATCAATACCCGTGGTTGGCTTGTACATGGACACATTTCCGGATCGGGCGTATCGTGACGTCCATCTTGAGGTGGGGGTTGATTTGATATGAGTTACCATGAATTGGTAAGGTTACTACGGTAAGGTTACAATGGAATTATTCTTACCTTGTAATTACATTGATATGTAATTGTATATGTTGTTGTGATCGTTATCATTGTTGAGTATTATGGCTGACTCCGTCGTGGGCTTTATTTTTTAGGTACTCAGAGATGGAGCTAGTAGCGGTCGTGAAGGGATGAGCTTCCCGGTGATACTGGCTATGGCATGGTTATTTGGGATTCAAGTCTTCTTTTCGGGTTGTTATGATTCCGCTGCAAATGTATTTCTATCTTATCTCTATCCGCTGCGTGTGTATTTCAAAATGACTTTCGGCATCTTTGCCTTGTGCTTTCAAATGGTATTTTATGACGGTAATTGGAAATTATGTTTAGAAAAATATGTGAGTATTTAAAATATTACCGTCTTTGCCTCTTTGGCGTGTCTGAAACGTTTGCGAAAATGATTTTTAGCCTTATGGGTTCCGATGTGGGGCCCACGATGCTGTAATATTCCCGGTTGGCTTTGGGGGTGTTACAGAAGATGGTATCGGAGCTTGGGTTTTGTGAAACGCGGGCGTGTGTGTTATATGGCTCTACCAGTACGGTAGTAGCGTGACTTTTGAAAATGATTTTTTGACTTTTGAATCAAACCGCTTTTTGGAGGTTCCAAAATTTTTGAAACATTTTCGAATTGCTATATTTGCGATGCCGGTGTGTTGTTATTGCGTTGAGGCTTTGTGTGGGAGTCGTATGCTAGTATCACGGGAGATCATCGACTTCACAGACCTGTAAGTATGTTCTTTCAGTTATTCAGTTTTAATGATACTTATTCGAGCATGGTGGCATGATTTCGAGATATTTCGGGACTAAGATATTGATTATGATATGATTTTAAGTTTCGAGGACGAAACTTATTTAAGTGGAAGATATGTAATATCCTAGAATTTCACTAAGAATTTTTGCATTATTTTATCCGAGTTGTACTGTACAGAGTAGGACCGATATAGTATGGATGAATGATTTGAGAACTGTGACAGTCGTACCAGTATATATATCGAGGTTATTTTAATTCTAAGATATTACATGCTTGATATGTCTTTCGATGTCGGGTATACTGTATGAGTATTTGTATAATTGTCATACTTGGTCGACGATTGCATTTGAGGGTATCGTACATCAGATGTATCGTATGAGAATGTTATTGGAATGAGTATATGTATTCAGTACGTCGCGTGTACGGGTTCGGTTTATTGATATGACAGAGAGGAGCAAAAATGGCTAATCATAAAGCCATTAGTACGTTAAGCAGAGGAGCTTACGTACGTAAAGGTGCAAGTGTAGCGTACGCTAAGCAGAGGAGCTTACGTACGTAACTGTGTGGTCGTAGCGTATGTTAGGTAGAGTACATAACGTACGTTATGAAGGGAATCGAATCGGTCCGAGATGTGGTCGGTATATGGGCCCAGTGTCATCAACTTTGGGCGCAGATGTGGACAGGCGAGTCAACCTCGAGCCTTACGTACGTTAAGGATATGCCATTGCGTACGTTAAGCGAGTTTGTTACTATAGAAAATCAACTGTGTGTTACGTACGCTATGGTGCGGGTATTACGTACATAAAACAAGGTGCGAAATGAGGTAGTGAGCTCTGGATGCCGATAACGTATGCTATATAGGACATGTAGCATACGTTAGGAAGTCTTATGTACGTTAATTGTGGGTGTTAACATACGTAACATGCCGGACATATTATATAACTAAGGTCGGTCTTTCATTTCCTCACGATAAGAGACGTATCTTTTCCTCCCAAACTTCAGTCCTCTTCACTCCTAATCATATTTCCGACCCCTATACATCGGTTAAGACCTTGATGAGTTGATTAGAAGCATGAGGTTTGGAATCCTTGATGTTTCTTGAAGTGTTTGATCATTGTGGCTCTTCTTCAAGAGGTATGTTGGATAACTCCTCTCTTTGATTTGGATTTTGATATTGTTGTTGACGTTCTTCTTCGTATAATGATGGTTGCGGTGTTGTTGTTGTGATTCTTGACATTGTATGAATTGTATATTGAGGAACAAAATGATATATGCCTTGGATTATAAATTAAATGATGGTTTAGATGTTAGAACACATTGGATTACGTCATTTTCTTGGCTAAAAACATGATTATGGATTAATTCATGTTCTTGAAGAGCTCTTGAGTTATATATGTAGTGATTTTATGGAAATTGGAAGGATTACGGTCAATTTTGGAATATGGTTATTTGTGATGATAACCGGTAATTGTATTTCTACGAATTTAGTAGGATGAGACGTGTTAATCCGTAAGTAAGATTTAAGTCGGGATTTAGAATGTTGAGACACTTGTTAGAATCGATTGATTATCGAATTTCGTCTTGTGTTCGTATTGTTTAAGTTGAAATGGTTTGGTTTCGTATATGATCGAGATATCGTTGAACCGTTGAGTTTGATTGATTGACTATATCGGATATTGATTGTGCCACGCCCCCAACATCGGGAAGGACGAGGGCGCGACGCATCGGTCGATCAATCAATCAAAATGCAATAATAAATAGCGGAAGCAAAATAACGATTGGATAATATTTCAAAACAACAATCTTATCCCGATATACTAAGATTCGTTGTGACAAAAGCTGATAATCGAGATTACACTGTTCATAAGTTTGCAGCAGAAAAATACCAAAAGAATTAAGTACGAAGCATAACTAACTATTACAAGTTGGGATAACAACAGTAATTCTAAGAACAGAAGTCCTAAAATCTGGGAGGCAATCTTCTATTTGACCTCTTCCACGAAGCCTTCTTCGTCCTCTGCTGTTTGCTCATTCTCTGGTTTAAAAGGGAAAATGGTGGGGTGAGACAAAATGTCTCAGTGAGTGGGTGATCGTGTGCGAGTGTGGCTTTTTCCTTTGAAAAATTTTTAAGTGATGCATGGTTTGATCAATTATAAAAAAATAAGAACAATTACAATTATGTCGAAATTTTATAAACAATAATCATTGTGTAGTTGTAATATTATAATCCTATCCCCGTGGACGGATGTCAAGTGAAGCAGTCAGTCAATCAGTCGATCAGTCAATTCAGTTTCGAATCCTGCCGATGTGGACTTTGGATTCTAGACTCTCCTTATCACTCCTAGCAAGATAGGTCGTCGTCCCATGATTTGGACCGTCGTCCCAAGATTTGGACCGTCACCCCAAGATGCTGAGCCTTCGCTCTCACACTTAGCGTGTGCTTCCTTATCTCTTATCTGGGCTCAGTATGTCCTTAGCTGTGGGTCAATACCCGGATCACACCATAATCGCGATTATACCCCAAGTCTACGACCCAGGTCCCTCGGAACACTCCGTTCCTCGGTTATGGGAATAGGAAACAACGGTAGCCTTGTTCATGAACCGCAGCCGTGCTGCTCGATCCAAGACTCAGTCTAACCGTCCCTGACATGATTTGGGACTCTAGAGGTGGCTCCTACGGCTCAATAGGTGGCCCCCAGATTGTAGGTCGGCACTCTGTTTCATATGGACTCAAGAGGTGGCCCCCGTCCGTCGACGTGGCACTTTGTTCCGATAGGGTTAGAGGCGGACCCGTCCGTGGCACTTTGTTTGTATAGCACTTAGTTCCCGGACAGTCACAGTTATCAATTTGACGCGTTTCACAAGTATCACGTAAACGTTCGGTCAGTGAGGTTAATAGCGTCTTTTGATTAAGTATGGAATATGGTTAATTTTATTCGTGGCCCGGTAATGCGGAATAGGACTTGTATATAAACTCGAAAATATTCTCAATAATTTATTAACGGTCTGATGGGTTCAGATCAGATATATTAACTGGGTAGGTTCGACGAAACGAAATGAGAGTTTCGTAAATAGTTTGAAAGGACGTTTTTGCCCTTAGGTTCAAACCTAAGCGTTGGAGTATGAAACGAAGTCGGATGGTTATGAAATTTTATGAGGAAGCCAAAAATAATTCCTCGACTCCAGATTTAAGGAGAATTCGGAAATTTCCAGTTTCGGGACTGAAATTTCCAGAAATTACGATATTGCCCCAAAACTTAAGGAAATCGTTCCAAGGCACATAGAGCTATGAATTTAGCTCGGAATTTAACGAAATTTTACGAGATGACTCGTGATGAACCTGGAATTACAGATTTGTAAAAATTCCAGAAAATTTTGGACCTGGTCCAGAAGTTTCGAATTCTTGCATTTTGACCCTGAAATTGTTTGAAAACTACAATTTGGACTATCAAGTTTAGATATCGAACTCCGAATCGCTTGAAACTTTATGGACAGCCTATATATGGTATAATATGAACTGTCCAAGGTCCAGAATGTTGTATTTTCGAAATTTTCAATTTAGTCCTCAAACTTTGAGAAATTAAAATTTATGCCCAAAAGCTCCGTTTACTCGTTTCAAGTCCCGTTTTGGCCGCAAATAAATTATCCATATATCATAACATAATCATATAACACAAGATTTCATATTTTGGTAGGGTTTCAACAACATTTAGAAGAAAACATATAATTTTCAAGTTATCACAAAATCGGCACCCGACTACCAAATCGGTTGTCGTTTAAATTCGATGAATCATATTGCATGTTGTTATAACCATAACATTCATATTTAAAAACATGCATTTATACAAGAATTTCATATTAGTACATACTTTCATATTTTTCATAATATTTGAAGATTATGTTTAAGAAAAACGAATTTCACATAGTTATACACAAAATCATAACATGTAATTTTAACATGAAGATTTTAACATAGATCATATAAATAGAATCTTAAAATACTTCAGATTTAACACATGCATCACAAGTAAAGAAGATATTTTTACTCTAAAGTTTGAAAGAGTTTTCACCCACCTCGATCTTGTCGGATTTAGTCGGTTATAGGTCTTGAAAGTTGGAAAACGACTTCTCCTCTACTACTACATGGTTTGTCCGATACATATGCACCCCAAGGTGAGTATTATGTTTGCATGTATTAATATTAAGGTTAGATTATGGAGGGTTTCATAAGAAATCATGGAAATAGTTATAAGGGATGAGATTACCTATTTCTTGTTGAAATTTTTCTTCCTCCTCCTTCTTCTTCCTCTTGGTTCGGCCTTATCTCTCTCTTAGGGTCTCAATTTCAGATTTTTTGGTTCTGTAGGAGGTGTAAAATAAGGGTTAGGTTAGGGTGTAAGTATTTAAAGTTGGGATAAGGAGGGTTGGGAAGTGAAATGTGTAGAAGACTTGTTACATGTGTCAAGATGTTTCAAGCAAGTCTTGCATGTGATGAGTGAAGAATCTAGAGCTACACCTTTCCACTATATTTTGGTCGCCCATATGTATGTATATATACATATTTTTTTTTGTTAAATTAAGAGTATAATTAAAATGGTAAAGGATTTAATTAGTTGGGTTGGGCTTTGAAGTGTAACTTCAAGTCTTATGATTTTTAATAAGTTGGGTTGAGTCCATTAGTGTGTTCATATGTGAGTATTGATACACTTGGCCCATTAAAAATTTATGTTCCCACTTCAAATTTTAATTAATTTATTATTTGGTTTATTAAGTAAACTACAAAGTTAAAGAGCGAAATAAAATAAATAGATGTAGGTTATATCATGACATAAATTAACTATTATTAAATTACACCATGATTCGATACATTGTACATGTGATAAGTTATCGAATTTAGGGGGTTTTACATCCTCCCCTCCTTAGAAGAATTTTGTCCCCAAATTCCTACTTAAACAACTCGGGGTAAGATTTCTTCATTTCTTCCTCAGCCTCCCACATCGCATCTTCCTCTCTGTTGTGATTCGACCAGATGACTTTAACCAAAGGAATTCGCTTCTTCCTCAGTTCGCGTACTTGCCGGTCGAGGATCTTGATTGGCTTCTCTTCATAAGACAAGTTATCCTTGATCGGCGGAATGTCAGAAGTAAGAATGTGCGTTGGGTCTGGATGATACTTCTTTAATCTCGAAACATGGAAAACGTCGTGCATTCCAGACAGATTGGGCGGTAGTTCTAATCGGTACGCTAGTCGTCCAATCCTTTCCGTGATTTTGAATGGTCCTACATATCGGGGACTTAACTTTCCTCCTTTTCTTGATACTATCAAACCTTTCCGTGGTGTTAACCTCAGGAAGACTTGATCTCCTACTTCAAATTCTAGATCCTTCCGACGTTGATCGGCGTAACTCTTCTGTCTGCTTTGTGCTGTGCGGATCCTATCCTTGATTAGTCGTACTTTATCTACGGATTCTTTCACCAAATCTGTGCTCATTGCTGAAGGTTCTGTTCGTTGAGTTTTCGGCATCCACTGGTCATCGATTTCCCAATGGAGCAGGGATCGACACTTCCTCCCATATAGAGCTTCATAAGGTGCCATTCCGATTGTCGCTTGGAAACTGTTGTTGTATGCAAACTCGGCTAATGGCAGGTGGTGATCACAATTTCCTTGAAAGTCCAGTACGCAAGCTCGTAACATGTTTTCAAGGGTTTGAATGGTTCGTTCAGATTGCCCATCGGTATGGGGATGCACACTTGTGCTGAAGCTTAAGGAAGTTCCTAATTCCTTATGAAAGACTTTCCAAAAATGAGATACGAATCTAGGATCTCTGTCCGATACTATGTCTGTTGGCACTCCGTGGAGTCACACGATTTCTCTAATATAAGTCCTTGCCAGCTTTTGCAGACTGTCGTCCTTTTTAACCGGCACGAAATGTAATGATTTCGTCAGTCTGTCGACGATCACCCAAATGGTGTTATAACCTCCTCTTGTGGTCGGTAAATCCGTGATAAAATCCATGGTTACCATTTCCCATTTCCATTCAGGGACTTCTAGTGGCTGTACTAGTCCTGAGGGTCGCTGATGCTCAGCTTTGACTCTATGACATGTGAGGCATCGTGCCACGAATTCTGCCACTTGGTTCTTCATGTTCACCCACCAAAAGTGTTTCTTCAAGTCTCGGTACATCTTGTTACCTCTTGGGTGTATCGTATATCTCGAGCAATGAGCTTCCTCAAAAATCCGTCTTTTGAGCTCCCCACCGTGAGGTATGCATAATCATACCTTAAACCTTACAATTCCATCCTCGGTAATTGTAAACTCGGGTTTCTCGCCCTTAGCGATCTTGCCCTTAAACTCTTAAAATTTTGGATCTCTCTCTTGGGCTAATCGAATATCGTCCAATAGATTCGATTTAACTGTGAGGTTGGCGCAATTTAAACGAGTACCTTCATGAATGGGTTTCAGGTAGCTCAATTCCTTGAGAGCTTGCCATTCTCGAACCATGAGTCGGGCCACTCTAGCCTTTATACTTAGGGCATCGGCCACGACATTCGCTTTCCTTGGGTGGTGTTGAATTTCACAATGGTAATCTTCTAAAAGCTCTACCCATCTTCTCTGTCGGAGATTAAGTTCCTTCTGAGAAAATAGGTACTTGAGACTTTTATGATCCGTAAGCACGGTGAATTCAACGCCATATAAATGATGTCGCCATTTCTTTAAGGCGAATACTATTGCAGCAAGTTTGAGGTCGTGCGTTGGATAATTCTTCTCGTATGTCTTTAGTTGCGTGGAAGCGTATGCGATAACTTTATCATTCTGCATCAGTACGGCACCGAGGCCATCCTTTGAGGCGTCACTATATACGAAAAATCCTTGGGTTCCTTCTGGAAGTGTCAGTATAGGTGCGGTGGTAAGTCTCTTCTTGAGTTCCTGGAAACTTGACTCGTATTTATCCATCCAATCAAAATTTACTTGTTTCTGGGTTAGCCGGGTGAGGGGTCCCGCTATCTTCGAGAATTATTTGATGAATTTACGGTAGTAGCCCGCAAGTTCACGAAAGCTTCGGATCTCAGTTACATTTTCTGGCCTCTTCCATGTAACACCCCCAATCCACTCAGGGATATTACACGCCGTAGACCCTCTCCTCGAGGATCTACCAGGCTGGTAACAACATTTAACATCTCGACAATGCCTTCAAGGCAAAAATGACTCAGTAGACCGATTTGGTCTTTCAATAAATACATACAACTCGAATACAACTCATGCCCACGCAGGGGTCAAAAATACAACCACACCTGCATAACGGAAAGATATAGCAATGGAAAATAAAGTACAACTATACCAATACGACATCAACGGGTCCTCGTGTGATTAGTATCGCTTCATCTTTCATCATCCTTCATGCCGACCCCGTGCTCGCTCTCCAAAACTCCGAATGCAATACAGACATCCACCCCCCGAATACTCGGGGGTTAGCAAAACTCCATTGTTTTGCTAGTGCAAGTATAAAATACGAAAACGAGCCATACATATCATACTCCACGGAACATGTTAATCATAAACATACTTCCCGAGGTAAATCACTTAATCAAAACGGTTAAATCGAAAGATAGGGGTAAACCCGATATACCTCTTGTGAAAACATTTTACGATCTCGGGAGTTTTGAAAACACTTGGGATTTTAAGAATTCTCAAACCTTTCAAAACATTTAGGGACACACCAAAAGTCATTCTCCAAAATTCAAGTTCCAGAATAATACGCAGGGTCCATAACCCATTTCACAAAACACGGGTCCGTGACCCAAATCACAAATCACATGTTCCTAAGGATTATTCGTGTCCCGTGCTAACAAGCCACGAACCTCAGATGCTCCCGAAGAACAAACCCGAGTGAATAACCCAATAGGAAAAACATATCAAATCACATGTCTCCACGACACGAATATCACAACCAAACCACAACCATAAGTTATCCCAGATCGCGCTAACAAGCCACGAACCTCGAGTCCCCGCAAGACATACCCGATGATAACCCTACAAGTTATCCCAAGATCGGCTAGCAAGCCCCGAACCTCGAGTCCCCGCAAGACATACCGTATTGGATAACCTTACGGTTTCGCCCGACCCATACTAGCAAGTATGGATCCCGGAGATTCAACAATCCTACCCGAGGCACATCACATACATCAAGCACACAACAATAATCACTTATCAATCCAAACAACATTAAGCATCACAAACTCCTTTCAAGGAGTAACAACTAATATCACACACATTACGTTCTTACCGAACAAGTACATAATAACAATACGTAATCCCCGACAAAGGATTACGGTCTATCAAACTCACTCGAATTGATCATATTATCTTTCAACATACAAAACCAACACACATATTCCGAGAATACATATTCACGAAGTATACGAATTATCGTTGAAAGACAACATTTATCGAGAACATACCAATCCCTTTTACGTTCATTAAATATTGGATTTCGCATAAAACCATTTATCAAGAATTATATCAACGAAACATGAAATGTATGGGCAAGATACTTGCCTCAAAATCGCACGCAAGTATTCGACGAACACGGCTCAACCTAAAGCTTCAAACGCCCAATGCTATCAAAGCGGAAGACGATTTACGAACGAAAGGGTTCAACACGGTTTCTTCGCAAGAAACACGACCCTAACATCATACAATCAATAAATCATCGACCATACGAGGAAGAATAATCGTAGAACGCCCGAAAACCCTCTAAGACATTTTAGGACACCTTCAAGGCGTCGGTAAAGAACTCGACTCAAACAACGAATCGATACGATCCAACCATGGAATAACAAGGGAAATGATATAATACATCTAAATAATCATCAATCCATCAAAATCCTAAGTTTAATCGGATTAAACGGACGAAATCGAACAAAATACCCAAAATCCCCAAAATTAGATTTCTAGAAAATCGACTCGATTCGCTCGATCAAAGGATGTTATAGGACGGATGATTGATGATATGAACCTCCAAACTTCATGGATTCATTGTCCAACAACATCTCTAGAAGATTCACACACCTACGACGCGGAAGAGAAGTTGAAGAAGGAGAAAATGGCCGTAAAAACGATCACGGGCCTTTTATAGCCGACAGACTTCGACCGTGTCCGCCCGACACTGGCCGTGGCGCGCAGCTGACCGGCAGGCACTCAACCGAGTCCTGCTAGACTCGGTCGAGGCGCGGAGGGGCCTTCCGACGGTGACTCCGTCCGACGGCCGACTTCAAGACGACTCGACCGTGTCCTGGAACACGGTCGGGCGTGTCGGCAGTCGTCTCAGGCTTATCCGGAAGAGTTCGGCACGGGCCGTGTCGGACGACACGGTCGGGCCCTGAGACAGAAACTTCGGCATTTTCCGGACGAGTACGGCACGGGCCGTGTCGGACGACACGGCCGAGTTCGGCCGGCAGTGATCGGCCAATAACGAGCGGGTGAGCTAAAACGACCATAACTCTCTCGTCCGGACTCCGATTGACTCACCGTTTGAACCATTGGAAAGCTAACTCGATGCTCTATAATATTGCAAAGATTTAGAATTTTTGGAGTTACCAAAAATTAATGGTGACTTTACAAAGTCGAACTCATACTTAGAAAAGTCGTTAAAAAGCACGGAACTCAACAAAACGACACCGAAACGAACTCGGTTGACAAAAAGTGCAGAATTAATCATTCTCGGAAATGACGAAACGGTCAGGAGCGAGTCGTCAAAACGAACTTCCTCCGAAAAAAGAAAATTACCGAAATTCGAAATTGCGGATATTACATTCTACCCTCCTTAAAAGAAGTTTCGTCCCGAAACTTAAAACAAGTAGGGAGAAGCAATATCCCGCCAGGAAAACTCAATGAGATACGCAAGAAACGCGTAACTAATGCCAAACGGCGAAACGTTACATACAACGCAACGGAATATACGGTGAAAACACGCTCCACGACGACCAACACAACGTCGCCGTTAGGGACATGATAAAATCAACAAGTGACAAACGTCATCAAATAGATAATACAATCAAGTCAATTATCCGAACAATCACAAAACACTAAGCACCGTGCATAGTTGAGAAAACGAAAAATAAACACAAAACGATCCACTTCGAATAAAAGAACTTTATCTCCGAGATTCGAAACAACCGGGTAAGGAAATAACATAACATACAACTGATAGACCACGCCTCGTGGGACTCCTCGGAGTTGGTCCTGATTTCAGTGCTCAAATCCGTGCCTCGGAAGGCTCGGTGACCAACTCGCAAAACTGAACTCGGTGTCCCTCAAGCCCGCACTTGTAACACGTTACTAGCGGAGAAGGGCAATGTGCACGGACATGCCCCGCCACATTGCAGTTAAAACACCTCCTGGCTTTACCAGGAGTCAAAGCAGAAGACTTAGAACTCTCAGTCCCACGCAACGAGCGACAGAGCTTCACAGCCGAAAGACTACGACGTTGCGAACTAGAAACACCAACTCCTGCACTATCCACAAGGTCATTGGACTTCCTCCGCTTATTCGACTCGGGCACACGCTCCGACGATAACGAAGCTAGTTCACGGGCCAAGGCTCGATCTTGGTAGTCCCTCAACGAAGTGCAAGTGAGTCCCGACATATACACACGAATCGCTGGCTTCATTCGTCTGTCAAAATGAAAGATCCTCTCTTCCTCGGTTCTCACCCGATCTCGCACATAACTGAGTTGTTTGCTATAGTCGATGATAGCCTGTGACATCAAACATCTTGCGGTTCTCGCCGAATAAAATTCGTGAATCCTCTCGCTCTCTAATCGGTTTGGACGTAACTCAGCTTCCATAAATGCCTGGAACTCCGCCCACGTGACATCACGATCATGAGGCTTAACAGCCTCCCACCAATTAGCGGCATCTTTGTCAAGAAGGTACTGCGCAATAGGTACCTTTCGCTCTTCAGGACAATCGACAGCCTCGAATATCTTTCCCAACTGGAAAAGCCAACCATCCCAGCCCAACGCATCCGCAACACCGGCGAATCGAGGGGGATTCATACGAATTACCTCCCGAAGCCACTGGTTTGCACCAGTGTTCTGAGTCACATCTGTAATGCGCTGAATCGCTCGAGTCAATCGAGTCATCCGTGTAGCTACTCGTAAAATAGTAGCGACACCGATACCAAGATCATCACCGGCAAAGATGATCTCGACCACGCGTCTGATTGCCACGACTACGACCTCGGCCCCTCGGCATACTGAATAAGTAATTACTCAGCACAACAGAAAAATCATAACATATACCACATACAACAATTTCCATCGTAAAGCAACATGCATACTAAAATCATAGCAACGACGGTATCGTTCAGCAATCTCAATGGCCCGAACGATAACCAGCACATAATCACAAAACATCATGGAACAATCACACATATACACGAACATACCAACCCAAGCTTCAATACTCACACTCGTGTGTCAACACGCAAATCACCACGAGGCGATAAACAAGAAACACCAGTTCACACCTCTCACAGAGGGCTAACAAAACATATGCGTGGCGACGACTCAACGCTCACACCACCAATTCAATCACAATTCCGGGGTTAATACCGTAACGAAAGTTCGAAAACCATACACGCATTTCCGGTCCGCAAACAGAATGATAGGTTTTAAAACGAGAACCACCTTTTGAAAACAGCTTTGGAAACAACAGTTGATCTTGAGTATCATTTTACAAAAAGTAGTACAAACACCATTATCGAGACTTTGAAAATCATCTAGCGTTTGAACAAAAATGAGGACACCTTTCCTTTAGTGAAAAACTTTCAAAAATATTCGACCCTTGGGTCTAAGCAAATCGCATTTGAAAATATCTCAAAATATTTTTGGTCCTCAACCGAATTTTTTGAAATGTATTGCGGCATTAGAAAACACCTTGAAAACACCGCAAGAAAATAATTCGTTTTAAAAGTACGTCTCGAATTTTAATTTTCTAAGATACTCAAGGTTTTCAAAAATAATTCAATGGGTTAGAATGCCCAAAAATTTCGTAATTACAAGGAACAATATAGCGCCGTGGGTCCTGCTACGGAACCCACCAGGCTAAAAACCAATTACAAAAATGCCAAAAAGGCCGATGACGGTAATATTTCAAAAACTCACAAAATCCATTTACAAAACACTAAATTCCGTCATAAGAATTTCGCCAAAATGATCAAGGCCATAATGCCAAAAACTCGGTTAAGGGAATTGATTTTGAAATAAACCTCGGTCGGTAAAATACCGAAAGCCATTACGTAAGAACTCACGCAATGGATAAAAGAAATAAAGTCAAACATGCACAAGACAAGAACACTACTCCTCATATGAACGAAAAATGGGAGTCAAATAATCACGTATCACGAAATCAAAATCCATAAGAGGATTCCGTCACTTAACAAATAATCATAAAAATAGCTCGTGTCACACGAGGCACAACACAAAGAAGGGAGACTTACATTCACAGGTCGCACGAAGATGATGATCGCCACGATACTAATCACGACCAACAAACCTGCACGACGCGTCGCGACACGACTTAGTCGACAAAATCCGACGAGACAAAAACTCAATAGACACCACTAACACGACAGCCTAGGTAACCACAACCAAAAGCACAGATAACAAACTGTAACACACCCAATCCACTCAGCGATAATACACGCCGTAGACCCTCACCTCCAGGATCTACCAGCCTGGTAACAACATTTAACATAACGACAATGCCTTCAAGGCAAAATGACTCAAGAGACCGATTTGGTCTTTCAATAAATACATACAACTCGAATACAACTCATGCCCACGCAGGGGTCAAAAATACAACCACACCTGCATAACGGAAAGATATAGCAATGGGAAAATAAAGTACAACTATACCAATACGACATCAACGGGTACTCGTGTGATTAGTATCGTTCATCTTTCATCATCCTTCATGCCGACCCTGAGCTAAGATCCAAAACCAGAATGCAAAACAGACATCAACCCACCGAATACACACGGGATAGCAAAACTCCACTGTAATGCTAGTGCAAGTATAAAATACGAAAACGAGCCATACATATCATACTCCACGGAACATGTTAATCATAAACATACTTCCCGAGGTAAATCACTTAATCAAAACGGTTAAATCGAAAGATAGGGGTAAACCCGATATACCTCTTGTGAAAACATTTTACGATCTCGGGAGTTTTGAAAACACTTGGGATTTTAAGAATTCTCAAACCTTTCAAAACATTTAGGGACACAGCCCAAAAGTCATTCTCCAAAATTCAAGTTCCGGTAACAATACGCAGGGTCCATAACCCATTTCACAAAACACAGGGTCCGTGACCCAAATCACAAATCACATGTTCCTAAGGATTATTCGTGTCCCGTGCTAACAAGCCACGAACCTCAGATGCTCCCGAAGAACAAACCCGAGTGAATAACCCAATAGGAAAAACATATCAAATCACATGTCTCCACGACACGAATATCACAACCAAACCACAACCATAAGTTATCCCGGCATCGCGCTAACAAGCCACGAACCTCGGAGTCCCCGCAAGACATACCCGATGATAATCCTACAAGTTATCCCGGCATCGGGCTAGCAAGCCCCGAACCTCGGAGTCCCCACAAGACATACCCGTATTGGATAACCTTACGGTTTCGCCCGACCCATACTAGCAAGTATGGATCCCGGAGATTCAACAATCCTACCCGGAGGCACATCACATACATCAAGCACACAACAATAATCACTTATCAATCCAAACAACATTAAGCATCACAAACTCCTTTCAAGGAGTAACAACTAATATCACACACATTACGTTCTTACCGAACAAGTACATAATAACAATACGTAATCCCCGACAAAGGATTACGGTCTATCAAACTCACTCGAATTGATCATATTATCTTTCAACATACAAAACCAACACACATATTCCGAGAATACATATTCACGAAGTATACGAATTATCGTTGAAAGACAACATTTATCGAGAACATACCAATCCCTTTACGTTCATTAAATATCGATTTCGCATAAAACCATTTATCAAGAATTATATCAACGAAACATGAAATGTATGGGCAAGATACTTGCCTCAAAATCGGTACGCAAGTATTCCGACGAACACGGCTCAACCGGAAACTTCGAAACGCCCAATGCTATCGAAACGGAAGACGATTTACGAACGAAAGGGTTCAACACGGTTTCTTCGCAAGAAACACGACCCTAACATCATACAATCAATAAATCATCGACCATACGAGGAAGAATAATCGTAGAACGCCCGAAAACCCCTCTAAGACATTTTACCGGACACCTTCAAGGCGTCGGTCAAGAACTCGACTCAAACAACGAATCAATACGATCCAACCATGGAATAACAAGGGAAATGATATAATACATCTAAATAATCATCAATCCATCAAAATCCTAAGTTAAATCGGATTAAACGGACGAAATCGAACAAAATACCCAAAATCCCCAAAATTAGATTTCTAGAAAATCTGACCTGATTCGCTCGATCAAAGGATGTTATAGGACGTATGATTGATGATATGAACCTCCAAACTTCATGGATTCATTGTCCAACAACATCTCTAGAAGATTCACACACCCACAGACGCGGAAGAGAAGTGGAAGAAGGAGAAAATGGCTTAAAACGATCACTGGGCCTTTTATAGCCGACAGACTCGACCGTGTCCGCTCGACACGGCCGTGGCGCGCAGCTGACCGGGCAGGACTCGACCGTGTCCTCGCTAGACACGGCCGCGGCGCGAGGGGCCTTCCGACAGCTGACTGGTCCGACAATGATTTCAAGACGACTCGACCGTGTCCTCGAACACGGCCGGCGTGTCAGCTGCGTCTCGTGCTTATCCGAAGAGTTCGCACGGCCGTGTCGGACGACACGGTCGGGCCCCGAGACGTAAACTTCGCATTTTCCGGACGAGTACGGCACGGCCGTGTCGGACGACACGGCCGAGTTCGCCGGCAATGATCGCCAATAACGAGCGGGTGAGCTAAAACGACCATAACTCTCTCGTCCGGACTCCGATTGACTCACCGTTTGAACAATTGGAAAGCTAACTCGATGCTCTATAATATTGCAAAGATTTAGAATTTTTGGAGTTACCAAAAATTAATGGTGACTTTACAAAGTCGAACTCATACTTAGAAAAGTCGTTAAAAAGCACGGAACTCAACAAAACGACACCGAAACGAACTCGGTTGACAAAAAGTGCAGAATTAATCATTCTCGGAAATGACGAAACGGTCAGGAGCGAGTCGTCAAAACGAACTTCCTCCGAAAAAAGAAAATTACCGAAATTCGAAATTGCGGATATTACATTCCAATTCATAATAGTCTCTATTTTAGATGGATCAACTGCAATCCCTTCTCCAGAAATAATGTGGCCTAGAAATGCCACTTCCCTCAACCAAAATTCACACTTGCTGTACTTGGCGTACGACTTGTGCTGCCTCAGTGTATTCAACACTAGTCTAAGATGTCTCTCGTGATCTTTTTTCGTCTTAGAGTACACGAGTATGTCATCGATGAAAATTACTACGAATTGGTCGAGATATGGTTGAAATACTCTGTGCATTAAATCCATAAATGCGGCAGGAGCATTCGTGAGTCCAAAAGGCATCACTACGAACTCGTAGTGGCCGTATCTAGTTTGGAATGCAGTTTTAGGAACATCTTCATTCCTAATCTTTAACTGGTAGTATCCTTGTTGAAGATCGAACTTGGAATACACCGTAGCTCCTTGGAGTTGTTCAAACAACTCATCTATCCTCGGGAGAGGATACTTATTTTTTAATTGTCACGCTGTTGAGTTCACGATAATCTATGCAAAGCCTCAATGTTCCGTCATTCTTTTTGACAAATAATACTGGAGCTCCCCAAGGTGATACACTGGGTTGCACAAAACCCACGTCGAGTAACTTCTGCAGTTGGACCTTCAACTCTTGCAGCTCCAGTGGCGCCATTCGGTATGGTGCCTTTGCAATGGGTGCCTTCCCAGGCATGATTTCGATATTGAATTCAACTTCTCACAAAGGTAGGGAGGTCAATTCTTCGGGAAATACATCAGGGTATTCGGATACCACAAGTATAGTTTCTATGCCCGACTTACTCATGGGTTTGTTGATGATGAAGGCTAAAAATCCGGTCGCCCCTTTGGCAACTGCCTTACTATCTTTGATAGCTGATATTATAGGTGCTAGGTTGACTCTAGCGTCTCCAATCAATTCCACGATTGTCTTGTTAGGTTCGCAAAACCTAACTATTTTAGAATGACAATCCAATTGTGCATAGTGTTTAGATAGCCAATCCATTCCTAGGATGACGTCATATTCTAATATTGGAAGCACTACTAAATCGGCAGAGTAACAGTTACCACTGATGATCACATCACACGCAGAATGGACTTTATCTGCTAGCTGACTAACTCCCATCGGGGTAGATACTTCTAGGCATAATGATAAAGATTCTAACGGCCTATAAAGTTTCTTAGAAAAGTGCGGTGCAACAAACGAGTGGGATGATCCTGGATCTATAAGTATTCGTGCAAGTTGATTAGATATTAGGAGTGTACCTTCCACCACATCATTGTTCTCTAGTGCCTCATGACCAGTCAATGCGAATACTCGAGCTGGGGCTTTCCCTTTGTTGTTTCCTAGTTTGGCTGTAGTAGCTGGTTTGCTCACCGGGGTGTTCATGTCTGGGCATTCTCGAATTTAATGATCTGGGCTGCCGCAACGTAGGCACTTTTCGAGCTTCCTCCAACACAACTCTGACTTATGCCCTTTCCTACCACAGTGGGTGCAAGGCGCTGGTGGTTTATTGAGAACTGGTGCCTTTGATCCACTCGAGCTTCCTTGAGTTCCCTTCCTCTTAAACTTCTGTGGCGGCATTGATGTTGGTCGGGTAGCAGGCCTCTTGGCGTTGGAGAAACGGCTTTGCTGTTGAGTTAACCTCGCAGTTCCGCTCTCGATCCGGGTGGCGGCTTCCACTGCTTGGGTAAGTGTCGTCAGCTGAATAGTTAGAAGACTCTGTTGAAGCGACTGCCTTAGTCCTCTTGTAAAATTATAGAGCTTGTCCTCCTCAGTTATAACCAATCCCGGTGCGTATTTAGACAATCTGTTAAACTGTGCTTCATATTGAGCGACTGTCATGGTTCCTTGCTTCAAGTGGTAGAACTCGTCTCGTCTAGCCTCTCTGGCTGCCGACACGCACCGTGTTCTAAATCACCAGAAGTTAGCCCATGTTCTGACACGGTTTTCTCTCGTCCAGCGCTTGTTGACATTCCTCCACCAGTCATGAGCTGTGGCCTCGAGTCGGAATGTAGCTAGTGAAATTCGCTGTTCATCAGTATACTGAAGGGCGTTGAAAATTCCCTCAATTCTCTCCAGCCAGAGTTCAGCTTTGATATAGTCAGGTTCCCCGTCAAAGGTCGGCGGGTTGAAACGTAAGAATCTTTCCAGGGTACGATCATGAGTTTCATTGTGGTCCCCGTTGTTAGCAGTCTGTTGTTGTAGGAAGTTCGTCAGTTGAGTGAGGGCTTGGGCCATGGCATCGTTCCCATTTCCTCATCGTAGAGGAGAGCGTGAGCGATCATTGTGTTGATGCTGCTCTTCACGATTCATGCGAGGACTAGATTTTATTAAGATGTTTTTTGAGGAATTAGTAACCTATGAAATGCTAACGGTTTTAAGAGTTCATCACGGTTCACACGTGGACGTCCGCGTCTTCGGTCAGCCATCTATTATAAGTTAGGGAATGTGTGAGGATTAACAATTTTATGTGGAGTTATTAGTATTACGTGTTGTCATGTAGATTTAAGTGCATAATTGAGTATGAATAATCATTAAGGCAGTGAACTTAATGATCCAACAAATATGCTTATACGACACTAGTGACCAAGAAATAATAATACCACATTTTTTTAAGAAGACAATGAAGTTTAGTGGAGTTTAAAAGAACTTCATTAATTTCGAATGAATAGTGCATGACTTTGAGAAATGGATAAGTGAAGTAAACTATATCCGTTCCAAGAGTTCAATAGAAGAGTTAATTCAGTCGGGAAATGCCGTGGGTACTTAATAAAGTACTTTGGCCAATCACTTAGGAATTTTGAATTTGACTATGCATATTCCAAGTGAATAGCAATAAGTCGAAAGAGATCTTTAATGAGAATTGACTCGAGAAGTCTACATTAGGTCTCAATCCTGTGGTTCACTTCATCCTAGGTGGAATTCACGTCTAATTAAGTCCGAAGAATCCTATCCTGGTTAGCCCGTTGTAAGTGTCCTTCTCACAAACGGGCTCCGATACCACTCCTGTCACGCCCCCAACATCAGGAAGGACGAGGGCGCGAGGCATTGGTCGATCAATCAATCAAAATGCAATAATAAATAGCGGAAGCAAAATAACGATTGGATAATATTTCAAAACAACAATCTTATCCCGATGTACTAAGATTCGTTGTGACAAAAGCTGATAATCGAGATTACACTGTTCATAAGTTTGCAGCGGAAAAATACCAAACGAATTAAGTACGAAGTGTAACACCCCCAAGTTATTCAGGGTATATTACAGCGCCGCGAGCCCCGCCGTGGGACCCACAAGGCTATTCATGCGCGGAACTGTAGAACTTGACCGAGAAGGTCTAGATATAATGAAAAGAAGGACAATACAAATGGTATTCAAAACCATAACCAATTAAACCATATACATCACCACACAAATCAATACCTCGGCAACACAGGCCGGAACATCAAGGAAACTGAAATATAATACTCGAGTATTTAAAATCCATTCCAGTACAACAATACTGAATGGAGGAATCCAAAAAAATATAACCTTAGACAAGACACAGTATCACACTTGCCCATCATCTTCATGCCGACCCGATACCCGCCTGTCTGTTCTCCTGGAACCTGAAATACATAAAAAGTATTTCCCCCATAAAGGGGTTAGCCGTCGAATAGCTAGTGCAAGTATATCAAGTATGAAACACAATACTCCTCGACAATAAAGTAAATATAACCGTCAATTCATCAATTCAAGACTAGTATTCCAGAATAACTAAATCGCATAGCATCACATCAATACATATATGAATATCGTCGAACCGCACCAGAGGCTACGGAACCCTCAGGGGACCTGTCGGCCCGCCCCAGAGTGGTTCGTTCATATCATCCGTGGAATTGCACCAAGAGGCTACGAAACCCTCAGGGGACCCGTCGGTCCGCCCGAGAGTGGATACAAATAATCATGCCATTAATATTTCTTACTTTCAAAGTCGAGAATGTATAATCATAAATATATACTTGCCTTGAATAGTTGACGACGCAACGAACGGAAAGGAAAGTCACCGACGAATGCTAGGAACCAACGAAACCGAACCTAACGATTCGAAGAGTACAATCACAACCAATTCTAAACGAATACGGAATTGGAATACACCCGGAAACCCGCCTACGATTCATGTATATTCGTATAAAAAACGACAACGAGGGCGGACCACAACCAAACCCCCTCGATTCCGTAAAAACCACGAAATATACCATGAATCCATAGGGAAACTAAGAATACCAACAAGATTAATCATATTCATCATGAATTAATCAACAAAACGAAATGAATCGGACAAAAACGCGAAAACCCCCAAATCTCCCCAAAAGTAGGGTTCTAAAGATCTAACCTTGATTGGCTGGATCGAAGGATGTTATAGGATGATTGATCAATGATATGAACTCAGGAACTTCATGGATTTGTTGTTTAACAACATGGTTTCACCTCCTCCGAAGCTCCAGCCGCGGACCGAAGAGAAAGGAAATTAAAAACGATTGAAAAAGTGGCTGCTCTATCATTTATATACTGGGCCGGAACTAGCGTGCGCTAGCCTTCCCGGACTAGCGTGCGCTATCGGCCAGTATCGGCCCAGCACTCTCGGCCAGGGCCCGCATGATCCGGCACCACCGACCAATCCTGCTGACCATGACCTGTCCGCCCGACCCCCACTAGCGTGTGCTACGGCCGGAAGCCTGCGCGCGCTAGCCGACCTGTCCAGTAACCTCTGGACTAAAAAGCTCGCCCAGGTACCTTACGCTAGTCGACCCGATAGCGTACGCTGGGCTGACTCGACCGCCTCCGCTACACTGCCGAGCTAGCGCGCGCAGCCTCCCGGCCGTAGTGCGCGCTACGCCGGTTCCTGCCGTGCCTGCTCGGCCAGTGCCCAGCACTTCCGACAGTGCCGCACCGGTCCGGCCAGCTGCTTAGCCGCCATGACCCGACGACTCGATTTTCGAAAACGTACGAAACGAACACTACGAAAAGCTCGCGGGCAACATCGACGACCGGAAATGAAAACATAATACAATAATTAATCATACGCGACCAAGAAAAGAGTCGAGACGGCAAGTACAGATACGGATACCCATAACTTTTGGTAAATTACAAAATGGCCCAAAACGCCCGAGAATCACGATACATGATCGAATAACCAAACCGAAGTCCACAACACGTATAACAAAATTAAACGGACTTACGGGAAACTCGAAACAGCAGTTTCGAACGAGATTCGCAAGAATCGACTCAAGTGCGGAAAAGTCGCTAAAAAGCACGGAACTCAACAAAACGACTCCAAAACGAACTCGGATGTCAAAAAGTGTAGAATTAATCATTCTCAGGATGACGAAACGGTCTCAAGCAAGTTGTCAAAATGGACTTTCGCCAAAAAAGTAAATTACCGGAAATCGAATTTGCGGATATTACATTCTACCCTCCTTAAAAGAAGTTTCGTCCCGAAACTTAAAACAACTAGGGAGAAGCAATATCCCACCAGGAAAACTCAACGAGATACACAAGAAATTCATAACTTACGTCCAACGGCGAAACGTTACAAGCAACACAACAATACATTACCCGAAGGTAATCCAAGCCAATGCTGAAATAAATACGAATCACAATGTCTGAAGGCTCCAACAGAAATGCCAATACATCACAATGGCCTGAAAGCCCCTCAGCCGAAACTGTATATCATGATGGCCTGACAGCCGAACAGCCCAAAGCTGTAAATCATCACAATACAGATCTCAAAGAAACAAACCTGACTGTCGGACATATCCAATACAACATGGACTACGAACGACCAAACAATAAAGCTCAAGAGGGACATCACAGTACGCCCGATCCGGAAATGTGTCCGTACACATGTCCACCCCGTATACGGAATCCAGAATATACGTGTGACAATGTACCTAATTAGCCTCACGAACTACGTCTCGTGTGCACGGTCCAATGCGGAAACATCCATGCATGACCATCGTGTGCCTGGCTAAAAATCCTACACATAACCAATCGGCACGCAGATATGATTCCAGATATGCCACGATACAACATGACAACGAAACTCAAAGGATAACATATCCAATATGAATCATATGACTCACCAAGTGAACGATGACACACGAATAATGAAAGATCGACACGACCAACAATATCCAAAACAACTATCCTGGGATCAAAATCCCTAAGGACCGATTAATACGAGCAACAATCACAACACAACAATCCGGGAAATCCTCCACCCTCAACGATCACAAAATAACTGAGTTCACAAGAATAATAGTGTGCTGCCTTGAGTCGGCCGACACGAGAATAATAATTCAACGGATGAGAACTATCCTCGATAGTCCTAATTCAATACTTCGATTACCTTTAGAACGGTTAACCGATAACAATTATACAACGGATGTCTCGGCACCTTTAATCGGTTACCGAAAACGAAGATGATAATCGAACACATCAATGTCTTCAATCGGCCAATACAACACCAATAGCGAAGCACCAATATCAAAGACAACAGTCAAAAAATCAATACCGTGAACCGGCTATCGACATCAATATGATCAACAAGTATCGTAATGCCCTGAACCGGCCATTTACGAACAACACTAACAA
Source organism: Orobanche coerulescens (assembly GCA_033398695.1). Lineage (NCBI taxonomy): Eukaryota > Viridiplantae > Streptophyta > Magnoliopsida > Lamiales > Orobanchaceae > Orobanche > Orobanche coerulescens. Next base: position 154,257,664 of record CM065803.1, read on the forward strand.
TTGGCATAACTTGCCGAAAGATATCGTATCAAACAACCCCTTGATATCAACAAAATCACAAATAGACCAAGTCTCGACATGATTCACACATTCATGCACATACATAATAACATCAATCTCATTGACTAGTACAAGTATAAAACTTGCTTCGATATCAATACAACGAACTGTTACCATTTCAGTTGCTTTCGTCTACGAGTTCCTCAGCCCTGACCAAAGTAATCTATGAACTCTTCAACCTCAACCACATCACAACAGTCATAGTCCACGATCAGACATCACAACTTATTTTATAAAGAAGGATTAATAATCGACAAGTTCGATAACGATCAATATCAATACCACCAAACCACAAACTCAACCGTTTCACCATATCTCGATTAAACACAGTCTGAACAATCCAACTCAGACACTTACAAATCCTGTCCACAATACGAGTCGAAATATGATGATCATATCAGCAACTAATTCGGACCAACAAGGGTCTAGATGTTATCGATTCCAAACTAAATCCTTAAATACGAGTTAACAAGGTTCCTCCTTGTAAATCCGTAGTTAAAATTTTCCGATGATCATCGTTAATTCGAACCATCCAATTAGTTCAACATTATAGATAATCATATTCTAAGGTTATCAAACAATCCAATCATTCGGCTTGAACCTTTGTTCAATATGTATGGACTTCAAAACTCGGAGATGAATAATAGTTTCATCAAACTCGTAATCATATTCGTATCACGATGCGAATATTATATCAAAACACATAATTCAGCTCTAGACATGAATATCCCATATTCATATCAAAAACACCCACACTCCTTATAAATGTTCATCATCTCATATAATTCAAGAGTTTCTCAGGAATCCTGAATTAATCCGAAATCACGTCCACAATCGACCAACGACAATATCCAATGTTCTAACATCTAAGCCATCATCTAACTCATAGTCTAAGGCATATATCATCATAACATCAGGAATCGCAATAATACTGCCAAGAACACTATGATCCCCTAACCATACTCATGACAACATAACATAACCCAACATATAAGTCATCATGTCATCATCTTCCTTAACAAACTTCCCGTGGGATACCAAGAATCATCATAACGCCTCCATAAACTATTATCATACGAACTAATCATCAACAACAACGTCAAAGTCGAAATGTCTGGAGATATTAACCAACACATCTCTTGAAGATAAACAGCATCATTCACAACCACACGAATCATATCAATATCCGTACTTCAACAATAATATCAACATAACGCGGTAATACATCCATAATCATACTTATCAACCTCCTATACATGACGATTATCAACTCAAGAACAACGATATTCAATTCAGAACCAAATCTAAAGTGAATATTAATTACCTCTTCGAAGAAATGGATTGATTCTCAAGGTTGAATCCATTTCCAATCGATTCCAAGCTTAGAGTTGTTAAAACGGTCAACTCCATGATTACGTAAGTATTTAGAACGTCAAAGTATTTCCCAAGAACTCTCTCTTTCGGTGGAAAAGAAAGGACGGGCTGAAAAGGATAACATTATTCAATCTCACACTACTAGCGTGCGCTACTCTCACAAAATGGTGCGCGTTACTTGCCATAGCATGCGTAACTGACTTTGTTAGCGTGCGCAATCGATGTCCATAGGTTACTGCCTCATTTCGTGCCAAGTGTTACGTACGTAAAATCCTTGTCATACGTAACATAATGTTGACTTACTACAGCAAAAGTCTCATTAGCATACGCTATTATCCACCCGTAGCGTGCGCTAATCATAGTTGACTCGACAGCTTGCACCTACCACTCGTGCCCCCACATGCTGAAAGCATCCGCGATTTCCGGGATTCCTCTAACCGATTTGGAATTAGCGTGCGCTAACCATACGGTTTAGCGTGCGCTAGCCCTACATGACAAACACCCTCTGACCTTATGTGGACACGCGTCACAAGTGGCCCCGTCCACTTGCCGAAATCCAAGATTCCCTGTCGGATGATCCGATATTAGCGTACGATAACCATCCTTGGTAGCGTGCGCTAAATGCCGATAAACATCAATCCGGGCCTACCTGTCGGCCGCTTTCCGAACCTTTCCCAAAATGCCTTACATACGTTAAGAATCCTCCTTAGCGTACGAAATTCGAACCTATTAGCGTACGCTAACTGCACCACGTAGCGTGTGCTACTCATACCTCGTAGCGTGCGCTAAGCATATTTCATAGTGTGCGCTAATGTGGCTGCACTTAGCCATTTCCAACGGTTCCTGTAGGTTGCTTCGACATACTGGACACGTATATATGACATGCTGAATACATATACTTGATTCAATAACATTTTCATATGATATGCCTGATATCAGAATTAAACAACCTGATACATGATATCCTCAATTATAACTGTCAACCAACAACAGATCAACCCAGAATTTCCAAACTCATCACAAGGGCAATCAATCGTCGCCACGAGCGAATAACCAAAACAGTGTACTTACAGGTATGTGAAGCTGATGATCTCCCATGATATTAGCATGCGACTCCCAAACAAAGTCTCAACGCAATACCGATACACTCTAATATCGCAATTAGCAATTTGACAAAATCTCAAGGAAGAGTTCACGTCCGTGACCACGGCCACGACTCTTCCTCCTTACAGCCAACATTCTGAAGGGCACACACGTGCGTAAGTATAATCCAAATCGCACATTCTCGAAGTGACCAATTCCCAAGAATACCAAGTTAAAAATGAAACGATTAAGAAAATACAATAAGAGTGAGAGGACTTACAAGTACCGGTCGCACTGTTATGATGGCAGAGTAGTGATACTGCGGGCAAATGACGACTCAATCGACCCAAAAGACCGACATCCTAGGAATCCATAAACCTAAGCTCTAATACCATATTCTGTAACACCCCCAAGTTATTCAGGGTATATTACAGCGCCGTGAGCCCCGTCGTGGGACCCACAAGGCTATTCATGCGCGGAACTGTAAAACTTGACCGAGAAGGTCTAGATACAATGAAAAGAAGGACAATACAAATGGTATTCAAAATCATAACCAATGAAACCATATACATCACCACACAAATCAATACCTCGGCAACACAGGCCGGAACATCAAGGAAACTGAAATACAATACTCGAGTATTTAAAATCCATTCCAGTACAACAACACTGAATGGAGGAATCCAAAAAAATATAACCGGAGACAAGACACAGTATCACACTTGCCCATCATCTTCATGCCGACCCGATACCCGCCTATCCGTTCTCCTGGAACCTGAAATACATAAAAAGTATTTCCCCCATAAAGGGGTTAGCCGTCGAATAGCTAGTGCAAATATATCAAGTATGAAACACAATACTCCTCGACAATAAAGTAAATGTAACCGTCAATTCATCAATTCAAGACTAGTATTCCGGAATAACTAAATCTCATAGCATCACATCAATACATATATGAATACCGTGGAACCGCACCAGAGGCTACGGAACCCTCAGGGGACCTGTCGGCCCGCCCCAGAGTGGTTCGTTCATATCATCCGTGGAATCACACCAAGAGGATACGAAACCCTCAGGGGACCCGTCGGTCCACCCGAGAGTGGATACAAATAATCATGCCATTAATATTTCTTACTTTCAAAGTCGAGAATGTACAATCATAAATATATACTTGCCTTGAATAGTTGATGACGCAACGAACCGAAAGGAAAGTCACCGACGAATGCTAGGAACTAATGAAACCGAACCTAACGATTCGAAGAATACAATCACAACCAATTCTAAACAAATACGGAATTGGAATACACCCGGAAACCCGCCTACGATTCATGTATATTCGTATAAAAAACGACAACGAGGGTGGACCACAACCAAACCCCCTCGATTCCGTAAAAACCACGAAATATACCATGAATCCGTAGGGAAACTAAGAATACCAACAAGATTAATCATATTCATCATGAATTAATCAACAAAACGAAATGAATCGGACAAAAACGCGAAAACCCCCAAATCTCCCCAAAAGTAGGGTTCTAAAGATCTAACCTTGATTGCTGGATCGAAGGATGTTATAGGATGATTGATCAATGATATGAACTCAGGAACTTCATGGATTTGTTGTTTAACAACATGGTTTCACCTCCTCCGAAGCTCCAGCCGCGGACCGAAGAGAAAGGAAATGAAAAACGAGTAAAAAAGTGGATGCTCTGTCATTTATATACTGGGTCGGAACTAGCGTGCGCTAGCCTTCCCGGACTAGCGTGCGCTATCGCCAAGATCGCCCAAAGACTCTCGTCTGTGGCCCGCATGACCCGGCACCACCGACCAATCCCGCCGACCATGACCTCGTCCGCCCGACCTCGCAGCGTGCGCTACGGCGGAAGCTCGCGCGCTAGCCGAATTGGCCCAAGAACCTCCGGACTAAAAAGCTCGCCTGTAACGACGCTAGTCGGCCGACGGCGTGCACTACCACCGCCGGTTAGCGTGCGCCACGACCGACAAGAGCGTGGCGCTACTCCGCCGATCCTACCCGAGTCCGTAACCTCGTAACCCCTCTCGCCTGCACCGAGCAGCGTCTGGCCGACTCGACAGCGTGCGCTTACATCGCTGAAGAAGCGGGCGCAGCCTCCCGGCCATAGCGCGCGCTACGCCGGTTCCTTCCGTGCCTGCTCGGCCAGTGCCTAGCACTTCCGACAGTGCCGCACCGGTCCGGCCAGCTGCTCAGCCGCCATGACCCAACGACTAGATTTCCAAAAACGTACGGAACGAACACTACGAAAAGCTCGCGGGCAACATCGACGACCCGAAATGAAAACATAATACAATAATTAATCATACGCGACCAAGAAAAGAGTCGAGACGGCAAGTACAGATACGGATACCCATAACTTTGGGTAAATTACAAAATGGCCCAAAATGCCCGAGAATCACGATACATGATCGAATAACCAAACCGAAGTCCATAACACGTATAACAAAGTTAAACGGACTTACGGGAAACTCGAAACAGCAGTTTCGAACGAGATTCGCAAGAATCGACTCAAGTGCGGAAAAGTCGCTAAAAAGCACGGAACTCAACAAAACGACTCTGAAACGAACTCGGATGCCAAAAAGTGTAGAATTAATCATTCTCATGATGACGAAACGGTCCCAAGCGAGTCGTCAAAACGGACTTTCGCCAAAAAAGAAAATTACCGGAAATCGAATTTGCGGATATTACACGAATCATAACTAACTATTACAAGTTGGGATAACAACAGAAATTCTACGAACAGAAGTCCTAAAATCTGGGAGGCAATCTTCTATTCGGCCTCTTCCACGAATCCTTCTTCGTCCTCTGCTGTTTGCTCATTCTCTGGTTTAAAAGGGAAAACGGTGGGGTGAAAGGTCTCAGTGAGTGGGTGATCGTGTGCGAGTGTGGCTCTTTCCTTTGAAAAATTTTTAAGTGATGCATGGTTTCATCAATTATAAAAAAATAAAAAACAATTACAGTTATGTCGAAATTTTATAAACAATAATCATTGTGTAGTTGTAATATTATAATCCTGTCCCTGTGGACGGATGTCAAGTCAAGCAGTCAGTCAATCAGTTGATCAGTCAATTCAGTTTAGAATCCTGCCAATGTGGACTTTGGATTCTAGACTCTCCTTATCACTCCTAGCAAGATAGGCCATCGCCCCAAGATTTGGACCGTCGTCCCAAGATTTGGACCGTCGCCCCAAGATGCTGAGCCTTCGCTCTCACACATAGCGTGTGCTTTCTTATCTCTTATCTGGGCTCGGTATGTCCTTAGCTGTGGGTCAATACCTGAATCACACCATAATCGCGATTATACCCCAAGTCTACGACCGAGGTCCCTCGGAACACTCCGTTCCTCGGTTATGGGAATAGAAAACAACGGTAGCTTTGTTCATGAACCGCAGCCGCACTGCTCGATCCAAGACTCCGTCTAACCGTCTCTGACACGATTTGGGACTCTAGAGGTGGCTCCTACAGCTCAAGAGGTGGCCCCCAGATTGTAGGTCGGCACTCTGTTTCATATGGACTCAAGAGGTGGCCCCCGTCCGTCGACGTGGCACTTTGTTCCGATAGGGTTAGAGGCGGACCCATCCGTGGCACTTTGTTTGTATAGCACTTAGTTCCCGGACAGTCACAGTTATCAATTTGACGTGTTTCACAAGTATCACGTAAACGTTCGGTCCGTGAGGTTAATAGCGTCTTTTGATTAAGTATGGAATATGGTTAATTTTATTTGTGGCCCGGTAATGCGGAATAGGACTTGTATATAAACTAGAAAATATTCTAAATAATTTATTAATGGTCTGATGGGTTCAGATCAGATATATTAACTGGGTAGGTTTGACGAAACGAAACGAGAGTTTCGTAAATAGTTTGAAAGGACGTTTTTGCCCTTAGGTTCAAACCTATGCGTTGGAGTATGAAACGAAGTCGGATGGTTATGAAATTTTATGAGGAATCCAAAAATAATTCCTCGACTCCAGATTTAAGGAGAATTCGGAAATTTCCAGTTTCGGGACTGAAATTTCCAGAAATTACGATATTACCCCAAAACTTAAGGAAATCGTTCCGAGGCATATAGAGCTATGAATTTAGCTCGGAATTTAACGAAATTTTACGAGATGACTCGTGATGAACCTGGAATTACAGATTTGTGAAAATTCCAGAAAATTTCGGACCTGGTCCAGAAGTTTGGAATTCTTGCATTTTGACCCCGAAATTGTTTGAAAACTACAATTTGGACTATAAAGTTTAGATATCGAACTCCGAATCGCTTGAAACTTTATGGACAGCCTATATATGGTATAATATGAACTTTCCAAGGTCCAGAAGCTTGTATTTTCGAAATTTTCAGTTTAGTCCTCAAACTTTGAGAAATTATAATTTATGCCCAAAAGCTCAGTTTACTCGTTTCAAGTTCCATTTTGGCCGCAAGTAAATTATCCATATATCATAACATAATCATATAACACAAGATTTCAGATTTTGGTAGGGTTTCAACAACAGTTAGAAGAAAACATATAATTTTCAAGTTATCACAAAATAGGCACCCGGCTACCAAATCGGTTGTCGTTTAAATTCGATGAATCATATTGCATGTTGTTATAAACATAACATTCATCTTTAAAAACATGCATTTATACAAGAATTTCAGATTAGTACATACTTTCATATTTTTCATAATATTTGAAGATTATGTTTAAGAAAAACGAATTTCACATAGTTATACACAAAATCATAACATGTAATTTTAACATGAAGATTTTAACATAGACCATATTAATAGAATCTTAAAATACTTCATATTTAACACATTCATCACAAGTAAAGAAGATATTTTTACTCTAAAGTTTGAAAGAGTTTTCACCCACCTCGATCTTGTCGGATTTAGTCGGTTATAGGTCTTGAAAGTTGGAAAACGACTTCTCCTCTAATACTACATGATTTGGCCGATCCATATGCACCCCAAGGTGAGGATTATGTTTGCATGTATTAAGATTAAGGTTAGATTATGGAGGTTTTCATAAGAAATCATGGAAATAGTTATAAGGGATGAGATTACCTATTTCTAGTTGAAATTTTTCTTCCTCCTCCTTCTTCTTCCTCTTGGTTCGGCCATCTCTCTCTCTTAGGCTCTCAATTGAAGATTTTTTGATTGTGTAGGAGGTGTAAAATGAGGGTTAGGTTAGGGTGTAAGTATTTAAAGTTGGGATAAGGAGGGTTGTGAAGTGAAATGTGTAGAAGACTTGTTACATGTGTCAAGATGTTTCATGCAAGTCTTGCATGTGATGAGTGAAAAATCTAGATTTCCACTCCATTTTGGTCACCTATATGTATGTATATATAGATATATTATTTTTTTTGTTAAATTAAGATTATAATTAAAATGGTAAAGGATTTAATTAGTTGGGTTGGGCTTTGAAGTGTAACTTCAAGTCTTATGATTTTTAATAAGTTGGGTTGAGTCCATTAGTGTGTTCATGTGTGAGTATTGATACACTTGGCCCATTAAGAATTTATGTTCCCACTTCAAATTTTAATTAATTTATTATTTGGTTTATTAAGTAAACTACAAAGTTAAAGAGCGAAATAAAATAAATAGATGTAGGTTATATCATGACATAAAATAACTATTATTAAATTATACCATGATTTGATACAATGTACATGTGACAAGTTATCGAATTTAGGGGGTTTTACAGATTGTTATCAAACATATCATTAATTGATTATTGCATTAGGTTGCGTTAAGTGATCATTGATGATTAACCATTGTGCTGCGATTGTAACGCCCTGGCTTTCTTAATTAAAAAGAATGTTACACGACTCAATTTTTCCTTAAAAATTTTATATAAATCCGGAGTGTTTGCGGAAGCGTTTTAGTAAGTAAATCTTCAATAAAAGTTGTTTAATCAAACATCAGTAAAGTTTTACAAAAACATGGGAAATCAAATATTTGGACATAGTCCGTTGAAATTATATTCGTTGAAGAACATCAAGTGTTTCGTAAAAATAATAACAATTACGGCGACATCATCTTTTATTCTTTAGAACTTCATCGTGTTGGGAGTATGTATTCATCTTCTGCTTGTCCCGTTCGTCGATTCCTTAGCCTGAAAAACATAATCGATGAGGTGTGAGTACGCGAGCATACTCAGTGAGATTAAACCCTTATAAATCGTCAAAATCATGTTGTGTAATGCACATAAAACATTCTTATCTGTGTGAGACTCGTCTCGGATTTCTTTCATTCTTTTGACCCCTCGCGGGTCGTCATGTTACACGACACAACGATGACCGTAACATATTAAAACAGTATAACCTCACCTCGTTTGCTGAAATCTTGAAATATCTTCCTTTGATTTGGCTCGGTTGTCCTTCTTGGATCCCGGATACGCTGCTCCTAGCACTTGAAAATAATTTTTCATATTTCCGGCCATAAATTCTTGATGTAAAGTCTGAAATCTCTTTGGGGACTTTTATCAAACACCTTTGAAAAACTGTCAGATTTGAGCTATCTGTTTCATTGGGATTTTTGTGGCTTTTATAATTTTTGGAAGGAAAATATGTTTCGGGAGTTTTAAAGTAGAGTTTCACAGCTTCAAAATGATATATTATATGTACAAAACCACGTCCGGGAACATGTATAAATAAGGGCTCAAAGTCGGTTGAAAATCAAACTTACCCGACACTGAACCCTTATCCTGGACAAATGCCGAGAAGCTTCGTTTGGCCGTGATCGACCTTATCCTGACAAATTGACCTTTATCCGACAATCGCCGAGAAGCTTCGCTTGGTCGTGACTAACCTTATCCGGACACCGATGTACTTTATCCGGATAGTGGTCGAGAAGCTTCGTCGGCCGTGGACTGACCTTATCCGGACAAATGGACACTTTATCCGGATGGTGGCCTAGAAGCTTCGCCCATGACCGGCGCTTGTCGCAGGCGTGTCCGCGTGACCGCAAATGTCCGTCAACTTGGCTCACCGGTTCGACCCCTTCCCGATGTCCAAATTCGATTTTCCGACTTGCCCAGACTGCGAGTTAAATCTTCGATATGCTCTAACCGATTTTCGATAATATTAAAATAATAATTTAATATTATTTTGGCAAGATAAGTGTTCTGTAATGAAAATTTTATCGCATCAATTCGTCGGAGTTTTTCGAAATCACTTTCACAAATTCTAAAAATGATCCTTATAATTTATTTTGAAATATTTTCTTTTTAAATCTTTCATTCTATGCTAGGAACATATCGGTCCAAGTATCGGACAACCTGTAAATATAAAAAAATCAAAATTCATGATCGTTAGCAAAATAAATAGCATTTAAATAAGTATTGGGGCGTTACAATCCTCCCCCCTTTAAAAAATTTCGTCCTCGAAATTGAGCTTCGTAAAGAACTTTGAAAATCTGTATCAAACTTTGTATGAGTATTTTCATCAATAACTTTAAAAATATTGTGCCAGCAAAATCACTTTGAAACCTTTCTTTGAAATTATATTTTGTCCCTTTCGGACAATATTTAAACTTTCACATATCCTTTCAAATCTTTTTCCGACACAATCATTCTATACTCATACCATAATTTTTAAGTTTTCATAAGAGAGTGAATACTTGAAAACATTACCTCAGAGTCGACGTTGGGCAGCAGCGATGAACCACATATTCTCCCGAAAATATAATCATGCCGTAATTATTCGTTATACTTTTAAAAATAAGAAAGTTTTGAAATATCTTGTTTTGTATAAGTAAACCTTTTTAAACCTCCTTAACTGTATAGTCCCATACCTATACGCCTTGGAATACCTCTGCTCGGTAAGAATTCGGTTGACCATGTCCCCTCCGCCTAGAAGCCTTGTCGAGCCGCTCATTGTTCGTGCCCTTTTTCTTATTGCACCGCGATCACTCCCTTTCTGAGCCGCTCATTGTCCGTGCCCTTTCTATTGCACCGCGATCACTCCCGCCTCGTCGGCCCCGGGTGTCACATGTTCACCAGCTTCCGCTTGGTTCATCCCCAAATCTCACCGTACTGAGAGAGGCCTTGCTCCGATACCATTCTGTAACGCCCTGGCTTTCTTAATTAAAAAGAATGTTACACGGCTCAATTTTTCCTTAAAATTTTTATATAAATCCGGAGTATTTGCGGAAGCGTTTTAGTAAGTAAATCTTCAATAAAAGTCGTTTAATCAAACATCAGTACAGTTTTACAAAAACATGGGAAATCAAATATTCGGACATAGTCCGTTGAAATTATATTCGTTGAAGAACATCAAGTGTTTCGTAAAAATAATAACAATTACGGCGACAACATCTTTTATTCTTTAGAACTTCATCGTGTTGGGAGTATGTATTCATCTTCTGCTTGTCCTGCCTGGCCGATTCCTTAGCCTGAAAAACATAATCGATGAGGTGTGAGTACGCGAGCATACTCAGTGAGATTAAACCCTTATAAATCGTCAAAATCATGTTGTGTAATGCACATAAAACATTCTTATCTGTGTGAGACTCGTCTCGGATTTCTTTCATTCTTTTGACCCCTCGCGGGTCGTCATGTTACACGACACAACGATGACTGTAACATATTAAAACAGTATAACCTCACCTCGTTTGCTGAAATCTTGAAATATCTTTCTTTGATTTGGCTCGGTTGTCCTTCTTGGATCCCGGATACGCTGCTCCTAGCACTTGAAAATAATTTTTCATATTTCCGGCCATAAATTCTTGATGTAAAGTCTGAAATCTCTTTGGGGACTTTTATCAAACACCTTTGAAAAACTGTTAGATTTGAGCTATCTGTTTCATTGGGATTTTTGTGGCTTTTATAATTTTTGGAAGGAAAATATGTTTCGAGCGTTTTAAAGTAGAGTTTCACAGCTTCAAAATGATATATTATATGTACAAAACCACGTCCGGGAACATGTATAAATAAGGGCTCAAAGTCGGTTGAAAATCAACCTTACCCGGACAGCTGGAACCCTTATCCGGATAGTGGCCGAGAAGCTTCGTCGGTCGTGGACCGACCTTATCCTGACACCGATGTACTTTATCCGGACAGTGGCCGAGAAGCTTCGCTTGGTCGTGACCAACCTTATCCTGACACCGACAAATTTATCCTGGATAGTGGTCGAGAAGCTTATGTCGGTCGTGGATCGACCTTATCCGGACAAATGACCTTTATCCGGATAGTGGCCTAGAAGCTTCACGGCCATGACCGGCAATGCCATCGGCGTGTCCTGGCAGCTGACCGCAAATGTCCGTCAACTTGGCTCACCCGGTTCGACGCCTTCCCGATGTCCAAATTCGATTTTCCGACTGCTCCTGCACTGCCCGAGTTAAATCTTCGATATGCTCTAACCGATTTTTGATAATATTAAAATAATAATTTAATATTATTTTTGGCAGATAAGTGTTCTCAGAATGAAAATTTTATCGCATCAATTCGTCGGAGTTTTTCGAAATCACTTTCACAAATTCTAAAAATGATCCTTATAATTTATTTTGAAATATTTTCTTTTTAAATCTTTCATTCTATGCTAGGAACATATCGGTCCAAGTATCGGACAACCTGTAAATATAAAAAAATCAAAATTCATGATCGTTAGCAAAATAAATAGCATTTAAATAAGTATTGGGGCGTTACAGCGATTGAGATTGGAGAATGCATGGATTGCCTTGGTCGGGACTGGGGGGCTTGTAGATGAAGATGATGGGATTGGTAACAGCTTCGTCTAAGCGGTATCAAGGCAAGTTATGCTTTGCTCAGTTCATAATGTTTAATAAATGGTTTTGATTTCCTTTCATTTATGATTCATATAGCAATGATATCGTGAATATGAATTATCGGGATGGTGGTATATGTATATTATACTTGGGCTGAGATAAATCATGATGTATATGATTTTAAAGATGTCTAGTGGAAACGAAATGTGAATTACCTTTGGTCAATTGTACGAAATGGTGGATATCAAGGATAGTTTATCGTGCCGACATGGAACTCGAGATGGTGGTTTGGTAATAGTGATGGACTGTACTTCATTTTATACTATTCGAATAATTGTGTATTCATTCAGGGACGTTGGTCGAGGAAGGGTTAGCGTCTCCGACTTTGAGGTAATTTAGTATTGCTGAATTATGATAATTATCATGTTGCATTGTTGCATATGTGCATGTTGATGTTTCATGAGATGAGTGTGCATCATTATTTGGTATATTTTGTGATGTGCTCTTTCTGGGAACTGTAAATTGTTGGGCCGATGTGTTGGGGGATAAAACCTGAATGGTACCCGTGTGGAACTTTGTTGAGCGATAAGACCAGAATCTGGCACCCACGGTCAGGAGTATTCCTGAGTAGATACTTCCATGACCCTTGGCTGCGGCCTTGGGAGTTTATGTGATATTGTCCGGAGTATTCCTGAGTAGATACTTCCGTGACCCTTGGTTGCGACCTTGGGAGTTTATGTGCTAATATTATATGCATTGTTGAGCATGCTGTGAACTGTTGTCTAGCGGGAATACAACATTGTGGTCGGGTCGATCTTTCATTATCGGACTGTCGTTGTTCACTTGGGAAAGTTTTCTGATCCTTAATGAATATGCGTTTCTTCGAGTTTCGTTATCATGTTGTGTCGTGACATATCTGGAGTCAGATACATTCTGAACGGTCATGTGTAGGATTTTCAGGGCGGGCACGTGTAGCATGTGTTGGTTTCGACATCATATTGAACCGTGCACACGAGACGTACTTCATGAGGCTGATTAGGTACGATACGAGACGTGTATCTGATCAATACCCGTGGTTGGCTTGTACACGGACACATATCCGAATCGGGCGTATCGTGATGTCCATCTCTAGTCATATTGATTGGTCGTTCATAGCCCATGTATAATCGAATATTATCGATGGTCGGGTTTGTCTTCGAAATCCCCTATATGTGATTTGTATATGTTGGATGATTTTATTCTATCGTGTATCTGTCCCCGTGGTCCTTTATCGATCTTGTGAGAGTTTACCATGTCATTGGTATTCTTGTTCGCTATTGACCCTTTATTAACCATGTCCGGAGTTTACCATATCGTTGGTATAATTGGTCGTCGTTGATTCTTTATTGACCTTGTTGGAGTTTATCATATCATTGGTATTCTCGGTCGCCGTTGACCCTTTATTGATCTCGTTTGAGTTTACCATATCGTTGGTATTCTCGGTCGTTGTGGATCCTTTATTGATCTTGTTGGAGTTTCCCGTATCATCCGTATTCTCGATTGTTGTTGATCCTTTATCGATCTTGTTGGAGGTTACCGTATCGTTGGTATTCTCGGTCGTTGTAGATCCTTTATTGATCTTGTTGGAGTTTACCATATCGTTGGTATTCTCGATCGTTGTTGATCCTTTATCAATCTTGTTGGAGGTTATCGTATCGTTGGTATTCTCGGTCGTTGTTGATCCTTTATCGATCTTGTTGGAGTTTACCACATCGATGGCATTCTCGTTCGTGGTTGGTCCTTTGTTGATCTTGTGTGGAGTAATCATGACAATGATATTCTCGTTTCGATGCATTGGTTGTTTATAATCATTAATTGTGTGAGCATTCATACTTTGTATTGATATCCGGGACTTGCCATTATTCCGGGGCAGCTGATCTACAGATGTATCGTGTGATATCGGTTTTATCAGAATTGGGATCCAATTGTGCGATCCAGCGGTCAGAATCGGACATGGACAGATTATTCTTTATTGGAGATATATTTATGTTTGAGAATCTTGGTATCGTTTTGAATATAGTACAGATGATTATTTTCAAATTCATTCGTCACTTGAGAAAGTGAGGTGTGAATTGAGGTGGGGGTTGATTTGATATGAGTTACCACGAATTGGTAAGGTTACTACGGTAAGGTTACACTGGAATTATTCTTACCTTGTAATTACATTGATATGTAATTGTATATGTTGATGTGATCGTTATCATTGTTGGGTATTATGGCCGACCCCGTCATGGGCTTTATCTTTTAGGTACTTGGAGATTGAGCTAGTAGCGGTCGTGAAGGGATGAGCTTCCCAGTGATACTGGATATGGCATGGTTATTTGGGATTCAAGTATTCTTTTCTGGTTGTTATGATTCCGCTGCAAATATATTTCTATCTTGTCTCTATCCGCTGTTTGTGTATTTCAAAATGACTTTCGACATCTTTGCCTTGTGCTTTCAAATGTTATTTTATGACGGTAATTGGAAAATATGTTTTAAAAAATATGTGATTATTTAAAATATTACCGTCTTTGCCTCTTTGGCGTGTCAACGTTTGCGAAAATGATTTTTAGCCTTGTGGGTTCTGGTGTGGGGCCCACAGCGCTGTAATATTCCCGGTTGGCTTTGGGGGTGTTACATTGGCCGCTGCTAGAGCACCGAGGCATGGTAGATGCATGTTTTATGATATGTTTAGCATGGTAGATGCATGCTTATATGATGTGTGATACATGGTAGATGTATGTTCTCATGACATATTCGTCATGGTAGATGCATGACTTACACATCTAGCGTGATAGATGCATGCCTTATGATATGATATGAGATGGATCTCTTTCCAGTGCATAGTATGTGTGTCAATGGGCCCAAAGAAAAGAAAATGATTTTTGATGGAGATTCTCAATTATGATCATATGTCATGGGTAGCGTCAGACATGATACATGCATGATTTCTACTTATTGGGCCTTAGCTCACGTAGTTTATGCATTGTAGGTAACCTTGATGCTTGAGAGATTTCCATTGCTGGATGAGTTGGAGTTTCACTATTGCTGAGGGTCGGGTACATGGATGACGACCTATTGGGCTAAACCGTGAGGTTATTGTGTTATTGATACTTTCTCTAAACTTTGTTTTACAAATATATGTTATGTCATTTAGTTAGAAAAACATATATGTATGAGTGTGGGTGATGGGGTGGTTTGATACTTTATATACTTTTGGTATGGTTATGTAACTAATAAGTTTGTTTAAGTAGTGAACTTGTGTAATACATAAGTAATTGTGTGGACCGATTAGAGACTTGGTGCTTACTGGTGTTTTGATTATGGGGATATGATGCCATATGGATGACATGAGTTTGATTATGGATGAGACATGATGTCTCTATGTGGTGGTGATATTGATTTTGTATTACTATTATTACAGGTTGGTGATATAGGTGCTATTTCAGGGGAAACTTTGCCAAAAGTCCACGGCATTTTATAAGAGTTACTATGATATGGAATAATTCAGCCTAGGTGTTGGTGTGGGTCGTATCAGGTGGCATCAGAGCCCGGTTTGGGCCCTATAGACTGTCCATGTACACGAGCTCAGAGCATGTGGAGCACAACAATTCCGGTAAGTGTTGTTTCATTTGTGTTTATTCATATTTCGTGAATTATATTGTCCATATGATATAAGACTCAGTTGTAACTAGAAAATAAAGATGAGAACAAGAATTGAAGGCAGTGAAGGTGGTAAAACACAAGAACAAGAAATGACGTATGCAATTTCTGATCGTGATCGGATCATTGGTTGATTGACTGAACTAGTAGAAAGGCAATCTCAACAAATCTAACAACTCATTCAACAAAAAGACATGGGAAAATAGCAGAGAGATGATATGAATCGACCTCCACCTCGAGTAGAACAAGTGAATTGGATGGAGGAAGGTTCAGGAAGTTGAATCCCCCAACATTTGAGAATATAGTGGATCTTACAGAAGCAGAGGATTGGCTAAGGACTATAGAGAATATGTTCCAGTATAGTAAGATTTCTGAAGAGAATAAGGTACTTTGTGCATATTTCATGTTACGGGGTAGTGCAGGTCATTGGTGGGATACAGTAAGTGCTATTGAGAATGTGGGGACAATGACTTGGGCTAAGTTCAAGAAACTCTTCAGAAATAAGTACTTTATAGCTCTTGTTCGCGCAATGAAGATGATTGAATGTATACAGTTGAACAGGGAAGTATGGTAGCTTCAGACTATATCTACAAGTTTGCACTGCTGTCTAGGTTTGCCGAGCATATGGGTAGCACAAAAGCACTAAAAATCGAGAGATTCCTTGAAGGCTTGAGATAAGGACTCTATGGAGATGTCAGCTAGCACGAATTCAAGGGACAACTTATTCAATAGTTTTCGAGAGCTCATTAGTGGCATAACTGAGAGTTCGGCAGGCACAAGAGGTTCGGCAGCAATTTGCTCAATGGAAAGGCCAACACTGGTTTAGGAATGAAAAGAAGAGGCCGCCTCAATTTCAGAACACAAGAGATGGTTTTTCGTCTAAAAAGGGGCAAGAACAAGGAGATCCAAGTAAGCATATGAAGTCTGAAGAGGGCGGACCATTTGTACCGTTACCGACATGCTCTAACCGTGGGAAACAACATAGTGGATTTTGCTTATTGTGTTCCAATGTATTCTTTTCATGTGGACAACCTGGACATAGGGCGAACGTTTTCCGAAACAAAACAAAACCCCAAGCACAAGGGTACCAGCTAGAGTTTTCGCTATGATCAGAGAAGATGCTGAGGCTAATCCATCTGTTATCATAGGTAACCTTCCTATATTCGGTATTTCAACATTGGTATCATTTGATCCTGGTGCTACACATTCATTTACATCCACTGAGTATGTGAGAAGGTTGGGTAGAGTATCAGAAAAAGTCGAGATAGGCTATAATGTAGTGACCCCCTCTAGAGATCCAAAACAAACAAATAAGACCATACGAGCCTGTAGTATTCCTATTGAAAGTAGGGAACTCTATGTTGATTTTATTATTTTGGACATGAATGACTATCACATAATTCTGGGTATGGACTGTTTATCAAAATATCATGCTACTATTGACTGCCATAGGAATATCGTGACATTCCAACCACCTAGGGAACAACCTTTTTAATTTGTAGGAGTTAGTAAGAATTTTAGATTTCCAGTAATCTCAACAATGAAGGCACAAAATCTATTAAATAGTGGTTGTGAAGGCTATCTAGTAAGTGTAATAAGCATTGCAAAGCAAGATTGCTCAAGCGTCAATGAAGTACCAGTGGTGAAAGAACACCCTGAAGTGCTTCCTGATGATCTACCGGACTGCCACCAAATCATGAAATGGAGTTTGTGATTAACTTACAGCCGGGAATAGTACCAATATCGAAGCCACCATATAGAATGGCACGAGCTGAATTAAAAGAATTAAAGACCTAGTTGCAAGAGTTGTTAGATAAAGGCCTCAATAGGCCACTTATTCACCAAGGGGAGTGCCAATACTATTCGTTTGCAAGAAGGATGGCTCGCTGACGATGTGTATAAACTATCGAGAGCTCAACAAAGTCACGATCAATAACAAGTATCTTTTGCCTTGAATTGATGACTTGTTTGATCAACCTCAAAGCGTATCTATCTTTTCCAAGATTGATATGCGATCACGGTACCATCAACTGAAGATAAAGGAAGAAGACATCCCAAAAACGGCATTCAGTACAACATATGGACACTATGAGTTTTTGGTGATGTCATTTGGCCTAACAAATGCCCCATCACCATTCATGGATTTAATGAATCGGGTGTTTAAAGACTTACTGGATAATTTGGTTATTGTGTTTATTGATGATATTCTCATATATATGAAGACCTAAGAAGACCATGCAGTGCATCTAAGAAAAGTTTTAGAAGTTTTAAAATAGAAACGGTTATATGCTAAGTTTAAGAATTGCGAATTCTAGTTAGACCAAGTAGTATTTTTGGGGAATGTTATATCTGGAGCAGGTATTTTAATAGACCCAAGCAGGGTTGAAGCAATAAATAACTGGCCACAACCCACAAATTCTTTAGAAGTACGCATGTTTCTTTGTCTAGCTGGATATTACTGTTGATCTGTAGAGGGATTATCCAAAATTGCCTCTCTATTAACAAAATTGACTAAAAAGAATATTTCTTTCAAGTGAACAGAATCATGTGAACAGAGCTTTCAAGAACTGAAGAAGCGATTGACATTGGCACCAATCTTGACCATTCCATCAAGAATTGAAGGGTTTAAGGTCTACAATGATGCTTCAAAGAACGGTCTAGGTTGCGTATTGATGCAGAATGGTAAAGTAATAGCATATGCATCTAGAAAACTGAAGGAGTATGAAAAGAACTACCCGACACATGATTTAGAACTTGTTGTAGTTGTGTTTGCACTTAAGATATGGAGGCATTACCTATACGGAGAATGCTGTGAAATTTATACCGATCACAAGAGCTTGAAATATTTCTTCACTCAGAAAGAATTAAATATGAGACAGCTGAGATGGTTAGAACTTGTCAAAGGCTATGATTGTGTTACTAACTACCACCTCGGTAACGCTAATATGGTAGCAGACATCTTAAGCAGAAAATAAGCATAATCCATTGCAGCCATGACTTTGATCCAGAAGCCAGAGTTACACAATTTGATGAATATGGATGTAGATATTATCCAACATGGATGGCTAGAGGCAAAATTATCAGCATTAACCCTTCAACCTACTTTAATTGACAGAATTTAGCAAGGGCATAAAGATGATCTAGATTTAGATAAAATAAAGAAGAACATTGAATTAGGAACATCACCAGACTTCCAATTGTCAGAAGATGGTATTATTCGATTTAGAAATAATTTATGTGTACCTAATGTTGAAGATGTTCGTAAAGAAATACTATTAGAGGCACACACAACAACATATTCGGTACATCCAGGAGCAACCAAAATGTACAGAGACTTGAAATTACACTATTGGTGGACAGGTATGAAAGAAGTTATTAGAAAATATGTGGAGCAATGTCTAACATGTCAACAGGTAAAAGCAGAGCATCAAAGACCAGCACGCATCTTGCAACCTTTATTTATTCCAAAATGAAAGTGGGAGGATATTATGATGGATTTTGTGACAAGTTTGCCGAGAATAGTGAATGGATACGATTCTATTTGGGTTATAGTTGATCGATTGACCAAATCTCCTCACTTTCTTCCATTTTATACAACATTGTCCATAGATCTCTATGATTAATTATATATACATAAATATCCAGAATCCATGGAGTTTCATTATCTATTGTTTCAGACAGAGATTCACGATTTGTATCAGCTTTTTGGAAGAGCTTGCATAAAGCATTAGGTACCCACTTGTGTTTCAGTACTGCTTATCATCCAGTCGTATGGTCAATCAGAAAGAACTATACAAACTCTTGAAGATATGCTCAGATTTTGTGTTATGGACTTTTAGGGCCAATGGAGTAAACATTTATTCTGATTGAATTCTCCTACAATAACAGTTATCAATGTACAATTTGAATGGATCCTTATGAAGCTTTGTATGGCCAAAAGTGTCGATCACCAGTACATTGGGAAAAGTTTGGTGAAGGAAGACTTTGAGGTCCTGATATGATTCAAAAAATGACAGAAGCAGTTTCACTGATTACAAAAAGAATGAGAACAACTTAAAGTAGACAAAAGAGTTATGCGGATAACAGGAGAAAAGCATTGAAATTTGTCATGGGTGATTGAGTATTCCGGAAAGTTTCTCCAATGAAGGGAGTAATAAGATTCGATAAGAAAGGAAAACTAAGACTAAGATACATTGGGCCATTTCCTATTACTGAGGGGGTTGGTGAAGTAGCTTATAGACTATAGTTGCCAGCATCAATGTCTCAGATATATAATGTATTTCGCATTTCTCTTCTAAGAGTTTACATTGCGAATCCATCCCACATTCTCAAGAATGAACCAGTTGAGCTAAAGGCAGATCTGAGTTACAAGAAAGTACCTGTAGAAATCTTGCTAAGAGAAGTAAAGAAACATAGAAATAAAGAAACACCATTAGTCAGGGTGTTGCGGAGAAATCAACTTGTAAAAGAAGCCATTTGGGAGAGAGAAGATGAAATGAGGGCTAGATTATAGGTCACAAGTACGTATTGTAAAAGTCTAGGGGGTGAATAGACTTTTTAAATTACTTTGCTGAATTTAACTGGTTTAAGAAACTCAGTTGTAATCTATGCAGCTAGGTAAACTTAGCTGATCTTTAGCCTTAGCTGAAATCTCAGGTTAGGTACAGCTCAGAAGTCAGCTGCAAAATAATGAAGACTTAGCTGACTTTTAATGCAACAGTTAAGATAGATGCAACAACTAAGTATAATGCTTAAAATAGTAAATAACGCAACATTTGTAGTGGTTTCAAAGGTGGGGTAATCCTCTACTAGTTCACTTTTCTCAAATCCTCTTGGAGTTAAATTCACTATAATATTTGATGGTTACAATGAATTTAGCTTTCAACCAGTGAAAACCCATGGCCGTGGTAACTCCTTCCCTTGGTTGCTTATCATATCCTGATCGAAAACACATAGATGCCTCATAACTCTCAAGTTGCTTATCACCTTCCAATCAAGAACCCGTGGATGTCGCACAACCTCAACTTTCAAGAACCTCATTCAAGAAAGTACCGCTACTCAAATCTTTAAGACAAGAGTGTTTGTTTTTTCCAACTTCTAAGAGCTTCTTAGGATCTTAAGAATTAAGCACTTCACGATGCTTGTAGAGTATATTGCTTTTGTTTGCTTTGATCGCTTGTAAGTGTTATCCGCATCATACTTATGCTCAAGAGTTCTTCAAATATTATAGTACTTCCTTTGAGCTCTTCATAGCCATTGCATCCTTTAAACGAATTGGTTCGTTGGTGTAATATCCGGAATTTCTACTACTGTTGTTTGAGATTATTTTATCTGAGTTATATTGTATAGCGTGGAATCTATACAATATGGATAAAATAAATAAAGGACTGAGATGTCAGTATTGGTACAATTGTCGTATCTGGTCGACAATTGCATTTGAGAATATCGTGTATTAGGTTATCGTACTTTCGATATGAGGTATATCGTATGAGAATATTATTGGATTCAGTATACATATTCAGTATGCCGTATGTTCGTATTCTGTATGTCGAGACAGGTGGTAACAGTTAAAATTGGCTAAGTATAGAATGCTTAGCGTACACTAATGTTTAAGACTTACGTACTCTAAATCACAAGAGTTACGTACGTTATGGCCGAGACATTACGTACGTAACATGGGAATCAGACGATCGAGTCATGGCCAGTAGGTGGGACCCTGTGTCGGCAGCTTTCGGCGGAAGAATGTTGACAGGCGAGTCAACTACGTATTACGTACGTTATACAAGATGTATTGCGTACGTAATATAAGGTTTTACTGTAGCAAGTCAACGTGCGTATTACATACGTAATGAAGGAAATGTTACGTACGTAATCAAGTGGACGAAACAGGACAGTAAGTTTTGAGATTAACATTACGTACGCTATCAAGGATGGCTAACGTACGTAATGCGTGTTACGTACATTAACCTTGGTGTGTTACGTACGTAACGAACATAAATGTTTTATAAGTGGATGCCCGTCTTTCATTTCCTTCGACGTTTCTTTTCGTTTTTCGTCTTCAAACTTTGAGAGAGAGAGAGATGTTGGCCTTCCTAAGTCGATTTTGAGCTTCAGGACTTAGATTTGAGACTTGGATATGGAATTATGGATGATTCTTGAATGGTTTGATTGGGTTATTCATGTTCTTGAGGTATGTTGTTGAATTCTTCACTTTGATTTCGGATTTTGGTATTATTATCAGTATATGATTCGTATGAAGTTGATTGTGATGTTGTTGTTATGATTATTGAGGCTACATGAACTATATGTTGAAGGAAGATGGTGTTATGATGGTTTATACCTTGAATATGTTGATTATGATTATGAAATCATAGAGTTCTTGATGTTCTTGGTATTGTTACTTCGATTCTTGATATTAGGGAGATCGTATGTTCAAGAACATGTTGATATACACATTGAATTGTGATTAGGGATTGTTTAGATGTTAGAAAACATCGGATGACATTATTTTAATGGCTATGAACAAGTATTTCAATCCATTAGTGCTCTTGAGGAACTTCTTGATGAATTTAACATAGCAAGACGATCGTAGGTTGAATTATCGGTACCTTTGGATATGAAAATCGAATGTTCATTGATTGTAGTGATAGAATTCGTATGTTCTTGATGAAATACGAATCATGATATCAATTTGGAATCCGAAAAGACTGTGATTGATCTTCGAATATGATTTCCTTTACGTCCGTACCCGTAATCGCATTGTGGTTGTGAATTCGTAATTGTTTGAATTGGATTATTCGAAATTGTGTTAATCAGGATAATTGTGAAATCGTTGAGTTTATCGATCGATGATATTAATTAGTAATTATCGGATTTCGGTTCATATGATGGATATGAATTCGTAAAATAGTTTGAGTTATACTATTTGGTTTTCTATATGATTGAGGTATCGTTGAATCGTTGAGATAATTTGGTTGGTCGTGTTGGTTGTTAATAGTTATCGGATATATGTTATTTGATTACTTCGATAGGTTGAGATTATTGATCGGTGATTATAACCGGATGTTGCGGTCGTGTTCGAGTACGTTCGTGAATTGCTTCGGTCGGGGCCGAGGAGCTCGTAGACGAAGGCAATGGGATTGGTAGCGGCTTCGTCATCATCGTATCGGTATCGAGGCAAGTTATTACTTGCTTAGTTATAATGTTTAACGAATGGTTTTAGTTTCATTTCGTTTATAATACATATAGCAATTATTATTACTGCAAATTCTGGAGATTTGTATTATGTGTTGTCTTTTCAATTCTGGGAGTTTAATCAGAATGTATATGATTTATTTCGGTTATTGGCATATTCGGGTATCGAGGTTACATTATGGTAAAGACTAGGATATGAGTATATGTAGTCCATGGTACGTTTGGATCGCCGAGCATTGCGGATAATCATCGGTGATGGTTTGATATCGAGATTTCTTCCGAAGGACTCGGGGCAAGTATCTTATATCGATTCAGTTAGTGTTAGTGATTTGATCATGCATATTGTCATTCATGTTGTCGAACATGAGGTCGTCTTAGTGGATTTGTCATATTGTCGTTCATGTTATGTTGTCATGTTGATGAACATTTTGATTTGCATATGTGTATGCATAATGGTGTTGTTTGTGTTGTGTTGATCCGATGGGATCGTGTGATCTATGCTGAGGGCGCTGTATCAGATGTCCACCTCGTGTTGGTCCGACGGGATCAACTTGGGATCTATGCTGAGGGTGCTGGATCGTTGGATGGGTTTTTCCACCTCGTGTTGGTCCGACGGGATCATCTTGGGATCTATGCTGAGGGCGTTGGATCGTTGGATTACCTAGTGTTGTGTTGTTTTGCATATGTATATTGTTGGATATCCACCTCGTGTTGATCTTGTAGGATCATCTTGGGACCTATGCTGAGGGCGCTGGGTCATGGGATTTCCATTGAGTATACATTGTTGATATTGTTTTGAGCATATTGACGTGGTCATATGAGTATGCATATGTAGGTCTTGTGTTAGGACCCTGTCCGCATTACATTGATCTGATCTCGGATTAGACTGATATGATTGTCGTGGCACTTCATATCACGAGGTATGTTCCGTATTTCCTTTGGTATTTGTCTTTGATGGACAATCGGTTACCGTCTTCGGATTTGATGATGTTATTCGATGGATCGTATTGGTCAGAAATGGTATATTTCCGTATGGTGAGTTGGTGATGATAGTTGAGAATCTTGAGTATTGTTTGAGGTACAATACAGATACTAGGTTCGAGTTTATTGGTTAATCAAGTACGAGATGTGAAATGTGATAATGGTTATTCTAATGAGAATGACTTGAGTAAGTAAAGTTACGGCGGTAAGATTGCGTTGGTCGTATTCTTATGTTGTATTCTCATTGGTATGTAATTATTAATATGATGTGACAGTTATCATTGTTGGATATTATGGCTGACCCCTTCGTGGGATTTCTTTTTAGGTTATTGGAGTATCGAGCTTGTAGCGGTCGTGAAGAGATGAGCTTCCCAGAGGATACTGGCTAGGACATGTTTTGTGCATTGAGTTTCGTGATTGGTTCTTGTATTCCACTGCTAGAGTATCTTTATGGTTGGTCTTTTTCCGCTGCGTGAGTATTTTGAAACGCTCTTTTGGTATCTGGTAACTGAGGTTACTTTGGAAATCATTTTCTAAACTTTTGAGTGTCGGACGTTTGGCCTTGCGATTTCAAATAAATTTTTACGACGGTTTTTGATAAATGGATTTTATAAGTCTTAGTGAATTTTTAAAGATAGTACCGTCGTTGGCCTCTTGGGCATTTGTAAATGTTTGCGAAAATTTTCTTCAGCCTTGTGGGTTCCATCTCGGGGCCCACGACTCTGTAATATTTCCAGTTAAATTTGGTGGTGTTACAGAATATGGTATCGAAGCTTAGGTTGAGAAAACCTAGGCATTTGGGTCGAGTTGGGTCGTTTTTTGTAGCGTCATTCGAGTTGTCGATTGACAAATATTAGAGCCGTGAGTTTTTGTTGTTCACTCAGGCTTGTGCGTTATGGGATTTGCCAGTATAGGATTGGGCTTGTTATAAACTTTTTCAAATGGTGCTAACGTATTTCTTCGGATAGAGCCGTGTTGTGTTCTCGAGTTGAACTGAGTTTGCAAATGCGTGTTTTGAAAATATATGTGTCGAGTATTTTCTAGAGTCGAGACATGTGCCAGTATCACGGGGAATCGTCGGCTTCACGATCTGTAAGTATTTGGATTTTTGAATTTTATTGAGATTTATTGCCGTTCTAAGTTGACATGCATTGAGATTCAGCAGGATATTATACATTACAGTATGAGGTGACAGAATTGGGACAGATTGATGATTTGAGAAACTATGATTTTGGAAATCAGTATATCAGTTAGATTTCGGAACGGAATTATGCATTTGGAAGAAATGTTGTGCATGGTTGAGAAGAACATGTAGTCATGTTAGTTCATTTTGTGACATATGGAACTGTTTGAAGCATTTGAAAATGATACTTTTCAAAATGAATGTTTTACGGATGTTTTACGGAAAATGATTTTTGGGCCGAGACCCAATTGATTTTGAAATAGATTTATAACTCAGGACTTGAGGTCCAGAAGGGTTTTCTACTTTTTAAACTTCTTGTAATGCGGAACGAGATATGGGCTTAGACCCTAATGTTTCAAAAAAAAAGGGGCTTTTCTGTTTTCTAAAACTCCCGAGATTTGTAAAACACTTTACCAATCGTTTTTATTTCCGCCTTTTGAGGTTTTTGGTTTACTTGTTCAAATGAAACTTCTCGGGAAGTATTTTGCTGTGTTGATTTGTTTCAATGTTTTGTCATAGCATATTTGAGGTGATCTGGGATGGATTAATGATTGACGTTGCGAGTCATATGTGGAAAAAGGAGTTTTTGGGTCGGAGTGTATATATTGAGATTTTGAAACTCTATTGTGTGGTTTTTCCGATGGAATATCAGTGGATATTGGTGGCGAACCGAGTTAGCATACAGGAGTACGGATGTGGTTAATCATTTGCATGGTTTTCATTTTAAAACTTCGAAATTGTGTGGATTCGAAGGAAACTGTTATCGAATACTTGGCACCAGCAAGCCAATTTAATGTTTGAAAATTTATTTTGTGGTCTTACCAAAATTTGGGTTTTAAGCTTTGAAATTTTTGAAAAGAATTTTCGAAAATTTGTCTTTTGACAAGGCTATAAGATTTCGAACTGGTCTTGAAAATATAATCGATACACATACGCATTTAGTGCATAATGCATATCATGGTGAAGTTCTGAGTGTGACTCACGAACTGGATAAGACGTCAGTATGGAACGATGAATAAAGATTCGAACATCAGTATGGTAGTTGGTTATCCAGGGATGATCGGTTAATTTATCGGATAACAAGAATATGCTGCGTATCGTAGATTCAGGTACAGAATATGATTTCGGAACTTTGGATTTTGTGAAATCGGGACATATGTGCTATGCGATTCCATTGGTATGGTAGTAGTGCGATTTTACCATAGTGATTTTTTTTAATGATTTCTCTGTAAGTGTAGATTTGGGGATGGTGACCCCATAATGGTGGTTTTGGATATTGAGTGGTCGTTCCCACTCCATGTATGATTGGATATGTTCGTCGGTTTATGATTGGTTGTTCGTATGCCGAGGAGTATGTTCACCAGTCGGGTATGTTTATTGAGATCCACTGTATGTTGTTGGTGTCTCATTTTTGAGAATCTTATTCTTTCGTATATCTGTTTTTGTGGTTCTGTGTTGACCGTGTTGGGGCTCCTCGTGTGAAGGTATTCTCGATTATCGTTGATCATTCGTTGGTTATATTGGAGTTTATCATGTTGATGAAATTCTCGATTATGTTTTGACCTTTGGATTGGTCGTATCGGAGTTTATCATGTTGATGATATTCTCGGCTAATTTATTGGTTGAACATTGTTGGTGATCATATGAGCGTTCAGATTTTGTGTCGATGTTTTGGAATTTATGTCGTTGTTTTGGGAAGTTGTTTCACAGTTGTATTGTATATTATTCGTCTTATCGGAATTGGGACTTGATTATGTAATCAGACAGACAGGATTTGATTCGGGCAGATTGTTTCATCCGAAGATGATATATTTGGTTGGGGCTTATGGAATTGTGTTTGTAAGCGTATTGGGACTGTACAGTGAGATCGCTTGCTAGTATCTCAGGAGATCGTCGACCTGCGTATTTGTAAGTGTGCTCGTTTGGTTATTCAGTAATGATAATGATTGATCGTTGTCGTGATGGTTTTGAGATATTTTGGTTGAACCTTATGTTTGTTTATTTTTATGACGGATTGCAAGTTTCGAGGCCGAAACTTATTTTAAGTGGTGTAGAATGTAATATCCGGAATTTCTACTACTATTTTTTGAGATTATTTTATTCGAGTTATATTGTACAGCTTAGAATCTGTACAGTATGGATAAAATAAATAAAGGACTGAGATGTCAGTATTGGTACAATTGTCGTATCTGGTCGACAATTACATTTGAGAATATCGTGTATCAGGTTATCGTACTTTCGATATGAGGTATATCGTATGAGAATATTATTGGATTCAGTATACATATTCAGTATGCCGTATGTTCGTATTCTGTATGTCGAGACAGGTGGTAACAGTTAAAATTGGCTAAGTATAGAATACTTAGCGTACGCTAATGTTTAAGACTTACGTACGATAAATCACAAGAGTTACGTACGTTATGGCCGAGACATTACGTACGTAACATGGGAATCAGACGATCGAGTCATGGTCGGCAGGTGGGACCCTGTGTCGGAAGCTTTCGGCGGAAGGATGTTGACAGACGAGTCAACTACGTATTACGTACGTTATACAGGATGTATTACGTACGTAATATAAGGTTTTACTGTAGCAAGTTAACTTGCGTATTACGTACATAATGAAGGAAATGTTACGTACGTAATCAAGTAAACGAAACAGGACAGTAAGTTTTGGGATTAACATTACGTACGCTATCAAGGATGGCTAATGTACGTAATGCGTGTTACGTACGTTAACCTTGGTGTGTTACGTACGTAACGAACAGAAATGTTTTATAAGTGGATGCCCGTCTTTCATTTCCTTCGACGTTTCTTTTCGTTTTTCGTCTTCAAACTTTGAGAGAGAGAGAGATGTTGGCCTTCCTAAGTCGATTTTGAGCTTCAGGACTTAGATTTGAGACTTGGATATGGAATTATGGATGATTCTTGAAGGGTTTGATTGGGTTAATCTTGTTCTTGGGGTATGTTGTTGAATTCTTCACTTTGATTTCGGATTTTGGTATTTTTATCAGTATATGATTCGTATGAAGTTGATTGTGATGTTGTTGTTACGATTATTGAGGCTACATGAACTATATGTTGAAGGAAGATGGTGTTATGATGGTTTATACCTTGAATATGTTGATTATGATTATGAAATCATAGAGTTCTTGATGTTCTTGGTATTGTTACTTCGATTCTTGATGTTAGGGAGATCGTATGTTCAAGAACATGTTGATATGCACATTGAATTGTGATTAGGGATTGTTTAGATGTTAGAAAACATCGGATTACATTGTTTTAATGGCTATGAACAAGGTTTTGAATCCATTAGTGTTCTTGAGGAACTTCTTGATGAATTTAATATAGCAAGATGATCATAGGTTGAATTATCAGTACCTTTGGATATGAAAATCGAATGTTCATTGATTGTAGTGATAGAATTCGTATGTTCTTGATGAAATACGAATCATGATATCAATTTGGAATCTGAAAAGATTGTGATTGATCGTCGAATATGATTTCCTTTACGTCCGTACCCGTAATCGCATTGTGGTTGTGAATTCATAATTGTTTGAATTGGATTATTCGAAATTGTGTTAATCGGGATAATTGTGAAATCGTTGAGTTTATCGATCGATGATATTGATTAGTAATTATCGGATTTCGGTTCATATGATGGATATGAATTCGTAAAATAGTTTGAGTTATACTATTTGGTTTTGCATATGATTGAGGTATCGTTGAATCGTTGAGATAATTTGGTTGGTCGTGTTGGTTGTTAATAGTTATCGGATATATGTTATTTGATTACTTCGATAGGTTGAGATTATTGATCGGTGATTATAACCGGATGCTGCGGTCGTGTTCGAGTACGTTCGTGAATTGCTTCGATCGGGGCCGAGGAGCTCGTAGACGAAGGCAATGGGATTGGTAGTGGCTTCGTCATCGTCGTATCGGTATCGAGGCAAGTTATTACTTGCTCAGTTATAATGTTTAGCAAATGGTTTCAGTTTCATTTCGTTTATAATGTATATAGAAATGATTATTACTGCAAATTCTGGAGATTTGTATTATGTGTTGTCTTTTCAATTCTGGGAGTTTAATCATAATGTATATGATTTATTTCGGTTATTGGCATATTCGAGTATCGAGGTTACATTATGGTAAAGACGAGGATATGAGTATCTGTAGTCCATGGTACGTTTGGATCGCCGAGCATTGCGGATAATCGTCGGTGATGGTTTGATATCGAGATTTCTCCCGAAGGACTCGAGGCAAGTATCTTATATTGATTCAGTTAGTGTTAGTGATTTGATCATGCATATTGTCATTCATGTTGTCGAACATGAGGTCGTCTTAGTGGATTTGTCATATTGTCATTCATGTTATGTTGTCATGTTGATGAACATTTTGATTTGCATATGTGTATGCATAATTGTGTTGTTTGTGTTGTGTTGATCCGATGGGATCGTGTGATCTATGCTGAGGGCGCTGGATCAGATGTCCACCTCGTGTTGGTCCGACGGGATCATCTTGGGATCTATGCTGAGGGTGCTGGATCATTGGGCGGGTTTTTCCACCTCGTGTTGGTCCGACGAGATTATCTTGGGATCTATGCAGAGGGCGCTGGATCGTTGGATTACCCAGTGTTGTGTTGTTTTGCATATGTATATTGTTGGTTATCCACCTCGTGTTGATCTTGTAGGATCATCTTGGGACCTATGCTGAGGGCGCTGGGTCATGGGATTTCCATTGAGTATACATTGTTGATATTGTTTTGAGCATATTGACGTGGTCATATGAGTATGCATTTGTAGGTCTTGTGTTAGGACCTTGTCCGCATTGCATTGATCTGATCTCGGATTAGACTGATATGATTGTCGTGGCACTTCATATCACGAGGTATGTTCCGTATTTCCTTTGGTATTTGTCTTTGATGGACAATCGGTTATCGTCTTGGGATTTGATGATGTTATTCGATGGATCGTATTGGTTAGAAATGGTATATTTCCATATGGTGAGTCGGTGATGATAGTTGAGAATCTTGAGTATTGTTTGAGGTACAATACAGATAATAGGTTCGAGTTTATTGGTTAATCAAGTACGAGATGTGAAATGTGATAATGGTTATTCTGATGAGAATGACTTGAGTAAGTAAAGTTACGGCGGTAAGATTGCGTTGGTCGTATTCTTATGTTGTATTCTCATTGGTATGTAATTATTAATGTGATGTGACGGTTATCATTGTTGGCTATTATGGCTGACCCCATCGTGGGATTTCTTTTTAGGTTATTGGAGTATCGAGCTTGTAGCGGTCGTGAAGAGATGAGCTTCCCGGAGGATACTAGCTAGGACATGTTTTGTGCATTGAGTTTCTTGATTGGTCCTTGTATTCCGCTGCTAGAGTATCTTTATGGTTGGTCTTTTTCCGTTGCGTGAGTTTTTTGAACTGCTCTTTTGGTATATAGTAACTGAGGTTACTTTGGAAATCATTTTCTAAACTTTTTAGTGTCGGCCGTTTAGCTTTGCGATTTCAAATAAGTTTTTACGACGGCTTTTGATAAATGAATTTTATAAGTCTTAGTGAATTTTTAAAGATAGTACTGTCGTTGGCCTCTTGGGCATTTGTAAATGTTTGCGAAAATTTCCTTCAGCCTTGTGGGTTCCATCTCGGGGCCCACGACGCTGTAATATTTCCAGTTAAATTTGGGGGTGTTACAGTTGGAGGGTGAACTTATTTGTTTTTCTTTTCACCTCTTCTGCACGGCTTGAATCTTTCTTCAAATATGACTGTTTGAAGATATACAGTTATCCTCGTTGTTTTCTTTGATTTCTATAATAAAAAGTCTTAGGGCATGAATCTCGAGGAATATTTTATTCCTCAACTTGCGCGAATAATTCAGATTGTCTCAGTGGCTTTATTTACGTCTGCATGTGACTTTCCGTCTTTGTTGACTTTTCAATGTTTGATGATGTGTACATAGGTGATTAATACTTGCTAAATTTTGTCCAAGTATTTTGACAAACATACTTAACTGACTGAATTGTCTTGGTCACACTCGACTGAAGATTTTTCACTACTCGACTGATATTCTAACTTGGCGATACTCAGCTGATATTTTGTCTTGGTCAAACTCACCTGACATTCTGTCTTGGATATACTTAGATGATATTTTGTCTTCTCCTGATATTTTAACTTGGTGATACTCAGCTGATATTCTATCGTGGCTATACTCACCTGATATTCTATCTTGCTATACTCAACTGGCATTTGGTCTTAGCTATACTTAGCTGAACGAGCTTAATTGTAAAGCATATTTCATCAATACTTAGCCTAACTTTAAAAGACTATAAAAGATATTCATTTGGTTCTTCTTTATAATGCCATGTACTTAGAACATTACATTTGAATTAAACTTAGAATACAAGGATGACATCATCAAAATCTTAAATGCATTCCTAACAAATTCCCCCTATTTTGATGATGACAGAACTTAGTGATTGTTCAGTTGTAAGTAAGTCATCACACACAGAAAAAATAAAACTCAGTCTGTCTGAGACAACTAGGAATTGTCATTCAGGTCGACTGTATATACGTTTCACTTCAGTTTATTACATTACAGTCCTTAAATAAATGTTGTCAAACAGAAGTAAAAACAAATTACAAGTAAATTACAAAACAAACAAAAAATTAAACATTTAGCTCCTTCTTCCTCTTCCTATGGACTTGGCTGGAGGCAGTGCCTTTAATGGTTTTGCTCCAGTGGGTTTTCCCACAATCGAAATCATCCCATATTTCTTTTTTTATCAAAGTTGAGGCAATCTCTTGGTCTTCAGGAAAAGGGTATTTTTTTAATGCACACTTTCCTTATCTCCTCCTGAATTGCATTTTCATCCAGCTTTCCATCGAAATCTGTAGGATCTTCTTGTGGTCTGAAGGAAAGGATCGTTGGATATGCATTGAATTCCTCTTTAGCATACTTCTTTAGAATTTCCCACAAGTTCGGCAAGTTTAACTCCATATAATCAATGAAGATTTTTTGGGGTACAGTCAGGGTTTTGAAGTATTTCGCAAATGTAATACTTCTGAGTGAAATGCTTCTTGGATGTACCCTAAGAGATAGGTGTGTTTTTCAGATCAATGCCATAATCTTGTAATCCACAGAACTTGTGCACATGCACTTCTCGCATATTCGGCTTCAGCTGTGAAAGTAGCCACACTAGTATGTTTCTTACTACCCCAAGATATTAGACAGGACTCATTCAATGACAAGTTCCACTTGTACTTTTCCTGTCAATTTTGCACCCACCAAAATCAGCATCACTATATGCAAATAATTTAAATCAATGCTTGAGGGATACCATAATCCTAATCTAGTGGTTCCTTTTAAATATCGAAAATCCTTTTGCATGCAATTAAATGAGATTCTTTAGGATTGGCTTGAAATCTTGCACATAAGCATGTAGCAAACATATTATCGAGTCTAGAGGCAGTTAAATAAAGTAATGATCTGATCATACCTCGATAATGTTTTTGGTCGACATATTTACCTTTCTCATCCTTATCAAGTTTCAAGACGGATGACATAGGATTATAAATTTCTTTGCATCCTTCCATCTTGAATATCTTTAGTAGCACGTTGACGTACTTTGATTGATGAACAAAAATTCTCTCTTCGAGTTGCTTAATTTGAAGCCCGAGAAAGAATTTCAATTCCTCCATCATGCTCATATATATCAAATTCTCCTTTCATTAGATTTGCAAATTCTTGGGATAGAGAATAGTTAGTAGCACCAAATACAATATCATCATCATATATTTGACATATAAGCATATCATTACCAATTTTTTTAATAAATAAGGTATTTTGTACATGACCTCTATTATACCCATTTGAAAAAAGGAAAGTAGTGAATCTTTCGTACCATGCTCTTGGCACTTGTTTTAATCCATAGAGAGCTTTATGGAGTTTGTACACATAATCCGGATGATCATAATCTTCGAATCCTGGAGCTTGACATAAACTTCTTCCTGAATAACTCCATTCAGAAATGTACTTTTTACATCCATTCGATGAAGTTTGATCTTTTTGAACGATGTGAATGCACAAATGGGGCGAAGAGCCTCAGGACGAGCAGCCGGTGCAAAGGTTTCTTTGTAGTCTAGTCCTTCTTCTTGATTGTACCCTTGAGCGACTAGTCTCGGTTTATTCTTGACTGGTAGACTGTTATCGTTTGTCTTCACTTTATGAAACTATTTAGTTCCAATGATTGTTTTATCTGCGAGTGCCAGAACCAATTCCCAAATTTTGTTCTTTCAAACTGATTAAGCTCTTTTTGCATAGAAATGATCCAACTTTCATCGTTAATTGCTTCAGCAAGATTCTTTGGTTCTATAAGGGAAATGAAAGCAATGTTATTTAGAAAATTATTTATAATTTTTGTAGTTCGTACACCTTCGTTTATTTCACCTAAAACTTGTTCCATATGATGATCTTTCATATTCTTCCAATCCTTAGGAAGATTGTATGGATTTTCTTCATGTTTTTCTAACTCCTTTGATGCTTCTGAGACTTTTTTTGCTGGAATCATACCTGTATCATCATCAAAAACAACCTTTCTCGGGGGTAAAACTGAATACATTGAGGTTTCCATCTACCTTTCCCCTGTTGAAGTCTGTTTTGTGGGAATTTTTGGTAGTAAAATGGTTTTTGAAAGTGTCTAGGCTGCTGATGCTGATTTGGCCATTGTTACTCATTTGTCTTGGTTGCTGCCTAGAGTGCCTTGGCTGTTGCCTAAACATTCTTGGCTGCTGCCTAAAATTTTGACTTGACTGTTGCCTGTTGGCCACTAAGTATACAGGATACAGCTTGGAAAGTGTTTTAAACAACAAGCTGTACGGTTTTCAAATCTAAGTGCGTAGCGGAAGTCTTGTTAAAATGAGTTGATGTAAATACAGCAACTAGATATGAAGTGTATACTTAAATATAATCACAAATATTAAAATAGTAAATGCAGAAGGTAACTCACACGGTAATTAAAGTGGTTCGAGGTAAACCCCTCTACGTCCACTGGTACTCCACACAGGAGTGAAAACATTTATTATAAATACTACGTACACAACTACGTATTTATAATCAAACCTAATCAATATATCGTTCACACTGATTGATATAATGATCTTAGCCTTCAACTGTTCACACAGATTGGTTTAAGCTTTCACTTGACTGGCTTCTTCACACAGTTCCGAAGCTTCGTCACTTCAATGCAAGTCCGTCACACACAGTTCAGGAATATCAGGGTTTCTCAGTCCACACAGGGCTGGTGGGTTTTGTTCAAGGGTAAAACAATGATTGAACAACAACTTTGACTTTCTGACCTTTTAGATGATGATGTGTTGTTCACAGTTTGAGCACTTGTATATCTTTTATTTCAGAATAGCAGTATGCTTTGGGAGATATGTTTGCTCATATGTATATGATGATAATTTCGTTGTGGTTGATTTCGTATTCTTCGATCTTCAAAGACTGGGGATATATATAGCCTTCTTGAATATATCCGTTGAGATAGATCCGTTGAGCAGAAGTCCGTTCCAACGGGATGATGTGTTTGAATAAAACACGATCCGGATTTTGTGCTAGATTGAAGATCTTTGACGGCTTGATATTTAAATACTTAATCCTTTAGTATTTAAATATATCTTCTTAAATGGGACTTTGACTTTAGCGAATAGCAAAGATTCCTTCTTGTTCTGTTTGGATACTGTATGGCATGATAGCTGTATTGTCGATTCGAGACAGCTTCCATACTTAGTCTTATGAGACTCCTTTGCTGTATGATTGATTCACTGTATGCTGGGGCTACAAGAAGTCTTCGATATAGGTTGACACCTTTGATCAGCTTTTCGATACAGCTGGTTGTTGTATGCTGGATTGGCACATTGTCAAAACAGTCAAAACTTTCGATACAGGGTTTTTTTATCCCGACAATTTCGATACATGGATTATTATCCCAACAATTTCCCCCCTTTTTGATAATTTGCCAAGTCCTTCCAAGTCTTCCTTTTAAAACCTTATGATGTTATCCAAATATCCTTGATGATGCCAAAACTTTGACACTTAGCATCTTGAAGGAAGGCAGACTTCTTGGTCTTCTGTTCGAATGTTCTGGCTTTCAGCAATTAGTCTAATACTAAGAACTGCTTACAGGCAAGTTCAGCTTTTATCAAAAGAGTATCACATATTTAAACTTATGATTGGCGCGCAGGCACAATATTACATTGTATTCTAGATACATACAACTTAAACTATGAACTGTTCGCAGACAAGTTCTTACAGCTTATATATTAAAATAAGTTTCATACTTGTATACAACAAGAATAAATTAAGTGTTTGTAAACATACAATAACACAGTAGATTACGCGTTGTAATCTTTCAAGACAGACAAATAATTTATTGATATTGAAACAAAGAGTACAATATTTTGTTGTTTTGATAAAATTAAAAAAAATAATACAAGGAATTTAACTCCTGTAATCTGAGTGTCTCCACGGCCTTTTAGGGTCATTCTTGGTATTTTTCCACCAGTTCTGATGAGCGTCCCTGTCTCGATTTATATATAAGGCTCGTCCTTCATACGACTTATCGAAGACTAGGATCCAATCTTCTGGATGAGTAACCAAGTCACCTTGTCTATGCTTAGACTTCATCTGCTGTTGTAGCGGGAGCGTTCCTTGTTCCAACCTTTTCTTAAGCTCCTATGCAGCTTCCTGTACTGTCCTGCATCTGTTGAATAATGAGGATTCCCTGATAAGAACAACAAAGTGTCTTAGCAGTTCATTCCTCCTCCAGTTCTTGATTTCTTCTGCAGTATGCTGTCGGTCAGCCGGGAGGTTCATAGCTGGCGGTTTTTGAACTAAGCTCTTCCAAGGATACTTAGTGTCCTAGAATTCTGGTCGATCTCCCTGTATTCTAACATTTGGAGATGAAATGCGGGCAATATGAGCAGTGATGCTGTCTTCAAAAGGAGCTAACATTTCCTTCTCTTGTTCCAGCCTTGATCTCCTAGCAGCTTCCCTCGCTTCTTCCCCCTTTTTGGCGTCATCAAGGTATGACACCTTCTCATCAAGGCATTCCAGGATTTGCATAGCAGTATCCTATTTCGTCTCAAAGCTTGTCATTTTCTCAACAAGGGAGGTGAGCACCTGCGACATATCTTGAATTTTCTTGTCGTGGGCTCGAAGCTGGGATCCAGATTCAATCAGAGCTGATGCTGTCTTGGCCTCGGACATGTGTAGCTTAGATTGTTCTTCTCTCAGGATCTGCTACTTTTGTTCTTGCAATATGCTTAGGGCCTGCTTGAAGACTGATGACAATATTCCAAAGGCTTCTTCCACTCGGGAGACTTCGTGCCTTAGACCTGTCATCCCTTCAATAGCTGATTGGTGCATCCAATAAATAGCTTTTTGGACAGAATACAGGGCATTGATGGTGTCCTGGATGAAAATAGTTTAAAGGCCAAGAGCATGTAATCGCTCTTTTCTTGTGGCAGTCCTAGGAGAATCTGGATGGGCGTAATCTTCAACTCCATTCAACCGTCTCAAGTTCACATTGGGACGTGATTTGAGTTGGACATCCTCAGGTTTTATACCGTCGTCGGATTCCAAAATGGTTGAGGTTTCGGGAGCATTGGAGGGTAGCTCGGCAACAGGGGTTGATAATTTCTCTTGATCGGCAGTTGGTTCTGAAGACAAAGTACAGGGGGGACTGATTCTGTTGCTGTCTCTCAGCTTCCTCCTGCTCCGGCAGAGGGACTGATTCCTCGTGTGGGATGGCATTGGATTCTTCTTCGGCTTGGGCGGCGACAGGCTCGGGTGCCTATTGCAAAACAGATTATTCCTCCACGACATGAGGGAATCTTCGTTGTCGGGAACAGTGTCTTGTTGATGGGGAGGAGATTGGTGTTTACTAGAAGTTCTTGCGCCCATCTGAGATTCAGATTCTTCGCGACTCATTATTACACCATCCTGAAGGGCGTCGTCATCATCGTCTGAGTCGGGATCTGATTTTGGACATTCGGGAGATTCCACGGACTTAGCTTTTCCTTTCTTTCGTGCTTCGGCTTTGTCAAAAAGATGGCTCTCAATAAGCTCTTTAACACATAGGTTGTCCCATTGGATCAGGATAGCTACATCTTGAGCGTCCGTCACTTCCAAAACAAATCTTTCTTCATTGATTCATTCGCTCCAGTTGTACAGGTTGTCGTACGGAGGAAGTCTATAATTCTTCCATTGGACAAACCGTTCATAAGCCTGTTCGATTAGCACAGAAAGTACGGTTTTGGTAATAATTGTGTCCGGGGAGGGGCTGCATACAGCGCCTGAGTCCGCTGTAGGCATGGGTTCCTCTACAGGTGTGGGATCCTGTATCGGAGAGGGATCCCTTATAGGGTTTCGTAGCCTGATGGTAGATGGATCCTTAACGGGTGTGGAATCCCGAATAGGAGAAGTAGCTTTTGGCTCCAAAGTGGCAGCTGACTCGCCAGAGTCTTGTATGTTGGCAGATGTCTGAGCATTCGTCATAGCCGCCAAGGGCTAGGGATCTACTGTATCGACAGTAGTAGGCATCTCTTCCACAGGGGTTGGGCCCTGGGGGATTTGTTCAGCGGGCTGAGCCACGGAAGGAGCATCCTTGGAGGTTTCTGTAGACTTAACTTTAGAAAGCCTCCTTAGCTTCCTTTTCGGCTTCTCAATAGCAACTGGAGTTTTGCTGTGAGATCTTTTTCTCTTCCTTGAAGTCTCCTCACTCTGAGACTTCGAAGATACATCCCTTGAGTCGGCATAAAGGGGAAATTTTCGGACGTAAGGCCAGTTTGCAATAAGGGGTCCTTTCTTGAAAACGGTGGGTCTGATGCTTCCCATATAAATGCGAGAAGTGATCTTCTTTGCTTTTTCATCTTGCGGAACACCGCATTTGGTCATAATATAATTCAAAAGCAAACCAAAGGATTTCTTCTGCGTGACAGGCTTAGAAAATTCTTCCTGCAACCGTTTGAGGATGATTTGACACCAGTTGACCTTCTCACAGGTCATAATTGCAACCATCATCTTGAACCTAAGATTGGTGCACATCTGGAGCGCACCTATTCTGTTCTTAATAACACGGAAACAGAAATCGTGTAAATAGACAAAAGGTAAACAAAAGTTTTTCTTATGACAAGAGGTGTGAACCGTTTCAACCAATGCTGAACCGGTGAACAACCCATAGTAAGCGGTCAACAGTTCTTGGGACCCAAAGGTCTCAAGACCTTCCATTTTCAGGCTATCAGCAGGAAGCCTGTAGAGATTCTGGAGAAGCTCTTGGTCAACACGGATCTTGACTCCGCGAATGACAGTTGTGATGTCAGCAACATGTCCTCCCTGAGCCAGCGAAAGGAAACGAACAGCAGCATTGAGGTAGAACTCCTCAACCAGATGAACATCAAATCGTTCAGCAGTGTGGCTGCCAAGGCGATAGAGGCCTTGCTGATGTATCCTCATGATGACGTACGCCATTGATTCGACATCATCCACTTCAGAACGAACACGTTCAAGCACGACATATATAGAAAAGATCCATCCGTCGATGATGTTGGAGGATTTCTTGAGAGAGATGGAAGAGGTCTGAGAAGATGCCATGATGATTCTTGAAGAAAAGTGAAAAAGGATTCAAAGAGAATGCAGTAAACACAAAAAGGTTTGTAGGCTGTATGCTCAAGAACTCTTATAATATGCAGAAAGCATAAAGAGTCTCAAATGGCATTTACAGTCCTTTTATAGTGGGCGGCGAAGAAGGGTTTTTAGAGAATGAACGGTCAGATTTAAGGGATGGGAACCGTTGTTTAAAATGAACGACCACGATGGACTGAGTGTAACCGGTACAACTTATCCATCTAATTTAAAATAGGATCGGGTCCCACTTCTGACTTATCAAATTACCCTTATTGCCCAAAAAGGCGGTGTACAATTAATAAAAAATTTGAAACATCGCGGCTTTGAAGATACCAATATTCAGATGTCGTGTAAAGCATTTAATGCAAACGACTTGTAATAATAACAAGGCGCGTGGACATAAAATATTGTTTAAAATAAATAATATGATAATTGATTTCTCATTGTATGTGTTGTATCCGCGAAAATACAGCGTTCCCCTTAAAAGGTACATACGAGATTTAATTCGATACAACAGCTTTCGGATTAATGCTGTATTCTTGGGTCATGCTGTATTCCCCCTTAATTATTGCACACGTCAGCTGTAGGATATTTCATATCGCTTGGTTCCTACAGTGCTGTTCTGATAGACTGAGTGTACAGATAACTAACGGTGGATACTGTATTCTTGGGTCTTACAGCATTCCCCCTCAATTTGCTGAGTAAAAGCATTAAAAACTTACAGGGAGTTAGGCTGTAACAATCCCAATTCATGTCGAAGCATGCAGAATCTTGCTGTGTCGAGAGGCTTGGTGAAGATGTCGGCTAGCTGGATATCTGTATGAACTTTTTCCAGCCGAACATCCTTGTTCTCAACATGATTCCGAATGAAATGATGCTTCATGTGAATATGCTTGGTGCGCGAGTGCAATACAGGATTGTGAGTGATAGCATTTGCACTCGCGTTATCGCACATAATCGGCATTTCTTTGGCTTCAATTCCATAGTCTAGCAGTTGTTGTTGCATCCAAAGGATCTGCATACAACAACTACTAGTAGTATAGTATTCTGATTCAACTGTTGAAAGCGAGTTTGCCAATTGCTTCTTGCTAAACCAAGACACAAGTCTAGGTCCAAGAAAGTGACAAGTTCCGCTTGTACTCTTCCTATCTAGCTTGCAACCTCCGAGATCCGAGGAGCTGTAGCCAACTAAATCGAATCCGCCTTCTTTAGGATACCACAGTCCTACATCGACTGTTCCTTTGACGTATTTCAGGATTCATTTAGCTGTTGCGAAGTGTGATTCTTTAGGTGATACTTGATATCGCTCACACACTTCTACAGCAAACTGGATATCGGTCCTGCTAGCCATTAGGTACAGGAGTGAGCCAATAAGCTTCCTGTAGAGTGATTGATCAACCGGCTTTCCAGCTTCATTAGCACTAATTTGCACGGAAGTGCTCATGGGGTTTGACGATGATTTGGAAGTATTCATTACAAATTTGTTGAGAAGCTCCTTGCTGTATTTTTCCTGGTTGATGAAAATCCCTGTAGGCAACTGCTTTACCCACAACCCTAAGAAATAGCTAAGTTCTCCCATCATACTCATTTCAAATTAACTTTGCATGAGATGAGAGAATCTTTGACATAAAGCAAGGTTAGTTGAACCAAATATTATATCATCTACATAGATTTGAACCATCAGGAGGTCATCACCTTCCTGTATTTTGAACAAGGTCTTGTCCACAGCACCTTTCTCGAATCCATTATCGGTTAGATACTGGGACAGAGTCTCATACCATGCTCTAAGGGTTTGCTTAAGTCCATACAGTGCTTTCCTTAGCCTGTATACTAGGTCTTCGCCTTCTGGATTGAGAAACCCTGGTGGTTGTTCAACATATACTTCTTCAGAAAGGTCTCCATTCAGGAATGCACTTTTGACGTCCATTTGGTATACAATGAAGCTCTTATGGGAGGCAAAGGCTAAAAATATCCTTATGGCTTCTAGTCTGGCTACAAGGGCAAATGTCTCATCGTAGTCTATGCCTTCTTCCTGTCTGTAGCCTTGGACAACTAGTCGGGATTTATTCCTAATAATGAGTCCATTTGGGTTCTAATTTGGGGTCCCGTACTGTATCTTGAGTTGATGTAGTTTCGGATTCAGCTTGTACAACATCGGCTTCATCTACGTCAGTTCTTACAGCTGCGGGGTTGATTTCTAGGTCAACGACAGGTTCGATAGGAGTTGGTAGATCTATGATGGAAAGTTGTTGGATGTTCTGAGAAAGGTCTTCTACTCCTGTAGGATCATGGTGAGGTTCATCGAACACTACATGAACTGATTCCTCAATTGTTAGCTTCCTTTTATTGAAGATCCTGTAAGCTTTGCTAACAGATGAATATCCTACAAATATCCCTTCATCCGATTTCTCATCGAAGGTTCTAAGTTGATCCTTACCATTATTCAAAATGTAACACCTGTATCCAAAAATGTGAAAGTACGAAACTAACGGAGTTTTGTTGTTCCATACCCCGTAAGCTGTTTTGTTGTGATGCTTGTTGATGAGACAGCGATTTTGTGTGTAGCACGCTGTATTGGTGGCTTCGCCACAGAAACGCTGTGGCAATTTGCTTGCGGCAATCATTGTCCTTGTTTCTTCCTTCAACGTCCTGTTCTTTCGCTCGGCAACACCATTTTTTTGAGGTGTACGGGAAGCTGAGTATTCATGCTGTATCCCATTTTTCAAACAGTATTGCTCTATAAAGCGGTTAGTGAATTCTGTAGCTCTGTCGGAATGAATGGACAGGATACTCGACCCTTTTTCATTTTGAAGCTTTCTCAGGTGCTCGGGCAGCTTTGATGTTGTTTGCTTCTTCTTGCTTAAGAAAATTATCCAAGTATACCTGGAATAATCATCAACAATAACGAGACAGTATTTATTACCTCCCAAACTTACTGGGTCTACAGGACCATAGAGATCCATATGTAGCATTTCCAAAACTCTGTGGGTGGAAAGGTAGGATTTGCTTTTTAGGGTGGTCTTGATTTGCTTGCCTTTTGACAGGGTCCACATACACTGTCTTTTTGGAATGAAATATTTGGCAATCCTCTAACCATTCCCTGTTTGGAGAGTTTGTTGATCATTTTGAAGTTGACGTGTGACATCCTCTTGTGCCATAGCCAGCTTAGATCTGCAGTGCCTTTGGTAACAAAACAAGGAATTGTGGAGCTCGTAGGCATTCAGTCAGCAATATACATATTACCTGATCTGCTTCCCGTGAGCACAACTTCTTTGGTTAGGATGTTCTTAACTCTATAGTGATCTACATAGAACTTCACCGAGAACTTTTTGTCACAGAACTGGCTAATGCTATGTAGATTGTACTGTAAGCCTTCAACATAAGCTACATCGGTGACTTTGAATTTTCCTACAAGTAGGGTTCCCTTCCCTCTTGTTCTTCCTTTAGATTTATCACTGAAGCACACTTTTGGACCGTGACCTTCTACTTAATCTAACAGCTTGCTTTTATCTCCTGTCATGTGCTGGGAACATCCACAGTCGAAGTACCAGATGTCCTTCTCCAGACTGTCTTGTAGCAACCAAATTAGGTAGATTTATGTCCCCTTTGATTGTTGGGTCCATGGATGTTAGTGCCTTTAGGTACCCAAATTTTCCTAACAACAATAGGTTTACTGTAGGATGGTTTAGGTCCGTAATTGCAATTTCTACGTGGGACATATACGTAGTTGCGATAACCATGATAATTATTATGCATGTAAAATTCAGGTTTATTATTAGTCCAGTACGAATGCCGTCTTGGAGGTGGAGCCATTTTCTTCGGCCTAACAACTTGCCTTCTGGGTCTCCAGTTGGATTCCCAACGCTTTTGTTGATACTGTGCGGAACCTTGCTGTCGCGATGAATGACGAGGCTCCTGTATCCAATATCTAGGCGTGTTGTACTGAAAGTACTACCGTGCGAGCCTTTGATATTTGGATACAGCCTTCCTTCTGAATGGCTGTTGATGCTGTTGATATGCTCGGGGAGCACCCTGTTGGGTGCGCCTTATGGGTCTGAATGGCGGGTGATTCCGCAGTCTGGAATATGATGGAGGTGGTGGAATGGCATCTTTTGTTGTTCGCGGTGCAACAGGTTCCTTCACATGACTTGGAACTTCTTCCGATACAGGAATGGGTTCCACACCCGTGACGAACACAGTACTAGTTTTCCCTTTATTGGAAAATGAGTTGTATCCTAAGGCACTTTTATCATGAGCATGTTGCCCAGTGCTTAGAATTTCTTCCATTCTTTTAGAAGATTTCTTGAAAGATTTCAGAATGGTCTCAAGTTCTCCTTCTCGTTTTTCGAGAGTTTTTACTTTAGCTTGAAGCAGAACAAAATCATTTGTATTGCTTTCACTATGAGATTTAGTCTCACTTAGTTCATGAGCAAGTTGAAGATTGCTCTCCATGAGTTTTTCATACTCGACTTTGCTGTTTTCACAATCAATAGACATATTTTCGTAATTTACTTCCAGCAATTCGTTTTCTTCTTTCAGCTCTAAGTTGGAAAGTTGGAGCTATATATTTTCATTTTTCATTGTCTCATAGGCCATTTGAATGTTCTTAAACTCATTCATCATGTTTGCAAAAGTATGAGATGCATTGGTGGGAATAGCTGAAGTTGAGCTTACCTTATCATCGCTATCTTCATCTTCCGGAATGTCCTTGACCATAAAGCACATATAGGCTTTATCTTCGAAATCATCATCAGATGAATCACTGTCAATGACTACCTGAAGACATTCTTCGGATTCTGATGGTGCGGGGGAAGCTTCTGATTCACCAATGATGGCCTTGAGCTTGTTTTTCCAAGCACGTCTTCTTTCATCCTTTTCTTGTTGCTCAGCTTCCGGCAACCTTTGAACTTTGGGATGAGGACATTTATTTGAATAATGCCCCGGTTTCCTGCAATTATAACACATGTTAGCATCACCATAGGAAGTTTCAGTACTTACCTTGTGTATAGGCTTGGGCCTGTATGAAGTCTTTCCCGACTGCTTGAGAAACTTCTTGTACTTATGCATGAGGAGTGCCATTTCGTCTTGCGACAGGATGTCATCGTCGCTGTCAACATTCTTATGAATGGGCTTTGATAAACTCGGCATGCTGTGTCTTCGGTTGGATACAGCGGCTAAGGCTGTAGTCCTGGCGGGAGATTCTTCAGCTTTCTCTCTTCTGTCTATATCGTACTTGTAAAACCCGTAATTTCGATTTCCGATAATTTCTATTTTTTTCGGCGGAAGTCCATTTTGATAACTCGCTCATGACCATTTCGTCATTCTGGGAATGATTAATTCTACACTTTTTGACATCCGAGTTCGTTTCGGTGTCGTTTTGTTGAGTTCCGTGCTTTTTAGCGACTTTTCCGCACTTGAGTTCGATTCTTGCGAATCTCGTTCGAAACTACTGTTTCGAGTTTCCCGTAAGTCCGTTTAACTTTGTTAGACGTGTTGTGAACTTCAGTTTGGTTATTCGATCACGTATCGTGATTTTCGGGCGTTTTGGGCCATTTTGTAATTTACCCAAAGTTACGGGTATTCGTA
The DNA here is from genome assembly GCA_033398695.1 of Orobanche coerulescens. Classification (NCBI taxonomy): domain Eukaryota; kingdom Viridiplantae; phylum Streptophyta; class Magnoliopsida; order Lamiales; family Orobanchaceae; genus Orobanche; species Orobanche coerulescens. Next base: position 154,302,239 of record CM065803.1, read on the forward strand.
TCTGTAATTGTTGCCTCGACCCATTTCTTGGTCGCGTATGATTAATTATGGTATTATGTTTTCATTTCAGGTCGTTGATGTTGTCCGCGAACTTTTTGTCGTGTTCGTTCCGTACGTTTTCGGAAATCGAGTCGGCGAGCCCTGGTGGTCGGGTACTGGCCGGACAGTTCGGGACTGGCCGGATGATTGTGGGCACCGGCCGGACGGGTGCGGCAGGAACCGGCGTAGCGCACGCTACGGCCGGAAGGTAGCGCACGCTACGGCCGGGAGGCAGCGCACGCTACGCCCGATTATCTGCGCGCGCTAGCGGGCCGAGGCAGTAGGGCAGTGGGGGTACTGGACTCGGTGGATTGGCAGGTAGCGCACGCTGCGTCGACGGCCGCATACGCTACGGCGGCGGGTAGCGCACGCCTTCTGGCCGGAAAAATGCGCTACTCGCCGAGCAGTCTAGTCCAGGAGGTCACTGGATTGCGGCCTGGGCCGATAGCGCGCGCTAGCTCGGCAGCCTAGCGCATGCTAGTCCGGCCCAGTATAAATGTGACAGAGCAGTCACATTTTCATTCATTTTTCACTTCCTTCCTTTTCTATCCGCGGCTGGCGATTCGAGGGTGGCGAAGCCATGTTGTTTGACAACAAATCCACGAAGTTCTTGAGTTCATAACATCAATCAATCATCCGTTATCATCCTTTGATCCAGCGAATCAAGGTAATCTCACCTTAGAACCCTAATTTCGTGAATTTGGGGTTTTTTGCATTTTTGTCCGATTCGTTCTGTGTTGTTGATGAATTCATGATGGGTATGATTACTCCTGGTAGTATTCTTGTGTTTAACATCATTTAATCCATTGTTCTTCGTCGAATCGAAATATATTTCTTGATTTCCTTCGAATCGACTTTATGGGGGATTTGTTCTCGATCTCGTTTTTCATCCATTTTTGATGGATCGATTGTGGTTAAATGATGTTGTTAAACATATTCTATGGATTGTATATCCATATTTCAACTTGAAATTCTGTTTTCGTGTTTTGTCGGGACGAATCGTGTTCTTGGCCGTTTTGGGGAAAACACATGAACTTTCGTCATTCGTTCTTTGAATTCAATGGCTTTGAGTCGTGTTATGGAATTCATTTCATTGTTGTTCTTATCCTTCGTAGTTTATGACCGCGAGTTGGTGATCGGTGGAGTCGACGGGTTCGTAGTCGGTTCGTGTCAACCTATTTCGGTCGATTCTCCGCGTTGTTCTTATTCGAGGCAAGTACCTTGTCCATACTTTTCTTGTTTCGTGGATATGATGATTGGTTACCGTCTCAATGTGTTTGTTTGGTTATTTGAAACGAGTTTTCAAAAGATTTGGCTAGCCTTGTTAAAGGCTCACTTTCAAAACGCGTGTGTTTTGTGAATGGTGTAGTTTGTAAATGACTATGTGATTCCTATGGATATGTTTGGTGTTGATGTTTCACTTGGTATTGCGTGTGTACGTATATTATTTCATTTCGGTGCGTTGTGGTTTGACGAGGTATTTTTCTAAGTGTTTGATACCTCTGAATGAATTGTTTGTATATCTTTGTTGCATTGTGCTATGTGTGTGATTTGTTTAGCTAGCCAGCTCGGGAGGGTCCTTCGAGGCCTCTGGCGGGATCAATGGTATTACCATGTTCCCAAGGCGATGCTTGGTGTGATATGTTATTTAGTGAACGTATTTTACTCACCTTGGGGGGTCCGACGGGATCACGGAGGGAATTCCAATGGGTTGAGTCCGGGATTCACGAGTAAAAACTTCACAGGTTGGTGTTTATTTAGTGAACGTATTTTACTCACCTCGGGGGGTCCGACGGGATCACGGAGGGAATTCCAATGGGTTGAGTCCGGGATTGACGAGTAAAAACTTCACAGGTTGGTGTTTATTTAGTGAACGTATTTTACTCACCTCGGGGGGTCCGTCGGGATCACAGAGGGAATTCCAATGGGTTGAGTCTAGGATTCACGAGTAAAAACTTCACAGGTTGGTGTTTATTTAGTGAACGTATTTTACTCACCTTGGGTAGGTTCGACGGGGACTCGATGGGAATTCCAATGGGTTGAGTCCGGGATTCACGAGTAAAAACTTCACGAATTGGTATTGATTTTATGTCCGTCGAGGACACGTGACTTGGGTTTTGGCCCTGTGAACTGTTGTCGGTTTTCTATTTGCGAAAACAAATGCCTTTGGGCTGTGACCCTGTTGATATTTGGAAAGATAAGGATTTGATAATCCTAATTTGTTTTCTATTAAAACTCCCGAGGGTATTTTAAACCATTTTTCAAACCATTCTCGTTATTTGTGATCTTTCGGATTTGGAAAGTTTTACTCAAATTATTGCCTCGGGAAGTATTCGTTTCGTTGTATTTTAATCTTTGAGGATTTCTGATTATTGTTATTCTTGGAACATGAATTGTATGGCTCGTATTTTTGCACTTGTACTTGCACTAGCAAAACAGTGGAGTTTTGCTAACCCCCGAGTATTCGGGGGGTGGATGTCTATTTTTTGCATTCAGGTTTTGGAGCATAGCACAGGGTCGGCACGAAGGATGATGAAAGATGAACGATACTAATCACATGAGGATCCGTTGATGTCGTATTGGTCTAGTTGTATTTTCTTTTCCGCTGTAGTAACTTTTCCCCGTTGTACGGGAGTTCATTGTATTTTGACCGCTGCGTGGGTATGTGTTGGAATTGAGTTGTATGTTATTATTGAAAGACCAAATCGGTCTACTGAGTCATTTTAGCCTTAAAGGCGATGTTTAGATGTTTGATTTTAGTTATCAGCCTGGTAGATCCTCGAGGAGAGGGTCTACGGCGTGTAATATCCCTGAGTGGATTGGGGGTGTTACATAAATGGTATCGGAGCCCGGTTGTGGAAACCTAGGCTGTCGGGTCAAGTCGTGCTGTTTGAGTCTTGTTTCGTCGGATTTTATCTGACTGAGTCGTGTCGCGACGCGTCGTCTGAGTTTGTTGGTCGTGATTAGTATCGTGGGGCGATCATCATCTTCGTGCGACCTGTGGATGTAAGTCTCCCTTCTTTGTGTTGTGGCTCGTGTGACACGAGCTATTTTTATGATTTATTTGTTAAGCGACGGAATCCTCTTATGGATTTTGATTTCTTGATATGTGGTTATTTGACCCTCATATTTCGTTCATATGAGGAGTAGTGTTGCTGGATTGTGCATGCTTGACTTTATTTCTTTTATCCGCTGCATGAGTTCTTTTGTAATAGCTTTCGGTATTTTACCGACTGAGTTTTACTTCGAAAACCGGTTCCCTAAACTAAGTTTTTGGCATTTTGACCTTGATCGTTTTGGCGAAATTCTTATGACGGTATTTAGCATGTTGTAAATGGCTTTTGTGAGTTTTTGGAACATTACCGTCATCGGCCTTTTTGACATTTTTTTTTGTAAATGGTTTTTAGTCTGGTGGGTTCCGGCGCAGGACCCAGGGCGCTATAATGATCCGTGTAATTACCTGACATTTTTGGGCATTCTAGCCCATTGAATTATTTTTGAAAACCTTGAGTATCTTAGAAAATTAAATTTCGAGACGTACTTTTAAAATGAATTATTTTCTCGTGGTACATCCAAGGTGCCACAATATGTTTTAAATTCTTCTACCTCGAGGACCGAAATGTTTTGAGATATTTTTGATGTTTAGAAACACTTATACTTAGACCCGAGGGTCGAATATTTCTGAAAGTCTTTCGCTAAAAGATAATGTCCTCATTTTACCAAACGCATGATGGTTTTCAAAGTCTCGGTAACGATGTTTCACGTTTGTACTTTTTTTGAAAGGTGATACTCAAGATCAACCGGTGTTCTTCTAAATTATTTTCAAAATGAGGTTTTCGTTTTTAAAACCTATCCATTCCCGTTTAAGGGCTGGGTATGTATGTATGATGTTCGCGTTCTCATTATGATGTTTGCTCTCGAGTATGATCGAATTGGCGGTATGAGCGTTGAGTCGCTTTCCACACATTTGTCGTGTTAGCCCTCTGTGAGAGGTGGGATGTTGGTGTTGTAACACCCCCAATCCAATCAGGGATATTACACGCCGTAGACCCTCTCCTCGAGGATCTACCAGGCTGATAACTAAAATCAAACATCTAAACATCGCCTTTAAGGCTAAAATGACTCAGTAGACCGATTTGGTCTTTCAATAATAACATACAACTCAATTCCAAACACATACCCACGCAGGGGTCAAAATACAATAAATTCCCGTACAACGGGGAAAAGATACTGCATCGGAAAAGAAAATACAACTAGACTAATACGACATCAACGGATCCTCGTGTGATTAGTATCGTTCATCTTCCATCATCCTTCGTGCCGACCCTGTGCTATGCTCCAAAACCTGAATGCAAAAATAGACATCCACCCCCCCGAATACACGGGGGTTAGCAAAACTCCACTGTTTTGCTAGTACAAGTGCAAAAATACGAGCCATACAATTCACATTCCACGAATAACAATAACCAGGAATCCTCAAAGATCCAAACGTAAAGAAAAGTACTTCCCGAGGCAAGAGTTTGGGTAAACATTTCCAAAACCGAAAGATCACAAATAAAGGGAAACAATTTATAAAACAGTTTAAAATGCCATCGAGAGTTTTAATAGAAAACAATTTAGGAATACCGAATCCTTATCTTTCCAAAATCAATAGAGGTCATAGCCCAAAGGTTTGTTTTCACAATTGAAACCAACAACAAAACACAAGGTTAAAACCCACGTCACGCGTCCTCGACGGACATAAAATACACACGCACCCGTGAAGTTTCACTCGTGAATCTAGGGCGAAACCATTGGACTCCCTCCGTGGCCCCGTCGAACCCTCCCGAGGTGAGCAAACACATTCACAAAACATACACACGCACTCGTGAAGTTTTTACTCGTGAACCCAGAGTGAAGTGATAGATTCCCCCGAGGCCCCGTCGGACCGTCCCAGGGTGAGTAAAATACATTCACTAAACATACACACGCAGTGGTGAAGTTTCACTCGTGAATCCAGGGCGAAACCATTGGATTCCCTCCGTGTCCCCGTCGAACCCTCCCGAGGTGAGCGAACACATTCACAAAACATACACGCACAAACATCGCCTAGGACCAGGACGCCACCATGAATCCCACCCGAGGCCTCGAAGGACCCTCCCGAGCTGGCGAAACAATCAAGCACAGGCATTGCCTAGGACCAGGACGCCACCATGAATCCCACCTGAGGCCTCGAAGGACCCTCCCGAGCTGGCTAGCTAAACAATCAAGCACAGGCATCGCCTAGGACCAGGATGCCACCATGAATCCCACCCGAGGCCTCGAAGGACCCTCCCGAGCTGGCTACCAAAACAATCATGCACAGATAACATATCACTCCAAGGATATCCAAACAATTCACCCAGAGGCATCAAACACTTTAGCAAAACACCACGTCAAACCACAATGCACCGAAATGAAACAATATACGTCCACACGCAAATACCAAGTGCATCATCAACACCAAACATATCCATAGGATTCACATACTCATTCACGAATCACACCAATCACAAAACACACACGGTTTTGAAAGAGGGACTTTAACAAGGCTAACCAAATCTTTTGAAAACTCATTTCAAACGAACAAACAAACACACCAAGACGATCACCAATCATCATATCCACAAAACAAGAATAGTATGGACAAGGTACTTGCCTCGATACCACGAGCACGGAACCGCAAATGGAAACGGCTCAACCGGGAAGCTTCGGAAAGCCCGATGCTAACGAAAAGGAAGACGACAACGAACGGAAGGGTTCAACACGGTTTCTTCGCAAGAAAATCAACCCTGATTCGGTAGATCGTAGGAGGTTATGGGATGAGTGATTGATGTTAGAAACTCAAGAACTTCGTGGATATGTTGTCCAACAACATCTCTCCATGATCAACACACCCCCAGCCACGGAAGAGAAGAAAAACGAGTGAGAAAATGACTGAATAAAACGTCTGCTGGCCTTATATAGGCTAACTGCCGGCTGCCTTACGTACGTAATCGGCCATGGCTTACGTACGTAACCGGCCATGGCCGAACTCGCTGCCTAGAAATGCCGGAAATATTACGTACGTTACCGGCCAGGGCCTTACGTACCTAACCGGCCTTACGTACGTAACTGCCGAGCACTAACGGCCGTAACTCGGCCAGTGCCGGCCTGGGCCCAGACTGCCCGGCCATGACTCGGCCGGGGCCAACTCCGACGGCCCGAACGACCCCGAAACCCGAACCTGAATACAAATCGAAGATACGGTTACGAAGTACTCGCAATGACGAATTCTAGCACTAAGAGAACACACGATTCCGACCACCCGAAGGCTCGAAATTCGACAACGGATAGTAATTACCCCAAACTTTGGGAAATTACGAAAATGGCCCAAAACACCCGAAAATCACGATACGTGATCGAATAACCAAACCGAAGTTCAAAAAACGTCTAACAAAGTTAAACGGACTTACGGGAAACTCGAAACAGCAGTTTCGAACGAGATTCGCAAGAATCGAACTCAAGTGCGGAAAAGTCGCTCAAAAGCACGGAACTCAACAAAACGATACCGAAACGAACTCGGATGTCAAAAAGTGTAGAATTAATCATTCCCAGAATGACGAAACGGTCATGAGTGAGTCATCAAAACGGACTTCCGTCGAAAAAAAAAAGAAATTACCGGAAATCGAAATTACGGGTATTACATTCTACCTTCCTTAAAAGAAGTTTCGTCCCGAAACTTAAAACAAGTAGGGAGAAGCAATATCCACTGTCAGGAAGACTCAACGAGATACACAAAGACCGAAAACTCGCACCCGACGGCGAAATGCTGCAAGAAACGCAAAGGGACGTACGGCGTGAAAACACGCTCCACGACGACCAACACAACGCCACCGATAGAGACATAATAAAACCAACAAGTGACAAGCGTCATCAAACAGATAATACAACCAAGTCGATTATCCGAACAGTCACAAAACACAACGAACGAAAATCAATCCGATTGACCAACCCAACGGTTCATCAATCAAAACGCGAGCCAAACGCTGAACAAATACGGGATTCCACCGCCTAAGGGTTGGAAGATCGAAAACGAGACTAATTTCCCGAACTTAAGGGAATTACGAAGGAGCCTGAACGCTCAACAATCACAAAACGAGAACAAAAACCGAACAAACAAATGATCGGGACAACAAAAATCGAACAATCATGTCCGAAACAAGAAGGATAATAAAATTCAAACAACAGCCCCCAGGATGATCTGGTGAGAACAACAAGACATGCATTCCCATAAGATCCACAGGGAAGGGAATAGCGATTGAAAAGTCACAACGACAAACGAGTTATTCCAAAACAATACCACCCTCGTTCGATCAACAAAAGCAAGGAATAGGGAAAGTTCAGAAAATGTTAACGAGCATAAACGAGTCGACAGAGTCGAAAACACAGGAGTTACAAATCCGATCCACTTCTAATAAAAGATCTAATAGAACCACATGATGTCACTTCTGAACAAGGTTCACAAGAATCGAACCGAACTCGAAAAAGTCCCAGCGATAACCAGATCGACCCACAACAAGATCACAGTTCGTTCGGGCGATGAAACCGAAATATAGAATAAGTTCATAAAGTATCAACGAACATGAGCGAATCGATAGACTGGACAAAGAGAAAATACAGAAGTCAAAATAGTACGGGTATTACCTTCGACCTCGTCCACGAAATTCACAAAAACGGGACCAAGGTAACAAGTTATTAAACAACCGACACATAACGGAACAATCACCGATGCACACGGTCATACCAAACCAAGCTCTAACAGCTCGCACATGCGTGACAACGCAGAAATCACTACGAGGCGGCAACATTCAACACCAACATCCCGCCTCTCACAGGGGGCTAACATAACAAATATGTGGAAAACGACTCAACGCTCACACTGCCAATTCGATCATACTCGGGAGCTAACATCATAATGACAACGCGAACATCATACATACATACACAGCCCTCAAGCGGGAATGTATAGGTTTTAAAAATGAAAACCTCATTTTGAAAATAATTTAGAAAAACACTGGTTGATCTTGAGTATCACATTTCAAAAAATACAAACGTGAAACATCGTTATCGAGACTTTGGAGAACTATTTCGTATTTGATAAAAATGAGGACACTTTCTCTTAGTGAAAACATTCAGAATATTCGACCCTCGGGTCTAAATAAAAGTGTTCTAAAATATTGAAAATATCTCAAAACATTTTGGTGCTCGAGGTTGAAGAATTTTGAAACAGATAGTTGCGCTATTGGGCGCCTTGAAAATACAATCTATTTAAAAGTACGTCTCGAATTTTATTTTCTAAGATACTCAAGGTTTTCGAAAAATCTATTAGGCTAGAATGCCTAAAAAAACTCACATGTAACAATATTCACTTACATACAATCATAATACACGCAACAACTCGCTCAAAATCAAGACAACACCTGTCCTTTACCGGAAATGACAGTCAAATATCACAGTCAAAAGGACGTAAGTAATGACAATACTCCTCATATAAATGAAACATGAGTCACATAACCGCATCACAAAACCGAGAATCTACATAAAGATTCCATCACTTAACACATAATCATACCAGTAATTCGCATCAGACGAGGCACAAACACAAAGAAGGGAGACTTACATCCACAGGTCGCACGAAGATGATGATCGCCCCACGATACTAATCACGACCAACCAACTCAGACGACGCGTCGTGACACGACTCAGTCAGACAAAATCCGACGAGACAAAACTCCACAGGCACCACTAAACCAGACAACCTAGGTTTCCACAACCTAAGCTCTGATACCATTTATGTAACACCCCCAATCCACTCAGGGATATTACACGTCGTAGACCCTCTCCTCGAGGATCTACCAGGCTGATAACTAAAATCAAACATCTAAACATCGCCTTTAAGGCTAAAATGACTCAGTAGACCGATTTGGTCTTTCAATAATAACATACAACTCAATTCCAAACACATACCCATAGGGGTGGGCATGGGACGGGATGGGACGGGCCTGGGGTCATCCACGTCCCGTCCCGTGTTATAACAAGCGGGACGGGACGGGACGGGATTGGGGATTTCAAAATTTCATCCCGCGCGGGCCTTATCCCGGTTGGGACGGGACGGAAAGGGACGGGACGGGTTTAGTCCCGCAAAAAAAAATTCAAAATATAAATTAGAAAAAAGTAAGAAAATCTATAATTTTATACATCTAAATTCGGGAAAAATATCCAACAAACTAATTTAATAACCTAAATTAAACTTTTAAAATAATAATTATTAACATTGAATACAACATATCCATTTTTTTGGAAAAAATATCAGTTACTAACTTTATATTGGTTGATTAGGTTTGTGTATAATTATAAAATATAGATAGTAAAAAATAAAAATAGTTTATTATTAAAAATTAATTAAAAAAGGGTTACAAATAATAAAAATATATGGTTTTAAAAAGGGTTAAAAACTTAGCGGGACGGGACGGGCCTTACGGGCCTCATATTTTTTGTCCCGTGTCCCGTCCCGTAGTTACTCTAATGGGACGGGATGGGACGGGCCTAGTGTTTTTAATTTTGGATCCCGTCCCATCCCGGGTAATTTTGGGATGGGACCGGGACGGGATCGGGATTTTGAATTTTTGTGCCCACCCCTACATACCCACATAGGGGTCAAAATACAATAAACTCCCGTACAATGGGGAAAAGATACTGCAGCGGAAAAGAAAATACAACTAGACCAATACGACATCAACGGATCCTCGTGTGATTAGTATTGTTCATCTTTCATCATCCTTCGTGCCGACCCTGTGCTATGCTCCAAAACCTGAATGCAAAAATAGACATCTACCCCCCGAATACACGGGGGTTAGCAAAACTCCACTGTTTTGCTAGTGCAAGTACAAGTGCGAAAATACGAGCCATACAATTCACATTCCACGAATAACAATAACCAGGAATCCTCAAAGATCCAAACGTAAAGAAAAGTACTTCCCGAGGCAAGAGTTTGGGTAAACATTTCCAAAACCGAGAGATCACAAATAAAGGGAAATAATTTATAAAACAGTTTAAAATGCCATCGAGAGTTTTAATAGAAAACAATTTAGGATTACCGAATCCTTATCTTTCCAAAATCAATATAGGTCATAGCCCAAAGGTTTGTTTTCACAACTGAAACCAACAACAAAACACAAGGTTAAAACCTACGTCACGCGTCCTCGACGGACATAAAATACACATGCACCCGTGAAGTTTTACTCGTGAATCCAGGGCGAAACCATTGGACTCCCTCCGTGGCCCCGTCGAACCCACCCGAGGTGAGCAAACACATTCACAAAACATACACACGCACTCGTGAAGTTTTTACTCGTGAACCCAGAGTGAAGTCATAGATTCCCCCAAGGCCCCGTCGGACCATCCCAGGGTGAGTAAAACACATTCACTAAACATACACACGCAGTGGTGAAGTTTCACTCGTGAATCCAGGGCGAAACCATTGGACTCCCTCCGTGGCCCCGTCGAACCCTCCCGAGGTGAGCGAACACATTCACAAAACATACACGCACAAGCATCGCCTAGGACCAGGACGCCACCATGAATCCCACCCAAGGCCTCGAAGGACCCTCCCGAGCTAGCTAGCGAAACAATCAAGCACAGGCATCGCCTAGGACTAGGACGCCACCATAAATCCCACCCGAGGCCTCGAAGGACCCTCCCGAGCTGGCTAGCGAAACAATCATGCACAGATAACATATCACACCAAGGATATCCAAACAATTCACCCAGAGGCATCAAACACTTAGCAAAACACCACGTCAAACCACAATGCACCGAAATGAAACAATATACGTCCACACGCAAATACCAAGTGCATCATCAACACCAAACATATCCATAGGATTCACATACTCGTTCACGAATCACACCAATCACAAAACACACACGGTTTTGAAAGAGGGCCTTTAACAAGGCTAACCAAATCTTTTGAAAACTCATTTCAAACGAACGAACAAACACACCAAGACGATCACCAATCATCATATCCACAAAACAAGAATAGTATGGACAAGGTACTTGCCTCGATACCACGAGCACGGAACCGCGAATGGACACGGCTCAATCAGAAAGTTTCGGAATGCCCGATGCTAACGAAAAGGAATACGACAACGAACGGAAGGGTTCAACACAGTTTCTTCGCAAGAAACTCAACCCTGATTAGGTAGATCGGAGGAGGTTATGGGATGATTGATTGATGTTAGAAACTCAAGAACTTCGTGGATATGTTGTCCAACAACATCTCTCCATGATCAACACACCCCCAGCCGCGGAAGAGAAGAAAAACGAGTGAGAAAATGACTGAAGAAAACGTGTGCTGGCCTTATATAGGCTGACTGCCGGCTGCCTTACGTACGTAATCAGCCATGGCTTACGTACGTAACCGGCCATGGCCGAACTCGCTGCCTAGAAATGCCGGAAACATTACGTACGTTATCGGCCAGGGCCTTACGTACGTAACCGGCCCTACGTACGTAACTGCCGAACACTAACGGCCGTAACTCGGCCGATCGGCTGCAGCCGCCATGACTTTCGGCCAACTCCGACGGCCCGAACGACCCCGAAATCCGAACCTAAATATGAATTGAAGATACGGTTACGAATTACTCGCAATGAAGAATTCTAGCACTAAGAGAACATACGATTCCGACCACCCGAAGGCTCGAAATTCGACAACGGAAAGTAATTACCCCAAACTTTGGGAAATTACGAAAATGACCCAAAACACCCGAAAATCACGATACGTGATTGAATAACCAAACCGAAGTTCACAACACGTCTAACAAAGTTAAACGGACTTACGGGAAACTCGAAACAGCAGTTTTGAATGAGATTCGTAAGAATCGAACTCAAGTGCGGAAAAGTCGCTAAAAAGCACGGAACTCAACAAAACCGCACCGAAACGAACTCGGATGTCAAAAAGTGTAGAATTAATCATTCTCATAATGACGAAACGGCCATGAGCGAGTCGTCAAAATGGACTTCCGCCGAAAAAAAGAAATTATCGGAAATCAAAATTACGGGTATTACAGGTGTTGAATATTGTCGCCCCGTAGTGATTTCTGCATTATCGCTCTTGTGCGAACTGTTAGAGCTTGTTTGGTACGACCGTGTGCATCGGTGATTATTCCATTATGTGTCGGTTGTTTAATGTATTGTTACGTTGCTTCTGTTTTTGTGAATTTCGTGGGCGAGGTCGAAGGTAATACCCGTACTATTTTGACTTTTGTAATTTCTCTTTCTCCATTCTTTCAACTCGCCCGTGTTCGTTGATACTTTCTGAACTTGTTCTGTATTTTGGTTTCATCTTCCGAACGAGCTGTGATCTTGTTGTGGGTCGATCTGGTTATCGCTGTGACTTTTTCGAGTTCGGTTCGATTCTTGTGAACCTTGTTCGGAAGTGACATCATTTGGTTCTATTAGTTATTTTATTCGAAGTGGATCGGATTTGGAACTCCTGTGTTTTCGACTCTGTCGACTCGTTTATGCTCGTTAACATTTTCTGAACTTTCCCTATCCCTTGCTTTTGTTGATCGAACGAGGGTGGTATTGTTTCGGAATAACTCGTTTGTCATTGTAACTTTTCAATCGCTATTCCCTTTCCTGTGGATCTTATGGGAATGCATGTCTTGTTGTTCTCACCAGATCATCCTGGGAGTTGTTGTTTGAGTTTTATTATCCTTCGTGTTTCGGACATGATTGTTCGATTTTTGTTGTCACGGTCGTTTGTTTGTTCGGTTTTTGTTCTCGTTTCGTGATTATTGAGCGTTCAGGTTCCTTCGTAATTCCCTTAAGTTCGGGAAGTTAGTCTCGTTTTCAATCTTCCAACCCTTGGGCGGTGGAATTCCGTATTTGTTCAGCGGTTGGCTCGCGTTTTGATTGATGTACCGTTGGGTTGGTCAATCCTATTGATTTTCGTTCATTGTGTTTTGTGATTGTTCGGATAATCGACTCGATTGTATTGTCTGTTTGATGACGCTTGTCACTTGTTGATTTTATTATGTTTCTACCGGTGGCGTTGTGTTGGTCGTCGTGGAGCGTGTTTTCACGCCGTATGTCTCTTTGCATTTCTTGCAGCATTTCGCCGTCGGGCACGAGTTTTCGGTTTTTGCATATCTCGTCGAGTTTTCCTGGCAGGGGATATTGCTTCTCCCTACTTGTTTTAAGTTTCGGGACGAAACTTCTTTTAAGGAGGGTAGAATGTAATACCCGTAATTTCGATTTCCGGTAATTTCTTTTTTTTTTCGGCGGAAGTCCGTTTTGATGACTCACTCATGACCGTTTCGTCATTCTGGGAATGATTAATTCTACACTTTTTGACATCCGAGTTCGTTTCGGTGTCGTTTTGTTGAGTTCCGTGCCTTTGAGCGACTTTTCCGCACTTGAGTTCGATTCTTGCGAATCTCGTTCGAAAATGCTGTTTCGAGTTTCCCGTAAGTCCGTTTAACTTTGTTAAACGTGTTGTGAACTTCGGTTAGGTTATTCGATCACGTATCGTGATTTTCGGGCATTTTGGGCCATTTTGTAATTTACCCAAAGTTACGGGTATCCGTATCTGTAATTGTTGTCTCGACCCGTTTCTTGGTCGCGTATGATTAATTATGATATTATGTTTTCATTTAGGGTCGTTGATGTTGTCCGCGAACTTTTCATCGTGTTCGTTCCGTACGTTTTCGGAAATCGAGTCGTCGAGCCCTGGTGGTCGGGTACTGGCCGGACGGTTGCGGGACTGGCCGGATGATTGCGGGCATCGGCCGGATGGATGCGGCAGGAACCGGCGTAGCGCACGCTACGGCCGGAAGGTAGCGCACGCTACGGCCGGGAGGCAGCGCACGCTACGCCCGGTTGTCTGCGCGCGCTAGCGGGCCGAGGTAGTAGGGCAGTGGGGGTACTGGACTAGGTGGATCGGCAGGTAGCGCACGCTACTATCGGATGGTGCGTATGCTACGGCCGGCAGGTAGCGCACGCTACGGACGGAAGGCTGCGCATGCTACCTGGACGAGCAGTCTAGTCCACGAGGTCACTGGATTGCGGCCTGGGCCGATAGCGTGCGCTAGCTCGGCAGCCTAGCGCACGCTAGTCCGACCCAGTATAAATGTGACAGAGCAGTCACATTTTCATTCATTTTTCACTTCCTTCCTTTTCTATCCGCGGCTGTCGATTCGAGGGTGGCGAATCCATGTTGTTTGACAACAAATCCACGAAGTTCTTGAGTTCATAACATCAATCAATCATCCGTTATCATCCTTTGATCCAGCGAATCAAGGTAATCTCACCTTAGAACCCTAATTTCGTGAATTTTGGTTTTTTTGCATTTTTGTCCGATTCGTTCCGTGTTGTTGATTAATTCATGATGGGTATGATTAATCCTGGTAGTATTCTTGTGTTTAACATCATTTAATCCATTGTTCTTCGTCGAATCGAAGTATATTTCTTGATTTCCTTCGAATTGACTTTTTGGGGGATTTGTTCTCGATCTCATTTTTCATCCGTTTTTGATGGATCGATTGTGGTTAAATGATGTTGTTAAACATATTCTATGGATTGTATATCCATATTTCGACTTGAAATTCGGTTTTCGTGTTTTGTTGGGACGAATCGTGTTCTTGGCCGTTTTGGGGAAAACACTTGAACTTTCGTCATTCGTTCTTTGAATTCAACGGCTTTGAGTCGTGTTATGGAATTCATTTCATTGTTGTTCTTGTCCTTCGTAGTTTATGACCGCGAGTTGGCGATCGGTGGAGTCGACGGGTTCGTAGTCGGTTCATGTCAACCTATTTCGGTCGATTCTCCGCGTTGTTCTTATTCGAGGCAAGTACCTTGTCCATACTTTTCTTGTTTCGTGGATATGATAATTGGTTACCGTCTCAATGTGTTTGTTTGGTTATTTGAAACGAGTTTTCAAAAGATTTGGCTAGCCTTGTTAAAGGCTCACTTTCAAAACGCGTGTGTTTTGTGAATGGTGTAGTTTGTAAATGACTATGTGATTCCTATGGATATGTTTGGTGTTGATGTTGCACTTGGTATTGCGTGTGGACGTATATTATTTCATTTCGGTGCGTTGTGGTTTGACGAGGTGTTTTTCTAAGCGTTTGATACCTCTGAATGAATTGTTTGGATATCTTTGTTGCATTGTGTTATGTGTGTGATTTGTTTAGCTAGCCAGCTCGGGAGGGTCCTTCGAGGCCTCGGGCGGGATCAATGGTATTACCCTATTCCCAAGGCGATGCTTGGTGTGATATGTTATTTAGTGCGTATTTTACTCACCTCGGGGGGTCCGACGGGATCACGGAGGGAATTCCAATGGGTTGAGTCCGGGATTCACGAGTAAAAACTTCACAGGTTGGTGTTTATTTAGTGAACGTATTTTACTCACCTCGGGGGGTCCGACGGGATCACGGAGGGAATTCCAATGGGTTGAGTTCGGGATTCACGAGTAAAAACTTCACAGGTTGGTGTTTATTTAGTGAACGTATTTTACTCACCTCGGGGGGTCCGACGGGATCACGGAGGGAATTCCAATGGGTTGAGTCCGGGATTCACGAGTAAAAACTTCACAGGTTGGTGTTTATTTAGTGAACGTATTTTACTCACCTCGGGGGGTCCGACGGGATCACGGAGGGAATTCCAATGGGTTGAGTCCGGGATTCACGAGTAAAAACTTCACAGGTTGGTGTTTATTTAGTGAACATATTTTACTCACCTTGGGTAGGTTCGACAGGGCCACGAAGGGAATTCCAATGGGTTGAGTCCGGGATTCACGAGTAAAAACTTCACGAGTTGGTATTGATTTTATGTCCGTCGAGGACACGTGACTTGGGTTTTGGCCCTGTGAACTGTTGTCGGTTTTCTATTTGCGAAAACAAAAACCTTTGGGCTGTGACCCTGTTGATTTTTGGAAAGATAAGGATTTGATAATCCTAATTTGTTTTCTATTAAAACTCCCGAGGGTATTTTAAACCATTTTGCAAACCGTTCTCGTTATTTGTGATCTTTCGGATTTGGAAAGTTTTACTCAAATTCTTGCCTCGGGAAGTATTCGTTTCGTTGTATTTTAATCTTTGAGGATTTCTGATTATTGTTATTCTTGGAACTTGAATTGTATGGCTCGTATTTTTGCACTTGTACTTGCACTAGCAAAACAGTGGAGTTTTGCTAACCCCCGAGTATTTGGGTGGTGGATGTCTATTTTTCGCATTCAGGTTTTGGAGCATAACACAGGGTCGGCACGAAGGATTAATGAAAGATGAACGACACTAATCGCATGAGAATCCGTTGATGTCGTATTGGTCTAGTTGTATTTTCTTTTCCGCTGCAGTAACTTTTCCCCGTTGTACGGGAGTTCATTGTATTTTGACCCCTGCGTGGGTATGTGTTGGAATTGAGTTGTATGTTATTATTGAAAGAACAAATCGGTCTACTGAGTCATTTTAGCCTTAAAGGCGATGTTTAGATGTTAGATTTTAGTTATCAGCCTGGTAGATCCTCGAGGAGAGGGTCTACGGCGTGTAATATCCCTGAGTGGATTGGGGGTGTTACAGTACTCAAATGCTTTGAGGTCAGAAAAGAGACCAAAAGTAGATATTTCACTAAGATTGCACGACGCATGCATAGATGTGGTCTTAATATCCCATCGGGCAGGGAGTCATCTGAAAATTTTTAGGTTTTTCTCCCTTTGGGTATAAATCTTGCCTAATGCTTCAAGTTCACCAACAATGCCAGTGAATCTGAGGTCAAGTTCCTCAAGTATTTCAGCTGGTTTTATTTCAAAATATTCAAATTGCTGAGTTCATTTTGAAATTTTGTTTTCTCTTGGGAGCTCAGTTCCCTCACAAATTAACTTGAGTTTATCCCAGATATCCTTGGCTGATTTGCAGCTCTTTACCTCAGAGAATGTGCCTTTGTCAAGAGTGACAAATAGCGCATTCTTCGCGACATTGTCGAGGTTGGCGCGCTTTCTTTCGTCAGAAGTCCATTGTTCGCGCTCTTTTTCAAGCATCTCTGTATGAGCCTGGCCTTCAATCCTTGGGGCCGGATTTACCTTCATGATTTTTATGGGGGCATCCTGTATGACAAAAATTATCTCTTCGTGCATTGCTGCAAGATGAGCCTCCATCCTAATTCTCCAATCATCAAATTCGTTAATAGAGAACATAGGAACTTTATTGATCAATGATGAATCCATATGAGAATAAGGAAGAAAAAGACTGTTTTACAAAAATAAGTGATTCAAGGATCTGATTCAATCAAAAATACGACTGATTCTTTTTGGAATCAACCGATCTGATACCACTTGTTGGCCACTAAGTATACAGGATACAGCTTGGAAAGTGTTTTAAACAACAAGTTGTACGGTTTTCAAATCTGAGTGCGTAGCGGAAGTATTGTTAAAATGTGTTGCTAGAAATACAGCAACTAGATATGAAGTGTATTCTTAAAGATAATCACAAATATTAAAACAGTAAACGCATAAGGTAACTAACACGGTAATTAAAGTGGTTCGAGGTAAACCCCTCTACGTCCACTGGTCCTCCACACAGGAGTGAAAACGTTTATTATAAATACTACGTACACAACTACGTATTTATAATCAAACCTAATCAATATATCGTTCACACGAATTGATATAATGATCTTACCCTTCAACTGTTCACACATATTGGTGTAAGCTTTCACTTGACTGGCTTCTTCACACACAGTTATGAAGCTTCGTCTCTTCAATGCAAGTCCGTCACACACAATTTAGGAATAGCAAGGTTTCTCAGTCCACACAGGGCTGGTGGGTTTTGTTCAAGGGTAGAACAATGATTGAACAACAGCTTTGACTTTCTGAGCTTTTAGCTGATGATGTGTTGTTCACAGTTTGAGCACTTGTATATCTCTTCTTTCATAATAGCAGTATGCTTTGGGAGATATGTTTGCTCAGATGTATATGATGATAATTTCGTTGTGGTTGATTTTGTATTCTTTGATCTTCAAAGACTGGGGATATATATAGCCTTCTTAAATATATCAATTGAGATAGATCCGTTGAGCAGAAGTCCGTTCCAATGGGATGATGTGCTTGAATAAAACACGATCCGGATTTTGCGCTAGATTGAAGATATCTGACGGCTTGATATTTAAATACTTTATCCTTTAGTATTTAAATATATCTTCTTAAACGGGACTTTGACTATAGCGAATAGCAAAGATTCCTTCTTGTCCTGTTTGGATACTGTATGGAATGATAGCTATATTGTCGATTCGAGACAGCTTCCATACTTAGTCTTATGAGACTCCTTTGCTGTATGATTGATTCACTATATGCTGGGGCTACGAGAAGTCTTCGATACAGGTTGACACCTTTGATCAGCTTTTCGATACAGCTGTTTGTTGTATGCTGGATTGGCACATTGTCAAAACATTCAGTCAAAACTTTCGATACAGGGTTTGTTTATCCCGACAATTTCGATACAGGGATTGTTATCCCAACATTGCCTATTATGGAAAGTTTTAGCAGTTTATTACGAAAGCGGTTTTTGAAATTGAGGGAGTATTAGGAGCATATCCAAGACCTGAATTTAAACATAAAGGTCTTTGGTTTATACACAGCCCATCCAAGGTTATGGATGCCTTTGGGGATGTTATTTTCTTAACTTGTATGTTATTTAGCTGGGTGAGTTTTGGAATATCAGCTTTAGTATGAGTGAGTGCACCTAATTTTTCATAGTTAAAAATGGTGAGCCGGTTTATCTTAGCTATGTTGTTTTCAATCTTCGCTGAGTTTTCTAAGTCATGTTTTGAAATTTTTTCAAATTCTCTTAGTTATTTTCAAATTTGGCTAACTCTTGGTTGAGTTTGCTTAAATCACTTCTCAGCTATGCTTTCCCATTTTTCAGTTGTGTATTCTCAGCTCACACAGCTAGGTGTGCTTTTCTTAAAACATTCGAATCGTTGATCATTTCATTTAGGGATTTATGTAAATCAATAGCTTCATAAATGTTCCAACTCGAACATTTAAAATATATGTTTAGATGTTCCCTCTGCATCAGCCTGGTAAGCCACCAAATATTTGTAGTCTTCATCTTTAGAGAAAAATCCAGCACTTAATTCTTTAGCTTCTAGATTTTGATATTCTCCAATGAGGGATTTTCTTTTATAGTCATTTGTGCCCTTTCCCTTCTCATCTTCCTTGATCAATTATGTTCCTTTACACATTACTGCTAATGTGTTCCAGATTTCTTTGACGTTTTTGCAATTTTTAATCTTTACCATGGTGGCTTTATCAAGAGTTTGATATTGAACATCTCTGCACCAGTTGTCAAGATTGGCCAGCTTTCTTTCATCAGTGCTCAGCTCTGATCTGGTCTTGGGAATTTGCTTTGGTTTCCCAGCTGTGATTTCTTCAGCAGTATTGTCCTTCATGTAGATGGTATGACCTTATTCGATAATGCTCCACATGGTGTCGTGAATAGATGATAGGTGTGCCTGCAGTCGTATCTTAATCATCAACAGAGAAAACAGGGAGTCTAGAGTGCATGTGCTCCATCTTAATATGAGAGTTTAGTAATTTATACATAAATATGGATCTGGTTCTTTGACTACCAAATACGAGGTTGAACCAACCTATCCGATACCACTTGTAGGTCATAAGTATGTATGGTAAAAGTCTAGAGGGGGTGAATAGAATTTTAAAATCACTTTGCTGAAATTAGCTTTTTTAAGAAACTCGGCTGTAATGTATGCAACTAGGTAGACTTAGCTGAAATCTCAGCTAGGTACAACTCAAAAATCAGCTGAAAAATAATATGCGGAAGACTTAGCTAACTCTTAATGAAGCAGTTAAGATGGATGCATCAGTTAAGTATGATGCTTAAAACAGTAAATAACACAGCTGTTATAGTAGTTTCAGAGATGGAGTAATATTCTACTAGTCCACTTTTCTCCAATCCACTCGGAGATAAATTCACTATAACGTTTGATGGTTACAATAAATTTAGTTACTGCAGCTTTCAACCACTAAAAACTCGTGGCCGCGTTAACTCCTTCCCTTGATTGCTTGTCACTTCCTGATCGAAAACTCGTGGATGCCTCACAACTCTCAAGTTGCTTATCACCTTATAATCAAGAAGCCGTGGATGTCGCACAACCTCAACTTTCAAGAATTTTGTTCAAGAAAGTACCCCTACTCAAATCTTTAAGACAAGAGTGTTTGTTTTATACAACTTCTAAGAGCTTCTTAGGATCTTATGGTTTTAGCTCTTAACGATGCTTGTAGAGTATATTGCTTTCGTTTTCTATGATCACTTGTAAGTGTTAATCCTCAACTTGCGGGAATCATTCAGATTGTCTCCTTGACTTTATTTACGTGTGTATGTGATTTTCCATCTTTGTTGACTTCTCAACGTTCGAGGACGTGGACATAGCTGATTAATAATACTTGCTGAATTTTGTCTAAGCATTTTGACGTCCATACTTAGATGACTGAATTGTCTTGGTCATACTCGACGGAAAATTTGTCAATACCTGGATGATATTCTGACTTGGCGATACTTAGTTGCTATTTTGTCTTGGCCAAACTCAGCTGACATTCTCTCTTGGCTATACTCAGTTGATATTTTGTATTTTCCAAACTGAGTTGATATTTTAACTTGGCGATACTCAGCTGATATTCTGTCATGGACAAACTTACCTGACATTCAGTCTTGGCTATACTCAGCTGATATTTTGTCTTTTCCAAACTCAATGGATATTTTAACTTGGCGATACTCAACTGATATTATGTCTTCCCTATACTCAGCTAATATTTTGTCTTGCTATAATCAGCTGACATTTTTGTTAGGTTTTACGTGTATCTAATACAATAAATATGACATGGCGCAGCAGAATAAATTAATGAAAAATCCAGACGAGGATATTCAAGTAGTAATTCAATTGATTTATTAAAGAGTTCATCGAATTACCTTAATTCGAAGAACAGATCTGAACCCGGACAAGAAGCTCATTAAAATCCTATTCCTCTTTCGGTGATCCGCACACGAACAACTGGTACAAGACGAATTGCTAGATCCTTACGAATAATATTGATAAACAGTACAACAGATAATTCCTTGCTAGAAGGATTTGTACTGTTGATCAAAATCAACTCAAGGAAGAAGACGGAGATGGCCGAAACGAACTTCTCGGACTGAAAATAGTTCGGTCGAACAATAGAGGTGAGTGCCCGATTTTTTTTGGTCTCACACAATTAGGGTTGTGTAATTTTTTTCTTATGACAACTCATTGTCCAAGACCCTTTATTTATACTAAGTAAACCTCAGAGTCAAACTCTCGTATTTGCTTAGTTGCCCCTCAACTTATTAAATAATCAAATATATATAATATCTTATACTATATATTATGTATTATTTAATCTTCTAATAAATATAATATCTAATATTATGTTTATCTTTTCTAGTTGATATAATTATATAATATAATATAAAATATCCCATATTATATATTACTCATTGTTTAATTTATTTAGTAAATATAATATCTAATATTATATCTATTAATTATTCTTGCTTGTCTTTAGTTGTCGTATGTGTGATCCAAAAGGCTTATATGTTGGAAATTATTTAATACTTAAAGAATCAGTCATAAGCGGTCTCTAGCAAGACATTATAACTGCCCAAATAATATAAGTTTATAGTCCAATAAACCATTTAACGTGTCAAATCCCTTTGTGGCGTGATATCACATTTGAACAAAGTCATGGAAATTGTCATACTTATTATGTTCAAATGCTTTCTCGATCTTAAGTAGACTGATTGAATCAAATGACTCTTCCTTTGAGCATGGCCATGCATTTCCTTCAGCCCTACTAATCAAGAGGCCCAACAGATATCTCTCGCACTAAAGAGAGGGACAAATCCCCATCTTGATTATTCAATGCCCTCTACATGACTCCCACTAATCCCGATCGCTAACCATTATGATCACCATATTTCAGATAACGTTGGATTACGTCAAGGCATAGCAGTTATCATGTTGGACTTTATGAAAATCTCAGGTTCAAGGATTTATTGACACACTGTTATATTGAGATTCTTTTATGACATTTCCATGCAGTGATCTCAATGCGGGTCTGTCCAGTATTGGTTCTCGAACCGATACCTATAAGTTTGATCCGTACCATACGCATAATCATCTAATTATTATCAATCAAACTTATACTAGTATATTAATCACTTGAGTCTCCACTCAACGCGATTGGACCAAGGACATTTGAATAATCTTATTATTCGTGAATAACTATTATTCAATTATTATAACATTAAAACATGCACACATTCTGATAATCAATAAGAAATAAATAACTTTATTTAAATGTGACAATTACAAGTATAGGCACATCGAATGTCCTAGGGCACTATACCCATCAATCTCTCACTTGCTCTAGGACCATTAATTCATGACTTTTAGTCCTATCGATCTAGCATGCTCAACATGCTTTTCTTGTGAAAGAGGCTTGGTAAGTAGATCAGCAACATTCTCTTCCGTTGCTACTTTGCATATTATAATATATCCACGTCTGACGATCTCTCTGACTATGTGATATTTTCTGAGTATAAGTTTGGAATTATGACGGGACATAGGCTCTTTAGCTTGTGCAATAGCACCATTATTGTCACAGTAAAGGCTCATGGGACCCTGGATGGTCGGTACCACTCCTAGTTCGGTAACGAACTTCTTAATCTGTATGGATTACTTAGCTGCATCCGATGCTGCCAGGTACTCCGCTTCTGTTACAGAATCAGCAACCGTTCTTTGCTTGGAACTCTTCCAACTCACAGTACCTCCATTCAATACAAACACATAACCAGTTTGCGATTTAAAATTATCACTGTCGGTTTCGAAACTTGTATCGGCGTAATCATTTACAGCCAACTCATTTCTGTAACACCGCCGAGATATTCAGGGTATATTACAGTGTCGTGGACCCCTACATGGGACCCACCAGGCTAGACATAATTTACCACAGTAAATGTACACATTATCCAATTGAAAACCAAATCACACGCCCGGTACAACCGGCGGAAAAAAAATCCACAATAGCAACATAAATAACTTGACGAATATAAATCTTAATCTGGGGAGAGAAGCCTAAGTACTCGCGAGTACAATCTATAAGTTTCAAAAGTGGACAACAACCATATCGAATAGAATAACGGAAATAAAAGGACTCAAACGCATATGTCAACGATACTGGCCAACATCCTCGTACTGTCCCAGCGCTTGCTCGTCCGGATGATTATAACCTGAAATCCATAATAAGAATTTCCCCACAACGGGTCCTTAAAGGGGTTAGCAATTACGCTAGTACAAGTAATCAAGGCAAACCAATCGCTTACACATTTCATAGTACATGCACCAATATCATTTCAAAAACCAAAACCAGACATGTCTTTTCCGGAAACAAACAGTCGAAAAATCAATTTGCCTAGGACCAGGACGCCACCATGAATCCCACCCGAGGCCTCTAAGGACCCTTCCGAGCTGGCCACTTTATAAAATAAATCACGCACAGGCATCGCCTAGGACCAGGACGCCACCATGAATCCCACCCGAGGCCTCTAAGGACCATTCCGAGCTGGCTAGCGAAACAAACTCGTGAATCCAGAGTGAAGTCATAGATTCCCACGAGGCCCCGTCGGACCCTCCCAGGGTGAGTAAAGCACACACAATATACATTACCATTTCATGTTAAGCATAAAGGTTTCCAAAAATACTTGCCTTGAATTATTGACGACGCAACAAACGGAAGGAAAAACACCGATGAATGCTAGGGACCGACAATTACGAGCCTAACAAATCGAATAACACAATTACAACCAATCCTAAACGAATATGGAATTGGAATACACCCGAAAACCCGCCTACGATTCATGTATATTTGTGTAAAAATAACAACGAGGGCGGACCACAACCGAACCCTCTCGAATACGCAACAACCACGAAGTATACCATTAATTCGTAGGAAAACCAATGATATCAACAAGATTAATCATTCTCATCATGAATTAACCGACAAAACGAGACGAATCGGACGGAAATCCCAAAACCCCCAATTTATCCAAAAGTAGGGTTCTAAGAGATTTACCTTGGATTAGGGTGAAAGATTCATGTTGATGTTGATAATATACACCAAGAACTCAAGGAAGTTGATGGTTGAGATGATTGGAGGAAGAAATCGCCAAGAAATCGCCCGGAATCGCCTTAGCCGCGGAGAGAAGGAAGAAATGAAAATAATACGTTCATCTTGGTCAACTCCCTGGTTTATATAGCCAGGGAGTGTTAGCGCGCGCTAATATTCAAAGTTAGCGTACGCTAACGAAACAAACTCCAGCCCAGTAGCCAGATTACTGGTCGTTAGCGTGCGCTACTCCAAACGTAGCGTGCGCTAACAACCTCTCGGTAGCGCGCGCTATCGACCAATAGCGTGCGCTACCTGGACATCAGCCGAGTCCAGAAGCAGCTATCAGAACACACCTTATCCGGTTAGTGCGCGCTATCGACCAAACGTAGCATGCACTAAAGTGTATCGGTAGCGCGCGCTATCGACCAATAGCGTGCGCTACCTCGGCATCAGTCGAGTCCAGTGGCAAACTATCCAGTACTGGACATTCACACTAGCGTACGCTACCGGGCGTCTCAGCGTGCGCTAACTCCCAACATTAGTGTGCGCTAGGCTACGTAGCGTACGCTAATACACCAGTCCAGAGGGCTGGATTCAGCACTGCCACTCCCAGGGCTTGCTCTCTAGCGCGCGCTACGAAGCAGTCGTAGCGTGCGCTACTAAGGAACATCTAGCATGCGCTATGCAGAAAAGATAGCGTGCGCTAGGTACGAAATATAAACGGTCCCAAAACATCGGAATATGAACGAAATGTTGCTACCCAAAATATTATCCGGAGATAGATATTGCTGGAATGGATGGGATAGCAAACAAATGCAAGAGCACTTCCGTGAGAAAGATAAATAACACAAGATTTGCCGGGGTTGTTAGTCCCGGGCTTGAATGCTCTCGCGAGATGTTATTAATACCGATATTCGGGGATACAAGTACTAATGTAAGAATACAATTACAATGAGTGTAAAGTTTCTTGTTATCTTAGCTAGTGAGCGTGTAGATTGCCGGAAGAACCAGATTTGATGCTCTGTGAGTTCTTGTAACAAAGGTGATGAACGGTCGCGGCGGTGAGAGATCGACCGCCTCTCACGGCGAGTATTTAGCTGGATGTTTGGGCTTCTGGGCTTATGAATCCCTTGGAATCTGTCTAGTGGAGACTTGTCGCTTCGATCGTCTTCTGGACGAGAGATTTGGAGAGAGAAGTCCTGAGATGGATTCCGGTGAGACAGCCGGGAGCTTGATGATATGTGTGTTCTTCAGTATTTCCGTGGATGTATCGGAATGTGAGAGAATGTGAACTTTTGGTGGAATGTATCTCGGACGTAAGTCGAATGAATTCCGAAACGTATATTCAGTGAACTGGGAACCTTAGGTTGAGTCAATTCCGAACCGTAAGTTGTGCGAAGTCGGAACCTTTTTCCTGTAGGAGGAGGTTCTCTATTTATAGGGCTTGGATACGCCGGGCGATCGCCTTTACTGCAATATAATAATCGGGCGATCGTCTTTTAGCACATGGGCTTGTCCATTCAAAGCCTGCAGGAGTTGTTGGCAGTCAACTGTGCGGTCCAATGGGGAGCTTACACGCGTCCTGAGTTGCTGTCGCGGGTGGTCCCACTGACAACTTTCGGCGCGCATGCTGGTAGGTGAGGTAGGTGACAGGCTGTGGTCACATGTCTTGTCTCACAAGAAAGATCTTATCTGGCCGCGAAGATCTCGTCGCGCTTTGGTGGATCTCGCACGTGGGTGCTTTCACGAGATCCAGTCCTTGATGGTTTTGACGGCGATCGTCTCGCCGGGCGCAGGTCGATTGCCCTTAGCCGGTTAGTAGAGTAGATCGCCAGCTGCCAAAGGGCGATCGCCTTGGGGGTCGATCGCTGGGGAACTGATGGGGGTCTGATATCTTTGATTTGGCGAGCTAGCCATAGTTTGACTGATGTTGTCTTGGTCGCTCGGCCTTATAGTCGATCGCCTGTCGGGATGAATAAATCGTGACACAACACGAAACATCAAACGGAACATCTCAAAACGTATCATAAGGTATAATGGATCCACGGCAACCCCGAAACGGTGGTTCCGCACAACAATAACGAGAATCAGATCAACAGGTGACTGAAAAGATACACTGAAAGGTACACGAGGGTCACTACGACCGAGAAATACACCGAAAATGAAAATACAAGGGAAAGAAAAATGTGGATATTACATTCTACCCCTCTAAAAATAAGTTTCGTCCCGAAACTTAAGAGACAAACAACTCAGGGTACCTAGCACGCATGCTATCTTCGATCTCCCAAGTTGCCTCCTCGACACCATGTCTCGACCACTGCACTTTGACCAAAGGGATGGTCTTATGCCTCAGTCGTTTCTCGCGATGCTCCAAAATCTTCAAGGGACGTTCTTCAAAAGTAATATCCTCGGCGACATCAATCTCCCCATAATCGATGACGTGACTAGGGTCCGAAACATATTTCCTCAGCTGGGAAACATGAAAAATGCTATGAACATGACTCAGGACTGGGGGTAACGCCAAATGGTATGCCAACCCACCGACTCGCTCGAGAATCTCGAAAGGTCCAATAAATCTCGGACTCAACTTCCCCTTTTTCCCGAAATGGAAAACTCCTCTCGTCGGCGACACCTTTAGTAAAACGTGGTCTCCCACCTCGAATTCCAAAGGTCGGCGACGGACATCGGCATAAGATTTTTGTCGACTCTGGGCAGTCAACATCCATTCCCGAATCAAATCCACCTTCCGTCTCGACTCTAAAACGACATCCGGCTCGTTCCCAACCAAATCGGACGCCTCATTCCAACAAATCGGTGATCGACATCGCCGACCATAAAGTGCCTCATACGGTGCCATCCGAATCGATGCGTGCCAAATATTGTTGTATGTGAATTCGATCAATGGCAAATGCTCCTCCCAGTCGGTGCTCCAATCGAGAGCACAAGCACGCAACATATCCTCAAACGTCTGGATAGTGCGTTCCGACTGTCCATCCGACTGAGGATGAAAAGAGGTACTCAAACGCAAACGAGTACCCAATGCCTTATGCACCGCCTGCCAGAAATGCGATACAAAGCGGCCATCACGATCCGAAACAATAGACTTCGGAGTACCATGAAGCCTCACGATCTGCGCAATAAACACACGAGCCAACTTCTCCGGGCCCCAAGTATCCTTGATGCCCAGAAAATGTGTCGACTTGGTCAGACGATCAACAATCACCCATACCATATTCATGCCCGACCTCGATCTCGGCAAACTCGTAACGAAATCCATTGATATATCTTCCCATTTCCATTCCGGAATGGGAAGTGACTGCAATAACCCAGCCGGTTGCTGATGCTCGATTTTGACCTGCTGACAATTCAAACATCTCGCTACAAACTGCGCGACCTCTCCCTTCATATCATTCCACCAGAAATTCCTCCTCAGGTCCTTGTACATCTTACTCGAACCAGGATGAATGGAGTAAGGTGTAGCATGGGCCTCGCGCAAAATGCTCTGTTTCAGGTCTGGGTCGTTCGGTACACAAAGCCGACTCTGGAATCTCAAAACACCATCCTCATGAATCACAAACCCGGGAGACTTTCCCTTAAGGACGTTCTCTCGGATTTGAGTAATCATCGGATCCTATAACTGCTTCAGCTTAATTTCATCGATCAAAGACGACGAAATCTCTAAAGCATAAAGTTGTCCGACAGCTCCAGGCAACAAAACCTCAACATCTAACTTGATCAAAGACAGCCGAAGCTCAGACTGAGACGTAAGGACCTCAAGCGTTTGCAACATAACCGGTTTCCGACTCAAGGCGTCGGCCACGACGTTCGCCTTACCCGGATGATAAAGGATTTCGAGGTCATAATCCTTAATCAACTCTAACCACCTCCTCTGCCTCATATTTAACTCCCGCTGAGTAAATATGTATTTCAGACTTTTATGATCGGTAAAAATCTGACATGCAGAGCCGAAAAGATAGTGACGCCAGATCTTGAGCGCAAAAACAACTGCCGCTAACTCCAAATCGTGAGTAGGGTAGTTAAGCTCATACGGACTCAACTGTCTCGATGCATACGCAATGGTCTTGCCGTGCTGCATCAATACGCACCCAAGACCCTGACCTGAAGCATCACTGTAAACAGCAAAACCTTTGTTGCCACACGGCAATGCTAAAATCGGGGCTGAAGTCAAACGCCTCTTCAGCTCCTCAAAACTCGACTGTCTCTCGTCATTCCAGACAAACTTCTCGGACTTCTGGAGAAACTGAGTAAGCGGCCGAGCCAATTTGTAGAAACCCTCGACGAACCTACGGTAGTAGCCGGCCAGACCCAAGAAGCTACGGATCTCCTTCGTATTCTTGGGCGGTGCCCAGTCCAACACTGCCTCAATCTTCTGCGGATCTACTCGAACTCCTTCGGCCAAAATCACGTGACCCAAAAACATCACTTCCTTCAGCCAGAACTCACACTTCGAGAACTTCGCATAGAGTTGCTCGGTCCTCAAAATGTCTAACACTGTCCGCAAATGAAGGGCATGTTCTTCCCCATTCCTCGAATAAATAAGAATATCTTCAATGAAGACGACGACACACTTATCCAAATACTCGATAAAGACTTTGTTCATCAACTGCATGAACACCGCCGGCGCATTTGTTAACCCGAAAGGCATAACTACAAACTCATAATGTCCGTATCTCGTCCGAAAAGCTGTTTTCGGCACGTCGGACTCCCTCACCCGAAGATGATAGTACCCCGATTTCAAATCAATCTTCGAGAATACCGCAGCTCCCTGCAACTGATCGAACAAGTCATCAATCCTCGGCAAAGGATACTTGTTCTTGATGGTCACCTTGTTTAGTTCGCGATAGTCGATACACAAACGCAGTGAACCATCCTTCTTCCGAACAAACAAAACCGGTGCGCCCCAAGGCGAAGCGCTCGGTCGAATATAACCCGACTCAAGAAGCTCACTCAACTGCTTCGTCAGCTCGGCCATCTCTGAAGGTGCCATGCGATACAGCGCCTTTGAAATCGGAGCCATGCCGGGCTCTAACTCTATAGCAAACTCAACCTCACGATCCGGTGATAATCCCGGTAGCTCGTCAGGAAATACGTCAGGAAACTCACTAACGATTGGAATCGATGAAAGCTCGACTC
Organism: Orobanche coerulescens; assembly: GCA_033398695.1. Classification (NCBI taxonomy): domain Eukaryota; kingdom Viridiplantae; phylum Streptophyta; class Magnoliopsida; order Lamiales; family Orobanchaceae; genus Orobanche; species Orobanche coerulescens. Next base: position 154,331,694 of record CM065803.1, read on the forward strand.
CACCATCCTCCGCCTTCAAGGCCTAGCACCAAAAACCAGTACACCCTTTCCGCATGAGTCTCATCGCCTTCAAAGCGTTAATAACAAACTTCTGGTTCCTCTTTCGCCCTGCGAAAGAGTGTTCAGTGCCGTCCTCGGCTAGCATGGTAATGATCCTCGTGCGGTAGTTCATGATTGCACCATGCCGCTCGAGCCAATCATCCCCGAGAATCAAATCCTCACCCTCGATACCCACGACAATAAGGTTAGAGAGCCAAGCCCTCTCACAAATAGACACAGAAAATTCCCGGACCTCTCGATCACCGACAATTCTATCACCGCTAGGAAGTTTAATGATGAAAGGCTCGCAAGGTGATAAGCAGTCGAGACTCAAACGGCGTACAGACTCTAGAGAAATGAATGAATGCGTAGCACCCGAATCAAAAAGCACACTGACCGGATGTGAATGGATATGAACGGTACCTGTCGCAACAGTAGCCACTGGATCCTCGGCCCTTCTCATCTCATATATACGTGGAGGGGCAGAGCCAACACTAGAAGCTCCCCCTCTAGCGGGCTGACCCCGACCTCTCCCTCGCTCGGCACCCGGCGGAGGCTGTGGAGCAAAAGAGCCCTGATTCACACTCGGCTCCATAGGTGCTGGAAAAGAAGTCTGTGTACCAAAAAGCCGTCTTGCCCGCTCACAAAAGGAAGCCTTGTGGCCCGACTGACCACATGTAAGACAAATCAGAGGCGGACGAGGACACTCTCGGTTTTGATGGCCCGGCTCGCCACAGTTAAAGCATTTGGTATCCCGAATGAAGGCACTGGAAGTACCTCGATAGCTCCCAGAGAAACGAGCCGAATTACCACCAGGAATATTCGCAGACTGAGACTTGTGCTGACCTCCACCCTTGTGACTCGAAAAATTTCCGGTGGATTTCTATTTCATACTCTCCCGAACCGCCGCACTAGCCGTCACCGATATATCATAGGCAAGAGCCCGACTCTGATAATCCTTCAGGGTAGTGCAGACAAGTCCCGACATGTAGTCCCGAATCGACAGTTGCATACGCCTAGAGAAATGAAAAATTTTGTCGCTCTCCTCGACAACTTGGGTCTTCACATAACCCAACTCCTTGTTAAAATCGGCAATAGCTTGGGATATGGGAATATCCCGAGGTTGAGCATCATAGAAGGCATGGACTCGAGCCTGTCTAACTGGCCACGGGCAATATTCGGTTTCCATCAATTCCTGAAATTCGGCCCATGAAGCAACATGATCTTTGGGCCCAACGGCCTCCCACCAATCCGTGGCGTCCCCAGTGAGAAAATACTGGGCAATAGGAACTTTACGGTCCTCGGGACAGTTGGTGGCAACAAAGACTTTGGATATCTCCTTGATCCATGCTTCCCAGCGAATCGGGTCAGAGGCTCCCGTAAACTGAGGAAGATGCATCTTGATGACATCCTGGAGCCAACGGTCAGCTCCGTCCCGAGCAGCACGGGCCGGATTCTGGACCGCCTGGGCAATCGCCGCCATCTGGTTTACCATTTGTTGCATAACACCCGCAACACCAAGGTCAGCGCCACCTTGAGAAGAAGCATGGCTATGTTGGTCACCGGTGTTGCTGGCTCCCGAAGAATGCGATGTGGCCGCCCCACCGGCTACCCCACGTCCTAGCCGCGTCCACGACCACGACCATGACCACAACCACGGTTTCCTCCGGCATCCATACTGGTGTTAGGAAATAACAGAAGTATATTGATGATGAGTCAGGGAGGAAAACCAACTATGATTCACGAAGCGGAACTACAATGCAAGAAAACAAAGGACGAATAAGAAAACTTACTAGCACTAGAAGTACTGAGATGCTGGCAGCGGTGTGACAATATGCAAAACAAAACACAACTAGACCCAAATAACCGACAAGCCTAGGTATCCATAAACCTAGAATACTCCGATACCATTTTCTGTAACACCCCCGAGATATTCAGGGTATATTACAGTATCGTGGACCCCTACATGGGTCCCACCAGGCTAGACATAATTTACCACAGTAAATGAACACATTATCCAATTGAAAACCAAATCACACGCCCGGTACAACCGGCGGAAAAAAATCCACAATAGCAACATAAATAACTTGACGAATATAAATCTTAATCCGGGGAGAGAAGCCTAAGTACTCGCGAGTACAATCTATAAGTTTCAAAAGTGGACAACAACCATATCGAATAGAATAACGGAAATAAAAGGACTCAAACGCATATGTCAACGACCCTGGCCAACATCCTCGTACTGTCTGTAATATCCGCAATTTCCGATTTTTCGGTAAATTTCTTTTTCAGCCGGAGTCCGTTTTGACGACTCGCTCATGACCGTTTCGTCATTTCGAGAATGATTAATTCTGCACTTTTTGTCATCCGAGTTCGTTTGTACCGCTTTCTTTGAGTTCCGAGCTTTTTAGCGACTTTTCCGCACTTGAGTGCGATTCTTGCGAATCTCGTCCGAAACTGTCGTTTCGAGTTTCTCGTAAGTTCATTTAATGTTATTATTCATGTTGCGAGCTTTGGTTTGGTGTTTCGATCGCGTATCGTGATTTTCGGACGTTTTGGGCCATTTTCGTAATTTCCCAAAGTTTTGGGTAATTACTTCCGTTGTTGAATTCCGAGCCTTCGGGTGGTCGTAATTGTGTGTTCTCTTAACTCTTAGATTCGTCTTTGCGAGTACGTCGTAACCGTATCATTGATTCGTATTCCGGTTCGGGTTTCGGTCGTCAGTCGGAGTTGGCCCGGCCGAGTCAGTCACGGCAACAGCCCAGCCGCATCGCCGAGTCACGGCCGGTAGTGCTCGGCAGCTTCGGCCGAGTCACGGCCGGCGGTGTTTCGGCAGCTCTCGCCGAGCAAGACGGTGCCGCGGCACACTCCGGCCGAGCCGCGGCACACTCTGTGGCATTTTTCGCCAAACCGATCTGACCGGTGCCGCGGCACACTGCCGAGCCGCGCACACCGCCGACCACCGGGAGCTATTTTTGGGCTGCCGCGGCACACTCCCCAGGCGCGGCACACATGCGACTATTTATGGCCTGCGCAGACGGGTTTTTGGCCATTTTTCTCACTCGTTTTCTTCCCTTCCGCGGGTGGAGCTTGGTTAATCATGGAGAGATGTTGTTGGACAATCAATCCATGAAGTTTTGGAGTTCATATCATCAATCATCCATCCTATAACATCCTCCGATCTACCGAATCAGGTCAGATTTTCTAGAAATCTAATTTTGGGGATTTTGGGTATTTTGTTCGTTTTCGTCCGTTTAATCCGATTTAACTTAGGATTTTGATGGATTGATGATAATTTAGATATATTATATCATTTCCTTTATTATTCCATGGTCGGATCGTATCGATTCGTCGATTTGGTCGAGTTGTTGATCGATGCCTTGAAGGTGTCCGGTAAAATGTCTTAGAGGGGTTTTCGGGCGTTCTACGATTATTCTTCCTCGTATGATCGATGATTTATTTATTATATGTTGTTAGGGTCGAATTCTTGTGAAGAACTCGAGTCGGAACCCTTCCGTTCGTCGTTTTCTTCAAGCTTCTCGATCGTGGGTGTATTCTTTTCCTTCGCCGGGGAATCGTAGGTGTTCGAGGTGTCCCGACTGAGCCGTGATTGTAGGAGTGTATGGTATCGATTGTCGAGGCAAGTATCTTGCCCATACATTACGTGTTTTGTGGATATTATGGTTGTTAATCGTCGATATGTGCTAAATAAATATTAATAACCATTTTTCAAAAGAATCGGAATATTTACCATCATGCTTTTTGTAAAGGTGACCCGTGTGTGTCGGGAATTAATGTGTTTAGTTGAATATGCGAGCTAGTGTCGAGTATAGAATCACCTTACTTTCTTGTGATGTCACTGCCTATAATTATGTCGTTGGTAAATGTAAAGTGTAATTCTTTTGTCAAATTATGTACTTGGAGTCACGTGTTTATGGATGAATATGTGAGTTTGAGTGATATTAGTTGTGTCGTTCGGTGCTGTTGAAATCTTGTGCTTCCTTGTGAATCGTATCATTACTTGGTCGTGAGTATATGTTGGATGAACTGGCCATTCTAGTAAGGTACCTCGACTATATATACTGTGATTGACCTTCGAGGCTTGTGGTTTGCAACTGTGATTTTGGAACGTGTGTGTGTGTTGTTCCTTCCACCCGGAGTGTCCGACGGGATGTCTGGGGGTCGATACTAAGGGGTACGGCCACGGAAGTGGACTTGGGTGCGTGTGTGGATGAACTTCCACCCGGAGTGTCCGACGGGATGTCCGGGGTCGATACTAAGGGGTACGGCCGCGAAGTGGTTTCCCACCGGAGTGTCCGACGGATGTCCGGGGTCGATACTAAGGGGTACGGCCGCGGGTTACTGATTGTGGTTTTCATCTTGAGGATGATGTTGATGTTTTCGTTGATTTTGATATTGTCAGGAGTTTCAATATGCTTTGTGCTCGGTGTCGAGAGACATTATATATCGAGTCTTGGTGCTTGACTAGAATGGCATGAGATTAATGTGTTATGTGTAATGTGTCCTTGTAAGTGAATTGAAGTGGATGATCGGGTCGTGGACCCTGTGTTTTGTGACCGGAATGGTTGGGTCGTGGACCCCGTGTTTTGTTAAACGGATTTGTATTTTGAAAAAAATAAACTTTGAATTGTGACCCTAAATGGCTTTCGAGGAATTAAGAACATTTTCAATTTTTGATGTTTTCAAAACTCCGAGATTTGGATATGTTTTCAAAATGCTTACTTGCTTCGTTTCTGCTTTCAAGACTTGAACTAATTTTTAACTAAATATATCTCGGGAAGTCTTTCGTTATATTCTCGGAATGTGTTGTGTATGGCTCGTATTTGCACTTTATACTTGCACTAGCGAAACAGTGGAGTTTGCTAACCCCAGTAATCGGGGTGGATATCTGTATTGTGTCCAGGTACATGCAGGTTTTCGGGAGCAAGACACAGGATCGGCACGAGGGATGATGAAAGACGAATGATACTAATCACACGAAGGCCAGTTTTGGGTTCAGTTAGTCGGAGTCCATTGTATTGTCTTTTCCGCTGTCTTATTGTTCGTTGTTGCAAGTAGTTTACCCTTGTGTGGGTATGAGTCTGGATGAGTTTATGTATTTTGATTTGTAAGTCAGTGACGAAAGACCAAATCGGTCTATTGGTCCGTTATTTGATTCGTCGATATGTAATGTAATGTGTTGTTTTGATGTCTAGCCTGGTGGATCCTCACGGAGAGGGTCTGCGGCGTGTAATATTCCCGGTTTGATCTGGGGGTGTTACACTGTCCCAGCGCTTGCTCGTCCGGATGATTATAACCTGAAATCTATAATAAGAATTTCCCCACAACGGGTCCCCAAAGGGGTTAGCAATTACGCTAGCACAAGTAATCAAGGCAAACCAATCGCTTACACATTTCATAGTACATGCACCAATATCATTTCAAAAACCAAAACCAGACATGTCTTTTCCGAAAACAAACAGTCGAAAAATCAATTTGCCTAGGACCAGGACGCCACCATGAATCCCACCCGAGGCCTCTAAGGACCCTTCCGAGCTGGCCACTTTATAAAATAAATCACGCACAGGCATCGCTTAGGACCAGGACGCCATCATGAATCCCACCCAAGGCCTCTAAGGACCATTCCGAGCTGGCTAGCGAAACAAACTCGTGAATCCAGAGTGAAGTCATAGATTCCCCCGAGGCCCCATCGGACCCTCCCAGGGTGAGTAAAGCACACACAACATACATTACCATTTCATGTTAAGCATAAAGGTTTCCAAAAATACTTGCCTTGAATTATTGATGACGCAACGAATAGAAGGAAAAACACCGATGAACGCTAGGGACCGACAATTACGAACCTTACAAATCGAAGAACACAATTACAACCAATCCTAAATGAATACGGAATTGGAATACACCCGAAAACCCGCCTACGATTCATGTATATTTGTGTAAAAATAACAACGAGGGCGGACCACAACCGAACCCTCTCGAATACGCAACAACCAAGAAGTATACCATGAATCCGTAGGAAAACCAATGATATTAACAAGATTAATCATTCTCATCATGAATTAACCGACAAAACGAGACGAATCAGACGGAAATCCCAAAACCCCCCAATTTATCCAAAAGTAGGGTTCTAAGAGATTTACATTGGATTATGGTGAAAGATTCGTGTTGATGTTGATAATATACACCAAGAACTCAAGGAAGTTGATGGTTGAGATGATCGGAGGAAGAAACCGCCAAGAAATCGTCCGGAATCGCCTTAGCCGTGGAGAGAAGGAAGAAATGAAAATAATACGTTCATCTCGGTCAACTCCCTGGTTTATATAGCCAGGGAGTGTTAGCGCGCGCTAATCTTCAAAGTTAGCGTGCGCTAACGAAAAAAACTCCAGTCCAGTAGCCAGATTACTGGCCGTTAGCGTGCGTTACTCCAAACGTAGCGTGCGCTAACAACCTCTCGGTAGCGCGCGCTATCGACCAATAGCGTGCGCTACCTGGACATCAGCCGAGTCCAGAAGCAACTGTCAGAACACACCTGATCCGGTTAGCGCGCACTATCGACCAAACGTAGCGTGCGCTAAAGTGTATCGGTAGCGTGCGCTATCGACCAATAGCGTGCGCTACCTCGGCATCAGTCGAGTCCAGTGGCAAACTGTCCAGTACTGGACATTCACACTAGCGTACGCTACCGGGCGTCTCAGCGTGCGCTAACTCCCAACATTAGCGTGCGCTAGGCTACGTAGCGTACGCTAATCCACCAGTCCAGAGGGCTGGATTCAGCACTACCACTCCCAGGGCTTGCTCTCTAGCGCGCGCTACGAAGCAGTCGTAGCGTGCGCTACTAAGGAACATCTAGCGTGTGCTATGCAGAAAAGATAGCGTGCGCTAGGTACGAAATATAAACGGTCCCAAAACATCGAAATATGAACGAAACATCAAACGAAACATCTCAAAACATATCATAATGTAGAATGAATCCACGGCAACCCCGAAATGGTGGTTCCGCACAACAATAACGATAATCAGATCAACAGGTGACTGAAAAGATACACTGAAAGGTACACGAGGGTCACTACGACCGAGAAATACACCGAAAATGAAAATACAAGGGAAAGAAAAATGTGGATATTACAATTTCCCACCCCTCCATAAATTAGGAAAGCATCCTTAGTTCTTCTTAACTACTTTAGGGTGGTTTTTACTGCTGTACAGTGACTTTCACCTGGATTTGATTGGTATCGACTTATGATGCTAAGGGCAAACGATACGTCTGGTCAAGTACAAATCATGGCATACATGATCGATCTAATATCTGAATCATATGGAATCTTGCTCATACGGTCTCGCTCATCAGGATTTGAAGGACTCTGAGTCGTACTCAGATGAATGCCACGTGACATTGGCAAGAGTCCTCTCTTGGAGTCCTGCATATTGAACCTCTTCAATATTTTGTTAATATAGGTACTGACTCAGACCAATCATTCTCTTTGATCAATCTCCATAGTTTTTTATCCCAAGAATGTAAGCAGCTTCTCCTAAGTCTGTCATTGAGAAACAATTTCCCAACCAAGTCTTGACTGTCTGCAAGGTGGGTATGTCATTTCCAATGAGTAATATGTCATCTACATATAAGAATAAGAAAACAACTATGCTCCCACTGACCTTCTTGTACACACAAGGTTCATATTCATTTTGAATAAACCCAAACTCTTTGACAGTTTCATCAAGATGAAGATTCCAGCTCCGAGAAGCCTGCTTTAACCCATAAATGAATCTTTGAAGCTTTAAATTTGTGATGAACAAAATCCTCAGGTTGTGTCATGTACACATCCTCGAGTAAGTTTCCATACAGAAATGCTGTTTTGACATCCATTTGCCATATTTCATAATCATAGTATGTGGCAATGGCAAATAAAATTCTAATTGATTCATGCATGACTACTGACGAAAAAGTCTCATCATAGTCAATACCATGAATCTGTCTATAACCTTTTGCCACTAGTCTAGATTTACAGGCTTGCAGATTATCGTCCGTGTATTTCTTCTTTTTTAAGACCCATTTTCACCCAATGGTTTTAACATCCTCAGGTGGATCTATCAAGTTCCAAACTTGATTGTCATACATGGGCTACATCTCTGACTTCATGACTCCTAGCCATCCTCAGACTCTAGTCCTGAAGCAGCTTCTGTATAGGTACTAGGCTCATCATCTATGAGCGATGTGTCACCATCCTATATTACGAGATACCCATATCTCTCAGGTTCATGTCGCGCCCTATCAGATCTGCGAGGGACTTGTGTACTTTAAACTGGCTCTTCAACTGATGTTTGAGCCTGTTCAGTTTCCATCAGCTCTTCTTGTGGTTCTCTAGTTTCCTCGAGAATTACTCTTCTCCCACTGTCTCTATGGAAATAAATTCCCTTTCTAGGAAGACAGCATTTCGAGCAACAAATACTTTGTTCTCTGCGGGCTTATAAAAGTAGTATCCTTTAGTTTCCTTAGGATATCCCAAAAATAAACATCTTTCAGAACTGGTTGGCGGTTTTTCAAACACTTGGCGCCTTACGAACGCTTCACAACCCTAGATATATAGAAAAGACAAGTTTGATCTCTTACGAGTCCATTTCTCAAATGGTGTTTGTCAACTACTTTAGATGTAACACAGTTAAGGGTGAATGTTGCTATTTCTAAGGCGTGGCCCCAAAATGATAATGAAAGCTCCGTTCGACTCATCATGGATCGAACCATATCTAATAAAGTTTGATTCCTCCTCTCAGACACTCCATTAAGTTGAGGTGTTCCAGGAGGAGTAAGTTGTGAAACAATTCCACAACTCCTAAGATGATCGTCGAATTCTTGGCTCAAGTATTCGCCACCTCGATCCGATATAAGGGCTTTAATTATCTTTCCAAGTTGATTATGTACTTCACTCTGGAATATTTTGAACATTTCAAAAGATTCATGTTTATGCTTCATAAGATAAACATATCCACACCGGCTAAAATCATCGGTAAATATGACGAAGTATTTGTATCCGCCTATGGAATGAGTGCTAAGAGGTTCGTATACATCAGTATGTACTAGGCTTAATAGATCACTAGCCCTTTCTCCATGACCAGTGAAAGAATTCTTCGTCATCTTGCCCAATAAACAAGATTCGCATGTCCCATATGACTCATAGTCAAAAGAGTCTAAAAGTCTATCGTTATGGAGTTTAGAAATGCGTTTCTCATTTATGTGACCAAGTCGACAGTACCATAAGTAAGTCGGATTAGAATCATTGAGCTTAGGTTTCGTGGTTGCAATGTTATAGACTTCCAAAATATTGGACTCATTAGATCAATATTGTAGATGCGAGTATATAACTTTGTAGTACCATAAACCAAGTCATCAAAGAAAATACGAATAATCTTATTCTTAATAAAAAGACTGTAACCTTCACAATCTTACATAGAAACTGAAATAATATTCCTATTCATAGTAGGAACATAATAGCAATTGCTCAAAACTAACAAAAGCCCATTGGGTAAAACTAGATCATAACTTCCTACAGCTGGTGAAACAACTCTTGCTCCATTGTCGACTCTTACATCCACTTCCCCTTTCTTAAGCTCTCTAATGGTTCTCAACCCCCTTGGCGGTCTCACTACCCTTGGTACGCTTTAGCTCTTCCAAGTAATCTTGCAATTTCTTTTCCAGTGTCCGGGTTTATTACAATGATGGCAATTTCCATCTTTGGGAGCTTTAGCCTTAAAACCCGGCTTAGTAGGGTCTTTAGATTTGGCAACTTTTGCCTTACCCTTGCCCTTGACTTTGTTCTTGAAGGACTTCCCTTGCTGACCATCAACACGTGGCTTAGTTTCTTCTTAATATTCTGCTCAGCCATTTTAAGCATCACATGCAGCTCAACAATGGACTTCTCCATCTCATTCATATTATTATTCAAAATGAACTGACCAAAACTATAGGGCAATGAGTTTATGATCACATCCGTGGAGTGCTCCTTAGAAAGTGGAAAACTAAGCCTATCAAGATGATCAATATATCCTTTCATCTTGAGTACATGAGCGCTGACAGATGTCCCCTCAACCATCTTGCAAGCATACAAGGCTTGAAAGGTCTCATACCTCTCTTGCCTAGCATGCTTCGAGAAAGTTTCCTTGAGGTGAGCATTAATCTCATAAGCTTCCATTTCTTCCAGATTCTTTTGAAGTTCTGGACAAATGGTAGCCAACATAAGACAACTGACATCAATGGAATCATCACAATGTTTCTTCCATTTGTCTTTTGTTGCTTTGTTAGCATTGTTAGCAGGCCCATAGGGAATATCTTCCTCAAGAACGTAAAACTTTCTTTCTTGCTTGAGAACTATTCTTAAGCTCCGGATCCAATCCAGATAGTTGCTGCCGTTTTCTTTGAGCTTGTCCTTCTCAAGGACGGATCGCAGTGAAATGATGGATGTGTTGTTTGATGACATTCTATTATCTACAAAATTCATATGCAAAGTATTAAGTCACATTTTATGTCTCGAAAATAATATTCCCACTAAAACAAAATACCCTCAATTTTACAACATTTGTAATTTTAGTGGGCTAAGACCCCATTTTGCACAATTCTAAACTCAGCTTTGGCATGACGCCTAGAATTGAGCTACTTTAGGTGGATAACTCTTTATCGATTACATCATATATAACTCTTAGATTATGCTTATGGGATTTAGAATCTTATGCCCAAGCATGTTATAATCTCATCTTATGCCTTAAGGTTCAAAACTATTTTGAATTATTAGTTCATTAAAACACATAGGTATCATCATTACTTATCCTACCTTACTAACATAATCCGAGCACCCAGCTTTGGCATGACCTGCTCAAGATGATCGAAGTCTTGATAGGTGTTTTAATTGAACGACATTAAAAAATTTTAACGAGGGGTTTTATCCTATGTAGCATGTCTATGTTGGCTAACATACATCTAAACATACATCGCATCACATACATGCATAAATTTAAACATACATAGCATCACACGACATAATAAACATAGGACCGTGTATAGAATGACCATAATCCTAACGTGATGTTCTTTTAGCCAACATGAAAATCACAAAGGTCAATCTAAAGGGTATAATTCTTTGTCTCACAGGTTGGTGGGTCCCGCCTCAACCCCTCATCCACAATGGACGTTTTTTCTTTGAAAAAAAGATTTTATTGATCTTCCAACTCACTGGAACATCATACGCGATTAATTGGCCCCTCGAGTCCGTCCTTTGTTTCCTTCTTATCTTCATTACATTAATGAAAAATACTACACTAGTAAAATTAAATTACAAGAGGGCAAACGACACAGGCCGTATCGCAGGCCATAAAAACTAGTTATAATTAAACGACACTCACGCCGTAAAACCAACCCAAAATTAAATTGAAACATCCATCCAATCACATTGGTCAATTTATAGTCGTGCCACACACCAAATATATACTAGAATTAATCATCACATAATTAATTAAACATATTATTAAAATTAATTATCACAAAAATAATTAAACAGAATATGAACCTGCCTGACAGTTAGGTATAATATTAATATCTGATCAAAATTCAACAATCTGAAACACTAGCCTAGATGGCTGAGCCTTGTCACAGCCGAACACGGCCGCGCGGGTTCGAATCCCGCCGGCTGCAAGATATGCATTTTAAAGACATTTATTTTGATTATACAAAACAGGAGTTAAATCAAATATCAGTGAATAAAATTCACAAGAGGTGTGTCATCCGAGATGGTCGGGATGCAGCCTCAAGTGTGAATCGGTGAGGGATCGAACCCCTTCAGCCGTGGAATATTATTTTGCTATTTTACCGCAGCCCGCTGGTCCTAGTCCGACCCGGACCCAACCCGAATCTGCCCGAAGCTGACCCATATCGTTGTGCTATTCCAGAACTATTCTCGACAGCAGTTTATGCAAAAAACAGTCCAGAAAACTGATTTTGAACTTTTCGATTCAATCAAATTAAATCAAAAATATTTATAAAATCTCTATTTTGTTATATACCGAAATATTATAGAGAGAGAGAGATTTTAGAGAGAGAATAGAGAGAATGATTCTCAGGTATAATTTTCATTAATACCTGAAGTCCTATTTATAGAAAAACTTCAGATGGCACAAGCGTAATTACATAATTACATCAGGGGCATAATAGCCATTATATATAATAAATTAAGTACCGTGTCATTGTCACAGTAATATTGATTCACTATTACTCTTGTGACTATATCATAATACTCCCCCTTGAATGACTATTTATATAAATATCTGATGAACTAGTTTGAAGAAAAACCCAATGGGAGAAATACTTTAACACTGTTTGTATTAGAGCATATCATGTTGCATCATAATGTTGCTAGGAAATCTCTGTGTGATAAAACTTGGGCAATCTGTGATCTCGTTGTTCCCCCTTATCTCGATAGTTCTTTTATGAGTATTCTTGTGCCGTCTCAATAAAACCTCGTGGGACAAAAACTGAGTGCATGTATATCATTCGTTGTTGGAGTATCCACGTGTTGCCTCATTAAAACCTTATCAAGAAAACCCAATGGGAAAAAACATGATCGAAGGAAAATAGAGTACAACTACTCATTCTCTTTTCAAACTTTGAGGAATAATCTTGATCTCTGTAGTTTTTCTCATTATGCCATGGGTATGGCTCATTAAAACCTTATTAGGAAAAACCCAATGGGAGAAATCCTAATTAAGGGAAAAGAGTACATTATTCATACTAATGCGCCATTACAGTTGCCTCGCTAAAAACCTTGCTAGGAAAACCCAATGGAACAAAACCTCAGTCAAGGGAAAAGGAGTGCAACGCGTATTTTATAAATATTCCCCATGCATTTCAATAATCCTCCAAGGATTAGTACGAGTATCATATTCAGTGCAGTTTGAAATATCGAACTCATATTCTTTGCAAGATATTCACTACGCCATATATGGGCTTCAGTCACACCTAAAAAAGTGTGTTCAAAGCCCAAAAAGTGTTGGTAAAAGAAAAAAAACAGGCTACGGCTACACTTTGACCAAATTTGAGGGTGTTACAAAAATGGCCGCTACCATAGGGGTCTACGCTAACACTTTTATAGTTTCTTGCAACACTGCGGAAAGGTGTAGCTGTAGACCCCTATGCCCACACTTTTTGGTTCTGTTCCTACACCTTAAGAGGTGTTGTTGTAGACCTATGCCAACACCTTTATCTATGTGGTGACACCATTAAAAGTATAGCCGTAGACCTATGGCTACACCTGTTTAGTACTACTGTAACATAAAATTGTGAAACACTTCGGTATTTTTGGCAACACCATTTATCATTATGGCTACATTTTCGCAGGTCTTTTACAAACACTCTAAATGCTAAAAATCAACATATAGTATTTAAAAATAGAGTTACCCATTAAAAATAAATTCAAACATCCCAATACATAAAAAGTTATCAAACAACCATCCAAATACATAAACCATCAGAAATAACTACATAAATCCACAAGCCATTGTAATACATCTACTAATTAGGTAAGATGGGCCATGTTCCTTGCCACCATGAACCAATTTATTAGCAGCTTCAGCACCTTCATTTTGTAGAACTTTCTCAACATCAGCCTGTAAAAAGAACAGAACATTTGATTCAAAAATAAATACAATAAACAATATCATCAGCAGAGGAAAATATTCATTTAATACTTACAATTTTATCCTTAACCGTTTTAAGCACCTCCTAAGGTAGCTTGTACTCACGGTCATCTTTTCTTTTACAAGTCGCTATATATAACTTGTACGTATTGTTTTTTAATAACGTCAAAGTTATAAATCTATGTTTACAATCACTGCAAAAAAAGGAGGAAATGGAACTAATCAATCAAAACAGGCTGTGAAAGTATACTCCACCCACAGCTCCATTTACACAGCTTAGGCTGCTCCCTTTTCGCTAGCCCCTACTATAGGAATCACTAGGACAAAATAAAGTTTTGGAAGTACCATCGTACACCCTAAGAACCCATTATTTCTAATAATGAACATTACAACTGAATCAGTTATTCAATTTAAAAAAGAACAGAAAAGACTAAACATAATTAGCATTGCTCTGATATACGAACAAGTCAACCCGACAGCAAACAGAAGTGATACAGTGAACACCCCAAGCAGGATATAATTCAAAGGATGCTTCTGGTAATATGAATATAGCGGGCACAGAACTGCAATCCAATAACACGAACAAACAGATCAACTACCATAAGCCACATAATTAAATCAAAATACAGAAATGAAATAACCAACTCAACAAAATTGGGGAGAGAGTGAGAGTGAGAGAGAGAGAGAGAGAGGGAGAGAGAGAGAGGGAGGGGAAACCCTAACCGATGAAAGGCGTGATAGTGAGAGTAATGTAAACCACCAAACCAGCTCTTGTAGTAGTGAAGAAATGCGATATCGGATGAACGGTAACAACAAGAGCACCAACGGTGATAGTGAGAAGCAATTGAATACTGACGATTGTGTATATTTTCCGAATAAACGACCACCGTTGGAATTTGCTTTCCGTCTTTTAAATTTCCTTATACTACAAAATGAAATCATCAATTTGAAGGACTATTCCGAATTAATTTAGAAAAACCAATAAACAATATGCTATACAAGTATCAAAATATTAGAATGATCAGATAAAACAAAAATTAGGGTTTCAATGTCAACGAGAGAGAGACTCACGTAGTTGAGTGCATTCATGAAATGCTCATTGATTTTGCTGGAGTCATCTTCCTTCGTATTTGCAAAACTGAATCATCATTTGAAAGAGCAATAAATTAGAAAAATCAATAAATATTGTGATACACAATATAGAATTATTTGAATAATGAGATAAAACAGGGATTCAGAAGATAGTTTCTATATTGTGATGTACAATATACAAATCGACAGTATGTATAGTAATCGTAAGACAAAACCTAATTCCAGAATCCTGAATCATAAAAACATAACAGGAAATAGAACTAAACAGAACAGTAAAGCGCAAGAATAAATGAGCCGTTGTTTGTTTTGGTAGTTAGTTAGTTTTGGTAGCTAGTTAGTCAGTTTTGTCATAGCAAAAAAGAGGAATTTGATAAGGAATCTGGTTTCCAAGATTGTTGTTACTGATATCACTGCAAAATAATTCTGAAAGTTGCAATAAACAAAACCCGAGAAGTTAATAATAATTAGCAAGCACTCGAACAAAATTAGAAATGCATGTCTTACAAAGTAGTTACAGATGTCAACTTATCGATCTCGTATCCCATATTTCCAGTGAGTTGCAGATTTGATATCTTTCTGATGACACACACACACACACACACATTCAAAAAAAAGATAGACATATCAGAATCTGGTTAGCATTTTTGATTAAATATAATCTCGACAAACAACAAAAAATGAAGGGTTCAGATTAAAATCACATTTCTATAACTCTTGAGCCCGAGCAGGTAACTCCTTTCCAGTTCTCACCACAAGGGTCGCCACCATTCGGCTTCCACTGATCAAGTTGTGATGGCGAATTCAAACTGGTATACAAAGCATTGAGAGCAGAAACTATAAAGGCAAAATAGCTAGAGTCAAGCTTACGGACTAAATTAAGAATGTAAGAGAAAACAGGTCATATATTTGATCGAGAATGAGCACGAGGAGTACAACTAGGACTGCAACCAAAAAATCTAATTATTGTTTTTAAGGGAGCTGTACTAGAATTTGCTCATCAAGAATGAATATTCGCCGAGTTAAAGAAACTAAAGGTAGCTTCTTGAACAAACGAAACTGAAGTTAAAAATGTGAGTTACTACGAAACTAGACAATGATGATGATCGAACCCAACTCTATAACGTCCATTCGAATTGTTTATAACAATGTGCAGAAACTCTTATTGCCCAAAAAAACCTTTTTTGGTAAAATGACATAGAAAGATACTACCTTTGGAAATCATCTATTTAAATAACAAAAAAGAACAGCAACAATTTGTTGTAGTGGAATCATAGTAACCAAAGTTATTAACCAGTTCATCAAGAGTTCACTTTCTTGTTTCCCAAAAAAAAAAAACACGAAATTAATGAAACTTATCAATCGTGCAGAGTCCGCAAGATATCTTCATCCCTTTACAAATTAATTTAGAAAAGTCAATAAACATTATGATACACAATCTAATTCCAGAATCATGAATCTAAGAAACAGAACACGAAATAGAAGTAGCAACATAGGAGAATTGAAAACAACACACGAAATCTAAGGTACAGCGGCTCCCGGGCAGACTCCACATCATCTTTCCGGTAACTTACAACACAGGAGAATTGAAAAACAAACCGGGCAGAATCAAATCGGGACAACACACGAGAATTGACAAACAAATACACTTTGAGAATAAGCGACTGAGTGTGGGAGAGGGAGTTAGACTTACGGATTTTCAGCGAGGTAGAATTCCTGTTCAGCAGCGACGCGCCAACGACCGACGAAGAATGGAAGAAGATGGTGAGGGAGGGAGAGCGGCCGATGGAATGGAAGAAGCAGAACTGAAGATGATATACGGATACCAATTAAGGCTTTAGGTTTTTAATATTAATAAAAATAATTTTAACTTTATTTTTGTAAAGCTAGCTCAATGAGTCGGCCGTGCTGGGCAGCCCGCCCGTTTAGCCCGCGGGCTTAACGGTCCGGGCCAAAAAGGCCTGAATTTAAACGGGCCGGGCCCTAACTCAATTTTTTAGCGGGTTAAACGGGCTGGACCGATGGGCTCGAGCCCGTTTAACATCTCTAGTTGAGAGTGAATAATTGAAATTTGACCCGCTTAATTGAAATATTGAGACAAAGATTGAGCCTCCCCATTTAATCGACTAATATTCGGACGATCATTGAGCCCGCCTATTTTTATTGATTTTGAAAGACCAACGGATACACCGACTTCAACGTTATCGTAGATACTGAATAACGCCTACCGTAACAGTGATTTATAGCAGTGCTAACAACGAAGAAAAGTGTAGACGTAGATCACTTTCAAGGCACATATGGTTACACTTTTGCTTGTAACACTGAAAAAAGCGTTGTTAAAGCCCATATATGGCGTAGTGTTCCAAATCTCTTTGGAGATTCCATATTAGTTGTGATTAAGCTGCCTCGTTAAAAACCTTGATAGGAAAACCCAGTGGGATAAAACCTCAGTCAAGAAAAAGAGTACAACAGATAATTTTCTTTCACAACACCTTATTTCTAGTGACTGCACGCACTGATAATATGTTTAAAATTTCCTGAGGAGTCACTTCCAATAAGCCCATATGTTGTAATTTTATTATAAGGGTATATATTTCAATTTCGATGGATTTTATAATCCTCATTCTCACAAATCATGGATTTCAAATAAGGATAATCCATGAAACAAATGAGAATATTGAAATCCATGAAATATGGATACTGAAAATCCATGATTGTGAAATATGGATATTGGAAATAAGGATATTGATTCATGGATATCTTCATTTCATTGTTGTCCTCATATCATCTATGGATATCCTCTTTCGAATAATTGATATTCTCATTTCATTCATAGCGCTATGTGTCGATACATTTCAACATATATTTCCCCGTAGCAACATACCTTGCCGAGATATCTCATTATCAATCATCAATTGGGATTAGACATTGTGGTTATGTCTATATACTTGTCAAAAGTATATGCCTATTTTATCATTTGCTTTGATTCATATTCGGGAAATTATTATGTATTTACCAAAGCAGTTATAGTTGGTATTAAAGATTAATAATCTATCATGCATTTTTGAACTTCAAGTTCATATTTCAGTTGTGAGGATATAGTATGATGCATTTCACATATTTCCAACTACTAATACTCCCCCTCATGCTAAGATATTCCTTGAGCACCAAACCTGTAGGCCAGTATATTCATCTCTAGTCATGGAAGTTTATATATTATGTTCTCAATATTGGCTGGAGGACCTTAAATAGTATGCCAATTGATATCTCACTTGTATGCGCACGTCTTGATCCTTTCTAGGATCTATTCAAGATTAATTAGGATATATTACTAGCTTTATATGATCTGGAATATATGCTCAAATCGTGAGCAAATCATGTCGTAAATTTTCGATTACAAGTCATATACACATGTGACTATCTAGTGGATCCATAATATATAGTAGTTCACATGTAGAGGAAGTGGGCCCATACTCCCCCTTAATATATTTCAAATTTATTAGGAATTTATTCCAATATTGGCTAGTAGTGATATTAATCGAGAACAAATATTTGAAGTGATGTGTCTATATCACCATATAGATATTTTACCGACATATCACATCATCTTTCGGTGCCATTATTGCACATCATTATCGACATGGGGTCGCCGCTCCCACATCATATTATGTTCATTATTCAAATATAGAACCGCAGTTCATACATTTCAGGATATGAACTGTTGGGATAAACAATCCTGTACTTGGTTGTGATAAAGTGCCAACATACAGCAAGACTTCGCGCAGCCAACATACAGCAAAAGTATATCTTCCATCATACAGCAAGAAGACCACGAGTCGCTGACACCAAGTATGGAAGCTGTCCGGAAACTTTCATACAGCACCTTCCTTACAGTATCACTAAGAGATAGCCTACAACGTTGGAACCTACAGCTACAACATTATAAATGCAACATGTTGGATAAGCAAAGAGGCTGTAAAGTGTTAGGATAATCAACACTCATCCAACAGGACTGAAGACCGTTGTAACGGAATCTACTTTATACGCTAAAGTCAAGCCACCGTTTGAAAAGAAGTATTTAAATACATACTGGATAAAGTATTTAAATACCAGCCGACAAAGATCTTCAGACAAGGAGCAAAATCCGGATCTTGTATTTTGCAAGTCAAACAACACGTTGGAACAGACTCTCTGCTCAATGGATCTATTCACAATGGATCTATCCCAAAGGCTATATATATACCCCGGAGTTTCAAGAGCAGAATACATATATACATACACGAACAATATATCAACTGAAAACTAAACGAATTGAGATATATTGAGATACACACGTGAACTTCACAAGAACAGTATATAAAGAGCAAAGATATTTCTTCAAGCTTACTACCATTCTTAAGAGAAGAAATATACAAGTGCTCAATCTTTAACAACACATCATCAGCTCAAGCTCAAGAAGTTAAGCTGTTGTTCAAACCCGTGTTCTTACATTTGAAGAAAACCATCAGCCTTGTGTGGACTGAAGAAATCCTTACCTTTCTTGAAACTGTGTGTGACGGATCTGCATTGTAGACGAAGATTTGGAACTGTGTGTGAAGAAGCAAGTCAAGTGAAAACTTTAAAACAATCTGTGTGAACGGTTGAAAGCGACAGTCTTTGTATCAATCTGTATGAACGATACAAGGATAGGTTTGATTATAGTCACGTAGTTGTATATGTAGTGATTATAATAAACGTTTTTACTCCTATATAGAGGACCAGTGGACGTAGAGGGGTTTACCTCGAACCACTTTAAATATCGTGTTATTTACCTTCTGCTTTTATTGTTTTCACTACTGTGATTATTTTTAAGTATACATTACATACCATGTACGCACCTAGATAACAGGAGAAAACCTAGTTGCTATATTTACAGCAACTTACTTTAACAGACTTCCGCTACGCCCTCTTATTTGAAAATCGTACAGCTTGTTGTACTAAAACTTTTCCAAGCTGTATTCTATATACTTAGTGGCCAACAAGTGGTATCGGAGCGGTTAATTCTAAAAATAATCAGTCGTATTTTTAACCGAATCAGATCTAAAATCACTTATTTTTTAAAACAATCTTTATCTTTCCTATTTTCTCATATGGATACCTCTATTATAAATAAGGTACCTATGTTTTCTATTAATGAGTTTGATGATTGGAGAATTAGGATGGAGGTTCATCTTGCAGCCATGCACGAAGAAATGATTTTTGTCATTCAAGACGGCCCCATAAAGATCATGAAGGTAAATCCTGCCGCAAGGATTCAAGGCCAATCTCATGCCGATATGATCGAGAAAGAGCATGAGCAGTGGACAACTGTCGAGCGCAAGCGTGCCAACCTCGACAATGTACCTAAGAATGTGCTATTTGTCACTCTCGACAAAGGCACATTCTCAAAGGTAAAGAGCTGTAAGACAGCCAAGGAAATTTAGGATAAACTCAAGATGATTTGTGAGGGAACTGAGCTCTCAAAAGAAAACAAGATTTCAAAACTAACTCAGCAATTTGAATCTTTTGAAATGAAACCAACTGAAACTCTTGAGGAACTTGACCCCATATTCACTGGCATTGTCGGTGAACTTGAAGCATTGGGCAAAGTTTATACCCAAAAAGAGAAGAACTTGAAAATTTTCAGATCATTCCCTTCCTGATGGGACATAAAACCACAGCTATGCGTGTGTCATGTAATCTAAATGACATTTTTACTTTTGACCTCTTCTCTGACATAAAAGCTTTGGAGTATGACATTGATAGAAGAGAGAAAGCCGAAGAGTCACCTGCTAGGACTAAAGCTCTAGCCGTTGTATCCAACAGGAGACACAGCATGCCCAACACATCTAAATCTGCCTACAAAAATGCTGACAGTGACGACGTTATACTGTCACAAGATGAAATGGCTCAACTCATGCACAAATTCAAGAAATTCATCAAATAGTCTGGAAAGACTGCATACAGGCCCAAGTCTTTTGATAAGGTAAGTTCTGAAACTTCCCCATCTAGTGATTCTAATTTATGTTGTAACTGTAGGAAACCGGGACATTATGCGAATAAGTGTCGGCATCCTAAAGTCCAAAAGTTGATGGAAGCCGAGCAACAAGAAAAGGACGAAAGAAGGCGTGCTTGGAAGAACAAGCTCATGGCCCTGATCGGCGAATCAGAAGCCTCGCCTGCTCAAACCAAGACTGAGGAATGTCTTCAGGAGGTTACTGTAATATCCGGAACTTCTACTACCATTGTTTAATATTATTTTATCCGAGTTATATTGTACAGCGTGGAATCTGTACAGTATAGATAAAATAAATGAAGGACTGAGATGTCAGTATCGGTATAATTGTCGTACTTGGTCGACAATTGTATTAGAGGATATAGTGCGTCATGTATACATATCCAGTATGTCGAGACGGACGAGAAAAGTTGGAAATGACTAAGTGTAACATTATTAGCGCATGCTAATAATCACGAGTAGCGCACGCTATCGTGCAGGTTTAGCACACGGTATGGACATAACTTAGCGCACGCTAGTGTAGAACAGATCAGAAGGAATCTGCGTGTGGACCAGGCCACTTTCGGCGCACGTTCTGATAAGTCAACGGATGTTTGTAATGTAGTACTAGTGCACGCTAAACCCTAAAGGTTAGCGCACGCTAATGGTATATTGGACAAAAAGGAATCTTATCCTCGTCAGCACTTTCGGCGTGTGGACCAGTCTTCGGAGCATACAGACAAACGAGTCAACTGATATTAGCGCACGCTAAACACAATGACTTGCGTACGCTAGAGAGTGTAAATTACGTACGCTAATGCATGGGAATTACGTACGTAAGCGCATGTATGAAGCCAGACAGTAGCCCTTGGACTGCAATAGCGCACACTAACAAAGTCAGTTAGCGCACGCTAAAGCCGTAGCGCACGCTAAACATGAGATGTTAGCGCACGCTAGTAATGTATTCTATATAAGGGCACAGACGGGTATTATGAAGCATTTCGTCCACTCTCTTCTTGCAACCGATAGAGAGAACCTTGGGAGGACTTTTGGAGTTCCTAAACACTGAGGGATGATCCTCTTTAACAAGATTAAAGATGGAAATCATGGATTAAAGCTTTGTTCTTGAAATCATTGGTGATTCTTGGAAATGGATTCAACCTTGGAAATCAATCCATTCCTTCATAAAGGTAATCACTCTTCATCTTTGGATTTCGTTTTGGACTGAATGTTGATGTTCTTGAGTTGATGATTATTACATAAACAAGTTGACAAACATGATTATGAGATGGATTACCGGAGTATGATGATATTAATATGATTCGTGTGGTTTGAATTATGTAGTTCGTTTTCTTGAGATAAGTTGGTGAATCCTTCTTCTCCTTTGCGGATGTTGATATCATTGTTGATGATTAATCTCTGTAATGTTAGATTAGGGGAGTGTTGTTAAGGTTCTTGGTGTTCATGATGTTTATATTTGAGGAAGAAGATGATATTTGAATATAAGACTTGGATTATAAGTTGAATGATTGTTTGTATGTTAAAGGATATCGGACTTTGTTGTTTTGATAGCTTTGAACATGGTTCAGAATCACTTAGTATTCTTGATAATCGCCATATGTTGATCGGTATCCGAAATACATGCAACTGCATGTCATTAGCGCATGATAAGCTTACTGGCTAGCGCGCGCTAACGAGATCAACTTAGCGCACGCTACGTTAAGTGATCAACGTGCGCTAAGTAGGCAGACAGGGTAGTATATTCTGTTTTGGTTATGAATTCGTGATCGTTTAAGTTGGTTTGATCAGACTTGTGGTTAACCGAGATATTGTTGAGCCGTTGGGTTTGTGAATTGATTTTATCGATTGTTGATTGTTATCGAACTTGTTGTTTATCGAATTACTAGGTTGAGAATATTGATCGGTGATTATAACCGTGTGTTGCGGTCGAGTTCGAGTATGTTCGTGAATTACTTTGGTCGGGACCGATGAACTTGTAGATGACAGAAATGGATTTGGTACTAGCTTCCTCGTCGTTGTATCGGTATCGAGGTAAGTTATTACTTGCTCAGTTTATAGTATTTAATGAATGGTTTCCATTTCATTCGTGTATAATTCGTATAGCAATATTTATAATCGTAATCACAGGAGATTTGGGATTATAAATCGTATTCGAGTTTTGGGAATCTAAATCATAATATATATGATTTACTTTTGTTATTGGTATACTTGTATATCGAGGATATATTGTGATGAAGATGAAGATATCAATTATCTGCAATCCGTGACATTTTGGACCGTCGAGTATTGAGGATAATGGTTCGTGATGGTTTAGACATTGAGATCGTTCTCGAAGGCCTCGAGGCAAGTACTCTAATCATTTTTATCATTTGTGTCGATCATGTCGTGATACATTCGTGTATCATTGTTTTCAGGCATTTGTGCATTGTTGTTGTCGTGTATTCTGTACTGTTGTTTTGTGTAGCTGTGCATTGTTGTCATATGTCCACCTCGTGTTGGTCCGACGGGATCATCGGGGGATCTATGCTAGCGTGCGCTGGATCATCGGACGGGTTTTCCACCTCGGGTTGGTCTGACGGGATCATCGGGGGATCTAGGCAGTGAACGCTGGATCATCGGATTGCCATGTATTGTTGTTGTGCATATGTATATTATGGGTTTGCCATAAGTATACATTGTCGTTATTGTTGTGATCATATTGACGTTGTCATATGAGTATGCATTTGTAGGTCTTGTGTTAGGACCATGTCCGTATGTTGTGTTGATCTGATCTCGGATTAGACTGACGTGATTGTCATGGTAATTCGTATCTTGAGGTATGTTCCGTATTTCCTTGGTACTTGTCTTTGATGGAAAATCGATTATCGTATTGGAAATGTCGACGTTATCCGATGGATTGAATTGGCCAGAGTTGGTATAATTTCCGTATCGCGAGTTATGATAATGTTTTGAGAACCTTGGGTATTGTTGAGATACCGTACAGATATTTTGGTATTATCTTATTGTGTTGTTGAGGATACGAATCGTGGATTTTCGTAAAGTTACGACAGTAAGATTACATTGGTCGTATTCTTACTTAGTATTTCCATTGATATGTAATTATTGACGTGATGTGATGGTTATCATTGTTGGATATTATGGTTGACCCCGTCGTCGGCTTTCTTTTAGGTTCTTGGATTATCAAGCTTGTAGCGGTCGTGAAGAGATGAGATTCCCGGAGGATACTGGCAAGGGCATGTATTTGTGTATTGAGTTTCTGATCAGTTCTTGTATTCCGCTGCTAGAGTATTTTAATTGTTTGTCTTTTTCCGCTGCGTGAGTATTTTTAAAATGGCTTTTTGGTATCTGGTAACTTAGGTCACTTTGGCAATCATTTTCTAAATTTGTTCTGTCGGTACGTGTAAGCGATAGCCTAACGTATGTTTTTAAACTGTTGAGTTTTGGCATTTCGGGCCTTGGGGTTTCAAATGGGATTTTTACGACGGTTTTGTTAAACGGGTTTTGTAAAGTTTTCGAATGTTTTTAAAAGGATGTACCGTCGTTAGTCTCTTGGGCGTTTGTTAACGTTTCTGAAAATATCCTTCAGCCTTGTGGGTTCCATCTCGGGGCCCACGGTGCTGTAATATTCCCGCTCGACTCTGGGAGTGTTACAGAATATGGTATCGGAGCTTAGGTTGAGAAAACCTAGACATTTGGGTCGAGTTGGGTTGTTTTTTAGTCGCGTCATTCGAGTTGTCGATTGACTAATACTAGAGCCGTGAGTTTTTGTTGTTCACTCGGGCTTATGGGTTATGTGATTTACCAGTGTAGTATTGGTGTTGTTGTAAACTTTTCCAAATGGTGTTAACGTGTTTCTTCGGATAGAGCCGTGTTGTGTTCTCGAGTTGAACTGAGTTTGCAAAATGTGTGTTTTGAAAATATCTGTGTCGAGTATTTTCTATAGTCGAGACATGTGCCAGTATCACGGGGAATCGTCGACTTCACGATCTGTAAGTATTTGGATTTTTGAATTTCATCGAGATTTATTGCCGTTCTAAGTTGATATGCTTTGAGATTCACCAGAATATTATACATTACAGTATAAGGTGACAGAGTTGGGACAGGATTGATGATCTTGAGAAGTTATGATTTTGGAAATCAATATGTCGATTAAGTTTTGGAACGGAGTTGTGCATTTGGGAGAAATATTGTAGATTGTTCAGGAGAACGTGTAGTCATGTTAGTTCATTTTGAGATATACGAACTGTTTTTGAGCATTTGAAAATGATACTTTTCAAAATGAATGTTTTATGAATGTTTTACGGAAAATGATTTTTGGGCCGAGACCCAATCGATTTTGAAATAGATTTATAACTCAGGACTTGAGGTCCAGAAGGGTTTTCTACTTTTTTTAAACTTCTTGTAATGCAGAACGAGATACGGGCTGAGACCCTAATGTTTCAAAAGGCTTTTTCTTGTTGTCTAAAACTCCCGAGATTTGTAAAACACTTTACCAATCATTTACCTATGTTATTTCCGCCTTTCGAGGCTTTGGTTTACTTGTTCAAATGGAACTTCTCGGGAAGTCTTTTGCTGTGTTTGATTTATTGATTTGTTTCAATGTTTTGTCATATCATATTTGAGGTGGTCCAGGATGGATTAAGGATTGACGTTGCGAGTAGTATGTGGAGGAGGAGTTTTTATCAGAGTCTATATATTGAAATTTTGGAATTATATCGTGTAGTTTTCCGATGGAATGTCAGTGGAATTTGTGACGAACCAAATTGGTATACAGGAGTATGGATGTGGTCAATCATTTGCATAGTTTTCATTTTAAAACTTCGAAATCGTATGGATTCGAAGGAAAACTGTTATCAAATACTTGGCACCATCGAGCCGATTTAATTTTTTGAAAATTGATTTTGTGGTCTTACCAGAATTTATGTTTTTGAGTTTTGAAATTTTTGAAAGAACTTTCGAAAATTTTTCTTCTTGACGAGATATATGATTTCAAACTGGTTTTGAAAATATGATCGATATACATACGCATTTAGTGCATAGTGCATAACATTGTGGAGTTTTGAACGTGACTCACGAACTGGATAATACATCAATATGGAGCGATGAATAGAGATTCGAATTTTAGTATGTTAGTTTGGTTATCCAGAGATGATCGGTTGGTCGATCAGATAAGAGAAATATGCTGCGTGTTGTAGATCCATGCACAGGATGTAATTTTGGAACTTTGGATTTCGTGAAATCGGGACATATGTGCTATGTGATTCCATTGGTATGGTAGTAGTGTGATTTTTTACCATAATAATTTTTGAGGGATTTCTTTGTAAGTATAGGTTTGGGGATGGTAACCCCATGCTGGTTGTTTTGAGTAATGATTGGTCGTTTCCAGTCCATGTATGATTGGATATGTTCGACGGATTGTGATTGGTTGTTCATATGCCGAGGGGTATGTTCACCAATAGGATATGTTTATTGAGATCCACCGTATGTGATTGGTGTGTCGATTTGAGAATTTTGCTCTTTCGTGTATCTGTCTCTGTGGTTATGTGTTCATCGTGTTGGAACTTACCTTGTGAGGGTATTCTCGGATATTGTTGGTCATTCGTTGGTAATATTGAGTCATCATGTTGATGATATTCTCAGTTATGTTTTGACCTTTGGATTGCTCGTATTAGAGTTTATCATGTCGATGATATTCTTGGTTGATTTATTGGTTGATCATTGCTGGTGATCATCTGATCGTTCGGACGTTGTGTCGAGGTTTCGGGATCTGTTGTCATTGTTTCGGACAGTTGTTTCACAAATGTATTGTGTATTATTGGTTTTATCGGAATTGGGACTTGATTGTACGATCAGGCAGACAAGGTTTGAAACGGATAGATTATTTCATCCGAAGATGATATATTTTGCTGAGACTCATGGAATTGTTATTGTAAGCGTATTGAGGCTTTACAGTGAAGTCACTTGCAAGTATCTCAAGAGATCGTCGACTTCGCGCTATTTCGGTTATTCGGTAATAATGATGATTGATCGTTGTCGTGATGGTTTCGGAATATTTTGGTTGAACGGTTTGCTTGTTTTTCTATGACGGATTGCAAGTTTCGAGGACGAAACTTATTTTAAGTGGTGTAGTATGTAATATCCGGAACTTCTACTACCGTTGTTTAATATTATTTTATCCGAGTTATATTGTACAGCATGGAATCTGTACAGTATAGATAAAATAAATGAAGGACCGAGATGTCAGTATCGGTATAATTGTCGTACTTGGTCGACAATTGTATTAGAGGATATAGTGCGTCATATATACGTATCCAGTATGTCGAGACGGACGAGAAAAGTTGGAAATGGCTAAGTGTAACATTATTAGCGCACGCTAATAATCACGAGTAGTGCACGCTATCGTGCAGGTTTAGCGCACGGTACGGACCTAACTTAGCGCACGCTAGTGTAGAACAGATCGGAAGGAATCTGCGTGTGGACCAGGCCACTTTCGGTGCACGTTCTGATAAGTCAACGGATGTGTGTAATGTAGTACTAGCGCACGCTAAACCCTAAAGGTTAGCGCACGCTAATGGTATATTGGACAAAAAGGAATCTTATCCTCGTCAGCAATTTCGGCGTGTGGACCAGTCTTCGGAGCATACAGACAAACGAGTCAACTGATATTAGCGCACGCGAAACACAAGGACTTGCGTATGCTAGAGAGTGTAAATTACGTACGTTAATGCATGGGCATTACGTACGTAAGCGCATGTATGAAGCCAGACAGTAGCCCCTGGACTGCGATAGCGCACGCTAAAGCCGTAGCGCACGCTAAACATGAGATGTTAGCTCACGCTAGTAATGTATTCTATATACGGGGACAGGCGGGTATTATGAAGCATTTCGTCCATTCTCTTCTTGCAACCGATAGAGAGAACCTTGGGAGGATTTTGGAGTTCCTAAACACTGAGGGATGATCCTCTTTAACAAGATTAAAGATGGAAATCATGGATTAAAGCTTTGTTCTTGAAATCATTGGTGATTCTTGGAAATGGATTCAACCTTGGAAATCAATCCATTCCTTCATAAAGGTAATCACTCTTCATCTTTGGATTTCGTTTTGGATTAAATGTTGATGTTCTTGAGTTGATGATTATTACATAAACAAGTTGACAAGCATGATTATGAGATGGATTACTGGAGTATGATAATATTAATATGATTCATGTGTTTTCAATTATGTAGTTCGTTTTCTTGAGATAAGTTGGTGAATCCTTATTCTCCTTTGCGGATGTTGATATCATTGTTGATGATTAATCTCTGTAATGTTAGATTAGGGGAGTGTTGTTAAGGTTCTTGGTGTTCATGATGTTTATATTTGAGGAAGAAGATGATATTTGAATATAAGACTTGGATTATAAGTTGAATGATTGTTTGTATGTTAAAGGATATCGGACTTTGTTGTTTTGATAGCTTTGAACATGGTTCAGAATCACTTAGTATTCTTGATAATCGCCATATGTTGATCGGTATCCGAAATACATGCAACTGCATGTCATTAGCGCATGCTAAGCTTACTGGCTAGCACGCGCTAACGAGAGCAACTTAGCGCACGCTACGTTAAGTGATCAACGTGCGCTAAGTAGGCAGACAGAGTAGTATATTCTGTTTTGGTTATGAATTCGTGATCGTTTAAGTTGGTTTGATCAGACTTGTGGTTAACCGAGATATTGTTGAGCCATTGGGTTTGTGAATTGATTTTATCGATTGTTGACTGTTATCGAACTTGTTGTTTATCGAATTACTAGGTTGAGAATATTTATCGGTGATTATAACCGTGTGTTGCGGTTGAGTTCGAGTATGTTCGTGAATTACTTTGGTCGGGACCGATGAACTTGTAGATGACAGAAATGGATTTGGTACTAGCTTCCTCGTCGTTGTATCGGTATCGAGGTAAGTTATTACTTGCTCAGTTTATAGTATTTAATGAATGGTTTCCATTTCATTCGTGTATAACTCGTATAGCAATGTTTATAATCGTAATCACAGGAGATTTGGGATTATAAATCGTATTCGAGTTTTGGGAATCTAAATCATAATATATATGATTTACTTTTGTTATTGGTATACTTGTATATCGAGGATATATTGTGATGAAGACGAAGATATCAATTATCTGCAATCCGTGACATTTTGGACCGTCGAGTATTGAGGATAATGGTTCGTGATGGTTTAGACATTGAGATCGTTCTCGAAGGCCTCGAGGCAAGTACTCTAATCATTTTTATCATTTGTGTCGATCATGTCGTGATACATTCGTGTATCATTGTTTTCATGCATTTGTGCATTGTTGTTGTCGTGTATTTTGTACTGTTGTTTTGTGCAGTTGTGCATTGTTGTCATATGTCCACCTCGTGTTGGTCCGACGGGATCATCGGGGGATCTATGCTAGCGTGTGCTGGATCATCGGATGGGTTTTCCACCTCGGGTTGGTCTGACGGGATCATCGGGGGATCTAGGCAGTGAACGCTGGATCATCGGATTGCCATGTATTGTTTTTGTGCATATGTATATTATGGGTTTGCCATAAGTATACATTGTCGTTATTGTTGTGATCATATTGACGTTGTCATATGAGTATGCATTTGTAGGTCTTGTGTTAGGACCATGTCCGTATGTTGTGTTGATCTGATCTCGGATTAGACTGACGTGATTGTCATGGTAATTCGTATCTTGAGGTATGTTCCGTATTTCCTTGGTACTTGTCTTTGATGGAAAATCGATTATCGTATTGGAAATGTCGACGTTATCCGATGGATTGAATTGGCCAGAGTTGGTATAATTTCCGTATCGCGAGTTATGATAATGTTTTGAGAACCTTGGGTATTGTTGAGATACCGTACAGATATTTTGGTATTATCTTATTGTGTTGTTAAGGATACGAATCGTAGATTTTCGTAAAGTTATGACAGTAAGATTACATTGGTCGTATTCTTACTTAGTATTTCCATTGATATGTAATTATTGACGTGATGTGATGGTTATCATTATTGGATATTATGGCTGACCCCGTCGTGGGCTTTCTTTGAGGTTCTTGGATTATCAAGCTTGTAGCGGTCGTGAAGAGATGAGCTTCCCAGAGGATACTGACAAGGGCATATATTTGTGTATTGAGTTTCTGATCAGTTCTTGTATTCCGCTGCTAGAGTATTTTAATTATTTGTCTTTTTCCGCTGCATGAGTATTTTTAAAATGGTCTTTTGGTATCTGGTAACTTAGGTCACTTTGGCAATCGTTTTCTAAATTTGTTCTGTCGGTACGTGTAAGTGATAGCTTAACGTATGTTTTTAAACTGTTGAGTTTTGGCATTTCGGGCCTTGTGGTTTCAAATGAGATTTTTATGACGGTTTTGTTAAACGGGTTTTGTAAAGTTTTCGAATGTTTTTAAAAGGATGTACCGTCGTTAGTCTCTTGGGCGTTTGTTAACGTTTCCGAAAATATCCTTCAGCCTTGTGGGTTCCATCTCGGGTCCCATGGCGCTGTAATATTCCCGGTCGACTCTGTGGGTGTTACAGTTACTGACAGTGACTCGTCTGATGATGAGCTCGAAGATAAAGCATACATATGCTTTATGGCTAAATATATTGAAGATGATGAAGATAGCGATGATGAGGTAGGCTCAACATCTAATATTCCCATTAATGTATCGCATACTTTCGAAAATATGGTGAATGAATTTATAAACATTCAAAAGGCCCATGAGACATTAAAATGAAAGATGAAAATGACTTGCTAAGAAATAATTACGAAAATGTCCATCGATTGCAAAAATAGTAAGATCACAGTTGAAAAACTCATGGAGAGCAATCATCAACTTGCCCACGAATTAAATGAGACCATGTCTCATAGTGAGAGCAAGACAAATGATTTCGTTATGCTCGAAGCCAAAGTAAAAACCCTCGAAAAACGAGAAGGAGAACTTGAGACCATCTTGAAATCTTTCGAGAAATCATCTAAAAGGATAGAAGAAATTCTAAGCACCGGGCAACATGCTCATGATAACAGTGGCTTAGGATGCAACTCATTCTCCAATAAAGGGGAAAATAGTACTATGTTCGTCAGGGGTGTGGAACCCATTCCTGTATCTGAAGAAATCCCAAGTCCAGTCAATCCACTTATTGCACCGCGTACAGCAAAGATTGCCATTCCGCCACCAAAGTCATATCATAGACAGCGGAATTCTCAGCTACCCAGACCTGTAAGGCGTATCCTACAGCATGCTCACCGAGCATATCAAAAGCGCCAACAGCCGTTCAGAAAGAAGGTTGTACCCAAATAGCAAAGGGCCGCACGACAGTACTTCCAATAGTACAGCGCGCCTAGGTACTGAATACAGGTGCCTTGTTATCCATCGCGAAAGCAGGTCGCCGCACAATATCAGCAACAGCTTTGGGAATCCAACTGGAGACCCAGGAGGAAAGTTGTAAGGCCGAAGAAAATGGCTCCACCTCTAAGACGGCATTGGCACTTGATTAATAATAATAACCCTGAACTTTACATGCATAATAATTATCAAGGTTACAGCGAATACGTGCCTGCCCCACGTAGACATCACAAGAACGGACCTAAAGTAACCTACAGCAAGCCAATTGTTGTTTGGCAAATCTGGTTACCTAAAGGCACTAACATCCATGGATCTAACATACAAAGGGACCTAAATCTACTTAATTTCTATAATTACAGGACATCTTAGAGAAGGACATCTGGTACTTCAACAGCGGATGTTCTCGACACATGACATGAGATAGAAGCAAGCTATCAGATTATGTAGAAGGTCGCGATCCAAAAGTGCGCTTCGGTGATAAATCAAAAGGAATAACAAGAGGGAAGGGAACCCTGCTTGTAGGAAAATTCAAAGTCACATATGTTGCTTATGTTGAAGGCTTACAGTATAATCTACTTAGTATTAGCTAGTTCTCTGACAAACAGTTCTCGGTGAAATTCTATATAGATCACTATAGAGTCAAAAACATTTTGACCAAAGAAGTTGTGCTCACAGGAAGTAGATCAGGTAATATGTATATTGCTGACTGGATGCCTACGAGCTCCACAATTCCTTGTTTTGTTGCCAAAGGCACTGCAGATCTAAACTGGCTATGGCACAAGAGAATATTGCACGTCAACTTCAAGACGATCAACAAGCTCGCTAGACAGGGAATGGTTAGAGGTTTGCCCGATGTGTCATTCCGAAAAGACAGCATCTGCGGACCCTGTCAGAAAGGAAAGCAAATTAAGACCCCCCTGAAAAGCAAATCTTACCTTTCCACTCACAGAGTTATAGAAATGCTACACATGGATCTCTACGGTCCTGTAGACCCGGTTGTTGGTATATTATCGGATATTGCGCCGTTTGCGGAAGCGTAAATAAAAGTGCGGAAATTTAAATTACGCACAGATTTATAGAGGGTCGGCTATAAACGAGGCTACGTCCTCTCTTTATCTTTTTCAAAAGGTTAAAGATAGCAACCTCTATGCCTCTCTTCAATCGGTCGAGGGATAACCGTTTACAATCACGTCTTCTATTGGTCCGTGATAAACCACTTGTACTTGTCTTTGCGTCGGTCCAAGTTAAACCGTTTTCCTTTTCGTAGTACAAGGAATCAACCTCTCTAGCTTTCTATCGGCACTAGATAAGCCTCACTAAGATAGCGATTGCGATTCTAACAATGCCGGATCCTTGATCCTAATAACACCGAATCCAATCGTATCTTTTCTTTTACCACTCGTGTATGTTTTCGTGAATTCTCAATTAAACACTTACAATTAAGCTCAATATCAACAACAAGAATGTGTATAATAATATCACAAGTATAGAGAATTTGCTCAAGGTTGTTGTACTCAAACAATACCATAGGAATGGTATTTATAGGCTCCATCATCAAACTAGCCGTTAGCTGCCAGATTGCTCATTACGTACGCTATCATCTTCTTATTATGTACGCAAGCTCCTTTACGTACGTTATCCTTCATTGGTTACGTACGTTAGCCTCTACACAAAACAGTCCAGGGAGCTTCGTCATTTTGGGTTACGTACGTTAGCACTTCTGTATTACGTACGTTAACATTACATCACTGATGACATCATATATCCGTTGCATGCTTTTCTGACTTTGACTCCTCCAACGTTCACTTGTTTGAACTGTGTTACGTACGTTATCTCTCATCCATTACGTATGTAAGCTTCATCATATTACGTACGTTAACATTTTCTTGTTACGTACGTTAGCTTTGTTTTTCTTCAGCATTTTGCACTTCGTTTTCCTTCGTTGCTCGCTTCGTCTCTTCGTTGTTTTGTTTTGTTTAGCAACTTTAATCATCAAAACATTATTAAATTATGTATGGAACTAAATGTTCCAACAATCTCCCCCTTTTTGATGATTACAAAACAACAATACGCCAATGGGATTTTCCTGCAAAAAATACAGATATATGTATATCTGTATAGACCAAAGTTTTTGACTTTGTCCGTTTCGTCAGTTTCTTCTCCCATTTCTTTTTCTTTTCGACTTTTCAAATTTTCAACCATTTTTTTTTTCGACGTCTCCTCAGTTTTCTTTTTCTGTCATTTTTCGACTTCTCCTTTTCATTTTTCATCTTTTCGACTCAACTTCGATTTTCCCCTTTCAGATAAATCCTATTTTTCTCCTTTCTCCATTCTTCTCCCCTTTTTTGTTTTCATCAAAAAGTGTAGTAAAATAATGACATAATAAAATGCGATACCAATGAATATAATAAAATACATGATATGAAATATGCATTAATAGGGTAAAACTCCCCCTGAAAATAATATCTCCCCTTTTAAAAAAATTAAACTCCCCCTGAGTAAAATATCAAAAGTTAAAAATTAATTTTTGGGGACCCAACCGATAGTTGGTTTTTGTTTAGAAATGTAGACGATATTTGAAACGATTGTTCCTTTAGGAACTCAAATTTTCTTAATTTTTATCGTCCGTCTCGGGCTTTTGCAAGTTGAAATATGATGCCCGATTTTTAAACACTATTCGCAATGGGGAATTTTAAAATTAACGGATTCGTTTTTCGAACGTGGTTTGAATCCTAACCCCTCTTTATTTAAAGTATATTTTTGAACACATAACATTTGTTCAAATTTATCGTTGCCGCACGAGAATTTTCTTGTCAAAGATTTTAGTTCATCTTGAACTTTTAAAAGATCATTCTTCAAAATATTCTCATTTTCAATACACTTTGAATGATCGATTTCAACAAATTTCCCTTTTTCGATAATTTTGGAATTTTCAATTTTCAAAGATTTAATTTTAGACTTAAGGGATTTGATTTCCGATAAAGCATTTTAAAAATCTATATGTAGTAATTCAAATGCATCAAAGAGTTCATCATGGGAGGATGTACTAACCTCGCTTTCGACGTCGCTGTCGTCGAACGAACTCCGGGCCATGAGAGCGAGATTATTTTGATTGATGAAATCATCATCTTCGTCTTCATCGCTCCATGTTGCCACGAGAACCTCCTTTTTTAGTTTGGCTCGGCAATGCTTAGCGAAGTGGCCTGGTTTTCCACATAGTCGACAAGAATTGTCGAACTTCTTAGATTCGCTCGAGATATCCTTCTTCCTCCGGTTTAGTAAGGTTTGGAATTTATTAATATTTTTGGCATAGTATGCCATTTCTTCATCGCTTTCTTCCACCGGGATTTCTTCCTTCTTTCTCGATATCTTAGCCTTCATGTCTAGTGATTTTTCTTTCGGTTTCGACTTGACACTTCGTGATTTTAACACGATCTCATAATTAATTAGCGAACCAACGAGGGCGCTAAAATCGAGCGCGTTGAGATCTTTGGATTCCATAATTGCGGTCACGGTGCTGTCCCATTCGCTAGGTAGTGATCGTAAAATTTTCTTAACTTTCTCACTACTAGATAATGGTTTTCCGAATGAAGCAAGTCCATTGGTGATGACCGAAAATCGGTCGAGCATATTGGTGATGGACTCGTCACCCTTCATCATGAATAACTCATAGTCATGGAGAAGCATATTGATCTTTGTCTCCTTGACTTGAGTTGTCCCTTCGTGTGTGATTTCTAGAATTTTCCATATTTCTTTCGCACTCTCACACGATGAGATTCGATTGACCTCTTCCGGATTTAAGGCACAAAATAATAGTTGAGTAGCCTTACAATTTAGATGGTCATTTTTCCAATCGGCATCGTCGTATTCTTCGAAAGATTTGAGCGTACCGTCGGATTTGAGAGGAACTTTTGGGCCGAGACAAATAATCTTCCAAATCTCTATATCGTAGGCACGAATAAAGATTGACATCTTTTTGTTCCATGTCAAGTAGTTTGAGCCATCGAAGAATGGTGGTCGGTTGAGAGCAAGGCCTTCGACTGGAGAGAATTGAATCGCCATTTTTGGATCTTTTCTCCTCGCATGTTAAGCCGCGTATTGGAGTACCGCTCCGATACCAATTGTTGGTATATTATCGGATATTGTGCTGTTTGCGGAAGCGTAAATAAAAGTGTGGAAATTTAAATTACACACAGATTTATAGAGGTTCGGCTATAAACGAGCCTACGTCCTCTCTTTATCTTTTTCAAAAGGTTAAAGATAGCAACCTCTATGCCTCTCTTCAATCGGTCAAGGGATAACCGTTTACAATCACGTCTTCTATTGGTCCGTGATAAACCACTTGTACTTGTCTTTGCGTCGGTCCAAGTTAAACCGTTTTCCTTTTCGTAAGACAAGGAATCAACCTCTCTAGCTTTCTATCGGCACTAGATAAGCCTCACTAAGATAGCGATTGCGATTCTAACAATGTCGGATCCTTGATCCTAATAACACCGAATCCAATCGTATCTTTTCTTTTACCACTCGTGTATGTTTTCGTGAATTCTCAATTAAACACTTACAATTAAGCTCAATATCAACAACAAGAATGTGTATAATAATATCACAAGTATAGAGAATTTGATCAAGGTTGTTGTACTCAAACAATACCATAGGAATGGTATTTATAGGCTCCATCATCAAACTAGCCGTTAGCTGCCAGACTGCTCATTACGTACGCTATCATCTTCTTATTACGTATGCAAGCTCCTTTACGTACGTTATCCTTCATTGGTTACGTACGTTAGCCTCTACACAAAACAGTCCAGGGAGTTTCGTCATTTTGGGTTACGTACGTTAGCACTTCTGTATTACGTACGTTAACATTACATCACTGATGACGTCATATATCTGTTGCATGCTTTTCTGACTTTGACTTCTCCAACGTTCACGTGTTTGAACTGTGTTACGTACGTTG
Organism: Orobanche coerulescens; assembly: GCA_033398695.1. Lineage (NCBI taxonomy): Eukaryota > Viridiplantae > Streptophyta > Magnoliopsida > Lamiales > Orobanchaceae > Orobanche > Orobanche coerulescens. Next base: position 154,367,877 of record CM065803.1, read on the forward strand.
TCTCTCATCCATTACGTACGTAAGCTTCATCATATTACGTACGTTAACATTGTCTTGTTACGTACGTTAGCTTTGTTTTTCTTCAGCATTTTGCACTTCATTTTCCTTCGTTGCTCGCTTTGTCTCTTCGTTGTTTTGTTTTGTTTAGAAATTTTAATCATCAAAAATTATTAAATTATGTATGGAACTAAATGTTCCAACACCGGTAAGTTTGGGAGGAAAGAAATACTGTCTCGTTGTTGATGATTTTTCCAGGTATGCTTGGACAATCTTCTTGAGCAAGAAGAAGGAAACCACATCAAAGCTGCCCGATCACTTAAGAAAGCTTCAAAATGAGAAAGGGTTGAATGTTGTGTCCATTCGTTCCAACAGAGGTACTGAGTTCACAAACCGCTTTATAGAGCAATACTGTTCGGACAATGAGATACAGCACGAATACTCAGCTGACCACACACCTCAACAAAACGGTGTTGCGGAGCGAAAGAACAGAATGCTCAAGGAAGAAATAAGGACCATGATTGCCGCAAGCAAGTTGGCGCAGCGCTTCTGGGGTGAAGCCACCAATACAACGTGCTTTACACAAAACTATTGCATCATCAACAAACATCACAATAAAACAACATATGAGGTATGGAACAACAAAACTCCATTTGTTTCGTACTTTCACATATTTGGATACAAGTGTTATGTTTTGAACAATGGGAAGGATCAACTTAGAACATTCGATAAGAAGTCGGATGAAGGAATATTTGTAGTATATTCCTCTGTCAGCAAAGATTTCAGGATCTTTAACAAACGGAAGCTGACAGTCGAGGAATCAGTGTATGTAGTGTTCGACGAACCTCATCATGACCCTACAGGAGTAGAAGATCTTACTCAGAATATCCAATAACTCTACATTAATAACCCTCCAACTCCTATAGAACCTGTCGTTGACTTAGAAATCAACCCCGTAGCTGTAAGAACAGAGGTAGTTGAAGCTGATGATGTACAAGCTGAAGCTGAAACAATAGCAACTCAAGATACAGTACAGGATGCCGAACTAGAACCCGACAGAAGATGGTTGAGAGATCACCAACAGGAGTTGATCATAGAAAACATTAATGATGGAGTATCTACCTGTAGGAGAATACAGAGTACATAAGGAAATGTACTGTGCGCGCAAGAAGAACCTGAATCTGAGAAATCTCCATTTCCTGTATGGAAATCTCAAGCTGAACTTAGAAGACTTAATATGTGCACTATTGTTGTCTTCTTAGCTCAATATGAACCTGTTTCTACCAAAGAAGCTATAGACAATTCTCACTGGATTACATCTATGGAAGAGGAGCTTAATGGTTTCAAAAGAAACAACGTATGGTATCTAGTACCCAGACCTGAGCATCAAGCCGTGATTGGAACTAAATGGGTATGTAGAAACAAGAAGGATGAGAACGGACTTGTTATCAGAAACAAGTCCCGTCTAGTCGCACAAGGCTATAGACAGGAAGAAGGCATAGACTACGATGAAACTTTTGCCCCTGTTGCCAGACTAGAAGACATTAGGATATTTCTAGGCTTTGCCGCCCGCAAGAGATTTATTGTATATCAAATAAACGTCAAGAGCGCATTCCTGAATGGAGACCTCGCCTAAGAAGTCTATGTTGAACAACCACCAGGGTTTCTCAACACAAAAGGCGGAGACCTTGTATATAGGCTACGGAAAGCACTGTATGACTTAAGCAAGCACCCAGAGCGTGGTATGAGACTCTTTCCCTATACTTTACCAATAATGGATTCGACAAAGGTGTTGTGGACAGGACCATGTTTAAAATACAGGACGGTGATGACCTCCTGATGGTTCAAATATATATAGATGGTATTATATTTGGTTCCACTAACCTTGCTTTGTGTCAACTGTTCTCTCATCTCATGCAAAGTAAATTTGAAATGAGTATGATGGGGGAACTTAGTTATTTCCTAGGATTGCAGGTAAAGCAGTTGCCTACAGGAATTTTTATCAACCAAGAGAAGTACAGCAAGGAGCTTCTCAACAAGTTTGGAATGAATAATTCCAAATCCTCATCAACCCCCATGAGCACTTCCGTGCAAATTAGTGCTGATGAAGTTAGAAAGTCGGTTGATCAATCACTCTACAGGAAGATAATAGGCTCACTCATGCACCTAACAGCTAGCAGGCTCGATATCCAGTTTGTTGTAGGAGTGTGTTCCCGATATCAAGTAGCACCTAAATAATCACACTTCACAACAGCCAAACGAATCCTGAAGTATATCAAAGGAACAGTCGATGTAGGACTGTGGTATCCTAAGGAAGGCGGATTCGATTTGGTTGGCTACAGCGACTCGAATCTCAAAGGTTGCAAGCTAGATAGGAAGAGTACAAGTGGTACTTGTCACTTTCTTGGACCTAGACTTGTGTCCTGGTTCAGAAAGAAACAATTGGCAAACTCGCTTTCCACAGCTGAATCAGAATACTATGCTGCTGGTAGTTGCTGTATGCAGATCCTTTGGATGCAACAACAGCTGTCAGACTATGGAATCATTGCCAAGGAAACACCATTTATGTGCGATAGCACGAGTTCAATTGCAATAACGTACAATCCTGTATTGCACTCGCGTACTAAGCATATTCATATGAAGCATCACTTCATTCGGAATCATGTTGAGAACAAGGATGTTAGGCTTGAGAAAGTTCATACAGATATTCAGTTAGCCGACATCTTTACCAAGCGTCTCAGCATAGCTAGATTTTGTATGCTTCGACAAGAATTGGGAATGCTGCAGCCCGACTCCCTGTAAGTTTTAATGCTTTTACTCAACAATTGAGGGGAAATACAGTAAGACCCAAGAATACAGTATCAACCGTTAATTAACTATACACTCAGACAGTCAGCCAGCACTATAAGAATAAGTAGACATGAAATCATCCTACAGATGACGTGTGCATTAATTAAGGGGGAATACAGTATGACCCATGAATACAGTATTAATCCAAAAGTTGTTGTAAGAATTGAATCCTGTATGTACCTTTTAAGGGGGAACGCTGTATTTTCGCGGATAAAGTACATACTATGGGACATCAATTAATATTATATTAATATTATATCAATATTTTATTCATTCTGAAATAGTTTTGAGTCCACGTGCCCTGTTTTAAAATCAAACGTCTTTGCATTTAATGCTTTGCACGACATCTGGACTATTTTATCTCAAACGCCGCGATTTTTAAATTAATTAATTATTTCAAATTGCCATTTCGGGCAATAAGGGAAGTCGAAATGTCAGATGTGGGACCGGTTATCATTTCAAAATCGGATGGATAAGATGTACCAGTTACGCTCGATTCATCCTGTTCGCTCATTTGAAAAAATGGTTCCCATCCCTTAAATCTAATCGTTCACTGTCTGTAAACCTTATTCTTCCCTGCCCACTATAAAAGGAATGTTACATGTTCCCTTCGACTCTTTACACTTTCTGCAAAATTAAACGAGTTCTTGAGCAAACAGCCTATATTGTTTACTGCATTTTCTTTGCAATTTAACTCACTTTCTCTTCAGAAATCATAATGGCATCTTCTCAGACATCATCTCCATCCCTTAAGAAGAGAGACAGCATCATCAATGGGCGAATCTGCGCCAGATCTGTCATGGTATAACGTGTTCGTGTTGAAAATGAGGACGTTGATGCCATGGAGATCATCGTTTCAAGAATCCATCGACAAGGCCTCTATCACCTTGGAAGCTATACTGCTGAGCTCTATGATGAGAAACTCGTCGAAGAATTTTATCTCGATGCCTCTATTCGTTTCTTCTCTCTGAAAAGAGGAGGAGAAGTTTCTGACATTTCTGCCACCGTCCGCGGAGTTGAGATCCGCGTTGACCAGGATCTCCTCCAGAATCTGTACAGGCTGCCATCTGACGGCCTGATCATGGAAGAGCTTGAGACCTTTGGGTCCCAACAAATCCTCACCGCATATTGGGGATTATTGACTGGTGCTGCATCAAACACGAATGTTCATGCCTCCTTCCACAAGAAGAGTTTTTGCTTGCCATTTGTATACTTACACGAGTTTTGTTGTCGTGTTGTTGAAACAGGACCGGCGCATTTGAGATGTGCACCAACCTACGATTCAGAATGATGGTCGCCCTCATGTGTGACGAAAAAGTCAATTGGTGCCAAATAATCCTGAAGAGGCTACAAGAAGAGGCTTCTAAGCCTGCTACCCAGAAGAAGTCTTTTGGCCTTTGATTATATCATGACACGAACTACAGTTATACTTGGGACACTTTGTACGTAGTTTTAGAGGGAAGGGGATCTGGTGCAGTACAGCACCATGCTGTGCTGCACCCCACCATTGGATCACACACACCCGCACGGGTGTGTGTGTGCGCGTGTGTGATCCGACGACGGATCTGGTGCACAGCATGGTGCTGTACTGCACCAGATCCGAACCCGTTTTAGAGTTCCGCTAAACCTGATTTTAGGGTTAATAATTAGTTTCCATTTTCCAGGATAAGTAAATAGTATCGAATTGTCAAAGAAAAGAATTTGATTTGCATTATTGGTATGTATTGCGCGGTACACAACTTGAATCAGGTTGTGTGTCATTCCTGCGGTAACTGAAATCAAATCATAGATGATCATGCTTATGTGTAAGATTCAAAAATTTTTATAAACTTCCAGGGATATTCATTTTTCTGTATGCCTTTCTTGTTGGAATTCAGACTCGAACTCAGACCAGTTTATCTAAGGGCATGGGATTACGTATCTCACTATTTTTGTTCTACTTTATGTTCCATTATATTGGAATCGTTTACAATCCTATATCCGCCTCTTTATTAGAAGAGAATGTTAATGTTTCCAATGTAAAATATTTTTGATGGAGTGTTTGTCATTTCATCCTTTTAACTCGCTCTCATATTTTCTTCAACATTTTTTTATCATGCTATTGTAATGCCCAGATACTTAATGTGTAATTATACCGTATTCGATCTTGTAAGATTCGACTTTGTGACGTATTAATCGATGATTAGTTTCCCGTATTCGTATCCCTACATCTTTGTATTTTTCCTTGCATGCATGCATAGTTCTGCACGTGATAACGTATGCTAAATAATGATCATAGCGTACGCTATGAATGCAATATTACGTACGTTAGCTGTTGAGCTTAACGTACGTAAGCTCAGTCAACTCGAGATCCGACAAGGGTCGGCGTGTGGGGTCCAAGGGAGATTCGTGGGAGGATCCGCATGAACCTGGACAATTTTCTAGCTAAGCAAGTCAACGGGTTTACGTACGCTAAAGGGGATTTTTAACATACGCTAGGATCTTAGATATTACGTACGTAAGGCCTATGTAATAATGTACGTAAGCCAATACCAAAAACAGTCCAGTGAACTCTGGCCAGGCGTTAACGTATGCTAATGTTCGAGTATAGCGTACGCTAATACTGTTACGTACGCAATAGACTTTGGGTAACGTACGTAATGGTTTAAAATATATTTATAGGACTCGACCCCCATTTCATTTCTAACTCTTACCTTGGCCGATTTTTGTGTTCTTGAGATTATCCCTCACTTCATATCCCTCATATCATCATCTTAATCCGATTTTGGGGAGCTTAGACCTTGGGGATTGGTGATCAAGCTTCCGGTGAAGAGTTTCTTCAAGATTTTCATTGTTCTTCCATCTTTTTTAGGTATGTTAACTCTACACCAATATGGGGACCATGTTCTTAGTTATATTATGAACTTTTCCCAGAGATTATTGAGCTTATTATGTTGTAATGAATCCAACACCATGTTTAGGAGGATTATTTTGATTGAATTATGGTTTCCAAGGTGAATAATTGAGCCATAATCTTTATCAACCTCAAGAATGGAAATTTCTGAGATGAACACACCTTGATGATGTTTTCGTAACACTCTTTTTATGAACATAGTGTTGAGGATTACCCCTGTGATAGATAAATTCGTAAAGTTAAAACGTAAAGTGTGTTCAATTATGATTCTTGCCTTGGATGAACTCGTTGTTAATCTTCTTGGATGATTAGAACCATGAAAGGGTATTTGGAACAATCATTTTGAATGAAGAATTGGATAAGAAGAATTACCCGCGGAAGAACTAGAATCATAGAGTTGAATTAACCTAGAACTATATTGAACGTGATTATCTCGTTATTTATTGTTGTAGCAACCAAACCAAGAATTCGAGTTAATAATCGAAATTAGATTATGGAACATGGGTTATAATGATATGATGAATGTCTTCGGAATTGTATACACCGACTTTGTGTTCCGTTATGATCTCTCGATTTCGTATGCCTATTTCCAAAGTACTCGTCGGAAAAATAGGACCGAGAACCGATTGTCCGTTATTGATAACTCGATTATAACTTAAGGCGTACGGTACTCGTGTATTAGTTTCAGGAGGTTTATTGAATTCCTTGTTATTCCCTTATACAAGGTGATCGATCGAGGGGTGGCGACCTTCCGATGTGTGACATTCGTGGGAGTATTTAATTCTTGCCATATTTGAGGCAAGTATCGTATTTTGTAATTTGTTTATAATGGAACTTTGATCATGCATATGGTTTATTCATGTTGTTGAACATGAGATTATTTCATCTGAATTGCCGTGATATTCGTTATTGATATCTTGATTGTTCATGTCGATGAACATATCGATTTGCATATATGTATGCATAATTGCATTGTTTATGTTGTAAATGATCTGATGGGGTCATGCGGATCTATGATAAGGGCGCTGGATCGGATGTCCACCATGCGTTTGTCCGACGGGATCATCATGGGGATCTATGCTGAGGGCGCTAGATCGCTGGATGGATTTTCCACCATGTGTTGGTCCGACGGGATCATCATGGGGATCTATACTGAGGGCGCTGGATCGTTGGATTACCCTGTATTGTGTTGATGGAATCGTGAGGATTCGCATCGTTGGATTCCAATGATGGAAGTCCGTTTTGTATGTTTTTGATGCATTGTTGATTTATGTATCATGATACTTGTACTAGCATCGTTTGCTAACCCCTTCGGGGGTGGACATTTGTTTTGATGTTCAGGTAGCCGAGGAGCGGGGAAGCAACCACAGTACTGACATGACGATGAAGTGGCTCAGTGATGTGGATCATGTTGTCTTGTTTTCTGGTTATTTTTCAGTACTCAAGTACGCATATGTTGTTGATGATTTTGGGATGGACTCATTTGAATTGTTGAACTGGTTTTGAATTTAACCTTAATGACACTTTAGTATTATTTTCCGTATTTCTCAAATTAGCCTTGTAAATTCTTATATAAAGGATTTACGGCGCTGTAATTATTCTGGATATATCGGGGTGTTACAGAATATGGTATCGGAGCCAGGTTTCATGGATATCTTGGCAGTCGGGTTTAGTTGGGTCTGTTTGCGTCATTCGATTTATGGGTCGTTTGTAACATCATTGTACAGCCAGCGTCATCATGTGGAGCGTGGTTGTAAGTTTCCTAGTCTCATATACTACCGTTCTATTTATTTCTGTTTTGTGAATATTGACGGACTTTATTTTAGAAAATTTTGCCCTGGATATTGAGTAATTGTGTTTACAGTATGTTGAGGGGAGGTCGTGGACGCGGACGCGGTCGAGGTAATGCGAGACAGGAGGATTCAGCGACTACTCCAGAATTATCGGCTAGTCGAACCGACTCCCATTCTGGAGGACAACAAGGATCAGTAAATGATAACGCAAATCCTAACATGCCGGGGGTGCTTCAGCAGGTGGTCACTCAGATGACCCAGTTCGCTCAGGTGGTTGACCGCATGCAGACCGCGATGGGCCAGCAGCACAACGAGGATAATCGGGGAGACAAGTGGCTTACGGAGGTGGTCAAATTACACCCACCAAAATTTGACGGTTCAGCCGAGATGCCTACTTGGGATCACTGGATGAAGGAGTTGGAAAAGATATTTGCGGGGATCAACTGTCCCGATGACCGAAAGATTCCTATTGCCCAGTATTTTCTAACTGGGGAGGCTTCTGACTGGTGGGAAGTTGTTCGACCTGAGGATCATAATGCTGACTCGACGGAATTCAGATTAATGATGGAAGCACAATATTGTCCTCGTCCCATTAGAGAGGCTAGAGTCCGAGAGTTTTTCTCCCCACAGAGTTCAGAGGCATCTGTGACATACATAATCAAAACTTTAAATCACCAGCTGACTTGTTTGTGACACTTGGTCAGGACCGAGGTAGAGAAGATTTTCCATTTCGACATGCGGATGAAACCCGAAATTTAGCAATATATGTCCGGATTTGAATGTCTACCTTGCGACAGTATCAGGATAAAGCATTGGCCTACGACATGAAAGAGGCAGCGGTGGAGAAATCGACGGAGGTAAAGAAGCAAAAAGTGGCTGGCAGCTTCTCGGAGAACAGGAGTGGTGGGCCCCGCAAGGGCCAGTCTTAATTTCATTCATCTAGGAGACCTCTGCATCCTTCCCGAGGCGGAAAGAAGTTCCAGACAGCATCAACAGTTTCAGACGCAACGAAGAAATGTTATAACTGTGGTAAAACAGCGCATGTTCGATGTGATTGTTACACACCTGTTATAACAGGCTTCGAGTGTGAACAGGAAGGGCATCGTGCGACGTTTTGTGGAAATGCAACTAGATCTATTGGTACTCGCACTCCTTCACCGGTTCTGAAGATACAAGTGTGAACCAAACGCAGCAAAGTGGTTTTCAGCAGCAGAATGTTGGGAAAAGAGAGGCGTCCAGTGCTGGGTCCGTTCCCCTGCGCCTAACCGAAATGAGGAGGTCAGACGATCAGAACACTACTGTTGCATCAGGTACGATTCAGATCCTTTTGCAACCAGTTAGTGTCTTATTCGATTTAGGAGCTACATATTATTTTATATCATTGAACTGTGTTAATCGTTTGAAAATCTCGTGTTTATGCGATTGTGAGCCTTATGTTGTGGGATTACCGAGCGGAGAGAGAATTGTGGGAACCCTAGAAACTAGATATTTTCCAGTGTCTATAGGAGGGAGAGATTGGCCATCAAATCTTATTGTGGTCAACATCCATGTTGATGATTTAATTCTCAGAGACAATTGGCTAAATCGTTATGGGGCTATTTTAAATTACCGGAAGAGAGTTATTTCGATCATTGCTGAAGGCGGAACTGAACATTTATTCAAGGGATGGAGACCGGGAAGCTCAGGAAAATTGATCAAAGCCATGAAGGCAGTGAAATTGCTGAATCAGGGTTGTCAAGGATTGTGGTGTTATTCCATCAAGAAAGAAGAAGAAGTAGAAATCTCATCTATCCCAATTGTGAACGAATTCTCAGATGTATTCCCTGACGAACTACCTGGGTTACCTCCGCGGAGATAAGTAGAGTTTAATATAGAATTAGAGCCTGGAGCCGCTCCTATTTCCAGAGCACCATACCATATGGCGCCAACCGAGATGTATGAACTAAAGAAGCAGCTGGAGGAATTATTGCATAAGGGCTACATTCAACCTAGCGTTTCTCCTTGGGGAGCATCCGTTCTCTTTGTTCGGAAGAAAGATGGATCCCTCCGATTATGTATTGATTACAGGGAGCTAAACAAGGTGACGATCAAGAACAAATATCCTATACCGCAGATCGACGACTTGTTTGACCAACTGTAGGGGGTCAGAATATTCTCGAAGATTGACTTTCGATCAGGATACCATCAGTTGAGAATTAAGGAACCGGATATATCGAAATCTGCTTTCAGATCCTAGTACGGGCACTATGAATTTGTGGTGATGCCATTCGGACTTACCAATGCTCCTGCGGTATTTATGCAATTGATGAATCGGGTATTCTTATAATACTTGGATAAATTCGTGGTCGTTTTCATTGATGACATCTTGTCCATTCGAAAGACCCGGAGGAGCATGCAGAGCATTTGCGTATCATTTTGAGTACTTTGAGGAATGAACAGTTGTATGCGAAACTTTCTAAATGCGAGTTCTGGCTTAAGGAAGTAACTTTTCTTGGGCATGTGATATCAGCTGACGGAGTTCAGGTAGACCCGAAGAAAGTCGAAGCAATCTTGGAATGGGAATCTCCAAATAACGTGAAAGAAGTCCGAAGTTTCTTAGGACTTGCTAGATATTATCGCTGTTTTGTAGAAGGATTTTCCAAAATTGCTCCTCCGCTGACTCAGCTATTGCAGAAGACTCAGAAATTTGTGTGGAATGAGAAATGCCAGGCTAGTTTTGATGAACTTAAGAGAAGATTGACAACGGCGCCTATACTAGCATTACCGGATGGAACCGATGGATTCATGGTATACAGCGATGCTTCAAATCAGGGTCTGGGCTGCGTGTTGATGCAAAAGGATAGGGTGATTGCCTATGCCTCTCAACAGTTGAAACCATGCGAAGTAAATTACCCGACTCATGATTTGGAGTTAGCAGCTGTAGTCTTTGCCTTGAAAATCTGGCGACATTATTTGTACGGTACTCATTGTCAGATCTTCACAGATCATAAGAGTCTCAAGTATATTTTCAGTCAGAAGGAATTAAATATGAGGCAGAGAAGGTGGCTGGAATTAATCAAGGATTATGACCTAGAGATTCTCTATCATCCAGGCAAAGCGAACGTGGTAGCTGATGCACTAAGCCGCAAACCTGTTTCTGTTCGAGTGATGGAAGTGCTCACGTCCCAAACTAGCATTCAACGAGAACTGATCCGCGAAGGGATTGAAGTATGGTCACAAGGAGTCCAAGGACAATTATACGTGATGGAACTAACTTCGTCATTAGTTGAGGAATTCAATTCTAAGCACTTAGATGACTCTCTGATTCTTCGATTATGTAACGAAGTGAACAAAGGGAAGGCCCCAGGACAAGATGATGGAGTTCTGAGATTTCAGAGTCGACTGTGTGTTCCCGATGATGATGTTTTGAGGCAGACAATTCTGAAGAAAACTCACAGCGCACCCTATTCTATTCACCCGGGCACCAGTAAGATGTATAAGGACCTAAAACAAAATTTCTGGTGGGGAAATTTGAAGAAGGACGTAGCGGAATATGTTTCGAAATGCTTAACCTGTCAGCAGGTTAAGATTGAACATCAGCAGCCTACCGGGATGTTAAAGCCACTTCCGATTCCTGAGTGGAAGTGGGAGGATATATCGATGGACTTCATCACCAATATGCCGAGGACCAAGACGGGAATGAACATGATTTGGGTTATAGTTGATTGATTAACCAAGTCGGCCCATTTCCTGGGTATTAAAGACACTTGGGGACCCGAGAAATTAGCACGAGTGTTTACTACAGAGATGGTCGCTTCGTGTCGCATTTTTGGAAGGTAGTTCACAAGGCCTTGGGAACCGAGCTGAGCTTTAGCACGGCCTATCATCCTCAGACGGACGGTCAGTCCGAAAGGACTATACAGACAGTAGAGGATATGCTTAGAGCTTGTGCCTTAGATTGGTCAACCGATTGGGAGGTCCATTTACCATTGATTGAATTCACCTATAACAATAGTTGGCATGCTTCCATTAAAATGGCACCGTTTGAAGCATTGTACGGTAGAAGATGTCGATCACCCCTGTGTTGGGATGATTCTTCCGACTTAATCGGGACGGAACCAGAATTAATAGTTCAGACTCAAGAAAAGGTAGCCCTGATTCGTGAAAGGATGTTGACTGCCCAGAGCCGACAAAAGTCTTATGCAGATGTGCGTCGTCGCCCGTTGGAGTTTGAGATTGGGGACCATGTACTATTGAAGGTTTCTCCTACTCGGGGAATTTTCCATTTTGGGAGGAAAGGAAAGCTGAGTCCGAGATATATCGGACCATTTGAAATCCTCGAAAGAGTTGGGGAGTTGGCGTACAGGTTGGCCTTACCACCATCGCTGAGTCACGTTCATAATGTATTCCACGTATCCCAATTGCGGGAATATGTACCGGATCCCAGTCAAATCATTGATTTTGGCGAGATTGAAATGGCTAATGATGGCTCGTTCGAAGAAAAGCCAATCAAGATACTTGAGAGTCAAGTCAAGTTGAGGAATAAATCCATCTCCTTGGTTAGAGTTCAGTGGTCTCGACATGGAGTCGAAGAAGCAACTTGGGAGACGGAAGATAGTATGAGGTCGAAATACCCGGAATTGTTTTCGTTTTAAGTTTCGGGCTGAAACTTCTTTTTAGAAGGGTAGTATGTAATGCCCGGATACTTAATGTGTAATTATCCCGCATTCAATCTTGTAAGATTCGAATTTGAGACGTATTAATTGATGATTGGTTTCCCGTATTCGTATCCCTACATCTTTGTATTTTTCCTTGCGTGCATGCATAGTTCTGCACGTGATAATGTACGCTAAATAATGATCATAGCGCTATGAATGCAATATTATGTACGTTAGTTGTTGACCTTAACGTACGTAAGCTCAGTCAACTCGAGATCCGACAAGGTTCGGCGTGTGGGGTCCAGGGGAGATTCATGGGAGGATCCGCATGAACATGGACAATTTTCCAGCTAAGCAAGTCAACGGGTTTACGTACGCTAAAGGGGATTTTTAACGTACGCTAGGATCTTAGATATTACGTACGTAAGGCCTATGTAATAACATACGTAAGCCAATACCAGAAACAGTCCAGTGAACTCTGGCCAGACTTTAACGTACGCTAATGTTGAGTATAGCGTACGCTAATACTGTTACATACGCAATGGACTTTGGGTAACGTACGTAATGGTTTAAAATCTATTTATAGGACTCGACCCCCATTTCATTTCTAACTCTTACCTTGGCCGATTTTTGTGTTCTTGAGATTATCCCTCACCTCATATCCCTCATATCATCATCTTAATCTGATTTTGGGGAGCTTAGACCTTGGGGATTGGTGATCAAGCTTCCGGTCAAGAGTTTCTTCAAGATTTTCATTGTTCTTCCATCTTTTTGAGGTATGTTAACTCTACACCAAGATGGGGACCATGTTCTTAGTTATATTATGAACTTTTCCCAGAGATTATTGAGATTATTATGTCGTAATGAATCCAACACCATGTTTAGGAGGATTGTTATGATTGAATTAAGGTTTCCAAGGTGAATAGTTGAGCCATAATCTTTATCAACCTTAAGAAAGGAAATTTATGAGATGAACACACCTTGTTGATGTTTTCGTAATACTCTTTTTATGAACATAGTGTTGAGGATTACCCCTGTGATAGATAAATTCGTAAAGTTAAAACGTAAAGTGTGTTCAATTATGATTCTTGCCTTGGATGAACTCTTTGTTAATATTCTTGGATTAGAACCATGAAAGGGTATTTGGAACAATCATTTTGAATGAAGAATTGGATAAGAAGAATTACCCGCGGAAGAACTAGAATCGTAGAGTTGAATTAACCTAGAAATAGATTGAACGTGATTATCTTGTTATTTATTGTTGTAGCAACCGAACCAAGCATTCGAGTTAATAATCGAAATTAGAGTATGGAACATGGGTTATAATGATATGATGAATGTCTTTGCAATTGTAGACACCGTCTTTGTGTTCCGTTACGATCTCTGATTTCGTATGCCTTTTTCCAACTTAGTACTCGTCGGAAAAATAGGACCGAGAACCGATTGTCCGTTATTGATAACTCGATTATAACTTAAGGTGTTCGGTACTCGTGCGTTAGTTTCGGGAGGTTTATTGAATTCCTTGTTATTCCCTTACAAGGTGATCGATCGAGGGGCGGCAACCTTCGGACGTGTGACATTCGTGGGAGTATTTAATTCTTGCGATATTTGAGGCAAGTATCGTATTTTGTAATTGGTTTATATTGGAACTTTGATCATGCATATGGTTTATTCATGTTGTTGAACATGAGATTATTTTCTCTGAATTGTCGTGATATTCGTTATTGATATCTTAATTGTTCATGTCGATGAACATATCGATTTGCATGTGTATGCATAATTTCATTGTTTATGTTGTAAATGATCTGATGGGGTCATGAGGATCTATGCTGAGGGCGCTGGATCAGATGTCCACCATGCGTTGGTCCGACGGGATCATTATGGGGATCTATGCTGAGGGCGCTGGACCGCTGGACGGGTTTTACACCATGTGTTGGTCCGACGGGATCATCATGGGGATCTATACTGAGGGCGCTGGATCGTTGGATTACCCTATATTGTGTTGATGGAATCGTGAGGATTCGCATCGTTGGGTTCCAATGACGGAAGTCCGTTTTGTATGTTTTTGATGCATTGTTGATTTATGTATCATGATACTTGTACTAGCATCATTTGCTAACCCCTTCGGGGGTGCACATTTGTTTTGATGTTCAGGTAGCCGAGGAGCGGGGAAGCAACCACAGTACCGACATGACGATGAAGTGGATCAGTGATGTGGATCATGTTGTCTTGTTTTCTAGTTATTTTTCAGTACTCGAGTACGCATATGTTGTTGATGATTTTGGGGATGGTTTGTAATAATGGACCCATTTGAATTGTTGAACTGGTTTAGAATTTAACCTTAATGACACTTTAGTATTATTTTCCGTATTTCTCAAATTAGCCTTGTAAATTCTTATATAAAGGATTTACGGCGCTGTTGTAATACCCGGTTGTAATTCATTCATTATCATTCAGTAACTATCAGTCAGTAATTTTCACTCATTATAATCACTCATCATTCATGAATCATTCATTTGCGTTCACTGTTGGCATGTTGTAATCGTATATCAGTTACCGATCGTCATTTTATCTCCGTTTTTAGAACGAGACGGGAGTATTATCATTTTCATTGTGATTGATACCCTTGTACTGGGAGTATCATCTTTGGCTCGTGTTAGACTTGTTCACTTCCACATTCGTATGATATGTCGGATCATTCATCAGTCGTAGCGAGGAATCGGAATTATCGGATTGATTCACCTTGGCCAGCATCGAGTTACGGCCGTAAGGTTCTGGGATACGGCCGTAAGTCAGCGGGTACGGCCGTAAGGCTGGCCGGTTACGGCCGTAAGTGGTCCAGTAGGCTACCCAGGCATTTTGGCCGAAGGTGAGTTACGGCCGTAAGGAAGATGAGATACGGCCGTAAGTGGTGTTCGTAAATTTTAAGTGTTGTCGACCAAGGGTGACTTACGGCCGTAAGGGTTGCGGCATACGGCCGTAAGTCGAGGAAGGTACGGCCGTAAGGCTTGGCCTGTTACGGCCGTACGCGGCAGGCAGGGTGCCTGGTCGTTTTCGACGAAGAGGGCTTACGCCCGTAAGTTTGGACGGATACGGCCGTATCATCCGAGTTACGGCCGTAAGGTGTGCGGTTACGGCCGTAAGGGTGTCGACGGATGTTTTTGACGAAGGCGGGTTACGCCCGTAACTCAGGAACGGTTACGGCCATAAGTCTGTCGGCAGGCTTTCGGACGAAGCCGAGATACGGCCGAACGAGTTGGCCGGTTACGGCCGTAAGGCCGTTGACTTGGAATGTTACGGCCGTAATAGGGCCGAGTTACGGCCGTAACTTCCGGCAGTATTTAAGGACTTGGCCGGGTCATTTTTGCTCACTTCTTCATTTTTCCATCTTTATCCGAGAGAGAGGGTTGAGGGAGAGATTTTATCATCATCAATCACTTGAGTGTGTAATCTTCATCATCTTCATTCTTTTGGGAAGCTTGGATACTCGTTTTAACTCGTGTTCATCGGATCGATGTGGTTGGATCTTCAAGAGGTAAATTCTTCAACACCTTGGATTTCGATTTTGTGTTGAGATATGATGTTTTGGACGTTATAATCATGTTATATGAAGGGATATGTATATGATTATGGGTTTGTATAAGGATTCATTGGTTTATTGATGGATTATTCAAGAACACTTTGAATATCGAGTTGGATTTGGGGATTTTCGATTAATTGTGGTTATAGTCACGTTTTTGGATATTCATAACGGACTATTGATCGTATGGGAGATGTTTTGTTGATTTGAAACACTTCTTGAGGATTTGAGATTGGTATTGTTGAGGTTTAGTTGTAATCAATCGAAGTTGGCCTCAAAGTGTTCGATATAATGCCCCAATGAACTTGGTTTAATCGTATCGACGTTTTGAGTTCGTTACATTCGTGTTTAATTCGTTTATTGATCGGATTGTTGGTAATTGTATTGAATTAAGGTTGTTCGAGCGACCGACACTTCATTTAGGACGTTGTTCGTGGAAGGACTTTGTCATCGGTATTGAGTAAGTTGATTCTTACTCGGTTAAAAGGATATTCATTCCTTTTTGTTGTTGATTACTCATAATCATAATTCATTCATCATAATATTAATCATTTTGAGACCTGTAATTGTCGAATAATCATTTCATTCACGAGGAACGACGGTTCCAAATCATTCCATTGGATTATCAATCACGTCACTATTTACTTTCATATCGGTGAGTCATCTTGGCCTTGTCTAATTATTATTCATTGATATTCATTATGGTCATTCTCGTTCATATGACCTTCTGGGTTCATATTGTGTGGCCGGGTGTGGCTGTGTGGAATTTTTAGTCGGGCACACGATGGTTATGTATTGGGTTCACCGATACATTGGACTGTGCACACGGGAAAGCGTTACACCGTGAGACTAATTAGGTACAAGGACGGGTGTGTCCGGTCATTCGTCTTGTACACTCGCACAGAACACTACGTGCGTACTATGATACTCCTCTTCAGCGTAATCCATAACTAAGGATATTTCATAACTTCAGATGTATCATGTTTGTGTATTTTCAACCCTTGAGGATTGTTGTTCTGTATAACTGACCCCGTTTGGGGATATTGTTTTTCAGGTCATGGCAAGGCAAAGGCGCAGGGAGAGCACGTTGACGGCGGGGAGTCCCAGTGATACTAGAAGGGGGCCCCAGTCCTTTCAGTCATTTATTCAGTCATTTATGTTTTCTTTATTTATTCCGCTGCAGACATTCCGTTCGAATACTCATTTCCTTCAGTGTCGTGTATTTTATCGTCACATAAGATACACATGTATTCTATATTATCCTGGGTGTGTTGTATGAAACTCCTAATCGGAGTAATTGATGTTATAATGTGGTTCGGTACTACATTTACCCTGTGTAATTCATCCTTTTTCATTCGCCTGGTGGGTCCCAGTCGGGGGTCCACGGCACTGTAATATCCGCCTAGTTTGGGGTGTTACAGCTGTAATTATTCCGAATATATCGGGGCGTTACAGCTATAGGTACAAAACAATGACTTCTACTTTCTGGATATCTCCAAGATTGTACTAGCAGTGAGATCATTGTTGATCTCATTACCACATTTTGTTCCATTCTCTTTCTTTGAAGTTGATTGTTAATATCTTGAATGTTGCATAGGAATGCAAATTTCTTGCAAGATTTATTTGAACCTGTCATGGCTTGTTTGGAAGAATATTCATCCTTTTGGTCGAAAACATATTTCCTTTTCATGTGTTTTCTTTCCCATGCATATTGACACGCATTAATATGGTACTTTCTGCATCATGTATTAGGTCTCATTTCTGTATTTCTTTTTTGTTTTTATTTTCTCAGAACACTTGGAAAGTTGCTTTTATTGTCTCAACACTTTAATTTGGTTGATTATTAGGTTTTTGTTGGAAAATTATATTTCTTGTCATTGTATGTTTTCAAGTTCTATGATTTAAATAATTTTATTTTTTATTTTTTGTGCGCGTCCTCTCTCAGGTGCGCACCTTACTTGCGCCTTGGATTAAGGCGATAGGAGGTTGTATCCCCTTGGTGTGTCTTTCGCCTTTAACAACTATGCTCTCATAGTATCTCACCTCAGTCCTCTGAATAGCAAATTGCTGATGTTCTAGTTCAAAAGTATCCTAAGGCAATAGTTTCTCTCATTTTGTATGTGGTCGTAGTTTGAGTTTCATAAATTGTCTACAGGAAATATTCGTTACTTTAAACATATGTTTTAAAGTATTTAGTAAAGATCAGCTCGGCAGAAATATAAATTTCAACAACTTACATGAATCGTTTCAAATGAAAGAGCTAAGAACAGGCAACTATGACCAATCTGTTTAGTCTATCTCTTTTCATTTTGTTGTTCGGTAGGCGTATTTATACAATGTATTATTTTGTAAGATTTGAGCTTGTGCAAATAAACTATTTTTTTGCCTAGCAGTTTTTGGCTGTCAATTATGATCCTATTCCAAATACCCGAATTTTCAGTTTATCCGTTAAATATAAGACTGCCTCTATTCACTGTAAACCATCTACCTACTATAAACCGGTTACTCTAACGCTGACAGGTACCAACAATACTGATGAATATACCAAGGTACACTTTCAATATGATTATTAGCTCTGTGCTACCCAACTGCATCTCTTAGGTTTCATAGTAATTCAGGCTCCTCATTTTTCAGTTTCAGTGAGTGCCCTCATGATGCTGTTGATTTTACAGATTCTGCGGAACTAACAAGGGCTTACAATGGTGGTGTTGTGTGTGCCGTTTTTGATGATTACAAAACAACACTTCGTCAATGGGATTTACCTGCAAAAATACAAATATATGTATATGTGAACAGACCAAAGTTTTCGACTTTGTCCGTTTCGTTAGTTTCTTCTCCCATTTCTTTTTCGACTCCTTCTTTCCTTTCCTTTTTCTTTTCGAATTTTCAAATTTTCATCATCTCTTTGACGTCTCCCCATTTTTCTTTTCAACTTTATCTTTTCGACTTTTCTTCGATTTTCTCCCCCTTTCAGGGTTAATCCCATTCTTTTTCTGTTCTCCTTTCTCCCCTTTTTTGTTTTCATCAAAAAGTGTAATAAATGACAATAAAATGATAAATACCAAATTGATGTATAAAAAAAAAATATGTGATACCAAATGATGAATATAACTATATGCATGAATAGGGTATAAACTCCCCCTGACAATATTATCTCCCTTTTGAAAAATTATTACTCCCCCTGAGTAAAATACAAAATTAATTTTTGGGGATCCAACCTATAGTTGGTTTTTGTTTCGAGACGTGAACGATGTTTGGGATGGTGGTTCCTTTAGGAATCCAAATTTTCTTAATTTTAATCGTCCGTCTTGGGCTTTTACAGTTTAAAATATGGTGCCCGATTTTCAAATATTTTTCACAATGGGGTATCATAAAATTTAAGGATTCATTTTTAGAACGAGGTTTGAATCCCAACCCCTGTTTATTTAAAGTAAAATTTTGAACCGAGAGCATATTTTCAAATTTCTAATTTCCGAGAGAAAATTTCTTCGTTAAATTTTTTAGCTCGGTTTGGATTATAACAAGATCATCCTTTAAAATATTTTCGTTTTCAAGGCATTTAGAATGATCGATCTTGATAAACTTTCTCTTTTCCAGAATTTTAGAATTTTTAATTTCCAATTGTTGGTACAATAAATCATTTTATACATTTTGATGATGAGTTATATAAACCAAAATTTATTTTACATATTTTTCTACATTTAACGTACGTAACTATTCACATATAACGTACGTAACACTCACAAGTTTGGCAAGTGTATTTATGCAGGTAACGTACGTAATGTATTATGCATAACGTACGTAAGGCTCGAAATTCTGCCCGTTGCTGGTCAACACGGAAAAAGTCATTAGCCGTTACACAAAGTCTTATCATCCAACGGATCTTTAACTACAAGATAACGTACGTAATCATTGTTTCAATAACGTACGTATGGAGTTTCACCAAATGTCACTGGACTGTTTTTGGGAGTTCATTACGGCCGTTACTTAAGTTCTGTAACGTACGTAATATTCATAACATACGTAACCCAGCCTACATAACGTACGTTAAGGTTGCCACTGCTCCAACGGGAAACTCAGCTCATGAAGGCTATAAATAGCATCTTTCAAGAATTTGGAATTCACACAAGTTATCTGAGCTTACAAGCATACTCAAGCTATTTCAAGCAAATATTTCGAGAGATATACACATTCCATATTGTGATATGAGAAGATTTGCTCTATTATTTCTAATCTACATTCTTGTATCAAAGAGCGATATATCTTGTAAAGTCGAGTTCCTACTCGTAATTGTTTTATTTTAAGGTTATCTTGTACCCCGAAAAACAAGAGAGTTTTAAGTGAGGTTGTTCTTGAGCCCGAAAATCAAGAAATTGTAAGAGTTGGAACTAAACTAGAAAGTGCATTCTAAGTTTCTAAGAAAAGTCCTAGTCGATAAAACTAGGTAGGGGACGTAGGCTTCGTTAATAGCCGAACCTCTCGAACAATTTCTTGTGTTTTTTCTTTTCCGCATTTTACTTACTCCGATATTTTAGCTTTCGCACAAAAAGAGTTCAAAACTCTTATCCATACTATTCAACCCCCCTTCTAGTGGCGGTACCAATCTAACAATTGGTATCGGAGCAGTCTCTTTTTCACCGGATTAACACCCGCTAGAGAAAAGATCCAGAAATGGCCTTTATCCACTCTTCTCTTGAAGGCAACACTCTCAATCGCCCTCCTTTCTTCGATGGTTCAAACTTTATGACATGGAAGAAGAAAATGTCTATCTTCATCCGAGCTCATGATATTGAAATTTGGAACGTCATTGCTCTTGGACCTACCATTTCTAAGAAGCCAGATGGCTCGATCAAAAGCTTTGAAGAATACGACGATGCTGACTGGAAGAACGATCACTTCAATAGTAAAGCTACTCAACTGCTTTACTATGCTCTCAACCCAGAGGATCACAACAGAATATCTTCTTGCGAGATGGATAAGGAGATCTGCAAAATGCTCGAAATTACCCATGAAGGTACGAGTCAAGTGAAGGAAACAAAAATCAATATGCTTCTTCACGATTATGAACTCTTCACTATAAAAGAAGAAGAAAGCATTACTACTATGCTTGACCGCTTCTCGGCTATCACAAATGGGCTAGATTCCTTCGGGGAACCTATATCAAGTAGTGATAAAGCCAAGAATATCCTTCGATCTCTACCAAGAGAATCGGACGCTACTGTTACGGCTATCATGGAGTCGAAAGATCTCAACACCATTGAATTCAGCGCTCTCATTGGATCTCTAGTCAATTACGAGATTATCATTAAATCTCGAAGTTCGAAACCAAAGCCCAAAGAGAGAGAAAAGACGATCGCCTTCAAAGCCAAAGAAGATAGCGATCTAGAAGATGAACCTATCGAAGAAGAGGATGAAGAAACCGCCTTTTATGCCAAAAAAATAAAGAAATTCAAAAATCTTCTACAAAGGCGCCAGAGGGACATCAAACAAGAACCGAGGGATGAATCCAAAAAGACTCACTTCCCACAAAATAAATGGTTCGACAATACTTGTCGAAGGTGCGGCGTTCCAGGCCATTTTGCTAAAGATTGTCGTGCTGCTGCTCCAATGAGTTCATCTAAACCACCTCACAAAAAGTTCAAAAAGAAGGAAGTCTATGTCGCTAAATGGAGCGATGATGATGAGGATGATGAACCTCAAGTTCAAACCAATCTTGCTCTAATTGCCCGCGCATCCGAAGATAGCGACGAAGAAGTCGAGGTTAGTGATTTCTCTCATGAAGAACTTCTGGATGCTTTCGAATCTTTAAACAATGAATACGAAAAAGTTTGCAATAGTAATAAAGATTTGAAAAAGAAAATAAAATCTCTTGAAAGTGAAAATTCAAAATTATTGAAAAACAAGGATGTATCGATTGATCATACAAATTGCTGGAAACCGAAAAAATTCTGAGAGATGATTTACACAAAACTCAGAAAGAATTGAAACTTTATGTTAGAAAATTCTCATGTGGTAATGACAAATTTGAGCAACTCTTATTTGGTCAAAAAAATTCTCTTTCAAAACAAGGACTCGGATATAATTCATTTCCAATGAAAAAGTCCTTAGAAATTACCACGAAAGATTTAGACACTTCAAAAACGGGAATTCCATCATGTCCAAAATGTTTAAAACCAGGACATACTGAAACTTACTGTAGAAGTTCTAGACGAACTATAAAAGTCAAACAAATTTGGGTACCTAAAGGGACCATTGTTAAAAATCAAGTTTTTATATCTAACTTCACAGGACCCAAATTAGCCTGGGTACCTATAAAACGGAAGAAAATTATTTTTGTAGGTACAAGCAAGGAAGGCAACAATATCAAATAAATGGTATGTTTATAGTGGATGTTCAAATCACATGAGTGGAAATGAACATCTCTTCACGGAGCTGAAAAAGGAAGATCGTGGTTGCGCAACATTTGGCGATAATAAAAAGGGCCAAATAAAAGGGACAGGTAAGGTAGGTAAGAAACCTTTACCCACTATTGAAAATGTTCAATTTGTTGATGGTCTTTGCCATAATCTTCTAAGTGTTTCTAAACATTGTGACACTGGTTTTAAATTAATTTTTGAAAGTATGCACTGCACTGCGATGAGAAAAGACCAAGTTGTTTTTATTGGATTACGATATGGAAATATTTATATTGTTGATCTTCAAGATGAATCTTCTTTCAATGAAAAATGTTTACTTTCATACGATGAAAATGCCGTTATTTGGCACCGAAAACTGGGTCATGCCTCTTTACCACTTCTTTCAAAATTGGCCAAAAATGATATTGTCCATGGTCTACCAAAGTTAAACATGCTAGAGTGTCGTTTAAACCAAAAATGGAAATTTCCACTAGTCGCATTCTTGAATTAATTCATATGGATTTGATTGGTCCGTCTCGACATGCTAGCTTAACAGGTAAACTTTATACTTTAGTTCTTGTTGACGATTTTTCGAGATTTACTTGGGTAAAATTCTTGACAAATAAAAATGATGCATTTAACGAGTTTGTTAAGTGTTGTAAGGTTACCCAGAAGGAAAAAGAGTTACCAATTATCGCCATCCGAACCGATCATGGTGGAGAATTTGATTCAAATATTTTTGAAGATTGGTGCGATAATTATGGTATTGGGCACAATTTTTCGGCACCTCGGACACCTCAACAAAATGGAGTTGTCGAGAGGAAGAATCGCTCTCTATAAGAAATGAGCCAAAAAATGCTCAATGAATATGGTCTTCCTAAATATTTCTGGGCCGAAGCCGTTAACATCGCTTGTTATGTTATTAATCGAGTCCATCTCCGGAGGAACAAAATGATGACTCCATATGAGATATTTAAAGGTAAAAAGCCCAATTTATCTTATTTCCATCCATTTGGTTGTAAAGTAATTATTCATAATAATGGTAAGGATAATTTGGGAAAATTTGATTCAAAATCGGATATTGGAATATTTCTTGGTTATTCAACTAACAGTAAAGCATATCGTGTATTTAATTATAGAAGAGGCTCGGTAGAAGAGTCAATTCATGTAAAATTCGATGATACAGTTTTACCCCCGAGAAAGGTTGTTTTTGATGATGATGCAGGTATGGTTCCGGCTAAAGAAGTGTCAGAAGTATCAAAGGAGTTGGAGAAGCTCGACTTAAGCTCGGACAAGCAGGAGGAGAATACTTACAACTTTCCTAAAGATTGGGAAAATGTGAAAGACCATCCGATGGAACAAATTCTCGGAAAAATCGACGAAGGTGTACGAACTAGGAGAAATATAAATGATTGTATTAACAATATTGCGTTTATTTCTCTTATAGAACCAAAGAATATCGATGAATCCATAAATGACGAGAATTGGGCTATTGCTATGCAAGAAGAGCTAAATCATTTCGAAAGAAATAATGTTTGGGAATTGGTTCCGGCACTGGTAGAAAAATCAATCATTGGTAATAAATGGGTTCATAAAATTAAAACTGATGATGACGGTCTCCCAAATAAAAATAAATTGAGATTGGTCGCCAAAGGTTATAATTGTAACACCCCCAGATTTGACCGGAAATATTACAGCGCCGTGGGCCCCGAGATGAAACCCACAAGGCTAAAGGAAATTTTCGCAAACATTTACAAATGCCCAAGAGGCCGACGACGGTACTATCTTTAAAATATTCGAAGACTTTAAACAAAATCTATTTATCAAAACCGTCGTGAAATCTCGTTTTGAAAAGGACAAAGGCCAAACGACCGAAACTCAATAGTATAGAAAATGATTCCCAAAGTAACTCAAATTACCAAAATGAAAGGTCATTTAAAAAATACTCACGCAGCGGAAAAGACAAATAATTTAAAATACTCTAGCAGCGGAATACAGCGACTGATCAGGAAACTCAATACACAAATACATGCCCTAGCCAGTATCCTCCGGGAATCTCATCTCTCCACGACCGCTACAATCTCGAAAATCCAAGAACCTAAAAAGAAAGCCCACAACGGGGTCAGTCATAATATCCAACAATGATAACCGTCACATCACATCAATAATTACATACCAATGAGATACAAAATAAGAATACGACCAATGTAATCTTATCGTTATAACTTTACCAATATTCACATTTCGTATCCTCAATAACACGACAAGCTCATATCTAATCAACTGAACTGTATCTCAAACGGAACCCAAGGTTCTCAAAACGTCTTCATAACTCACTGTTTATGAAAACTACTAACTCGATCCAACCCCAATCCATTGGGTGACATCATCACATCTCAACACAATAATCGATTGTCCATCAAAAGACAATAACCAAAGGAAATACGGAACATACCTCGAGATGCACAATACCACGACAATCATGTCAGTCTAATCCGAGATCAGATCAATGCAACATACATGCACGGTCCTAACACAAGACCTAGAAATGCATACTCATATGACAACATCAATATGCTCAAAACAATAACAACAGTGTATACTCAATGGAAATCCCATGACCCAGCGCCCTCAGCATAGTTCCCAAGATGATCCTACCAGATCAACACGAGGTGGATAACCAACAATATACAAATGCACAACAACATATGATAAAAATCAATGATGCGAATCCACATGATTCCATCAACACAATACCGGGTAATCCAACGATCCAGCGCCCTCAGCATAGATCCCCATGATGATCCCATCGGACCAACGCATGGTGGAAAACCTGTCCAACGATCCAGCGCCCTCAGCATAGATCCCCATGATGATCCCGTCGAACCAACGCATGGTGGACATCTGATCCAGCGCCCTCAGCATAGATCCTCATGATCCCTTCAGATCATTTACAACATAGCAATGCAATTATGCATACACATATGCAAATTAATATGTTCATCAACATGAACAACATATGAATCAAAACATGAACGACACTATGATGAAACAACCAGGACGACTTCATGTTCAGCAACATGAATGACAACCTGCATGATCAACATCATTAACACTAAACCGAATCAAACTAAGATACTTGTCCTGAGTCCTTCAGGAGCAATCTCGATGTCAAATCATCACCGGCAATTATCCTCAATGCTCGGCGATCCAAACGTACAATGAACTATAGATACTCATATCCTCGTCTTTATCGCAACATAACCTCGATACCTAAACATACCAATAATCGAGATAAAGCATATACATTATGATATACCTCCCAGAATCGGAAGAACGATATACGATTCAAATACCCAGAGTTCACAATAATAATCATCGATATATGCATTATAAACAAAATGATACTGAAACCATTCATTAAATATTATAACTGAGCAAGTAATAACTTGCCTCGATACCGATACCACGAAGCTGCTACCGAACACATTGCCTTTGTCTACGAGCTCCTCAGCCCCAATCAAAAGAAACACAACGAAC
Source organism: Orobanche coerulescens (assembly GCA_033398695.1). Classification (NCBI taxonomy): domain Eukaryota; kingdom Viridiplantae; phylum Streptophyta; class Magnoliopsida; order Lamiales; family Orobanchaceae; genus Orobanche; species Orobanche coerulescens. Next base: position 154,393,562 of record CM065803.1, read on the forward strand.
ATACTCGAACACGACCGCAACATCCGGTTATAATCACCGATCAATAATCTCAACCTATCGAAGTAATCAAATAACACATATCCGATAACAATCAACAACCGACAAAACTAACCAATCAAACTCAACGGTTCAACAAAACCTCCAATAAACGCAGTCAGAACAAACCAAATCAAACCATCACGAATTCATAATCACAACACAAAAATACTGCATTGTCTGCCTACTTAGCGCACGTTAAACGCATAACGTAGCGTGCGCTAAGTTGCTCCCGTTAGCGTGCGCTAGCCAGTAAGCTTAGCGTGCGCTAATGCCGTACAGTGGCATGCATTCCAAGCATCGACTAACATCTTGCGACTACGAATCCGAATGAAGGGAGACATAAATCTCCATATCTCTTGAAGATAAACGACACCATAACTATCACAAGGATCATATCAATGTCCATATATTAATAACAACATCAACAATCAAACCGACTCGATAACAAAGATCATATCATACTCAATCTGGAATTCAACCTAGTATCATGATTCATCTCATCTAAATCGACCAATATAATTACCAAGATTCAGAAATCCATCTTAGATCGGGTTAAATGAATCAACATCCTTATAGTATGAAGAATCTTAACTAACATCCGAAACTCTTATCAAAATTCTATTGAATCTTATATAACATCATCATATGATTATCCAACATGCTCCTCACATGTAATCATCCAAGAAAAACGAACCACCATCAAAGGAATACGAAAATTACCTGGATTGGATGAACCAAGAATAAGAACACTTGACTCCATTCCAAGAATCATGAATAAATAGAAGAACAAGGCTTGAATACATGCTCTCCATCTTAATCTTGTTAAAGATAATCATCTCACCGTGTTTGGAAACCTCAAGAACCTCCCAAAGCTCTCTCTATCGACTGAAGGAGAAAGAATGGACTAAATGCATCTCAAAACCTGTCTGTCCCCTTATATAGAATACATTACTAGCATGCGCTAACATCTCATGTTTAGCGTGCGCAACTGCCTTAGCGTGCGCTACCTGAATTTTTTAGCGTGTGCTATCGGAGTCCAGAGGCCACTGTCTGGATTCATACATGTGCTTGCGTACGTAATGCCCATGCATTAGCGTACGTAACTTACACTGTCTAGCGTACGCAAGTCCTTTGCCCTTAGCGTGCGCTATCCTAAGTTGACTTACTACAGTAATCACCTATCACTCGTGTCCCCCACATGCCGAAAGCATCCGCGATTCCCGGGATTCCTCTGACCGATCTAGAATTAGCGTGCGCTAACCATACGGTTTAGCGTGCGCTAGCCCTACATGACAAACACCCACTGACCTTATCTGTACATGCGTCACAAGTCACCGGGTCCACTCGCCGAAAGCCAAGATTCCCTGTCGGACGATCTGATATTAGCGTACGCTAATCTTCCTTGGTAGCGTGCGCTAAATGCCGATAAACATCAACCCAGGCCTACCTGTCGGCCGCCTTCCGATCCTTTCCCAGAATGTCTTACGTACGTTAAGGATCCTCCTTAGAGTACGTAATTCGAACCTATTAGCGTACGCTAACTGCACCACGTAGCGTGCGCTACTCATACCTCGTAGCGTGCGCTAAGCATATCTCATAGCATGCGCTAACGTGGCTGTACTTAGCCATTTTCAGCTATCCTCGTCCAACATCTCGACATACCAAATATGAACATACGGCATACTGAATACATTACTCAACACATTATATCCTCAAATACAATTGTCGACCAAATACGACAATTATACCAATACTGACATCTCAGTCCTTCATTTATTTTATCCATACTGTACAGATTCCACGCTGTACAACATAACTCGGATAAAATAACATTAAACAATAGTAGTAGAAATTTCGGATATTACATACTACACCACTTAAAATAAGTTTCGTCCTCGAAACTTGCAATCCGTCATAGAAAACAAACAAACCGTTCAACCAAAATATTCTGAAACCATCACGACAACGATCAATCATCATTATTACCGAATAACCAAAATAGCATACTTACATATGCGCCAAGTCGACGATCTCCTGAGATACTAGCAAGTGACTTCACTGTAAAGCCTCAACACGCTTACAATAACAATTCCATAAGTCCCAACCAAATATATCATCTTCGGATGAAACAATCTGCCCGAATCAAATCCTGTCTGCCTGATTACATAATCAAGTCCCAATTCCGATAAGACGAATAATACACAATACAACTGTGAAACAACTGTCCAAAACAATGACAACAGACCCCGAAATATTGACATAATGTCCGAACGCTCATACGATCGTTAACAATGATCAATCAACAAATTAGCCGAGAATATCATCGACATGATAAACTCTACTACGACCATCCAAAGGTCAACACAATTCGAGAATACCTTCACACGGTAAGCTCCAACACGGTCAACACAGAACCACAGAAACAGATATACAAAAGAATAACATTCTCAAAATGACACACCAATCACATACAGTGTATCTCAATAAATATACCCGACTGGTGAGCATACCCCTCTGCCAATTAACAACCAATCACAACCCGTCGAACATATCCAAATTATACATGGAGTGGGAATGACCAATCAGTACTCAAGACAACCAGCATGAGGTCAACAACCCCAAATCTATACTTACAAAGAAATCATTCGAAAATCACTATGGTAAAATCGCGCTACTACCATACCAATGGAATCACATAGCACATATGTCCCGATTTCAGAAAATTCCAAGTTTCTAAAATCGCATCATGTGCATATATCTACAATACGCAGCATATTTCTCTCATCTGATAGATCAACCGATCATCCCTGGATAACCAAACTACCATTCTGAAATTCGAATCTCTTTTCCTCATACCATACCGATGAAATATCCAGTTGAGAGTCTCGCTCAGAACTTCACCACGATATGCATTATGCGCTAAATGTGTATGTACCTCAATCACATTTTCAAAACCAGTTTGAAATCATATACTCTTGTCACGAAGACAATTTTCGAAAGTTCTTTTCAAAAATTCCAAAACTCAAAACATAAATTTTGGTAAGACCAAAAAATAAATTTTCAAAAAATTAAATTGGCTCGCTAGTGCCAAGTATTCGATAACGGTTTCCTTCGAATCCACACGATTTCGAAGTTCTAAAATGAAAACCATGCAAATGATTACCACATCCATACTCCTGTATGCCAACTCGGTTTGTCACCAATATCCACTGATATTCCATCGGAAAACCACACAATAGAGTTCCAAAATCTCAATATATAAACTCCGACTAAAAACTCCTTTTTCCACATATGACTCGGAACGTCAATCATTAATCCATCCCGGATCACCTCAAATATGCTATGACAAAACATTGAAACAAATCAACACAGTGAAAGACTTCCCAAGAAGTTTCGTTTGAACAAGTAAACTAAAACCGCGAAGGGCAGAAACGAGATAGATAAGGATTGATAAAGTGTTTTACAATTCTCGGGAGTTTTAGAAAACAGAAAAGCTTTCTTTTGAAACATTAGGGTCTCAGCCCGTATCTTGTTCTGCAATACAAGAAGTTTAAAAAGTAGAAAACCCTTTTCAGACCCAAAGTCCTAAATTGTAAAACTATTTTAAAATCACTTGGGCCTTGCCCCAAAACCATTTTCCGTAAAACATTCGTAAAACGTTCATTTTGAAATGTATCGTTTTCGACTGCTCAAAACCAGTTTCATGTATTTCAAAATGACTTAACATGACTACATGCTCTTCTCAACAATTCCCAGTCATTCTCCCGAATACACAATTCTGTTCCAAAACTTAACCGACATATTGATTTTGCAAAATCATAGCTTCTCAAGATCATCAACCTGTCCCAACTACTGTGTTCTGTTATCTCATAACATAACACATAATATTCTTCCGAATCTCAAAGCATATCAATTTAGAACGGCAGTAAATCTCAATGAAATTCAAAAATCCAAATACTTACAGATCGTGAAGCCGACGATTCCACGTGATACTGACTCATGTCTCGACTCAAATAAATACTCGACACAGATATTTTCAAAACAAATGTTTTGCAAAATCAGTTCAACTCGAGAACACGACACATTTCTATCCGAAGAAACACGTTAATACCATTTGGAAAAGTTTATAACAAGCCCAGTACTACACTGGCGAGTCGCATAATGCATAAGCCGGAGTGAAAAACAAAAACTCACGACTCCAATATTTGTCAATCGACAACTCGAATGACGCGACAAAAACACGACCCAACTCGACCCGAATGCCTACGTTTTCTAAACCTAAGCTCCGATACCATATTCTGTAACACCCCCAGATTTGACCGGAAATATTACAGCGCCGTGGGCCCCGAGATGGAACCCACAAGGCTAAAAGAGATTTTCGCAAACATTTACAAATGCCCAAGAGGCCGACGACGGTACTATCTTTAAAATATTCGAAGACTTTAAAGAAAATCTATTTATCAAAACCGTCGTGAAATCTCGTTTTGAAAAGGGCAAAGGCCAAACGACCGAAACTCAATAGTATAGAAAATGATTCCAAAAGTAACTCAAATTACCAAAATGAAAGGTCATTTAAAAAATACTCACGCAGCGGAAAAGACAAACAATTTAAAATACTCTAGCAGCGGAATACAGCGACTGATCAGGAAACTCAATACACAAATACATACCCTAGCCAGTATCCTCCGGGAAGCTCATCTCTCCACGACCGCTACAAGCTCGAAAATCCAAGAACCTAAAAAGAAAGCCCACGACGGGGTCAGTCATAATATCCAACAATGATAACCGTCACATCACATCAATAATTACATACCAATGAGATACAAAATAAGAATACGACCAGTGTAATCTTATCGTTATAACTTTACCAATATTCACATTTCGTATCCTCAACACCACGACAAGCTCATATCTAATCAACTGAACTGTATCTCAAACGGAACCCAAGGTTCTCAAAACGTCTTCATAACTCACTGTTTACGAAAACTACTAACTCGGTCCATCCCCAATCCATTGGGTGACATCATCACATCTCAACACAATAATCGATTGTCCATCAAAAGACAATAACCAAAGGAAATACGGAACATACCTCAAGATGCACAATACCACGACAATCATGTCAGTCTAATCCGAGATCAGATCAATGCAACATACAGGCACGGTCCTAACACAAGACCTAGAAATGCATACTCATATGACAACGTCAATATGCTCAAAACAATAACAACAGTGTATACTCAATGGAAATCCCATGACCCAGCGCCCTCAGCATAGGTCCCAAGATGATCCTACCAGATCAACACGAGGTGGATAACCAACAATATACATATGCACAACAACACATGATAAAAATCAATGATGGAAATCCACATGATTCCATCAACACAATACCGGGTAATCTAACGATCCAGCGCCCTCAGCATAGATCCCCATGATGATCTCATCGGACCAACGCATGGTGGAAAACCTGTCCAACGATCCAGCACCCTCAGCATAGATCCCCATGATGATCCCGTCGAACCAATGCATGGTGGACATCCGATCCAGCGCCCTCAGCATAGATCCTCATGATCCCTTCGGATCATTTACAACATAACAATGTAATTATGCATACACATATGCAAATTAATATGTTCATCAACATGAACAACATATGAATCAAAACATGAACGACACTATGATGAAACAACTAGGACGACTTCATGTTCAGCAACATGAATGACAACCTGCATGATCAACATCATTAACACTAAACTGAATCAAACTAAGATACTTGTCCCGAGTCCTTCGGGAGCAATCTCGATGTCAAATCATCACCAGCAATTATCCTCAATGCTCGGCGATCCAAACGTACAATGAACTATAGATACTCATATCCTCGTCTTTATCGCAACATAACCTCGATACCCGAACATAGCAATAACCGAGATAAAGCATATACATTATGATTTACCTCCCAGAATCGGAAGAACGATATACGATCCAAATACCCAGAGTTAACAATAATAATCATCGCTATATGTATTATAAACGAAATGAAACTAAAACCATTCATTAAATATTATAACTGAGCAAGTAATAACTTTCCTCGATACCGATACCACGAAGCTGCTACCGAACACATTGCCTTTGTCTACGAGCTCCTCATCCCCGATCAAAAGCAACACAATGAACATAATCGAACACGACCGCAACATCCGGTTATAATCACCGATCAATAATCTCAACCTATCGAAGTAATCAAATAACACATATCCGATAATAATCAACAACCGACAAACTAACCAATCGAACTCAACGGTTCAACACAACCTCCAATAAATGCAGTCAGAACAAACCAAATCAAACCATCACGAATTCATAATCACAACACAAAAATACTGCACTGTCTGCCTATTAGCGCACGTTAAACGCATAACGTAGTGTGCGCTAAGTTGCTCCCGTTAGCGTGCGCTAGCCAGTAAGCTTAGCGTGCGCTAATGCTGTACAGTGGCATGCATTCCAAGCATCGACTAACATCTTGCGACTACAGATCCGAATGAAGGGAGACATAAATCTCCATATCTCTTGAAGATAAACGACACCATAACTATCACAAGGATCATATCAATGTCCATATATCAATAACAACATCAACAATCAAACCGACTCGATAACAAGGATCATATCATACTCAATCTGGAATTCAACCTACTATCATGATTCATCTCATCTAAATCGACCAATATAATTACCAAGATTCAGAAATCCATCTTATATCGGGTTAAATGAATCAACATCCTTATAGTATGAAGAATCTTAACTAACATCCGAAACTCTTATCAAAATTCCATTGAATCTCATATAACATCATCATCTGATTATCCAACATGCTCCTCACATGTAATCATCCAAGAAAAACGAACCACCATCGAAGGGATACGAAAATTACCTGGATTGGATGAACCAAGAATAAGAAAACTTGACTCCATTCCAAGGATCATGAATAACTTGAAGAATAAGGCTTGAATCTATGCTCTCCATCTTAATCTTGTTAAAGATCATCATCTCACCGTGTTTGGGAACCTCAAGAACCTCCCAAAGCTCTCTCTATCGACTGAAGGAGAAAGAATGGACTAAATGCATCTCAAAACCCGTCTATCCACTTATATAGAATACATTACTAGCGTGCGCTAACATCTCATGTTTAGCGTGCGCAACAGCCTTAGCGTGCGCTAACTAACTTTGTTAGCATGCGCTATCGGAGTCCAGAGGCCACTGTCTGGATTCATACATGTGGTTGCGTACGTAATGCCCATGCATTAGCGTACGTCACTTATACTGTCTAGCGTACGTAAGTCCTTTGCCCTTAGCGTGCGCTATCCGAAGTTGACTTACTATAGTAATCACCTACCACTCGTGTCCCCACATGCCGAAAGCATCCGCGATTCCCGGGATTCCTCTGATCGATCTGGAATTAGCATGCGCTAACCATATGGTTTAGCGTGTGCTAGCCCTACATGACAAACACCCGCTGACCTTATCTGGACACGCGTCACAAGTGACCGGGTCCACTCGCCGAAAGCCAAGATTTCCTGTCGGACGATCTGATATTACCGTACGCTAACCTTCCTTGGTAGCGTGTGCTAAATGCCGATAAACATCAACCCGGGCCTACCTGTCGGACGCCTTCCGATCCTTTCCCAGAATGCCTTACGTAGGTTAAGGATCCTCCTTAGAGTACATAATTCGAACCTATTAGCGTACGCTAACTGCACCACATAGCGTGCGCTACTCATACCTCATAGCGTGCGCTAAGCATATCTCATAGCGTGCGCTAATGTGGCTGTACTTAGCCATTTTCAGCTATCCTCGTCCAGCATCTTGACATACCAAATATGAACATATGGCATACTGAATACATTACTCAACACATTATATCCTCAAATACAATTGTCGACCAAATACGACAATTATATCAATACTGATATCTCAGTCCTTCATTTATTTTATCCATACTGTACAGATTCCACGCTGTACAACATAACTCGGATAAAATAACATTAAACAATAGTAGTAGAAATTTCGGATATTACAATAATCAAGAAGAAGACTTGGATTATGAGGAAACATTTGCTCCTGTTGCTCGTCTTGAGGCAATTCGTCTTCTCTGTGCCTTTGCCGCATACAAGAAAATCAAACTCCATCAAATGGATGTAAAAAGTGCGTTCCTAAATGGAATCATCCAGGAGGAGGTGTGTGTCAAGAAACCGCCGGGTTTTGAAGATTATGACCATCCAGATCATGTGTACACGCTCCATAAAGCTCTCTATGGATTAAAACAAGCTTCGAGAGCATGGTATGATCGTTTAAGCACTTTTCTTATTTCAAATGGGTATAAAAGAGGTAATGTTGATAAATACTCTATTTATTAAGAATTTAGGTGATGATATGCTTATTTGCCAAATTTATTTGGACGACATTGTTTTTGGTGCAACTAATGAATCTCTGTCCCAAGAATTTTCAAATCTTATGAAGGGAGAGTTCGAAATGAGCATGATGGGAGAGTTGAAAAACTTTCTTGGACTCCAAATTAGGCAACTCAATGACGGAATATTCATTCACCAATCCAAGTACGTCAATGAGCTCCTAAAGAAATTTAAGATGGAAGATTGCAAAGAAATATCTACTCCTATGTCTTCCACTCTTAAGCTCGACAAAGATGAAAAAGGTTAGTTTTTTGACCAAAAACAGTATCGAGGTATGATCGGCTCTTTACGTTATTTAACTGCATCTAGACCCGATATAATATTTGCTTATGTGCTCGTTTTCAAGAAAATCCTAAAGAATCCCATTTCATTGCATGCAAAAGGATTTTTCGTTATTTAAAATATACTGCTGGCTTAGGTCTGTGGTATCCATCGAGCATTGATTTTCAACTTTTTGCATATATTGATGCCGATTTCGGTGGATGTAAAATTGATAGAAAGAGCACCACCGGAACTTGTCATTTTATGAGTTCATATTTAATTTCATAGGGGAGTAAGAAACAGACTAGTGTCGCAACTTCCACAGCTGAAGCAGAATATGTGGCTGCGGGAAGTGCATGTGCACAAGTCTTTTGGATCAAAAATCAACTTCTAGATTATGGCATCGAGCTTAAAAATACACCTATTTTTTGTGACAATACAAGTGCCATTAATCTAAGCAAAAACCCCATTTTGCATAGTAGGACAAAACATATAGAAATCCGTCACCACTTTATTCGTGACCATGTCCAAAACGGGAATGTACGCTCCAATTTGTTGGTACAAATGAACAATTGACGATATTCTTACAAAACCATTACCCGAAGAAGTTTTCAACTTTATTCACATAAATTTAGGAATGGGACATGATCATTTTTAAGTGTTGCATATTCATCATATTTACATTAAATGGTCATTAAAAATGGGACATCATCAAAAGTAAATCACTATTCATTTGGTCAGGCTTACAGCCGTTAAGACAGGAGTATTACGTACGTAAGAGGACATTACGTACGTAACGGTACTTTGGACTACGTACGTAACCGATCTCAGTTTTTAGTCCAGTAAGTTTTAGATTTTTCGCTACGTACGTTACCTATAGCCTATAACATACGTAAAGCTTTTGACCCTGTTAGTTAAATACCCAGATCGACAGTTTTCTTTCATTCCTTCACTAATCCCAAATCTTCTCTCAACAAACCCTACTCAAAACTCTAAATAATCCGTCCGATATCTCAAATTTTCTGGCCAACTCCATCAAATGGCTACTAGGACGAACAAGAAACGCAGAGGAGAGACATCTCAATCCTCTTCTTCAACCCCTGGAGAGCCGATTTTCAGGAATGCCCAAGCCGCAAAGATTTTCAAAGAAGTGTTAATCGACGAAGAGGTAACTCCAAGTCACCATTTTGAATTTGAATCTTTGAACTCTATTGGTATTGGAATAGAAGAATTTTTTGATATGCTCGGTATCAACCGTTTCGTAAGTCTTGCTCGACCAATTTTTGTGGATTGCGTATGGGAATTTTATGTAAATTTCTTTGTGACTTATGATTCTAAGGGATTAGCCATTGTTAATTCTATTGTCCGTGGAAAACCTATCATGTTCGATGCTGCAAAATTATATGAGATATTTGGTCTCCCTAATGAGGGATTTTGTTGCAAAGGTCAATTTGCCGCTTCGGATGAAGTGATTGATAATTTTTCTGATGATGAAAGTTATGGTGTTCATGAGTCTAAAGTTCGTGATTTCTTGTCAGACAAAGCTGTGATTGAAGTAAATACGGGTCTATTTGAAAACAATGACTTTGGAATCAATATTCGTTTACTTCATGATGCTATGACTAGATGCCTAATGCCGAAGGTCAATGCTCAGCAGTGTTTAGTAAATATCGACATGGAAATCATTTACCATGTTTGGAGAGATCACCAAGTCAACTTTGCTTCGATTGTCCTATGATGGTTTGTGGAAAAGGGAATGATTTTCCACAAAAAGAGTTATGCCAAGGTCGACCATTAGTGCAAGTCCGGAATGCCTTTTGGTTCCATTTTGACAGAAATATTTGAGAATGCTGGAGTTGATCTTACAGAGCTACACGGGATCGCCATCCCGAAGGGGAACTTAGTACACGAGGGTACCATCCGGACCATGAGATATCTTCGGACGCGAAACCGTGGATGGGTGTACTTCGCTTACCTTAAGGACGACGATCATTTAGTCGAGGGTGGTGTGCTTCCGCGACCGGAGGAGAGGATCACCTCTCGAGGAATTGCTCATAATAGGCCTCGTCTTTCTACTCAGCCCGGCCCTTCTCGCCCGAGACAGGAGAGTTCCTCGTCCAAGATGGCTGCTCGTATGGATAAGCTAGAAAAAAATGAGCGAGATCAATATTATGGTTAAAAGTATATGTACTCATTTCGGGATCCCTCCTACACCTCCGGAAGCCGACCTTGATTAGCCGATTTTCTTTCCTATGATGATGATTCTATTTTTGTTAAAGACCAAACATTCCATGCATTTCTCTATGTTTATTGTCTTAAACTCTTACTACCTTTATTTTGAATGAATTTGTTGCTTTTCGTATTGACGATTTTCTTTGCTATATATTACTATTCGTTGCTATTTCATTGATATTCGTTGACTATTTTGTGTTTCATCGACTTGCTCTTACAGGTTCCCTTGTCTTTTTGTTAATGACAAAAAGGGGGAGAAAAATATGTTTCGTTTTTGAAATATCCCTTGTTCGTTTCAGGGGGAGTATTATTCAGGGGGAGAGTTTATTCTAAAAATCTTTCGATTCTCCAAAACTCGTGTTTTTCAAAAACTCCCATATAAATTTTGTCATAACCAAAAAGGGGGAGATTGTTGGTATAATTAATCATTTTATACATTTTGATGATGAGTTATATAAACCAAAATTTATTTTACATATTTTTCTACATTTAACGTACGTAACTATTCACATATAACGTACGTAACACTCACAAGTTTGGCAAGTGTTTTTATGCAGGTAACGTATGTAATGTATTATGCATAACGTACGTAAGGTTCGAAATTCTGCCCGTTGCTGGTCAACACGGAAAAATTCATTTGTCGTTACACAAAGTCTTCACATCCAACGGATCTTTAACTACAAGATAACGTACGTAATCATTGTTTCAATAATGTACGTAAGGAGTTTCACCAAATGTCACTGGACTGTTTTTGGGAGTTCATTACGGCTGTTACTTAAGTTCTGTAATGTATGTAATATTCATAACGTACGTAACCTAGCCTACATAACGTACGTTAAGGTTGCCACTGCTCCAACGGAAAACTCAGCTCATGAAGGCTATAAATAGCATCTTTCAAGGATTTGGAATTCACACAAGTTGTCTGAGCTTACAAGCATACTCAAGCTATTTCAAGCAAATATTTCGAGAGATATACACATTCCATATTGTGATACGAGAAGATTTTCTCTATTATTTCTAATCCAGATTCTTGTATCAAAGAGCGATATATCTTGTAAAGTCGAGTTCCTACTCGCAATTGTTTTATTGTAAGGTTATCGTGTACCCGGAAAAACAAGAGAGTTTTAGTGAGGTTGTTCTTGAGCCCGGAAATCAAGAAATTGTAAGAGTTGGCACTAAACTAGAAAGTGCATTCTAAGTTTCTAAGAAAAGTCCTAGTCGATAAAACTAGGTAGGGGATGTAGGCTTCGTTAATAGCTGAACCTCTCGAACAATTTCTTGTGTTCTTTCTTTTCCGCATTTTACTTACTCCGATATTTTAGCTTCCGCACAAAAAGAGTTCAAAACTCTTATCCGCACTATTCAACCCCCCTTCTAGTGGCGGTACCAATCTAACAACAATGATTTATTTTCAATTGAAGGGATTTAATTTCGGATAAAGCATTTTGATAATCCGTAATTCAAATGCTTCAAAAAGTTCGTCGTAAGAATTACTTACTTGGCTTTCGACGTCGCTATCGTCGAATGAATTTTGGGCCATGAGAGCGAGATTATTTTGATTAATAAAATCACCATCTTCGTCTTCATCGCTCCATGTTGCAATGAGAACCTCCTTCTTGGGTTTAGCTTGGCAATTCTTTGCAAAGTGGCTTGGTTTACCACATAATCGACAATTGTTGTCGAATTTCTTAGATTCGCCCTAGATGTCTTTCTTTCTCCGGTTTAATAAGATTTGAAACTTATTAATATTCTTGGCATAATATGCCAATTCTTCGTCGCTTTCGTCCACCGGGATTTCTCTTTTTGACATCCTAGCCTTCAAAGCTATTGATCTTTTCTTCGACTTCGGTTTAGCATTCCGAGATTTTAGGACTATCTCATAGTTTATGAGAGAACCGACGAGAGCACTACAATCAAGATTGTTTAAATCTTTAGATTTCATTATTGCCATAACTGTGTCGTCCCATTCAACAAGTAGTGATCTTAAGACTTTCTTGACTTTTTTACTACTTGATAATGGTTTTCCAAACGAAGCAAGTCCATTTGTGATGACCGAAAATCGATCGAGCATGTTGGTGATGGACTCGTCACCTTTCATCATGAATAACTCGTAGTCATGGAGAAGCATATTGATCTTCGTCTTCTTGACTTGAGTTGTCCCTTCGTGTGTGATTTCAAGAATTTTTCATATTTCTTTAGCACTTTCACACGATGAAATACGATTGGCCTCTTCTGAATTTAAGGCACAAAATAGAAATTGAGTAGCCTTACAATTTAGATGGTCGTTCTTTCAATCCGCGTCATCATATTCTTCGAAAGATTTAAGCGTACCGTCGGATTTGAGAGGAATTTTTGGACCAAGACATATTACTTTCCAAAGCTCGATGTCATATGCTCGGATGAATATTGACATCTTTTTCTTCTACGTTATGAAGTTTGAGCCATCAAAAAATGGTGGTCGGTTAAGAGCAAGGCCTTCGACTGGGGCAATTTGGAACGCCATTTGGATCTTCTCCTCGGATGTAAAGCCGTTTATAGGAGTATTGCTCTGATACCAATTGTTGGAGCAATTTCGGTAATTGCGCCGTGTTGCGGAAGCATAAATATAAGGTGCGGAAATAAAGCACACAAGGATTTATAGAGGTTCGGCTATAATCGAGCCTACGTCCTCTCTCGGTATCTTTTTCTATAGGTTGAAGATATAAACCTCTGCACCTCTCTTCTACTGGTCGAGGGATAACCGTTACAATTACGTCTTCAATTAGTCCGTGATAAACCACTCGTACTTGTCTTTGTGTCGGTCCAAGTTAAACCGTTTTCCTTTTTTATTGGACAAGGAATCAACCACTCTAGCTTTATATGGGTACTAGATAAACCTCACGAAGATATCGATTGCGATTCTAATAATGTCGGATCCTTGATCCTAATAACACCGAATCCAATCGTATCTTTTCTTTTACCTCTCGTGTATATGTTGAATGTATAAACACTCAAACTAACAATATAAGCTCAATATCACAACAACAGTATAATGTATATCAATCTCTGATGAATGTATCGTTTACTTGAAGTTGTTGTAGTGAAACAATACCATAGGAATGGTATTTATAGGCATCTTCATCAAACTAGCCGTTAGCTCACTGACTCTTCATTACGGTCGCTATCTTCTTCATATTACGTCCGTAAGCTCATTTACGTACGTTAAATCAACATTGTTACGTACGTTAACATGTATGCAGTTTAGTCCAGAAGCATTCGATCTTTTCCTTACGTACGTTAGCCAATCTTGCATTACCTACGTTATCAAGGTCAATATGCCCGTTGCATGCTGACCTATGCCATGACGTCATTTCTAACGTTCTCCTTGTTTGAATTCGCAAACACTCCATTACGTACGTTATCCATCCTTTCTTACGTACGTTAAGTCGCTTATATTACGTACGCTATGTAGCTTATGTTACGTATGTTAAGCTTGTATAATTCCAGCTTTTTGCACTTCGTTTCCTTCGATGCTTTGCTTCGTATTTTTGTTGTTTTGTTTTGTGTAACAACTTTAATCATCAAAACACTATTAAGCATATATGGAACAAAATGTTCCAACAAGGGTTACTTCGGAAAATTTTGATGGTGCAGTCTAATATTCGCTCTGTTGTGTCAAGAATTAACACTCTCTGACCGGCGATCGCCTCAGAGATCGGGCGACCTAGCCACTGCCGAGTGGCCAAGGCAGATCTGCCGACCAGCGACCAGGCGGCCGAGCCTTAACCCAGCGGACAAGCTAAATCGGCCAACCGAAGGTCCCAGGACAAGTCCCGGTGCCGAGCGATCGACCTCAGATACGATCGTCACTCGGTACTCGGCGACCGACTCCTGGCGACCGTCAAGCGGGCGATCCTCTCTCGGCATCTGCCGACCGACCCTTGGTGACCGACCGAATGCCGACCCTCAGCAACTGGCCGATGACGACCTCTGATGACCAGCTAGAGACGACCGCCTCATGTCGATCAGCACCGATGGCCATCCAGTCGGCAAAGGCCGAACCTTAAGATTGGCACCACGTGCAAGATCCGAGACAAGATCCGTATATCTCGGATCATTGACCACAGCCTGACAGAATCTTTCCACCAGCCGACAAGCCGCCGAAAGCTGTCAGTAGGGCCGCATGTGACATTGATTCCGCCGAAAGCTGTCAATAGGGCCGCATGTGACTGACTCCGGACGCGTGCTGGCTCCTCATTGGACCGCCCAGCTGGCGCCGGCACCTACCTTGGACTTTAGCCCGACAGCCCGGGTGATCGCCCTATTATAATATTGGCCGGCGGACGATCGCCCCATTATTATAATGGCCGGAAGGCGATCGCCCACCAAAGGACAAGACTGGGCTGCCACTATAAATACAAGGCACCCTGCACTCGGACAAGGGTCTGCATTATCGCGATTTCAGCACAAAGGACCGAGATTTTGGCACACAAAACACTCTCTGGCATTCTCACACTCCAACTTCCTTCGGATTTAACACAATACAGAAGCAAAAACACCCAACACTTGGCTATCTCCAACTCTTGGCAACAGCTATCATTCGGTCTTAATTCTCCCGGCCTCTCTCATCAGGCAGACGATCGGCGGGGACGAAGAACACCGAGCTTCGCTCAAGAGCCGGATTAACAGAGTCTTTTTACACTCATTGTATTTAGATTTCTCTCATTAATACTTGTATCCACGAATATTTGTATTAATAACATCTCGCGAGAGCATTCAAGCCCGGGCCTAACAAATCCGGCAAATCTTGTATTATTTATCTTCTCTCGGAAGTGCTCCCGCAATTGTTGTTTGTTGTCCGTCTTCCAGCAGTATTAATCTTCGGATAAATATTTTGGGCACAACAATTGGCGCTAGAAGAAGGGCATCTAACCCTCAAATTTTTATACCTACCGTCTCAAAGAACACTCACTGTTCTCGGGGCAGATACTTGAAGTGACACTCACTGCACTTCAATGAAATCTTTCAGAAATCATGTCTTCCGCCTCCGCGTCGAAGAAAGCCGCTGACCAGCCGGCCAGAGCCCCCGTTCCGTCCTAGTCCGAGCCGCAGCCGATGGTGGAAGGCAGCCGCCGCGGTCAGAGACGCTCGATCCCATCCCTGGGCGGCGGCCCGAGCCTCTCGCTCGATCAGCTCCGAACCAAGGAACAGATCGACGAGGTCATGGCCGTCCTACAGGAGCGACGGAGTGCTCTCGACGCGCCTCCTGCTATCACCCCCTCGGCCTCCCGCCGGAAGTCCAAGCGGAAGCTCAAGGCATTACTGGCCGAGCGATCGCCAGGAGGCTCTCGTCCGCAAGAAGAGGCACTCGCCAGCCGGTGCACCTCTGTCTTCGATCGCCTGGGCAGTGACCCGACCTGGCGACCGGGGCAGTCCGGCCCCAGCTACGAGACGACGGAGTTTGAGTCCGTCACCAGGAGCTCGGCCTACCCGGCTCCCAGAAGGCAGCCCAGCCGTCTGGCTCCCCCTCGCCAAATTGCCGAGGTCGGCAGCAGCGGAGTCCGGAGATCGGTACACGATCGCCTCGGCTCCCGCTCCCAAAGCCGATCAGCCAGCGACCGAGCCACGGCGATGGCTGCGATGCAACGTCAGATCGACGACATGAAGGCGCTCCTGCAATCCAGGGCAGGCGCCATGAAGACGATCGCTGAGCCAAGCGAGCCGCTCGCGGTCGACATCGAGCTCGCCCCGGTGCAGCACAAGATCGCTCCTCCTCAGATACCCGTGTACGAGGGGCGATCGGACCCCCAAACACACCTGCACAAGTTCAACATCTACATGACCGGGTGTGGGGCATCTGACGCGACCAGGTGCCGAATGTTCCCTCTGACACTGGACGATCTCGCCCACCGGTGGTACACCTCATTGCCACCTCGGTCCATTGGCTCCTTTAACGAGCTGGCGCACGTCTTCACAGAGTACTTCGCCACGAGAGTCGTCCGACCTGAAGGTCGCCTTCGCATGATGCAAATCAAGCAGGGAGAAGAAGAGTCCGACTCGGACTACATCGACCGGGTAGACGGGATCATCCTCAACGGCGAGCCCGTAAGCGATGAGACCGCCCTCTACGCGGTCCTGGGAGGATTTCAGGGTTTTTCGCCTATGTTCAGGCATCTCACGAAGACCCAACCGACGACCTATGCAGCCTTCCGGGCTAGAGCCGCAGATTTTCTGGCCAGGCAGAGGTTTCTTCTTAGCCTAGGAGTACCGCGATCGGCGCCCGAGCGACGACCTCCAGTCTTCCAGCCTGAGCGACGACCTCCAGTTTTCCAGCCCGATCGCTACTATCCAGCAGAGCCGGAGGACTCGCTCACCGCATACAGTCCAACATTTTAAATGAGGGACTAAGGCTCGCGATCGCCTCCGCCGCACGTCGTAAAGCCATGGTCCTGGCAGTCGATGGAACCGGCTGCTTCGGCCATGCAAGATCCCTTTCGGCCGAGATCGCCCGCCCTTCGTTTAAATACGAGGCCGGCGTAGTCTAAGGGCTCTCCAACATTAATCAGTGGACACGTGCCACAACCCCCATCTCAACGTACACCGTCGAGGTCGGCCATCTCCATGGCTGGCCGAGGTGGAAGCAGAGCTAACAAGCCGCGGGCGTGGAGTTGATTCATCCGACGCTGCCCCGCGCAAGGACTCCTCTAGACCAAGACCGCACGCCCTTCGTTTAAATACGAGGCGAGGCGCAGCCTAACAGAGGACCCTCATAATAAAGTGAGTCACGAGACACTCAATGTCTTCGCGCACCAAGACACGGTCATGGAGTCGGTCCATCGATCTCCGCGACTGTGCACGATTCCTCAAAACAAGCGAAACCACCAAGTTCCCGAGGGGGATCGGCCAATGTTGTTTTTTGCAGGTACAAGACCGAAAGATAGCTAGCCAATCGACCATGATAGCCCAAGTCCGAATCCTAAGTCAGCTCAGCAAAGATCGCCCGTCCTCATCCATACACGATCGCCAGCAAGAACCACCTCGCCCCATGTCTTCAACATAGGAGCAAGCTCGGGGGCAATTGTTGTGTCAAGAATTAACACTCTCTGACCGGCGATCGCCTCGGAGATCGGGTGACCTAGCCACTGCCGAGCGGCCAAGGCAGATCTGCCGACCAGCGACCAGGCGGCCGAGCCTTAACCCAGCAGACAAGCTAAATCGGCCAACCGAAGGTCCCAGGACAAGTCCCGGTGCCGAGCGATCGACCTCAGATACTATCGTCACTCGGTACTCGGCGACCGACTCCTGGCGACCGTCAAGCGGGCGATCCTCTCTCGGCATCTGCCGACCGACCCTTGGTGACCGACCGAATGCCGACCCTCAGCAACTGGCCGATGGCGACCTCTGATGACCATCTAGACACGACCGCCTCATGTCGATCAGCACCGATGGCCATCCAGTCGGCAAAGGCCGAACCTTAAGACTGGCACCACGTGCAAGATCCGAGACAAGATCCGCATATCTCGGATCATTGACCACAGCCTGGCAGAATCTTTCCACCAGCCGACAAGCCGCCGAAAGCTGTCAGTAGGGCCGCATGTGACATTGATTCCGCCGAAAGCTGTCAGTAGGGCCGCATGTGACTGACTCCGGACGCGTGCTGGCTCCTCATTGGACCGCCCAGCTGGCGCCGGCGCCTACCTTGGACTTTAGCCCGACAGCCCGGGTGATCGCCCCATTATAATATTGGCCGGCGGACGATCGCCCCATTATTATAATGGCCGGAAGGCGATCGCCCACCAAAGGACAAGACTGGGCTGCCACTATAAATACAAGGCACCCTGCACTCGGCCAAGGGTCTGCATTATCGCGATTTCAGCACAAAGGACCGAGATTTTGGCACACAAAACACTCTCTGGCATTCTCACACTCCAACTTCCTTCGGATTTAACACAATACAGAAGCAAAAACACCCAGCACTTGGCTATCTCCAACTCTTGGCAACAGCTATCATTCGGTCTTACTTCTCCTACTCTCTCATCAGCACGATCGGCGGGGACGAAGAACACCGAGCTTCGCCAAGAGCCGGATTATGAGTCTTTTACACTCATTGTATTTAGATTTCTCTCATTAATACATGTATCCACGAATATTTGTATTAATAACATCTCGCGAGAAGATCTGCCCGGCCTAACAAACCCGGCAAATCTTGTATTATTTATCTTCTCTCGGAAGTGCTCCCGCAATTGTTGTTTGTTGTCCGTCTTCCAGCAGTATTAATCTTCGGATAAATATTTTGGGCAACAACACGCTCCATCTATCACGGTTTCATATTCAGAATGTTGTCCCATCCAATCCTTCAGATATATTAGGGAATATCGAAGAATTTAAGGGATCCGAAGTCACAAGAAAAAAAAAAAGAAAAATAGTGACCTGCAAAACAAGAGAAACAAAAATTCAACGAAAGCACAAAACAAAATCAAGAAAAAGAAAAAGAGGCAGTCGAGATAGCGAGAGAAGTAAGGAAGAGAAGGGAATATGAAATAAGCAGAGAAGGAGGTGGAATCCATAGGCAAAGGCAGAGGCGAGGCAGGCAGGTCGGTGGAAGAGAGATGGCAAGAAAAATTTAGGGCACAAAGAAGAGACAGGTGAAAGAGAGAGGAGGTGGACGACGAAAAAAACCCGGTAGCAAAGCCAGATGAAACAGATGGATGAAGAAGGAGGTCAAGCAGGAATCTTTCGTCGACCACCTCCTGCCTTATTCACCTCCTTCTTTCTTCTCCTGCCTTCTTTACTCCTGGCTCCGCGACCTGTCTGCCTCGCTTTTCCTTCATCTACGGCTGACACCTCCTCCTTTGTTTTTAGATTCTTTTTCTCTATTTTTGTTCGTTCTGCCTCAGAATTGGGTTCTATCTCCTTTTCTTTTCTTCTCGATGTCGGAGGTCGGTCCCTATCTATACGCAGGTAATTTTTTCCTCTTCGTTATTTCCGTTTTCTGACTTTCCTTTTCATTGTGCCGTACGCTCTCTCTTTATTTCTTGCTCGCTCGCTCCTTTTTCAATCACATGTTTGTCAATTTCCACCGTGCCCTACGCCCTCTCTCGCCTTTCTTCTTATTCCAGGTTTTTGTTTCGATGTTCTCAGCCAATTTCCTTAGCTATTTTTTTCCATGATATAACTGCTCAATTTCTACTATTTATTCCTGATGACCACGGGTATTGAAATGAATCTGACGCTATAATTGCTTGATCCCTTTGTGATTTGTCACGGTCCGAACCTGTGTTTATGCAGGAAATTGTAAATTTAAACAAGTTTGTTGGTCATCTGACAAATGATGAACAACAGCAGTTGTTGAGGCTTTTACCTTCTACTGACACTTCTGAAGCTTCAGATAAGTAAGCTTGGAGAAAATAGTTGCCTAAGTTAGTTTATCGGCCATCTCTGAGTTGTAACTAGAAATAATTATTTTACCCTGTTAGGCTTAAACTTTTGTTATTGATAGTCTCTTGAATACTTAAAAGATGCATTTTAATTGTTGATGTGTGATAAGTTATAAATTTTAATCAGGGCTGAACCAAGGGATATTCTGGATTCGGAGGAAATTTTAAAAATAAATGAATTCGTATAATTAATTTAATTGTTGTAGTAAATTTAATCTGTGGCCTTAAGTTTGCAATCCTTTGTTGATTGACCAATTTGTGGGCGTAGGGTGGAGAGGTACCTTATGCAGAAATGTTTGGTATGTTTACCAACAACGATGGCAATATGGATCAAACAAGGTATCATTATACTATTTTGTCAAAATTTGTCTTCAGGCGGTTTTTTTTATGCTTTTATCAATCTCTGTCTTGAGTGTTGGTTCTTTATTTTTTATATTCTTTTTGCATCTCGTAGTAGCTAATAGCTATCTCAGTTACTTTCCTTCGCTTGTTATTTTGACATGCTTTCTCTCCTTAAAGGATAAACCAGATGAATGAATGAATGAACGGCTGATTTCTTCTGTTGGGTTGTTAATTAATTCTAATATGTCATTTTTACTATTGTTGCTCATAATTTTTAACATGCTTTTATTTCAAGTTATAAAGAATGAGGAGATGCTAGAGGTGTCACATTTAAGAAACAGAAGAGTTCTATCTAATAGTTTCACTTCCCTTGGTAAAGAGAATCTGCAGGTTATTATTGAAACCTCTCCCTCTCTCTCTCTCTCTCTATATATATATATATATATATATATATATATGTATATATATATATCTGTCATGTAAACATGAGGCCAATTTTGATACAATATTTGTTACATAGATGAATGTCCTGTTTATTTGTTACAAAGATGAATGTCCTATTTCCTACATTTTAATGTATACATTAATTTTATTATGTTTTTTAGTTTCACAAAATCAAGATGACCCTACCAAGTTCAGTATAATTCATTTTTATCTTACATTCTTCATGAAATAATATAGTCAGCAAATAGAGCCCAAAATATTTCCGCTCGATGCAATAACT
This sequence comes from Orobanche coerulescens, assembly GCA_033398695.1. NCBI lineage: Eukaryota > Viridiplantae > Streptophyta > Magnoliopsida > Lamiales > Orobanchaceae > Orobanche > Orobanche coerulescens. The sequence continues at coordinate 154,415,047 of CM065803.1, forward strand.
CCGGAAACGAGAAACTGGACTGCGAAGGTTTCTGTCCTCAATAAAAGTAGAACCTTGAACGTCGTCGCAAGCTACTGTTCTAAAAGAAAATGCTCCTCGCAGATAACGAAGTAGATTCTTCTCTACAACCACCATTATATCTCATTCTTATTGATATTTTTCACGTATCCTCATCTCACACCAAACAGGGAAATAAGGTGGAAGGAATGTTATATCGAGGAGTTATTTCTTCGTTTATTGTTCGCTCGCCCCAGCCTCCGCAGAGGTTTGGTTGTTTCAAAATAGAGTTTTTTTTTTTGGTCTTTGCGTTGTCCTTTTTCCTATTTTTTTCGCTTTTTTTGTAATATCCGCATTTTTCCTTTCTCTTGATATTCTCATTTCGGTGTATTTTCGTTTTTGGCAACTCGTTTGTAACCGTATTGATATTTCGGGAATATTTAATATTGGACTTTTTGTCGTTCGAGCTTGTTTCGGACTCGCTTTACTCGATTCGGTGTTTTATGTTGTTTTCATCGCTATCTCGTGTATTCTCGTAAATCGTCGTTAGGAACCGCCGTTTCGTAATTTCCCAAAGTTTTGGGATAATTACGTTTGTTGTTGTTTTCCGAACCTTTGGGTAGTCGGGAATATGTTTTCATTCAACACTTAAGTTCGTCGCCTCGAATCCTTTACGTTCATACCATCATGAGTCGTTCACCATTGCTTTTCGATCTTTTCGGTTCCTTCCTTGCTAGTGGTTGCAGTCTGTACTCCCGAGGAAGGAGCATTACGTACGTAATGCGTGTTTCTGTTACGTACGTAACGGTGTGTGTAAAATAGTACAGGGAATTCTGCGATTTTCGCTACGTACGTAAGCATGGGATAGCTTACGTACGTTAACTAGCTAACGTACATTAGCATCCTGTGGCTAATGTACGTAACTCGACCTGGGTTTATAAACCCAGGAGTTGACCGATTTCGGCCATTATCATTTCTCCTCCTCCCCATCGGACTCCTAGGCGATTTTCTTGGCACTTCCGGCGATTTGAAGCTTTGTAACTCCGAGCCATCATCTTCTTCGAGTTTTTGGAGTATATTATCAATATTTAATCGTGTTCTTTGTCATTAATTCGAGGTAAACTCCTAGAACCTTGTTTTTGGGAAAACTTAGGGTTTCGAGTCTTTCGTCCGATTCACTTCGTATGGTTGATCATTTCATGATGAATATGATTAATCTCGTTGGTATTATTGGTTTCCTACCGATTCATGGTATATTTCGTGGTATTTTTTGTACTCGAGAGGGTTTGGTTGTGGTCCGCCCTCGTTGTTGTTTTCATACGAATATACATGAATCGTAGGCGGGTTTTCGGGTGTATTCCAATTCCGTATTCGTTTAGGATTGGTTGTTATTGTGTTCTTCGAATTGTTAGGTTCGTAATTGTCGGTCCCTAGCATTCCTCGGCGTTTTTCCTTCCGTTCGTTGCGTCGTCTATTATTCAAGGAAAGTAATTCTTGGAAACATTTATGCTTAACGTGAAATGGTAATGTATATTGTGTGTTCTTTACTCACCTCGGTAGGGTCCGACGGGGCCTCGAGGGAATCTATGGCTTCGTCCCGGATTCATGAGTTTGTTTCGCTAGCCAGCTCGGGAGGGTCCTTAGAGGCCTCGAGTGGGATTCATGGCTTCGTTCCGGTACTAGGCGACGTGTGTGCTTGATTTGTTTTATGAATGTGGCCAGATCGGGAGGGTCCTTAGAGGCCTCGAGTGGGATTCGTGGCTTCGTCCCGGTCGTAGGTAAATTGATTGTGACTGTTTGTTTCCGGAAAAGACATGTCTGGTTTTGGTTTTTGAAATGACATTGGTGCATGTACTATGAAATGTGTAAGGGATTGGTTTGCCTTGATTATTTGTACTAGCGTAATTGCTAACCCCTCTGGGGACCCATTGTGGGGAAATTCTTGTTATGGATTTCAGGTTATGATCATCCGGACGAGCGAGCGCTGGGACAGTACGAGGATGCTGGCCAGGGTCATTGACATGTGCATTGAGTCCTTTTATTTCCGTTGTTCCATTCGATATGATTGTTGTCTACTTTTGAAACTTATAGATTGTACTCGCGAGTACTTAGGCTTTTCTCTTCGAATTATGATTTGTATTCGTTGAAGATATTTATGTTTGCCATTGTTGATTATTCCGCCGGTTGTACCGGGAGTGTTATTTGATTTTCAACTGGATGATGTGTGTTTCTACTGTGGTAGGGGTCCACGACACTGTAATATAACTCGAATATCTTGGGAGTGTTACATTTTTTGCTTCAGCTTCGATTTTTTTGGGGGTCTTTCTCGTTCTGTATTTTTTGTCGCCTTTGCTCAGGTATGTTCTTGCCTGTATTTTGTCTCTTGTGTCTGTGTGTTGCTGAGGGAAATTTTTTCGATTTTTTCCTTTTTGGTCTGTTTGATGTGGGTGTCTATTGTTCTTGATAACTAAAATCGATCCCCAAAATTTGAATGCCTACGTTAAATCATTTTTATTAGAAAGACATTTCACATGACGAATTTATGGTTAATTGTTGTTCTTCCAATGTAATAATTGTGTAGTTCATAAGTTCAATTTAGCTCAGCCTCATACATGAATTCTTCTATAACCCCATCTAAAAAACCATATGAGCATATTATTTTCTGTACATGATCACAAAAAGAAGATCACTTGTGGTGCTTTTTGATATTAGGTTGGCTTTGTTGTGATTATTACATCAGCATCTTTATGCTCCCAATATTTACGATGCATATTATTCATATAATCTATTTTCTCCAATTACTTGCACTTCGAAATAAATAGGTTGAGAGATGTTTACCAACTTTCTCCATGTCAAGGGGAGTAATCCGGGCAGTGTAATATGTTCCTCTTGTGCTCAGCTCATGCACACTAAATCTGCACAAGCCTTCAAGAACAACAATGTAGATGACCCTCTCACTTGGTTTCTCCACTCCTCTTGACAGATGTAAAGCTCGGGCAGTGACTCCTCTGAAGAGAGAATGTGGAACAACATTAGGGACAAATAAATTTCAGCAATATCAAGGCCTAATAGATTTCAGCTTCACCAGCTTTGATATACCTATTATGCCATTGGAAAACCTCCTGTTGATTCTTACCTCCCCTGTTTACGAGAATTGAATTTTTTTCTCTTGGTTTTTCGAGCACCGTTCTGCTTAATCAGTTCCCAGGCCTTCAATGACAGTTCCACAACAACTGATCAGATCATGTTTTTACAAATACTGAAGAGATTTCCAGTTTTGATTGAATAAATTACTGCAAGAAAATTGCCTTACATAATTTTTCCATGTATGTTGAAATGTGTATATATATATATATAGCCATATATCTATTTGTTTCAGGAGAAAGTAAATGACTGTAAATACGAGTAAAATCAATTATATTCATAACACTGATAGAGGGGTCTTTATATAGGCATTACAATGAGAGTCCTTTCATACATAGGATTCCTAGATAAGGTAAGACATCTAATAGGATCCTACTACCTTTAGAACCTTCCATCTATGTATCTACAATCAGTATTAGGTAAGACACATCACGGGAATAATAATTCCCGGAATAGTCCCCCTGTGTCGAGCACTAATACAACAATGGTGCAGAAGATGTTGCCTTCGTAAAAACCTATTCCAAGCCAAAACAAAACCCCATGGAAAAAATAAAGACTTGATGAGAAAAAGATTGCAACCCATCAATATAACATGTCATGTATACTCCCCCTGATGTATACATAATGACTCACCCTGACGAGTACCTCAAATCATAGGAGTCAGATGCCAAGTTACTCTCACAACTATACCAAGGAAAAACCCAGTAGGAAAAATACCTCTTGGTCTAAGTTGAACAGAAGTACAACGCATCATTATATGGATGTTCTCATAGGTCGCCTCGTTAAAAACCTTACCAAGTGAAAACCCAGTGGGAAAAACAAACCTTGGTCTAAGGAAAAAAAGAGCGCGACACATCCAAAGTGCAGAGTCACTAAAGACTTATCAAGTTTTCCAAAGTCTTGACCTCCATTCACTAAATTAGTCATAACTTCTTCGATTTAATAGGTATCAACGAAACTGTAAGAACTTATGAAAACTAGACACCCATAGCTTTTCATTCACATACAGTACGTAACCTAGATCGACCTGAGCAGATCACAAAGCTCTATCGAAGTTGACTTAGCAAATTACCGGACATATCCTGTCCAACTTTGCAACAATAGTCATATGTCACTCAACATGATGGATGTGATCAAATGGTTGGTTTCCTTGGAAAGTAGACACAAACCTTTCCAATGGTACCAATTTCACCATTTTCCAACAACCGAGCTACCCTGTATGTCATATGGCAGATAGACCAATACATTCTGGGCAAATCGGGTATCAATTTTCAAGTGTCCTTTTACTGAGATAGAGCGAGCTTCAAGCTTCTTGTCAATCACAGACATTGCGTTAGCGCATCCTAGGCCATCATCACAGTGGCTTTACCGGATTTATTACGAATGAGTACATCGAGTCAAACATGAGTACATATTACAGTACTTTTCTCTTAAGACTGCATCATCACTTAATTGAGTCAAGTCTTATTATGACTTCGACTAGTAATTGGGAATCATATAGGCATTATTTTATCGTCTCTTAGGGAAACTGTCCCTTAGATTGCCTTAAACCGATTGATGAATACGCATCATCAAGTGTCCCCAAGATCCTTTCATTCTTAACTTTGGATTTAGCGGAATCTCTTAGTCTCATAAGAGTACATCACTATAAACCCTTAGTTTTACACGCAAAAGCTTCATATCTCTTCCAAATCAAGTATATACTTAGTATGCATTCCGGACAATCACTTGTCGACGCGCTCCGTGGTTAGGAGCCACTTGATTTGAGTCTGATCCACCACGAGATCCTTCCATCACTTAACTTAGTTCTCCACTAAGATAAGATTTAACCACAAGCTGCACGTCAGTTTTTGGGAAACTATCTAACTGAAAAGATAGTGGATGCTATAACATCCATTACGATAGCCCAACTAAGTTTCGTGTCATCGTAGTCTATTCCAGTGCGTTCATGAGAAACCTCACGCCATGAGGTGAGTCTAACTCCTTCTCTCACTCGCTTTAACAAAGTATACAGATAGATCTTATCTTTGGAGTGTCGGTACCACTTCAACAAAGGGCTATCACTTTGTTTATACTGGGGTCGCATATGTTTCCATTTTAGGCCAAGGCTACAACGTTGTAGATTTTCAATGAAGTATGGTTCGATTAAACTCACATTCCACGTCCTCATGTACCGGCTTTATTCATAGAGTACTCTTTATGGATTGGCATTCATTGAGGCGTCCCCCAATGATGACTATAATCCAGAATCACATGAGACGGATGAGTTCATTTGATCATATGATCAAGTTTCATGTACCAAGCTCGCATACATTCTTAACGAGAGTATTTATCGAACCAAGTGGCATCCCAATACTCTGTGAGATCCACGGCCTAGTAACACCATCTACCACAATTTGTGGTGTTACCATATCACCGTTTATAGGTGACGAACGTCCATGACCGGACACAATCCTTGCAGACATGTTTGCAGCATGTATTTAATCTCGTCACTTTAGGGAACTTGGTGAGGCACAGTAGGGACAAACTACGACAATTCCAAGTCGTTCTACTCGAACATGATCGTTCGCATCTCCTACTAACGACGGGAAGACTGGCTCATCAAAGTGACTTACGAGATCGTCTGCCAAGGTATATTTTAAGCGGACTATGAGTGAAAGCGCATGTCATATTCATCATTTATAACCCGCCATAATGCGTTGTGGTGACGCACTTTGGCACATGAACATGTGGACGATAAAGGTTTTCAGTGTTAACGCAATCTAGTTAACAAAATGCATACTATTACACTCGTAACTAAACATTTGAATGATGATAAGTATAGGTGAATATGACATGTTGACGGATGCTACATAACCGTATCTACTGGTCTTGAGAATCAAACAACCGCCACCATGCACCATCGGGATCGAACATAAAGAAACGATTGAACCGATGATAGGCCGTTGGTTTTATCGAAACTATAGTGCTTTCTTGAAGAGTTCACTCCCTTCACCAGCTCCAAACACCTCAAAATTTCGTGAGCATGTATAAACGGGTGTTTAGGATTCCAAAACCATCAAACTTGTGGTTAAAAACCGGTCGAAATGACATCGAACTGGTCGTTGGGACGGCTGGTGGTATGTGAAAACTTCATTTAAGTGGTTCACCTCCTTCCAAGTCTTCCAAATGGCACCAAAATTTGTGAGAAGGTAGCCTTGGATGTTAGGAAGTACTCGTTAAATTTTCACTTTAAGACTTGGTCTAAAATGTGGGTGAACCGACCTTTACAATGACTGGTCCGTAAGTTGGACAACCATAACTCAGGTTTCATCAACTTATCAATCATTGTCAAAGGAACAACATAACATATAAATGTTATCACTTGAGTACGACTATTTGTGAACACCATCATAGCATCATAAGCCACCCAGGCTAATACTTATGATCATGTATATATAAGGACTCGGTGAAAAGGGAGGACTCAGCACCATGCTTATGCGAGTCGCTACATTATCCTCTTTAGCATAGAAGGGTGTAATCTCCTATTCGTGCCAAAGAATAGGCTTAAATCAATGAACATGGCTAAGAAGGATCATTGGGGTGGTCTTTGGCGTCACACATGTTTATGAAAACAAGACGCGGATGACATAAATATCATCATTGGTCATGAGCCCTGCTCGTGACTCCACCAACGTACTTTGGTGTCTTTGATCCAACTAGTTTCTTTGTTCAAAAAAAATAATGTCCATGACAATACCGTGGTATATGGTGTTGGGATTCGGTGCCTAAAACGAAGGCCCAGCGGAAGCGGTAAAACGAAAATTAATTCGATCCGAATCCCTACGATGATCGATCGAGCTACGTATATACGAATATATAAACGAAAAGCAAGAGTTGTAAAAAACTAACCCTCGAAGTCCGTTGATTAAATGGTAACCTTCTCTTGAGCTATTCCCCAAGCTCTTGAACGATCCAACGCCGAAAGCACCGCGTCTCTACTTGCCACGCGCCGGAGAAACGAACGGAATGACAACACCTTGCTATCCTCCGAGGATACGGCTAGAGCTAGGTGATGAAGCTATATATGTAAAGATTACTACACTCTAAGTGTTTTAATCTTACTCTCTCTTTATGTCTTGATATTTTTCTCTAAGAAAACAAGAACAAGGTTGAAGAAGAAGATGACTAAAGAGAAAACAATTTTCTCTCTCTCTCTCAAACTCAATGATACGTAAATGCCAAGAAGTATTGTGAGGATGAGAGATCAAAGTCTTGTATATATTCTTATTCAACCCACATGAATACAAATACATATATCATGATTTGATTCCCCATATAATGTATATGATACTTGTCCCCTCAATCACATGAGATTCCAAAACCATGATGGGGACAAGTCAATACACACACATGGTAATAAGTGGGGGTTGGCCCATGCTAGAAAACGGTCGAGTTCGGTTCGTTTCGGACTCCGTGAGTCCAAACAGATAAACTCCTATTCCGTTCCGATGTATTTATGTCGTTTAATTAATCCAATTAATTAAACATATCAAATACAAAATAACATAATTAATTTCTCCAAGAAATAATTATATTCATGAATTAAATTAATCACCCAAGAATTTATTTAATTCATTAGGCCGTAAATCAATTTATCCAATAAATCGATTTAAACATCCAATGTTCCAAAATTAGATATCCAATATCTAATATTCATAATGAGATAATTAGCTCGATTCATTCCGTTGTCAATCCTAATGCGCGACTCGGTAGGTCCGTCTCGATCGGCAATGGGAGGAACCAAAGAGTAGTAGCACCACCTAGCGGCTGGTGGCCTACACTGTACCGGATCGAGAACGAATGATTGGGATCATTCAAGAACCATTCTGCCGTGAATACCAAGATAATGATAAACCCTTCTTTCAAATGTCCCGATCAAGTTATAGGGTCACTCTACCAAACCATATCTCAGATTTGACGCTATGCATGCGTTAATGCAAATCGAGATCATCGAGTGCCGTGTATCTAATACAACTAGCTCCAATGCTTTGGCCAAAGACTTATGATCTCATTTGCCAATAACCGCATAGGACATATAACCCGCTCACTAACGGGAGAAAGAATTCTATCTTGGTATTCGGTAGGACTCGCTACTTGCCCGTCAAGATGCACGTCGAGGTTGACCCCGCCTTCCGGTTTAGGTGGTCGAACTACTCTAATGAAAATCTTGACGTCACAAGCACATCCCTACTAAATCCTCAAGTCGAAGGTTCACGAATACCTATCACAACCTTTCGATTCCGTCATTGTGATCCGGAGTGAAATCCATGTGACGAATCAAGGGTGAGTCGGTTCGAGTATACTAATCCAATTAGCATACCTATAACGTGTGCTCCCACTAACCATTAGTGTTCGAGGCACTCTCCATGTCAAAGAACACGTCATACAAGTCTTCACATAAACTTAACGCCTACCAAGTTTCATCGACTTGCGAACGATTAAGTATTTGAGCTATAACCTTTCCAAAGGCCGACCCCCTTATCCAATAAGGAGTGGAACGCTTTGCTCTCAAATACATGGACTAGTTTCTATATGTTTATTTACGAGTTAGGAATGCCAAGAACTACCAAGAAATAAAGAAACATTCATTTGCCTTATATAAATGGTTTACATAATTACAAGTACAATGCCCTCACTCAACAACCTCCGAGTGGCATTCGAGGGCATACTCCTAACAATCTCCCACTTGCACTCAATGCCACACACTATGGTATCTAATACCCATGTTCTCCGATGACGCTCCAAGCTAGTCCGAGATAGTGGCGTCGTGGATCGGCGACGTTGTCGGCCGAGTCTACTCTATGCGGACAATGTATCCCTTGCGAACAAATTCTCTTACGAGATGATACTTCCTCTCAATATGTTTGGTGTTGTGAAACCTCGGCTCCTTGGCCTCGTGCTACACTCTCCGTCGTTGTCGCAGATAAATGGAACAGCACTCAAAGACATGGTATCATTTGAAGTTCTCCTAGAAACTTCTTAATCCAGAACCCTTCCTTGAAGCCTCCGAGGCCGCTTGATACTCGGCTGACAGTGGAATCGTGATCGCGCTTTGCTTGGCACTACGCCAAGATATCGCTCCTCCATTAAGAGTAAATATGTAGCCAGAAGTGGACATCGAGTCGTCCTTCAGTCCTTGGAAGTCCGAATCAGTGAATCCCACCACATCCAATTCTCCACCGCCATACATTAGAACCATATCTCTAGTCCTTCTTAAGTACTTGAGAACGTTCTTTATGGTACCAATGTTCCTACACGGGTTTGCACGAAACCTACTCACCACGCTTACGGCATGCGCGATGTCAGGTCTTGTACACAACATAGCATACATAAGGCTACCCACGGCCGAAGCATATGGTATATTACTCATTTCCTTTCGTTGTTCCTCACTTTGAGGACACATCTTCAAGGTGAGTTTTATTCCATGTCGCATCGGTAGGAACCCTCTTTTGAATCATCCATCTTAAATCGCTTTAAGATCTTATCTATATAGAGGGCTTGGGAAAGGCCTATTGTTCTCTTCGCTCTATCCGGTAGAGTCGAATACCAAGAATATAGGTTGCTTCTCCCAAGTCTTTCATGGAGAAATTACTCGAAAGCCAAGCTTTCACGTAACCGAGCATTCACACATCATTTCCTATTAGTAGAATGTCATCTACATATAGTACTAAGAATGCGATCTTGCTCCCACTAACCTTCTTGTATACACAAGGTTCCTCTTCATTTTGCACGAATTCAAACTCTTTGACCGCCTCGTCAAAACGAAGGTTCCAACTACGCGACGCTTGCTTGATCCATAAATGGAACGCTGGAGCTTGCACACTTTCCGAATATCGACTTCGGACACAAAGCCTTTAGCCGCTCCATATAGATTTCCTCCTCGAGGAATCCATTAAGGAAAGCCGTCTTTACGTCCATTTGCCATATCTCATAATCGTGGTAGGCAGCTATAGCAAGCATCATGCGAATAGACTTGATCATGGCTACGGGCGAGAAGGTATCGTGGTAATCGATCCCTTCCTTTTGGGTATAACCCTTTGCCACAAGCCCGGCCTTATAGGCGTCAACCTTGCCATCACCATCGCCTTTCTCTTGTAGATCCACTTGTTCCCAATAGGCACTATGCCCTTGGGGCGGTCTACTAGAGTCCGCACTGATTGACATGCATCGAGTCTATCTCGGCTTCCATAGCTTCACGCCATTTCGAGTCTACATCCACCATCGCTTGGTCATAGGTTGTTGGGTCGGTCTCTTGGCTATCACTTGGAATCTCATGGAGACCCGGCTCCTCCAAGTGCACAAGCCCATACCTCTCGTAAATGAGACACCCTACTAGACCTACGAGGTGGTTGTACTTGTGTTTGAAAGTTCGGTTCCAGTTTCTTGCAGTGTCTCTCGAGGAGTTTCATTGTATTCTTCTAAAGAAATACTTCTACCTCGCTCCGCCTTCCCGAATGAACTCATCTTCCAGAAGTGTGCTTGTAAAGCAACAATGATCCTTCGATCTTCGGCATGTAGAATAGATATCCCATCGTCCCAGACGGAATCTAATGAAACGTCCCTTCGCAGACCTAGCTTCCAACTTTTCCACCTTAGTCTTCTTGACATAGGCGGGACATCCCCAAATCCTAATATGATTAAGACTTGGTTTCCTTCCTTCCCACATCTCATGTGGAGTTTTAGGAATGGATTTAGAAGGACATCTGTTCAAGATATACGCGGCATCAGGAGTGCATACCCCCACGTAAATCGGCAAGTCAAGATAGCTCAAGATGGAACGGACCATGTTCAACAGGTCCGGTTCCTTCTTTCCGACACACCATTTAACCGAGGAGTACTGGAGGTGTTAGTTGTGAAACTATTCCATGTTCCTTAAGGAACTCGTCAAACTCCGTACTCATATACTCACCACCTCGGTCCGACCAAGTGCTTTGATATGATTACCGCTTGTTTCTCGACTAGGGCCTTGAATTCTGGAATTTCTCAAAGGCCTCGGATTTATGTTTCATTAAGTATACATAACCATACCTAGTATGATCATCTGTAAACGTAATGAAATATTGATATCCGTCACGTCTCGCTTCCAAAGCACCACATACATCGGTATGGATTAATCCCGGTTTATCGGCGCTCTTTGAAATGTCCCTTTGAAGGGGACTTAGTCATTTGCCTTTAAGGCAAGATTCACAAGTAGGAAAGGTATCCGATCCCAATGGACCCATAAGTCCATCTTTTTCCATCTTGTAAACCTTGGTCTGACCAACATGACCAAGTCTAAGATGCCATTTCAAAACTTGATTGGTTTCATCCCTACCGCGTTTTCTAGTTATAGTATTCACAACTACTTTGTTCTGAGATTTAGATGATACAATCCATTCAACAATGTAGCAAGACCCACTAGTTTATTTCTAAAATAAATTTTGCAGAACCATCACCAATGAAAAATGAAAAGCCTTTTCGGTCCATGACCGAATGGATACAATGTTTTTGTGCCCCTTGGGCAAAACAAGTACATCTTCTAAAGTCAAAACAAAGCCGGATTCTAAACCCAAAAGAAGTGATCCTATGTCGGTCGCCTCGACACTATGCCCGCTTCCGACCGTGATCATAACTTCTCCAGCCTCCAAGCTTCCTACTTTGTTCCGCATCCCGATTCACGGTACAAATATGAGAACTAGCACGAATCCAAGATTCAGAAGTAGAAAATACGAGCGTAACAATTTGTTTCCAAAACTAAAAGTTCTCAGACCAAGTGCCATGAAGAATCGGATGCCTCTAGCCCAAAGGGCCCACTCACCGCACTTGAGACAAGCATCCTTCTTCTTCTTGTTCTTTAGAACCATCGGGGCCTTGCCCTTACCCTTAAGGTCCTTAGCATGTGGTCCAAGTCCGCTTCTTGGTCTTTTTCTTCTTATTATTAGACTTAGAAGTCCGAAGAAATCACAAGAGCAGACTCCTTCATCCGCGGAGTCTTCATCCGAGACCGAGCGATCACAAGTTTGTTCATTAGCCCGGCTAAATTACATGCAATCTCATTGCGGTTGAAGTTCATAACAAGCGTGAGAAGGAATCGGGAGAGACTGTAGGATAAGGTCGGTTTGAGAGAAGTATCCATTTTAAAATCAAGAGCCTCCAATCTCTCGATCATGGATATCATTTTGAGGACGTGTTCCCCAACCTTCTCACCTTCCTTCATCCTTGCACCGAACAGTTGCTTGGATATCTCATATCTAGCAATTCTACTATGCTCACCATAAAGCTCGGTTAAGTGAGATAAAATCGCCAGCAAGTCATTTTCTCATGAGCTCTCTGAAGCTCATTAGACATGGAAGCCATCATATAAGCACGGACTTTCACGTCATCCTTAACCCACTTTTCGTGGTTTTCAATCTCTTCTGATTGGCTCGGTCCGCACAGAGGCGCCGGAATGTCCGTCTCCAAGACGTATCCTGCCTCTATACCGAGGACAATCATCGACATGGAGCCAATCCACAAAGTTAGGTCCCATTAAGGTGTTCTTTTCGAGTAGAATTGCGAGTGGATTCATTGTCATATTGAGATTTGTCTGCATTAAGTATAACAGATTAATTAGTGACTCATTCAATTATGTTCGAGTATAGAATTTAAGGTCTTTTCTATTCTTGTTACCCACCTCCCACTATTTTTATCGGAATAACACACTCCCATGTGAAATCCGGAAGTATCGTCGCTCTACTTCATAGTGGTGATCGAGTTCTTTATAAATTTTAATAGAGGGCAACCGAATGTGTTTCTAGTCTATTAATTTTCATAAAGTGGTGTCCAACACCAACCCATCTAATGGATGATTCGATCTTCTTTTTCCCCTTGTTCACTCCCCTCAACCTATACGGTTTCTATGGTTCGTGAACAAGTTAAGTTTATACCATCGACGCAAATCGGTTTCACAATTGAATCTTATCAAGCAACCTATCGTTTCTAGGGATAAAATTTGCTCCAACCGAAGGCATCCAATGCGCTCCCGGTAATTTATCCGTCCTCCCGAACGACTACCCCGATAACTCGGAAGCATAGCACATCCGGTATGGATTTCAATTAACCGAAAACTCGATGGAGGGAAGGAAAACCTTGAAACCTTATAAACTTAATTATTTGTTGTGGGAGAATTATCGCGATTAACGTTACACTTTGCACATTAATCGTTTAAGCGCGTTTGTGGCATTCATACAATATGAAACAACCAATCACAACCTAGTTGCTATCAACATGTGGTTCATGGACCGTTCCTAGAAAACAAAAACTCCGTAATCTAATTACAAGTCTTCGTCTTGAATCTTCGTCTTCTCGAAATGGATCTTCCTCCGGTCTTCGTCATTACATATAAATTTTACATTGAAAATTGCATCCTAGATACAAATTTTTCTAGTAAAATAAATAGGCTCAAAACGGCCTTTACAACCCAATCGAATAAAACGAACGATTCAAAAACTAAGTCCACGAACCACATCCCCATTCAAAAGCATTCATTCAATAAATACTAAATAAATGGAAAACGAAGAGATACATTGATCCAATCAACAATACGAACCGATCCAATCGATTCACACAATCGGTAATATAATAACGTTCAAAATAATTCGGTCGACCATAAATATTCCAATTAATCAAATTTCCCTTATAAAATGAAATACCATAAATCATTTTAATCATATTAAATCCAATTTAACATGCGGGAGATTAATTTTCAAGAATACACGGAAAAATCGAGCGGGACGAAAATGGCTGCCATGGCCGAAGTCATCGCGGCACTTTCCGGCCGATCGCTCGGCATGGCCGAGTCACGCCGGCATTTACCGGCAGTGCACGGCCCGTGTCTCGACACGGTCGGTTCTCGGGCGATGGCTCAAGGTCGCCGACACGGCCCGTGTCACTGCACACGGCCGAGTCACCTGGCAGCCTTCCTCGCCTTTGTCCGAAAAGTCGTCCGACGACGATTCGAGCTCGATTTTTGACCGGATATCAATATCAATATTTTTCAACATTCATATCTTCAATATAAATCATATTTCCAAGAAATTAAGATTTATATTTAGACATAAACTTACGAAAAATATAACTACAACGAACGTAAAAATATATACCACGATTATGACTAAAATGATTCCAAATCATTCACCATCTAATCAAGCATTCCAAATGCCAATATCGTATATACGATCGCAAGACCTACGCTCCGATACCACTGTTGGGATTCGGTGCCTAAAACGAAGGCCCAGCGGAAGCGGTAAAACGAAAATTAATTCGATCCGAATCCCTACGATGATCGATCGAGCTACGTATATACGAATATATAAACGAAAAGCAAGAGTTGTAAAAACTAACCCTCGAAGTCCGTTGATTAAATGGTAACCTTCTCTTGAGCTATTCCCCAAGCTCTTGAACGATCCAACGCCGAAAGCACCGCGTCTCTACTTGCCACGCGCCGGAGAAACGAACGGAATGACAACACCTTGCTATCCTCCGAGGATACGGCTAGAGCTAGGTGATGAAGCTATATATGTAAAGATTACTACACTCTAAGTGTTTTAATCTTACTCTCTCTTTATGTCTTGATATTTTTCTCTAAGAAAAACAAGAACAAGGTTGAAGAAGAAGATGACTAAAGAGAAAACAATTTTCTCTCTCTCTCTCAAACTCAATGATACGTAAATGCCAAGAAGTATTGTGAGGATGAGAGATCAAAGTCTTGTATATATTCTTATTCAACCCACATGAATACAAATACATATATCATGATTTGATTCCCCATATAATGTATATGATACTTGTCCCCTCAATCACATGAGATTCCAAAACCATGATGGGGACAAGTCAATACACACACATGGTAATAAGTGGGGTTGGCCCATGCTAGAAAACGGTCGAGTTCGGTTCGCTTGACTCCGTGAGTCCAAACAGATAAACTCCTATTCCGCTCCGATGTATTTATGTCGTTTAATTAATCCAATTAATTAAACATATCAAATACAAAATAACATAATTAATTTCTCCAAGAAATAATTATATTCATGAATTAAATTAATCACCCAGTAATTTATTTAATTCATTAGGCCGTAAATCAATTTATCCAATAAATCGATTTAAACATCCAATGTTCCAAAATTAGATATCCAATATCTAATATTCATAATGAGATAATTAGCTCGATTCATTCCGTTGTCAATCCTAATGCGCGACTCGGTAGGTCCGTCTCAGTCAGCAATGGGAGGAACCAAAGAGTAGTAGCACCACCTAGCCACTGGTGGCCTACACTGTACTCCGATCGAGAACGAATGATTGGGATCATTCAAGAACCATTCTGCCGTGAATACCGGTATACGTATAAACCCTTCTTTCAAATGTCCCGATCAAGTTATAGGGTCACGGTCTACCAAACCATATCTCGTATTTGACGCTATGCATGCGTTAATGCAAATCGAGATCATCGAGTATCGTGTATCTAATACAACTAGCTCCAATGCTTTGGCCAAAGACTTATGATCTCATTTGCCAATAACCGCATAGGACATATAACCCGCTCACTAACGGGAGAAAGAATTCTATCTTGGTATTGATGGACTCGCTACTTGCCCGTCAAGATGCACGCCGAGGTTGACCCCGCCTTAGGTTTACAGGTCGAACTACTCTAATGAAAATCTTGACGTCACAAGCACATCCCTACTAAATCCTCAAGTCGAAGGTTCACGAATACCTATCACAACCTTTCGATTCCGTCATTGTGAATTCCGGAGTGAAATCCATGTGACGAATCGAGGGTGAGTCGGTTCGAGTATACTAATCCAATTAGCATACCTATAACGTGTGCTCCCACTAACCATTAGTGTTCGACAGGCACTCTCCATGTCAAAGAACACGTCATACAAGTCTTCACATAAACTTAATGCCCAGTCAAGTTTCATCGACTTGCGAACGATTAAGTATTTGAGCTATAACCTTTCCAGTGCCGACCCCCTTATCCAATAAGGAGTGGAACGTTTTGCTCTCAAATACATGGACTAGTTTCTATATGTTTATTTACGAGTTAGGAATGCCAGTAACTACCAGTAAATAAAGAAACATTCATTTGCCTTATATAAATGGTTTACATAATTACAAGTACAATGCCCTCACTCAACAACCTCTGAGTGGCATTCGAGGGCATACTCCTAACATATGGATCATCAAACTGTCCAAACTCCGGACTATTAATGCCTAAATGTGTCAATGTCCCAATACATCTTCTGATTACAAAAACCGATGCAAGCCGGACCATATTGACTCATGAATATTTTTCCTTTTCACATATCCAATACAAGTGATGCATAAGATTTTATTTCTCACAAATCACAATGAGATGCTATGAGTGATACACTTTGGCATATTTATCATCGAGTCATAACATGGTTCAATTGTTACGGAACATATGTGACTAGAAAACGCCATTCGACATTCAACAACTTGAGCATTATACCACTCATTGATTGTGATGACCTAGTCATCATAGTCACAATGGATTTATAAACCGAAATCCAAAAATGTCGTGTTCCTTGAAAATAGCTTAATACGCACTCAATTTCGCTTGCAAAATTTTACAAACATGAGCATAGTGAACACTCTAACGACATAGAGATTTTATACCAGATACGATCAAAATGATCTATCATATTGAGTGCATAACATGGCAAGGTTATATGCTTAAGGGGCAAAATTACGACACAAGCACGGTCAGATGTTCTGGAAACTAGACTTACGTATCTTTCTATCCATATATTGTGCACCACACGGATCATTAAACTCAGATCACAGTGCATATTTTAATTGGCTGCTTTAGTATTTCCCAAGTTTAGTGAGAAAACAAGGTTGAGACCATATCCAATGGCATAAGTGTTGATGCAAAAACATGGCAATGACAGCCATAGGTGCGTTTAAACACAGCAGGGTGTTCGAATTCTTATCTCGACTGATGATCCTTTCGGTAACTCCAACTTGGTAAACTTGCAGAGAAAGTAGGAATGTCGGTACAGCTAAGGCTGTTTAAAAACCACTGATTCCGTTTGAACTTTCAAAGCATAAACAAATATCAAGGAGGATGCGCCTAGTCATGATCAAAAGTGTAGACAAAATCCACCAAAGTGCATCAAATCAACCAAGAATTTTGATTCTCAATTTGCAAGTATACGTCATAATAGCCATGTTATGTGGATGCAACGCGGTGCATCATAATTAAGCATTTTGAACCATCAGACATAATGAATATACCATAACCAACTCGTTTTGACCATCCAATGAGATCGACTAAACATAGTCAAATGTATAAGGCACATGCCTTTACAAATACTCGGAAAAGTATTCGGACCTATAGTCATACGAACTATAATCGAGGTCAACGAATTCATGTATTTACCGCAATATGCCATTGCTTTAAATGTTAAAATTCATGAGAATTACTCGTACATTCTTTCATATATCATATTGCATAGAGACGGTGCATGACTACACCCACATGCAATATTTTATTTTAATAGGATGAAAGATGGAGTTTTCCAAGTATGGGATTGGGTCAAGACCAATTTGGTGGTCGCACAATTCATCGTGACAAATCCGTCACAAATCGATTTTAGCCACGACATATCCATCGCAATCGATGTTTGTACGTTACAATTCTGTGACTAATCATGAACAAGTCATAACTTTACCGTTACCGACAATATTCATTTTATTCAATTGTTGGTTTAAAATTGACAAAATGGCGACGTCAAATCGCACCCAAAACGTGGTGTATGCAACAACCACAAATATTGACTTTCAACAATTATCCGTGACTCCCCCAGGACCGTCACACAGTTTACTTCGACATACGAGAGTGATACCACCTCTCATAGTCTCATCCACCGCAAAGTAGCGTGGGAGATAAAGAACACAATTCCCCAATTCCCAAAAAAAATTCCCAAAAGCGAGAAATTAAAAAACGGGAACTTTAATAAAATCTTACGGGTACTTGGTTCCATATTTGCTTTGATCCTTGAACGGGAGCTTCTCTCTATATGAGCAATATTTTCGTGGTACTCGGTTCCATATTTACTTTGATCCTTGAACGGGATAATAAATATGGCTTCTCTCCATATTTTGCACATCATCATGAGCAACATATTTTCCTATATTCATATAAAACATAAACATGGTAAGATTCATAAGTGTACAAATTAAAGAACAAATGAATCATTAATTAGGAAAAGATGGAGAGTTGAGAAACGCCCGGATAGGGCTACTGGGCTTGATAATTCGGCCGAAAAAGGACTCGAGCGCGGCGATGCAGTAGTTCGGTATTGGATGAGGTCGGATCTCCAAATTTCCTCGTAAAAATCTGCTTCTGTTCAGCGGCAGATTCAGTAATCAATATTACTCAGAATCCGATCTCCACCATTGCTGTCAAAATTTCACACCGATCCGACGGTTAACGAATCGGGAAATATATTTTTAGTATGACTGCGCTGTGCAGAAAATTTACGCGCGGAAATTCTCATCTCTCGTTTTTTTTCTTTTTTTTTTCTTTTACGTGGGGGAACGGATCCAACAGTCGATGCTCCCTTTCGGTCGAACTGTCCTCTGCCTCGTCCTCGACCAAAACTCTGGGGTAGATGGACACTCTGCTGTGTCTGCGGGACACTTGCTTCCCTCTGAGCCGGCTGCGAAGTACAAGCTCTATTTAACTTAGTGGCATCCCTATAAAACATTGCACGATGCCCCTCCTGTCCGCAATCATAACATGTCACTGGAGAACAGAAACAATCATGCCAAAGGTGTCCTGGGCGACCACAATTAAAACATCTCTTGACCACATCTGTCGGTTTTGATACTGATCAGAAGTTCTTTCCGCCTTTAGATGGGTGCGGGGGCCTCTTAAACGAATGAAAGGATGACTGGGCCTTACGGGGCCCACTACTCTTGTGCTCTGTGAAACTACCAGAGACTTTCTGCTTCTTGGACTCTGAGAACTTTTCAATAGCTGCTTCTTTCATTTCATACGCCAGGGCTTTGTCTTGGTACTGGAGGAGAGTGGTGCATTCAAAACCTGACATGTACCTCTGTATTTCTGGCTTCATTCTCATATCAAAGTGAATCATCATTTTTGCATCGGTTCTGACCAGGGGTCGAGCAAACACCAGCTACTGATTAAACGTCTTAATCGCTTGAGCCATCGGCACATCCGACGGCTGCGCAGAGAAAAATTCCCAAACTTTAGCTTCTCTCACCGGACGAGGGCAGTACTGATCTTCCATCATAAGTTTGAACTCTTCCCAACCGGCATCATGATCAACAGGTCGTATGGCTTCCCACCATTCAGACGCTTCTCCTGCGAGAAAGTACTGGGCAATGGGAGCTTTCCGGTCGTCTGGGCACTTAATCCATGTGAATACTTTCTCTAGCTCTCTCAACCTGTGATCCCATGTCAGTGTCTCAGAAAATCCATCGAATTTAGGCGGGTGCATCTTCGCCACCTCCTGTAGCCATCTGTCTCCCCGATTTCCCAAGCCTGGGATGCCTTGCTGTCTTTCTCCTGGCTGCAATCCTACCGCCACTTGCATCCTGTCCACCACTTGAGCAAATTGAGTCATCTGGTTGACCACCTGACAAAGGATGTCGGGAACGGCAGGATTGGCATTTGTCTCCACTGTCTGTTCTCGTTCATTATTAATGGACTCCTGTTGTTCGCCAGAATTGGAGTTAGCCTGATTTGACAGCGAATCAGGAACAGAAGGTGAAGCTTCTCTCTCAGCATTCCTACGTCTGCGTCCACGACCGCAACCACGTCCCGTCCTGCCCTCAATATACTGTAAGCATAAACACTCAATATATAGGGAATAATATCGTCCTAACATTTAAGTATATAAAAAAAGGTACAACATGTAATGAACAAGATAGAGTTTAGGAAACTTACAACCACCGCTCGCACGAAGACGTAGGCAGTACAGTGATGTTATGCGCGGCCGGTTACCCCAAAAGACATATACGACCCCTATTTAACCCAACGGCCAAGATATCCGTAATCTTAGATCCGATACCATATTATGTAACACCCCCAATATATTCAGAATATTACAGCGCCGTAAATCCTTTACGTAAAAATTTACAAGGCTGAGGAAATGAAAAGACAATAATAAATACCAACAAACAACAGCAGCAGAAATAAAATACAACACGAGTCTGAAAACAGTACTGAATGACAAACGATGAACGGTGAATATTAATATATGACCAAATCCAACATCACAAACGACAACGTACTCGAGTACTTTATTAAAACAGCACAAACATAGGACAAAATAATCCGTCCGTAACATCACTCTACACCCTTGTCGTCGTGCAGCTCTAGTGGTTGTTTTCCCGCTCTCCTGGATCCTGAACATAAACAAATGTTCACCCCCGAAGGGGTTAGCAGAACGATGCTAGTACAAGTACGATAATTATACAACAATGATTTATTCAACAATCCCTGAATAATAACATCAATCATATCAACAATAATCACGACAAGTTTCTCCAATGAGAAACAGTAACAATGTACAACATATCATATCAATCTCGAAATACTCGTGGTATTCCAACGATCCAGAACCCACAGCTATAGATTCCCATGATGATCCCGTTGGGTTAACGCATGGTGGAAATACCTATCCAACGATCCAGCGCACACAGCCATAGATTCCCATGATGATCCCGTCGGACCAACGCATGGTGGACAAACAATCGCAACACATATACACAATACAACAATCAACATAATCGACATTAATACGAATAAATGTAATTAAGGTACTTGCCTGAAATTGACGACAAGGATAATACTTCGACGGATGTCAATACACTCGAAGGTCGCCCTTTCGATCAATCACGTTGCAAAGCTTGGACCTTAAACAAAAGAAATAATATATAGTTCATCTTACGTCATATAAATAACGTACGAACATCTAACATCCTAAACTATGGCTGAACGTTGTCGACCCTTCGGATCCTGTCCGATTCCCTTCATAACGGACGTTACATATCCAATGTAATGTACGTTAAATCTGTGCCTTAACGCACGTAAGCTCCTATGCCTAACGTGCGCTAAGCTTGAATTTGACAAAGTTCTCTGATCAGATGATTGTCTCACCTGATGCTATAACGTACGTAAAGAATGATACTTAACGTACGTTATACGTACGAACATATTGAGGTACAATGCTGGTGTCTACGATTACAAATATATTCATCAACCAATATGATTTTATACTTCAATCTTCATTCATGGTTCAGTCATTTATACAACTCGTATCAAAGGTATGATCATACGAATACTAACAAATTCTCAAAGAAAAGTGAAACAACCGTGTTCTAGGTTCCAACTTCCTTATACATGGTGTTCGGTCAAATAAGTCATCCATGGAACCTAATAATCTCAGTATCATGTTCACAACATTCTTAAGAACACGAATTCAAGGTTGGAGATAACATTAACATACCTTCATATGAATAAAACGTCAAGGAAATCGGTAGAATCCAACACCGGATGTTTCAGCACCAATACAAGATGTCTTACCTATTCAACAACCAAGTAGAGAGGCCAATATACTAGTTTTGTAAGGTTAGAAGCTCTGGGGAGAGGTAAGGTTCGGATAAAATGAGTGAAAGAATGAAATAGGGTGCTGCCATATTTATAAAACTCAGCCCTTTACGTACGTTAACCTCACAGCATTACGTACGTTATCACGTTAATGTACGCTATCCAAAATTTTTAGCGTGCGTTATCGTCCGACAGTAGATACTGCCTCATTTCTGACCTACTTAACGTACGTTAACCCTTACCATTTACGTACGTAATAAGCCCTGTTTAGCGTACGCTATCTAAGTCCTTTAGCGTACGTTAAAACTCGTTGACTTGCTTTTTCAAAAAGTTGTCCGGGCCACGCGGGGAATCTTATCCTTGTCCCCGTCCCAAGGTGGCCCATGTGCCGACCAACCCTATCTGCCTGACTGTACGTTACGTAAGATATGCTTCGTTCATAGCGTATGCTATCCTCAGTCCATAACGTACGTTAAGCTCATCATCTAGCGTACGTTATGACGTAGCTGCATGCATGAATTTGCAAATTCTTCCTAATATGATCATGACTGTTTGGAATACGAATGTAACACCCCAAACTAGGCGGATATTACAGTGTCGTGGACCCTCGACTGGGACCCACCAGGCGAATGAAAACTTATGAATTAAATAATATAATTGTAGTACCGAACCACATTATATTACTAAATACTCCGATGAGGAGCTTAAGTACATTACACCAGGACAAAACAGAATACTAGTATATTTTATATGAAGATAAAATATACCACCCTGAATAAATAAACGTCTCAAACGGAATTTGCAGCAGAAATACAAATGAAGAGAAATAAGAATGACTGAAATGACTGAATTAAGCGGAATGACTGGGGCCCCCTACTCGTATCATCGACTCTCGCCAACATGCTCTTCCCGTGCCTTTGCCTTGCCGTGACACGAAAACAAAATCCCTAACGGGCCGCCATACGTAACAACAATCCTCAAGGGTTGAAAATACACAATCATGATATAACTGAAGTTATGAAATATCCTTAATTATGAATTACGCTGAAGAGGAGTATCATAGTACGCCCGTAATGTTCTGTGCAAGTGTACAAGACGAATGACCAGACACACCCGTCCTTGTACCTAATTAGTCTCACGGAGGTAAGCGTTACCTTGTGCACGGTCCAACGTATCGGTGAACCCAATACATGACCATCGTGTGGCCGACTAAAAATTCCACACAGCCACACCCAGCCACGCAATATGAACCCAGACGGTCATATGAGCAAGAATGACCACAATGAATTTCAATGAATAATAATTCGACAAGGTTAAGCATGACTCACTAAGATGAAAATAATAGTGACGTGATTGATAACTCAATGAAATGATTGGAACCGTCGTTCCTCGTGAATGAAGTGATTGTTCGACAATTACAAGTCTCAATACGGTTAATACAATGATGAATGAGTATGATTATGAATGAACAACAACAAAAGGAATGAATAACCTTTTAACCGAGTAAGAATTAACTTACACAACACCGATGAAGAATGTCCATCCAAGAACGTCCTAAATGAAATGCCGGTCGTTCGAACAACCTTGAATAACACAATTTACCAATAATTCGATCATTACATGAATCAAATACGATCATAACCGACTCAAACATCGATACAACAATATCCAAACTCGAATATATCGAAACCAACCCCAAGATGAGTATTTCAAACCATCAAAACACTTTCAATGATATCAATAATCTCATAGGAATCCACAATTTCAAGATTACAACAACCTCAAACGGAAATCCCCAAATTATCCGAAGTCAACCCCAAGGGTTCTTGATATAAATCCCCAAAATAGCCATTAAATCCGTAGGAATACATTTATCCAAGGTAGATAATCCATATTTAATATATTCCAACAACAATCCAAGCTTACACGAAGAAATCGGAAGGAAAAACCCAAAAATCCGAAATTCTAGATCCAAGAGATTAATACCTTTGATTTGATGTGATGAAGTTGATGAAATGATGATTAATCCAAATGATGAGCTTGAAGATGATGATAGATGAATACACCTCGAAGAAAACTCTCCAAATTATCCGAAATCGCCCAAAACCGAAGAGAAAATGAGAAGGAAGATAAATGACGAAATCTGGGCTACACTGTCCAATTTATAGTCTCTCCAGTTTAGCGTGCGCTAACGGGTATTTTGGGTAGTCCAGTACCCACTATACGAGGACGGTAGCGTGCGCTACGTACCTCTTGTAGCGTGCGCTACTCCCCTTTAATTAGCGTGCGTTAACACCACTGGTTAGCGCGCGCTAACGAATTATATGATGCCCAGTACTGGAGTCCAGAAACCTTATGTCCTCTGATATGATCTCGGTAGCGTGCGCTACATCCAACAATTAGCATGCGCTACTACACCGTTTGCGTACGCTAAAACCACTCATAGCGTGCGCTATGAATAAATTCAATTCAGTCCAGTAGCCAATGGACTCAACCTGATCTGTCCTTAGCGCGCGCTACACCAAATATTAGCGTGCGCTACTACAACCCACTAGCGCGCGCTACTTACCATTCGTAGCGTGCGCTACTTATAACTCACCTGCAGTCCAGTACCTTCTGGACTGCAGCTAGGGTAACATTAGCGTGCGCTAATGCTGAGTGGTAGCGTGCGCTACCTGTACTCAATTAGCGCGCGCTAAAAGAGTACGTAGCGTGCGCTACTCCTCACGCACAGCCTACAATGAAAAAGACAATGATGATAAACACGGCACAAAACTCCAATTAGATTAGTGATGAATGACGATTGATACACGATACAATTACTCTGAACGATGAATACCATGATTGAATATGAGTGACAAATGATCATTAATGAGTGAAATTACTGAATGATAAATACTGAATGATAATTACTGAATGATAATGACTGAATTACAACCAGGTATTACATACACCCCCCCTTAAAAGAGTTTCGTCCCCGAAACTCAGGGTCAAATAACTCGGGATAACTCTCCCGCATACTATCCTCGGTTTCCCAAGTAGACTCTTCGACTCCGTGTCTAGACTACTGAATTTTAACCAAAGAAATCATCTTATTCCTCAACTGTTTGATTCGCCGCTCTAAAACTCATATAGGACGCTCCTCATATGAATGATCGTCGGCGATCTCGATTTCGTCGAACTGAAGTATGTGACTCGGGTCGGTAACATACTTCCACAACTGAGAGACGTGAAACACATTATGAATTCGGCTCAACGCCGGAGGTAAAGCCAATAGATAAGCTAACTTGCCTACTCGATCCAAAATCTCAAACGGTCCAATGAATCTCGGACTCAACTTACCCCTTTTCCCAAAACGGAAGATACCACGACTCGGGGATACCTTGACTAACACGTGGTCACCAGCCTCAAACTCTAATGGTCGACGACAGTTATCTGCATATGATTTCTGTCGACTCTGAGCGGTCATCAAACGACTCCTGATCAAAGCTACCTTCTCACGGGCGGCTATAAGCATATCGGGCTCGGTGCCGATTGATTCTGATAGGTCATCCCAACACAAAGGAGATCGAAAACGACGACCGTACAAGGCCTCATAAGGTGCCATCTTAATTGAAGCATGCCAACTATTATTATACGTGAACTCGATCAATGGTAGTTGGGCTTCCCAATCGTCTTTCCAATCGAGGACGCATGCCCTCAACATGTCCTCTAATGTCTGAATGGTTCTCTCTCATTGTCCGTCGGACTGAGGATGAAAAGCGGTACTGAGATTAAGCTGAGTTTCCATAGCACGATGAACTGATTTCCAAAAATGCGACACAAACCGTCCGTCACGATCGGAAACGATACTTTTAGGAGTACCGTGCAGTCTCACTATCTCTTTGATGAATAACTGGGCAAGTCTCTCGGGACCCCAAGTATCCTTAATCTCAAGAAAATGAGATGATTTAGTTAAGCGGTCCACAATTACCCAGATCGTATTCATGCCACGACGACTCGTCGGCAAACTCGTGATGAAATCCATAGAAATGTCTTCCCACTTCCATTCTGGAATAGGGAGAGGTTTCAGCATACCCACCGATCGCTGATGTTCAATCTTAACTTGTTGATAGGTTAAGCATCTCGAAACAAATTCTGTGACTTCTCGCTTCATATTACTCCACCAGTAATTTTGTTTCAAGTCCTTGTACATCTTGCTAGACCCCGGATGAACAGAGTAAGGGGTAGCATGAGCTTCTTTCAAAATCGAGTTTTTCAACTCGTCATTCGCCGGTACGCACAATCGATTCTTAAATCTCAAAAGTCCATCCTCGTGGACCACGAATCCAGGGGAGCCACATCCTCACGGATGCGCAACAATGATGGGTCCGAACCCTGATTCTCTCTGATTGCCTCTTCAAGTGATGATGAGATCTCCAACATACAAAGCTGTCCCTGAACTCGCTGAAGCCAGACCTCGATCTCGGGTCTAAGAAATTCCTGCTGAAGCTCCTTTTGAACTGTTAAACGGGCAAGCATCTGCTCCTGAACGGACTTACGACTCAAGGCGTCGGCGACAACGTTCGCCTTGCCCGGGTGGTAAAGGATCTCGATATCATAATCTTTGATTAGTTCCAACCACCATCTCTGTCGCATATTTAACTCCTTCTGAGTAAATATATACTTTAAACTCTTATGATCGGTGAATATCTGACAGGTGACGCCATAAAGGTAATGGCGCCAGATTTTCAAAGCGAACACTACGACTGCTAGCTCCAGGTCGTGGGTCGGATAATTAACCTCGTAAGGTCTCAATTGTCGTGAAGCATAGGCAATAACCTTTCCATTCTGCATGAGCATACATCCGAGACCCTGTCCGGACGCATCACTATAAACTACAAATCCTTCCGTCCCCTGCGGCAACGAAAGTACAAGTGCTGACATTAACCGGCTATTGAGTTCCTCAAAACTCCGTTGACACGCATCGGACCACGTGTATTTCTTATCCTTCCGTAAAAGGTTCGTCAAGGGTTGAGCGATTCTAGAAAATCCCTCCACAAATCGCCGATAATAACCCGCTAATCCAAGAAAACTTCGGATTTCCTTAATATTCTTCGGAGGTAGCCAATCTCGAATAGCCTCCGTCTTCTGAGGATCGACACGAACTCTGTCTGATGAAATTACGTGTCCGAGAAACGTTACTTCGGACATCCAGAACTCACATTTGGAAAACTTCCCATAAAGTTGTTCTCGTCTCAACACGTCGAGCACTTGATGAAGGTGAAACTCGTGTTCCTCCCGGTCACGAGAATAAATCAAAATGTCATCGATGAAGACAACAACAAACTGATCCAAAAAGTCGATGAAAACCCGATTCATTAACTCCATGAATACCGCAGGTGCATTAGTCAATCCAAACGGCATAACCACAAACTCATAATGACCATAGCGTGTTCGAAACGCCATCCTCGCGATATCCGACTCTCGAATCCGCAACTGATGATATCCAGATCTTAAGTCGATCTTGGAAAATACTGAAGCTCCCTGAAGTTGGTCTAAGAGATCATCAATACGGGGTAAGGGATACTTATTCTTGATTGTCACCCTGTTCAACTCCCGATAATCAATACACAAGCGAAAAGAACCATCATTTTTCTTGACAAATAACACTGGTGCTCCCCACGGGGATGCCCTCGGTCGAATATAACCCTTCTCGAATAACTCCTCAAGTTGGTTCTTTAATTCCTGCATTTAGGTCGGGGCCATCCGGTACGGTGCCTTCGATATCAGGGACATACCAGGCTCCAACTCAATCGTGAATTCCACATCCCTCTGTGGAGGCAAACCAGGTAACTCGTCCGGAAAAGCATCGGCATATTCCCTCACTACCGGAATATCTGTCAACATTACTGATGACTTCTCGGTTTTGGTCATATAGCACCAATAACCGACACATCCCTGATTGAGTAATCTCACTGCTTTCATCAAATTAATGACCTTACCAGAACAGCCGGGATTACCTCCCTGAAAAACACATTCAACCCCATCGTCTGAAATGATAGTGACCATACGCTTACGGACACTAATGATGGCATCATGACGATCCATCCAATCAATAGCCAAGATGATGTCGTCTCTCGGCAAATCTACTACGATTAGGTCTGCTAGCCATACACGACCATGAAACTGAATCGGACAATTCTGAATCTCACGATTACCGATAATTCGTCTACCATCAGGTAGACCAATGACCTAAGGCTCACAACTAGTAGCACTACCCAGACGTAGTCTACTCAAACATGACTCGGAAATGAATGAATGCGATGCACCTGTATCAAAAAGGGTACACACAGGTTTAGATAGAATATCGAGTGTACCTGAGATCATTCGGGCCTCTGGATCATCGGTCTTCTTCATCTCATAAATCCGGGGCTTGCTAGTCCTGGCACCGGACGCTCCCGTCTGCTGGCTATAGGCTCTACCTTTAGTCGCTCATGTCGTTTTAAACGACGCTGATTGGTGGCCTGATTCTGAACGGCTGACTGCTTAGGGGCCTGAGATGATGTCTGAGTAGGTTTGGAGTCCCTACGGCAAAAACGGGCCTTATGCCCAGCAATCCCACAATTATGACACGTGATAGTCTATCTCGGACACTTGAATGCGAGATGACCAAGATCCCCACAGCTTAAAATAGGTGATGGCCGGGCGCGCCGAGACTGAGATTCCGCGGGTTTAGACGTCACAGGAGGTCGCTCAGAAAAAGCAGAGCCCGCACGAGGTTTCTTGAAGGTTGTCTGACCGCCTTCAGACTGATTACGATTCTTCGATTTCTTGCTAGCAGACGAAGGTTGCTGCTTAGCAATTTCCTTAGCATTAAGCTCATAAGTGAGAGCATTCTCAATGAATTCGGCCAACGTGGTGCAATTATGATTAAGCAGCTGTAGTCTCATACGGGGTTTCAGCCTCTTGCTGAAATACTTGATTTTATCCGCCTCTGAATGAATGATGGATGAGGCGAAAGGGAGAAGTTCCTGAAATTTCTCGGCAATGGCGAGAACATCCTCGTCTGCCGAGGGATCGGGTGTGACTAATTCTGACAGCTTGGCCTCTCTGAGTGGGGCTGGATAATACCTCTCCATCATGAGAGTCTTGAACTGCTCCCAAGTACATGATCCTTCGGTGGGTTTCAACGATAACCACCAAGAATGAGCGCTCTTACCCAGGTAGTAAGCCGCAACTGAAACTTTATGTCCTTCGGGACACTCTACCATCGCAAATAACTTCTCGAAATGTTCGAGCCAATGAACAATATCCGCCGGCTCAGACGAGCCCTCAAAAGTAGGTGGCCTTTGGCGAGAAATGTCGCCGATGATACTGCTCACATTCCTCTCTTGCCTCTGAGGTGGCGGCGGAGGAGCCTGTTGATTTTGATTAACTGAGTTGTGCATCGTCTCCATAAGTTGTGCCATCTGCGTCATTTGGGCCATCATGCCCTGCATAAAAGTGAGTGGGTCAACCCGAACACCTTCTGACTGAGCTGTGTCCCGGGTACGACTCCCCGATAGTGAATGATCACGTCCAGGTGAATGAGTGGCAGCGTCGCTGCTCGATGAATTAACATTATTTCTCGCATTCGCACGTGTATTCACACGAGCTCTTGGGATTCGGCCCGCACCACGGCCTCGTCCTCCGCGTCCTCTTCTTGCTCTCTCCATACTGAAGTAGGAAAGTCACATGATGATTATATTCCCCGCATGGATATCACGTTATGATTATGACATGTGATGATGAAAATGAGCATACACGCTCTAACACAGTGATTACATGAATGATTAACCGAGGTGACATGATTATCTGATGAAATTATTGAAAGGATTATCTTGAACAAATTAACAAGATTAATGATATAATCTTCCAGATCAACAACCGAGTAATGAAATGAATTGAGTGATTAAAGAGTTAACATGACCGTCCTGGTCAAAATGAAAATGATGATTGAGGATTGTTAACTGATGAATTATGAATGAATGATTATTGCCAGAAATTATACCATGGCATTAGAAATCTTACAGTTCTTGGTCTGATTGGCTCGGCATCTGCACAGGTCACACGTGACGCGAAAGTCCAATGATACTAGTCCGATGACGATGATTTCAAACGAGACATGACTTGGAGGGTAGTATTCAAAATCACGCTTCGATACCAACTCTGTAATACCCCAAACTAGGCGGATATTACAGTGCCATGGACCCCCGACTGGGACCCACCAGGCGAATGAAAACTTATGAATTAAATAATATAATTGTAGTACCGAACCACATTATATTACTAAATACTCCGATGAGGAGCTTAAGTACATTACACCAGGACAAAACAGAATACTAGTATATTTTATATGAAGATAAAATACACCACCGTGAATAAATAAACGTCTCAAACGGAATTTGCAGCGGAAATACAAATGAAGAGAAATAAGAATGACTGAAATGACTGAATTAAGCGGAATGACTGGGGCCCCCTACTAGTATCACTGGGACTCCTCGCCGTCAACATGCTCTTCCCGTGCCTTTGCCTTGCCGTGACCTGAAAACAACATCCCCCAACGGGGTCAGTTACACAGAACAACAATCCTCAAGGGTTGAAAATACACAATCATGATATAACTGAAGTTATGAAATATCCTTAATTATGAATTACGCTGAAGAGGAGTATCTTAGTACGCCCGTAATGTTCTGTGCAAGTGTACAAGACGAATGACCGGACACACCCGTCCTTGTACCTAATTAGTCTCACGGAGGTAAGCATTACCGTGTGCACGGTCCAATGTATCGGTGAACCCAATACATGACCATCGTGTGCCCGACTAAAAATTCCACACAGCCACACCCGGCCACGCAATATGAACCCAGACAGTCATATGAGCGAGAATGACCACAATGAATTTCAATGAATAATAATTCGACAAGGTCAAGCATGACTCACCGAGATGAAAATAATAGTGACGTGATTGATAACTCAATGAAATGATTGGAACCGTCGTTCCTCGTGAATGAAGTGATTGTTCGACAATTACAAGGCTCAATACGGTTAATACAATGATGAATGAGTATGATTATGAATGAACAACAACAAAAGGAATGAATATCCTTTTAACCGAGTAAGAATTAACTTACACAACACCGATGAAGAATGTCCGTCCATGAACAACGTCCTAAATGAAATGCCGGTCGCTCGAACAACCTTGAATAACACAATTTACCAATAATTCGATCATTACACGAATCAAATACGATCATAACCGACTCAAACGGCGATACAACAATATCCAAACTCGAATATATCGAAACCAACTCCAAGATGAGTATTTCAAACCATCAAAACACTTTCAATGATATCAATAATCTCATAGGAATCTACAATTTCAAGATTACAACAACGTCAAATGGAAATCCCCAAATTATCCGAAGTCAACCCCAAGGGTTCTTGATATAAATCCCCAAAATAGCCATTAAATATGTAGGAATACATTTATCCAAGGTAGATAATCTATATCTAATATATTCCAACAACAATCCAAGCTTACACGAAGAAATCGGAAGGAAAAACCCAAAAATCCGAAATTCTAGATCCAAGAGATTAATACCTTTGATTTGATGTGATGAAGATGATGAAATGATGATTAATCCAAATGATGAGCTTGAAGATGATGATAGATGAATACACCTCGAAGAAAACTCTCCAAATCGTCCGAAATCGCCCAAAACCGAAGAGAAAATGAGAAGGAAGATAAATGACGAAATCTGGGCTACACTGTCCAATTTATAGTCTCCCCAGTTTAGCGTGCGCTAGCTCTTGTGCGTAGCGTGCACTAACGGGTATTTTGGGTAGTCCAGTACCCACTGTACGAGGATGGTAGCGTGCGCTACTCCCCTTTAATTAGCGTGCGTTAACACCACTGGTTAGCGCGCGCTAACGAATTATCTGATGCCCAGTACTGGAGTCCAGAAACCTTCTGTCCTATGATCTGATCTCGATAGCGTGCGCTACATCCAACAATTAGCATGCGCTACTACACCGTTTGCGTACGCTAAAACCACTCATAGCGTGCGCTATGAAAGCGTGCGCTATGAATAAATTCAATTCAGTCCAGTAGCCACTGGACTCAACCTGATCCGTCCTTAGCGCGCGCTACACCAAATATTAGCGTGCACTACTACAACCCACTAGCGCGTGCTACTTACCATTCGTAGCGTGCGCTACTTATAACTCACCTGCAGTCCAGTATCTTCTGGACTGCAGCCAGGGTAACATTAGCGTGCGCTAATGCTGAGTGGTAGCGTGCGCTACCTGTACTCAATTAGCGCGCGCTAAAAGAGTACGTAGCGTGCGCTACTCCTCACGCACAGCCCACAATGAAAAAGACAATGATAATAAACACGGCACGAAACTCCAATTAGATTAGTGATGAATGACGATTCATACACGATACAATTACACTGAACGATGAATACCATATTGAATATGAGTGACAAATGATCATTAATGAGTGAAATTACTGAATGATAAATACTGAATGATAATTACTGAATGATAATGACTAAATTACAACCGGGTATTACAACGAATACAGGAAAAATCACACTTCGATTATAGATACCACAAAGTCGAATAATACAAGGTTCAAATACAGATAAAAATACTTAACAATTATCCGGATATTACATATTGGACCACATACATTGGTGTGTACCAATTCCAATACTTTTTGTGCACGATTTCCTTTGCTTTGGAAAGCCCTTTTAGTCATTTCCACTTCTAGATAGGATTCGCAGATTGGAAATGACTCAACTTGGAGTGAATCTAATGGGCCATCGCTTACCAATCTTTGAATCCTTCTAAGGTTAATATGACCCAATCGTAAATGCCACAAAAATGTTTGATTTATGCTCGAAGGTTCTTTTCTTTTATTATGATTAGTCAAAGAATTAAGCGATTTATAATTATGCAAGGGAGTTGGTGCGGCATTAATGATACAAAGTCCTTCATTATAAGTCCTCATGCAAGCATATTCACCATTTCTTTTAATAATTGAATTATCTCCAAAAGAAACTGAATATCCATCACAACGCAATTTAGAAACTGAAATTAAATTCATTCTAAAATCAGGTACTAATAATACATTATTTAGGACTAGAATTAACTTTTAACTACACGACTCCCACTGCAACAGCCTTTAGCCTGGAATAGTCGCCCCAGCTAATAGTAATCTCATCCGCACTAAGTACTTTGGTTACTTGGAACCCCTGCGAGTCATAACAAACATGATCAGTAGAGCCCGAATCTACTATCCACGAAGTGATAGAACAGGCAGCCAAACATGTTTTTGACTACTAGTGCATGAGACATACCTTTCTTAGGGCAGTCACTCTTGAAATGCCCCTTCAGACCGCACTTATAGCATTTGCCTTTCGGCTTTTTGTTTGCCTCGAACTGAGGAGACTTGGACTGAGGAGCCTTGCCCTTAGCTTTGAAGGTTGCCACTTGCTTCTGGCCAACCTGCTTTTTCTTCTTTCCCGATTTGGGTTTTGAAGAAGTAGCACTGGTTGCCGCAAGAATCTAATGATAACCTTCTTTGAAGAGACCTTCATCAGATTGAAGCTCTGTCAGAAGTTCCGCCAAAGTGTAAGTCTTACGATTCATATTGTAGTTAAGGTGGAACTTCTCAAAGATTCCTGGCAAGATGCCCAAGATAATATCGACCTGCGACTCCGCATCGATAGTGGCCCCCAGTATGCTCAGTTTGTTCAAATGAGACATCATTTTCAGAACATAATCCCTTACTGAAGTCCCTTCAGACATTTGGGTTATCATCAACACCCTCATTGCATTTTGCCTAGCCGCCCAATTCTGATGACCAAACATCTCGGTGAGATTTTTCATCATTTCTGCGGCTGAGCCCATCATCTGATGCTGATGCTGCAATACATTTGTCAATGAAGCCAAAATGTAACAACGAGCCATCTCATCAGACTTCTTCCATTTTCAGAATTCATCCAACTCTCCAGGAGTGGCATCCGGTTCTGGTTCCAGAGGGCTTTACTCAGTTAACACAAATTTATGCCCCTCGGCAGTCAGGACAATGTCAAGATTTCTTTTCCAGTCGACAAAGTTAGTGCCATCAAGGTTATTTTCTTTGGGAATAACAGCTAGTGGATTGAAAGACATCTGAGAATAAAATTAAAAACACCATTCATCACATAATTCGGCGCAAAATATATTGTAAAAGCTTAAAACACTATATATATGCAGTCCACCAATGCCTCGAAAAAAAGCCGCACATGCAAGCCACGTTAGTGTGGACGTTTACATACACATTTTTCAAGTAGATTTTAACGTCTTTAATTTTACTATCCAGTCAAAATGCGTTTTAACAAGTAAAATTAATAGTTGATTTCTCTTGGCCATGTATTAAATTAACAAACTCCGATGGGGAGCTTATTAATTAATATACCTAAGTGAACACCATAATTTAACAAACCTTAGAATATTATTTAATGATAATAGTCCTACAGATGGAGAGGTCATATCATAAAAAATAACATTAACCTTTTTGTTATCTAATTGAAGTTTAAAACTAGTGAGCTAATAATCAGCACATCTAATGTGGAGGAAGACTCTAATGTCAACATACATGCTAATTATTTCACAATTTAAACCAATTATGGAGGCCAACTTGATTTTGAAAAATCAACTATTAAAATCACTTAGTTATTTTGAAAAAAATAAGGTTTTTAATTTTTTCGTCCTAACATGCAAGAAACATATCACGCATACATCCATACATGTCATACATCAAAACAGTAAAACCAACAAATAATTAAAACTGGATAATTAAATCCAATTATCATGGCTTTTATTCCTCGTTTGGACTAACGAGAAAATCTTTGGCTCTTTTGCTCCCACTGCTTCAAGCATCTCGTCACCTCCTCCCGGATGGGGCACAAAAATTGCCAAATTTAAAAACTTTATTCCATGAAAAATTAATTGCATAAGAAATTTCCAAATTAAAATAATTGTGCTCCAACGGACGCAACGAACGGCGGATAAACGAATAGGATCATACACCGAACGAACCTACCCGGACAAGCCCGACCCACTGCCCGACCAGACCCGCGACTGCTCGGCCCAGACTGTCGGACCCGTGGCCCTGCACAGCCCGACCCGACCTGCCGCACTCGGTCTG
Organism: Orobanche coerulescens; assembly: GCA_033398695.1. Lineage (NCBI taxonomy): Eukaryota > Viridiplantae > Streptophyta > Magnoliopsida > Lamiales > Orobanchaceae > Orobanche > Orobanche coerulescens. The sequence continues at coordinate 154,450,077 of CM065803.1, forward strand.
CCCGGCTCGAGGCGCCCGCGGCCGAGACAGCATGTGCTGGCCGAGTCCCGATCGGCAGCAGACTGGCCTCGGTCGGTTCGTCCGATCAGGACTCCTTTTCGCGCTGGACTTCTTTTCCTTCGTAGTTTGTGTATCCAACTCAATTATAATTTTATACCAAATAAAATACATCAAATTTTACAACAAAAATTACAAGGAAAAATAAAATCATATTCTACCCATGGATTTTCTCATGGGAAAAACTTATACATGCCTCAAAACTGGGCCAAATTACCAAAAATGTATAAAGAAATAAAATATCACATAGCCATGATAATTGGACCATATTTACCTCCAAGACAATTTCTAGCAAAAAATATTCCATACATAATACCATATGAATATATTAAATTGCTAGCAAATTAATCACAAAATTAATTAAATTGAACAGAACCTAAAGACCGGCTCTGATACCAATTGTTGGAATATAAAACACAGCGGAAGCGAGATTGATTAACGGAATAGATTTGGTTTTATAAACTAACCAACAAAATTACGGATCTATTTAGCCTTGTCAATTAATTAATTAAACAGACTCATTTAACAATTTAAATATACGTATTTACGTAGTAGAATTGTAATTCGTACCTTTAAAGCGAAGTGGTAGAAAAATCCTTTTGGGTCGATCGAAATCCTCCTCGTACTCCTCCTTGATCTTCTTATATTTCTACCTCAAGATCTTCTAGAGTATATCCCGCCTATGTCCGGATGTCGTGTGGGCAACAATCTACCGGACTGCTTGGATTGTAATATGGATCGGCCGAACCACTTTTTCTTCCAAAAATTACCTTACAAATTTTCTCTCTATTTTTCTTGAATATTTGTGTATTTAGAAAAATATTGTGTTAGCTAAATTGTGGAATCCAAGACACAAGTCAAGATCCACAATTAGATAAAAATTCAAAAATTTTTGTGCCAAGACGAGTGGAAAAATCGCCCCCCATCAAGTCCTATTTATAGGTGTTTTGGGCTACTCTAGGGACCTTAATGAGGATAAGGTAAAGACTCCCAATAGATTTCATCTTACCAATATTAGGACTCTTCCTAATATAATGAATCTATTAATATCAACTTAGTCCACTAAAAGGTTGATATTTCACTTCCTACCAAAATTTCAAATTACGAAATTGAGCTTCCTTTTGAATTAATTATTTCCCATGTTTAAGATATTCCATGTCCATTAATTAATTTAAGCTACTGACAGCTTTTAATTAATTAATATGTTATACATGAGTATACCACTCGAGCTTTATTATTATATTGGAAAATTATTCTACCTGCATGGTTTAATATAATAATCCTTTCGAGTGCCTCAAGGGACATGATCAATCCGACTGGTCGGGACACGATTTCTAGCTATAATATTAATTATCATATAAATAATAATATTGCCCAAAATATCGAGCATATTGAGTCAATCATTTTGGCTCTCACCCATGATAAATCAAAGTAATAAATATTAAATATATATAATTAAACATTAATCATTATAATTAAGAAATAATAATTGTCCGAGATGTACGTTCTTCTTATAGTAAATACAGAAGAATCTATCTCACCTCGATTCTGTTCAACATATACCGAATACGCTAATATATGCTAATGGTCAAGACCAACCAATCTCAAGCATATACTACAACCTTTGATGTATTGCTGTTTCTATGGCATGGCCTCAAAATGATAATGAAAGCTCCATTCGACTCATCATGTATCGAACCATATCTAATAAACTTCGATTCCTCCTCTCGGACACTCTGTTATGTTGAGGTGTTCCAGGATGAGTAAGTCGTGAAACAATTCCACAACTCCTAAGATGATCATCGAATTCTTAGATCAAGTATTCACCACCTCGATCCGATGGAAGGGCTTTAATTGTCTTGACAAGTTGATTATGTACTTCATCTTAGGATATTTTGGACATTTCAAAAGATTCATGTTTATGCTTCATAAGATAAATGTAACACCCCCAATCCGCTCAGGGATATTACACGCCGTAGAACATTTCCTCAAGGATCTACCAGGCTGGTAACAACAAACGAACAATTCGACAATGCCTTTAAGGCTAAAAGACTCAGTAGACCGATTTGGCATTTCAATAAAAACATAAAACTCGATTACAATACTTGCCCACGCAGGGGTCGAAATACAACAAACTCCCGTATAATGGGTAAAAATACTGCAGCGGAAAATAAAGTACAACTGAACCAATACACAACGTATGGTTACACATGTGATTAGTATCGATCATCTTTCATCTTCCTTCATGCCGACCCTGTACCACGCTCCCTGAAACCTGAATGCAATACAGACATCTACCCCCCGATTTCTTGGGGGTTAGCAAAATTCCACTATTTTGCTAGTGCAAGTACAAAGTGCAAAAAATACGAGTCATACAATTCAAGTTCCAAGAATAATAACAATCAAGAATCCTCAAAGATTCCAACATAACCAGAAAGTACTTCCCGAGGCAAGAATTTGAGTAAAACTTTCTAAAAACCGAGAGAATCACCAATCAAGGGAAAATAGTTTACAAAATGGTTTGATATGCCTTCAGGAGTTTTAATAGAAAATAATTTAGGATTATCGAATCCCTCTCTTTCCAAAACTCGAAATACGAATGACGTCACCACCCCGAAGGTTTGTTTTCCGTAAAATGACCTTTACAAAACCGTTGGGATTTTAGCCCCAAATTACATCAAATCACAGTACACGAGAATGATAGCAAGGTTCATTTTCCAACATCAAAACCCCACAATTAAAAGACTAAAACACATACGACAAAATACTCTAGTGCCATCCTAGACAAGTAGGCCAATGAACAACTTACCTCTTACACACTTAGTCAATGCATGCAAATCATCAAATCACCAATCAAAACACTCGTTTCCGGAAACGCCAATCTCAAAACACATTTGTGAAATACACGATAATTAACCGTGGATCCACCCCTCCGTGGACCCCTACCGAGACCCCGTCGGCTCTAACCCATAGTGGTTAAAAGCAAGCTTGTGGACCCACCCCTCCGTGGACCCCTACCGAGACCCTGTCGGATCTAACCCGTAGTGAGCATACACACACATACGTTACTCATGCAATACTAATATGCTAAGAATGTAAGCTCATCAAGAATACTTACTAGAGATGGCCACTTACTCGACACCGTTATCAAACTCATCACAACACAACACGATTAACGCGGAATACATGATTCCATAACTTTAAACAACAGGGGTATCACCAAAGCCCTCCACATTCAAAACAATCAAATCATAAACAATTCCCCAAAACACACCGTTCACAAAACACAAACACATTTTTAAAAAGAGCCCTTAACGAGGCCAAAACGAATCTCTTGGAAATTCATTTCAAATAACCAGAAAAACACACCAAGATGACCACCGATCATCATATCCACAAAATGAGAAGCGTATGAACAAGGTACTTGCCTCGAAATCGGCACGCATGTACTCCAACGGACGCGGTTCAACCGGGAAGCTTCGAAACGCCCGATGCCATCGAAAAGGAAGACGACGACGAATGGAAGGGTTCAACACTGTTTCTTCACAAGAAACTCGACCCTAGCATCATATATTAATAAATCAACGATCATACGAGGAAGAATAATCGTAGAACGTCCGAAAACCCCTCTATGACATTCTACCGGACACCTTCAAGGCGTCGATCAAGAACTCGACCAAAACAACGAATCGATACGATCCAACCATGGAATAACAAGGGAAATGATATAATACATCTAAATAATCATCAATCCATCACAATCCTATGTTAAATCGGATTAAACGGGTGAAAACAACCAAAATACCCAAATTCCCCAAAACTAGGTTTCTAGATAATCTGACCTGATTCGCTCGATCAAAGGATGTTATACGATGGACGATTGATGATATGAACTCCAGGATTTCATGGATTAATTGTCCAACAACATGGCTCCATGATAAACACACCTCCAGCTGTGGAAGGGAAGAAAACTAGTGAAGAAAATGATGAAAAACCCATCTGTATGGCCTTAAACAGGCTGTCTGTCGGCCGCCTTACGTACGTAATCGGCCATAGCTTACGTACGTAACCGGCCATGGCCGAACTCACTGCCCAGAAATGCCGGCAGCATTACGTACGTAACTGGACAAGGCTTACGTACGTAACCAGCCTTATGTACATAACTGCCGGGCCCTTCCGGTCGTAACTCGGCCAGGGCTTGGCCTGGCTCCAACATGTCCGGCCATGACTCGGCCGGGGCCAACTCCGACGGCCCGGATGACCCCGAAACCCGAACTTGAATACGAATAGAAGATACAGTTACGAAGTACTCGCAAAGATGAATTCGAGCACTAAGAGAACACACGATTCCGACCACCTGAAGGCTCGAAATTCGACAACGGAAAGTAATTACCCCAAACTTTGGGAAATTACGAAAATGGCCCAAAACGTCCGAAATACACGATACACGATCGAAACACCAAACCAAGGCTTGCAACATGAATAATAACATTAAATGAACTTACGATGAACTCGAAACAACAGTTTCGGACGAGATTCGCAAGAATCGAACTCAAGTACGGAAAAGCCGCTTAAGAACACGAAACTCAACAAAACGATACCGAAACGAACTCGGACGTCAAAAAGTGCAGAATTAAATATTCTCAAAATGACGAAACGGTCATGAGGGAGTCATCAAAATGGACTTCTGGCAAAACAAATTACCGGAAATCGAAATTGCGGGTATTACAATAAACATATCCATACCAACTAAAATCATCGGTAAAAGTGACGAAGTACTGATATCCGCCTCTGGCACGAGTGCAATAGATCCGTATACATCAGCATATACTAGGACTAATAGCTCACTTGCCCTTTCTCCATGATCGGTGAAAGGATTCTTCGTCATTTTGCCCAATAAACATGATTCGCATGTTCCAAATAACTCATTGTCAAGGGAGTTTAAAAGTCCATCATGATGGACAAGGCGATAGTAGTAACACCCCCAGAGCCATCCGGGAATATTATAGCGCCGTGGGTCCCGAAGCGGAACCCACAAAACTGAAAGACATTTTGACAACATTTCAAATACGCCTAAGCGGCGATGACGATACTATCTTTTAAAATATTCAAAGGCTTTATAAAATCCATTTATCAACACCGTCATAAAATCTCATTTGAAAAATACAAGGCCAAAATGCTAAAACTCGACCATTTCATAAGTATACGTTAAGCCACCGCTTATACATATCGACAAAATAGTTTAGAAAATAATTTTTCAAAATAAACCCAAGTTCGTAAAATACTAGTAACCCATTTTAAAACACACTCGCAACGGATATAACAATTAACTAAAAATACTTTTGCTGTAGAAAATAACAACTAGTCAAAGTACTAGATTCACAAATACACGCCATAGCCCGTATCTCCCAGGTAACTCATCTCTTCACGATCGCTACAAGCTCGAACTCCGAGTACCTAAAAATAAAGCCCACGACGGGGTCAGCCATAATACTCAACAATGATAACGATCACATCACGTCAATAATTACATACCAATGAAAATACTAAATGAGAATACTACTAACGTAATCTTACCGCCATAACATTACCAATTCGATGATAATCCTCATCAAAATAACCATTACCATATTGCAAATCTCGTAGTTTCGATTAAAAAATGAACTCATACATGACATCTATATTGTACCTCAAACAATAACCAAGATTCTCAAAACATCATCATAACTCACCACTACGGAAATATACTAACTCTAACCAATTCAATCGATCGGATTACATCATCAAATCTCAACACGATAATCGATTGTCCATCCAAAGACTAGTACCAAGAAGGAAATACAGAACATACCTCAAGATACGCTATGCTACATACGGACATGGTCTTACAAAAGACCTACAAATGCATACTCACATGACAACATCAATACGCCCACAACAATAACAACAATGTATACTCACAGGAATCCGATGATCCAGCGCATACAGCATAGATCCCAAGATGATCCTGTTAGATCAACACGAGGTGGATAACCAACAATATATATGCACAACAACAACACATGGGTAATCCGATGATCCAGCATTCACTGCATAGATCCCAAGATGATCCCGTCGGACCAACACGAGGTGGATAAACCCGTCCAATGATCCAGCGCATGCTAGCATAGATCCCAAGATGATCTCGTCAGATCAACACGAGGTGGACATACGACAACAATGCACAAATGTATGACAACAACAATACATAAATGCATGACAACAGCGATACACAAATGTATCACAACATGATCGACACAAAATGACAAAAATGATTAGAGTACTTGCCCGAGTCCTTCGAGAGCAATCTCGATGTCAAAACCATCACTAACAATTTCTCAATATTCGACGATCAAAAAGTACCACGGACTGTGGATAACGCATATCTTCGCATTTACCATAATGTGTCCTCGATACCCAATTATACCAATAATGAATGTAAATTATATACATTATGATTTAACTCCCAAAAATCGCAAAACAACATACAATCCAAATCTTAAGGGTTCATAATAATAATCATTGCTATATGCATTATAAATGATATGAAACTGGAACCATTCATTAAATATTAAAAACTGAACAAGTAATAACTTGCCTCGACACCGACACGATGATGATGAAGTCGTTACCAATTTTCTTGCCTTCGTCTACAAGCTCCTCGGCCCCGGCCAAAGAAATTCCTGAACATACTCGAACTCGACCACAGTATATTATTCTAGTCAACGATCAATTATCACAACCTATTGAAGTAATCAATAAACAACAATCCGATAACAATCAATAACCGATATAGCCAATCAATCAAACTCAATGGTTCAACGATACCTTGATCATATACCAAACCAAATAATACAACTCAACAAATACGGAATCATATCCATAATACAAACAGCAACTCGATGATCATAATTAACAATTAATATAACCGATCAACAAACCCAACGGTTCCACAATATCCCGATTTAAACACAAATCCGAACAACCCGAATCAATCAATCATGAATCCATAACCATAATACGATTCCATAATCGAATAATCATATCAACGCTCAACTCATCCCGATAATAAGGATTACATAACATACTCTATTCCGAATTCAACCTCCTAGATGAATTAACAAGATTCCTCCTTGTTCATAATTGAAAATTCACAGTAAAATAATACGACCGACATAATCGACAATCCGAACTATCCCAATAGTTCAATACCATTGATAATCATGTTCTAAGATTAATCATAATCTTTCCGGATTCATCATCATTATCATGATTCATATTTCATCAAGAACATATGAAATCAACTACTACAATTAACATAATATTGTTTTTAATTATCAAATCCATGTTTATAATAAAAACCATTATATATCCTATCACATAGTCCTCTTTGATGTGAAATATACCATGAACACCGAAAAAACCATGATTCCGTAATAATGTTCATAACAAACAACATATTGAAGACATATATCATCATATTCGTCAACATAATATTCACATAACCTCAAGAATCACAACAACACCACCATATCCATCATCATACGAAGAAATATCAACAACATCAAAATCCGAAATTAAAGAGATGAGTTATCCAACATAGCTCTTGAAGAAGAACCACAACAATCAAACACTTCAAGAAACATCAAGGATTCCAAACCTCAAGCTTTTCATCGATCCATCAAGGTCTCAACCAAGGTAGAAGGGTCTGGAATAGGCTTAGAAGTGAAGAGGGACAAGTTTGGGAGGAAGATATCTGTTTCTTCTCGTGAAAAAATGAAAGACCGATCCTTATTTTATAAGCTGCACAGATCATTACATAGGTTAACACCCAGCACTAACGTACGTAAGACCTACTAACGTACGCTACATGTCCTACATAGCATACGTAATCAGCATCCAGATCTCACTACCTCATTTCGTTCGATGCCTTACGTACGTAAGGCCCATGTCATAGCACACGTAATATTGTCGTTGACTTGATACAATAATATACCCATTTAACGTATGTAATGAGCAATCCATTACGTACGTTAACCTCTTCGTTGACTTGCCTTCTCCACACCTGCGCTGAAAGTTGCCGACCACGGGACCCACCCGTCGATCACAGCCTGATCCTACCTGATGTGATCTTTACGTACATTAACTATCCATCTTAACGTACATAAGATTTGTGCACCTTACGTACGTTAATAATGTAACACCCCCGAGATATTCGGAGTATATTACAGCACCGTGGACCCCTACATGGGACCCACCAGGCTACAACAAGAAAACTCCACTCAACTAACCATCTCGATTAGCGAGGACACACATTTTAATAATACAACAAATAAAAGTACGCCCGGAGCAACCGGCGAATTAAGCATCAACCAACAATGTAGAAATATAGTGTAATACAAACGGAGTTCGAAATGAAAAGCCTAAGTACTCGCGAGTACAATCTATAAGTTTATAATTATGAAAACAACCATATCGAAGTAAGCAAAAGAAATAAGATGACCCAAATGCATATGTCAATGGCCCTGGCCAACATCCTCGTACTGTCTCAGTGCTCGCTCGTCCGGATGATCATAACCTGAAATCCATAACAAGAATTTCCCCACAACGGGTCCCCAAAGGGGTTAGCAATTACGCTAGTACAAGTAATCAAGGCAAACCAATCGCTTACTCATTTCATAGTACATGCACCAATATCAATTTCAAAAGCCAAAACCAGACATGTCTTTTCCGGAAACAAACAGTCAAACAATTTGCCTTGGGAACAGGGTAATACCATTGATCCCGCCCGAGGCCTCTAAGGACCCTTCCGAGCTGCCCATATCGTAAAACAAAACACGCACATGCATCGCCTTGGGAACAGGGTAATACCATTGATCCCGCCCGAGGCCTCTAAGGACCCTCCCGAGCTGGCTAGATAAACAAACTCATGAATCCAGGACTCAACCCTTTGGATTCCCTTCGTGATCCCGTCGGACCATCCCGAGGTGAGCGAATCATACACAAAATACATTAACATTCCACGTTAAGCATAAAGGTTTCCAAAAATACTTGCCTTGAATAATTGATGACGCAACGAACGGAAAGGATAATCACCGACGAACACTAGGAATCAACGGAACTGAACCTAACGATTCGAAGAACATAATCACAACCAACTCTAGACGAATACGGAAATGGAATACACCCGCAAACCCGCCTATGATTCATGTATATTCGTACAAATATAATAACGAGGGCGGACCATAACCAAACCCTCTCGATTTCGCAAAATCATGAAAATATACCATGAATCCATAGTAAAACTAATGATATTGACAAGATTAACCATATTCATCATGAATCCACCAATAAAACGGAACGAATAGGACGAAAATCCCAAAACCCCCAATTTATCTAAAAGTAGGGTTCTAAGAGATTTTACCTTGGATTAGGATGAAAGATTCGTGTTGATGTTGTTATAATACACCAAGAACTCAAGGAAGATGTTGGATGAGATGATTGGAAGAAGAAATCGCCAAGAATCGCCCAAAATCGCCAAAGGAGCTCTAAGCCGCGGGGAGGAGAAGAAATGAACGTAATACGTTCATCAAGGTCAACTCCCTGGTTTATATAGCCAAGGAGTGTTAGCGCGCGCTAATCCTCAAGGTTAGCGTGCGCTAACGGGATAAAACTACAGGCCATACAGTTAGCGTCTCAGTCCAGTAGCCAGATTTCTGGCTGTTAGCGTGCGCTACTCGAAATGTAGCGTGCGTTAATAATCTCTCGGTAGCGCGCGCTATCGACCAATAGCGTGCGCTACCTGGACATCAGCCGAGTCCAGAATCAACTGTCCAGTACACACCTGATCCAGTTAGCGCGCGCTATCCACCAACCGTAGCGTGCGCTAAAGTGTACCGGTAGCGCGTGCTATCGACCAATAAAGTGCGCTACCTGGGCAACAGATTGAGTCCAGTAGCAAACTGTCCAGTACTGGACACCTACGCTAGCGCACGCTACCGTGCATCTCAGCGTGCGCTAGCCCCCGACATTAGCGTGCGCTAGACTACGTAGCGTACGCTAATTCGCCAGTCGAGGGGGCTGTAAATAGCACTGCCACTCCCAGGGCTTGCTCTCTAGCGCGCGCTACGAAGCAGTCGTAGCGTGCGCTACTAAGTGACCCCTAGCGTGCGCTATGAAGAAAAGATAGCGTGCGCTAGGTACGAAATATAAATGGTCTAAAACACCGGAATATGAACGAAACATCAAACGGAACATCTCAAAATGTATCATAATGTAGAATGGATCCACGGCAACTCCGAAATGGTGATTACGCACAACAATAACGAGAATCAGATCAACAGGTGACTGAAAAGATACACTGAAAGATACACGATAGTCACTACGACCGAGAAATACATCGAAAAAAATAAAAATACATGGGAAAGAAAAATGCGGATATTACATTCTACCCCTCTAAAAACAAGTTTCGTCCCGAAACTTAAGAGACAAACAACTCGGGGTACCTAGCACGCATGTTATCCTCGGTCTCCCAAGTTGCCTCCTCGACACCATGTTTCGACCACTGCACTTTGACCAAAGGGATGGTCTTACGCCTCAGTCGTTTCTCGCGATGCTCCAAAATCTTCAAGGGACGTTCTTCAAAAGTAATATCCTCAGCGACATCAATCTCCCCATAGTCGATGATGTGACTAGGATCCGGGACATATTTCCTCAGCTGGGAAACATGAAAAACGCTATGAACATGACTCAGGGCCGGGGGCAACGCCAAACGGTATGCCAACCCACCGACTCGCTCGAGAATTTCAAAGGGTCCAATAAATCTCGGACTCAACTTCCCCTTTTTCCCGAAACAGAAAACTCCTCTCGTCGGCGACACCTTTAGTAAAACCTGGTCTCCCACCTCGAATTCCAAAGGTCGTCGACGGGCATCGGCATATGACTTCTGTCGACTCTGGGCAGTCAACATCCGTTCCCGAATTAATTCTATCTTCCGCCTCGTCTCTAAAACGACATCCGGTTTGGTCCCGACCAAATCGGACGCCTCATTCCAACAAATCGGCGATCGACAACGCCGCCCGTAGAGCGCCTTATACAGTGCCATCCGAATCGACGCGTGCGAACTATTGTTGTACGTGAATTCGATTAATGGCAAATGCTCCTCCCAGTCACTACTCCAATCGAGAGCACAAGCACGCAACATATCCTCGAAGGTATGGATAGTGCGTTCCGACTGTCCATCTGACTAGGGATGAAAAGAGGTACTCAAACGCAAACAAGTACCCAACGCTTTATGCACCGCCTGCCAAAAGTGCGATACAAATCGGCCATCACGATCCGAAACAATAGACTTCGGAGTACCGTGAAGCCTCACAATCTGCGCGATAAACACACGAGCCAACTTCTCGGGGCCCCAAGTGTCCTTGATGCCCAGAAAATGTGCTGACTTGGTCAGACGATCAACAATCACCCATACCATATTCATGCCCGACCTCGATCTCGGCAAACTCGTAACGAAATCCATCGATATATCTTCCCATTTCCATTCCGGAACGAGAAGTGACTGCAATAACCCAGCCGGTCGCTGATGCTCGATTTTGACCTGCTGAGAAGTCAAACATCTCGCTACTAACTGCGCGACCTCTTCCTTCATATCATTCCACCAGAAATTCCTCCTCAGGTCCTTGTACATCTTACTCGAACCAGGATGAACGGAGTAAGGTGTAGCATGGGCCTCGCGCAGAATACTCTGTCTCAACTCTAAGTCGTTCGGTACACAAAGCCGACTCTGGAATCTCAAAACACCATCCTCATGAATCACAAACCCCGGAGACTTTCCCTTAAGAACGTTCTCTCGGATTTGAGTAATCATCGGATCCTCTAACTGCTTCAGCTTAATTTCATCGATCAAAGACGACGAAACCTCTAAAGCACAAAGTTGCCCGACAGCTCCAGGCAACAAAACCTCAACATCTAACTCGATCAAAGCCCACCGAAGCTCAGACTGAGACGTAAGGACCTCAAGCATTCTTAACGCAATCAGTTTCCGACTCAAGGCGTCGGCCACGATGTTCGCCTTGCCCGGATGATAAAGGATTTCTAGGTCATAATCCTTAATCAGCTCTAACCACCTCCTCTGCCTCATATTCAACTCTCGCTGAGTAAATATGTATTTCAGACTTTTATGATCGGTAAAAATATGACATGTAGAGCCGAAAAGGTAGTGATGCCAAATCTTCAGCGCAAAAACAACTTCCGCTAACTCCAAATCATGAGTAGGGTAGTTCAGCTCATACGGCCTCAACTGTCTCGACGCATAGGTAATGGTCTTGCCGTGCTGCATCAATACGCACCCAAGACCCTGACCTGAAGCATCACTATAAACGGCAAAACCCTCGTTGCCACATGGCAACGCCAAAACTGGGGCTGAGGTCAAACGCTTCTTCAGTTCCTCAAAACTCAACTGCCTCTCGTCATTCCAGACGAACTTCTCGAATTTCTGGAGCAACTGTGTAAGTGGATGAGCTAGTTTCGAGAAACCCTCGACGAACCTACGGTAGTAACGGGCCAAGCCCAAGAAACTATGGATCTCCTTCACATTCTTGGGCGGCGCCCAATCCAACACTGCCTCAATCTTCTGCGGATCCACACGAACCCCCTCGGCTGAAATCACGTGACCTAAAAACGTCACTTCCTTCATCCAGAACTCACATTTCTAGAACTTCGCATAGAGTTGCTCGGTTCTCAAAATGTCTAACACTACTCGCAAATGATGGGCATGCTCCTCCTTGTTCCTCGAATAAATAAGAATATCGTCAATGAAGACGACGACACACTTATCCAAATACTCGATAAAGACTTTGTTCATCAACTGCATGAACACTGCCGGCGCATTGGTTAACCCGAAAGGCATAACTACGAACTCATAATGTCCGTTTCTCGTCCGAAAAGCTGTTTTCGGCACATCGGACTCTCTCACCCGGAGCTAGTAGTACCCCGATATCAAATCATTCTTCGAGAATACCGCAGCTCCCTACAACTGATCGAACAAGTCATCAATTCTCAGCAAAGGATACTTGTTCTTGATGGTCACTTTGTTTAGTTCGCGATAGTCGATACACAAACGCAGTGAACCATCCTTCTTTCGCACAAACAGGACCGGCGCCCCCCAAGGCGAGGCGCTCGGCCGAACATACCCCGACTCAAGAAGCTCACTCAACTGTTTCTTCAACTCTGACATCTCTGAAGGTTCCATGCGATACGGTGCCTTCGAAATCATAGCCGCGCCCGGCTCTAACTCTATAGCAAACTCGACCTCACGGTCCGGTGGTAATCCCGGCAACTCGTCAGGAAATACATCAGGAAATTCGCTAACGACTGGAATCGACGAAAGCTCGACTCCACCATTCTCTGCCTTCAAGGCGTAGCACCAATAACCAGTACACCCCTTTCGCATGAGTCTCATCGCCTTCAAGGCGATAATAACGAACTTCTGGTTTCCCCTCTTTCGTCCCGCGAAAGAGTGCTCGGTGCCATCCCCAACTAACATAGTGATGATTCTCATGCGGTAGTTCATGATTGCGCCATGCCGCTCGAGCTAATCATCCCCGAGAATCAAATCCTCACCCTTAATACCTACGACAATAAGATTAGAGATCCAAGTCCTCTCACAAATAGACATAGAACAGTCCCGGACCTCTCGATCACCGACAATTCTATCACCGCTAGGAAGTTTAATGATGAAAGGCTCGCAAGGTGACAAGTAGTCGAGACTCAAACGGTGCACACACTATAAAGAAATGAATGAATGCGTAGCAGCCGAATCAAAAAGCACACTGACAGGATGAGAACGGATATGAACGGTACCTGTCGCCACAATAGCTGCTGGATCATCGGCCTCCTCATCTCGTAAATACGCGGCTGGGCAGAGCCGACACTAGAAGCTCCTCCTCTAGCGGGCTGACCCCGACCCATACCTCGGCCGGCACTCGGCGGTGGTGGCAGAGCAAATGAGCCCTGGTTCACACTCGGCTCCATAGGTGCTGGGGGAGAAGAACGGGCGCCGCGAAGCTGTCTGATCTGCTCACAAAAGAGGGCCTTGTGGCCCAACTGTCCACAAGTATGACAAGTAAACTTCGGACGAGAAGACTGCCGGTTCCTATGGCCCTGCACACCACAGTTAAAGCATGTGGGTTCATGAGCGGAGGTTCCGGAGGCACCCCGAAAGATCCCATAGAAACGAGCCGAACCGCCCTTAGAAATATTTGCAGCCTGAGATTTCTGCTGGCCTCCACCCTTGTAACCCGAGAAATCCCCAGCGGATTTCTGCTTCTTACTCTCTCGGTCCGCCACACTAGCTGTCACCGACATATCATAAGCAAGAGCTCGACTCTGATAATCCTTCAAAGTAGTACAGACGAGCCCAGACATATAGTCCCGAATGGAGAGTTTCATCCTCCTGGAAAAATGGAAAATTTTGTCGCTTTCTTCGACAACTTGGGTCTTCACATAGCCCAACTCCTTGTTAAAATCGGCAATAGCTTGGGATACGGGAATATCCCGTGGTTGAGCATCATAGAAAGCATGCACTCGAGCCTGTCTGACCGGCCACGGACAATATTCGGTCTCCATCAATTCCTGGAATTCGGCCCACGAAGCAACATGGTCTTTGGGCCCAACAGCCTCCCACCAATCCGTAGCATCCCCAGTGAGAAAGTACTGGGCAATAGGGACCTTATGATCCTCGGGACAGTTGGTGGCAACGAAGACTTTAGATATCTCCTTGATCCACCCTCCCAGCCGATCGGGTCCAAAGCTCCCGAGAACTGAGGAGGATGCATCTTGATGATATCCTGAAGCCAGCGATCCGCTCCGCCCTGATTAGCATGGGTCGGATCCGGATTCTGAACCACCTGAGCTATCGCCGCCATCTGGTTAACCATTTGCTGCATAACAGCCGCAATACCAAGATCGGCGCGCTCCTGAGAAGAAGCATGACTGTGACGGTCACCGGTACTGCCGGCTCCCGAAGAATGCGACGTGGCCGCCCCACCAGCTGCCCCATGTCCTCGGCCGCGTCCATGACCACGTCCACGACCACGACCACGGTTTCCTCCGGCATCCATACTGGTGTTAAGAGGTAACAGAGGTATATCGATGATGAGTAAGGGAGGAAAATGCAACTACGATTCAAGAAGTGAAAATACAACACAAGAAACAGAAAAGCCGAATAAGAAAATTTACGAGCACTGGAAGTACCGAGATGCTGGCAGCGGTGTGACAATATGCAAAACAAAACACGACTAGACCCAAATAACCAACAAGCCTAGGTATCCATAAACCTAGTTCTCCGATACCATTTTCTGTAACACCCCCGAGATATTCAGAGTATATTACAGCGCCGTGGACCCCTACATGGGACCCACCAGGCTACAACAAGAAAACTCCACTCGACTAACCATCTCGATTAGCGAGGACATACATTTTAATAATACAACAAATAAAAGTATGCCCGGAGCAACCGGCGAATTAAGCATCAACCAACAATGTACAAATATAGGGTAATACAAATGGAGTTCGAAATGAAAAGCCTAAGTACTCGCGAGTACAATCTATAAGTTTATAATTATGAAAACAACCATATCGAAGTAAGCAAAAGAAATAAGATGACCCAAATGCAAATGTCAACGGCCCTGGCCAACATCCTCGTACTGTCTCAGTGCTCGCTCGTCCAGATGATCATAACCTGAAATCCATAACAAGAATTTCCCCACAACGGGTCCCCAAAGGGGTTAGCAATTACGCTAGTACAAGTAATCAAGGCAAACCAATCGATTACTCATTTCATAGTACATGCACCAATATCAATTTCAAAAGCCAAAACCAGACATGTCTTTTCCGGAAACAAACAGTCAAATAATTTGCCATGGGAATAGGGTAATACCATTGATCCCGCCCGAGGCCTCTAAGGACCCTCCCGAGCTGGCCATATCGTAAAACAAAACACGCACATGCATCGCCTTGGGAACAGGGTAATATCATTGATCCCGCCCGAGGCCTCTAAGGACCCTCCCGAGCTGGCTAGCTAAACAAACTCATGAATCCAGGACTCAACCCTTTGGATTCCCTCCGTGATCCCGTCGGACCATCCCAAGGTGAGGAAATCACACACAAAATACATTACCATTCCACGTTAAGCATAAAGGTTTCCAAAAATACTTGCCTTGAATAATTGATGACGCAACGAACGGAAAGGATAATCACCGACGAACACTAGGAATCAACGGAACCGAACCTAACGATTCGAAGAACATAATCACAACCAACTCTAGACGAATACGGAAATGGAATACACCCGCAAACCCGCCTACGATTCATGTATATTCGTACAAAAATAATATCGAGGGCGGACCACAACCAAACCCTCTCAATTTAGCAAAATCATGAAAATATACCATGAATCCGTAGGAAAACTAATGATATTGACAAGATTAACCATATTCATCATGAATCCACCAATAAAACGGAACGAATCGGACGAAAATCCCAAAACCCCCAATTTAGCTAAAAGTAGGGTTCTAAGAGATTTTACCTTGGATTAGGATGAAAGATTCGTGTTGATGTTGTTATAATACACCAAGAACTTAAGGAAGACGTTGGATGAGATGATTGGAAGAAGAAATCGCCAAGAATCGCCCAAAATCGCCAAAGGAGCTCTAAGCCGCGGGGAGGAGAAGAAATGAACGTAATACGTTCATCTGGGTCAACTCCCTGGTTTATATAGCCAGGGAGTGTTAGCGCGCGCTAATCCTCAAGGTTAGCATCCCAGTCCAGTAGCCAGATTTGTGGCCGTTAGCGTGCGCTACTCGAAACGTATCATGCGCTAATAATCTCTCGGTAGCGCGCGCTATCGACCAATATCGTGCGCTACCTGGACATCAGACGAGTCCAGAAGCAACTGTCCAGTACACACCTGATCCAGTTAGCGCGCGCTATCTACCAACCGTAGCGTGCGCTAAAGTGTATCGGTAGCGCGCGCTATCGACTAATAACGTGCGCTACCTGGGCAACAGATTGAGTCCAGTAGCAAACTGTCCAGTACTGGACACCTACGCTAGCGCACACTACCGGGCATCTCAGCGTGCACTAGCCCCCAACATTAGCGTGCGCTAGACTACGTAGCGTACGCTAATTCGCCAGTCCAGGGGGCTGGAAACAGCACTGCCACTCCCAGGGCTTGCTCTCTAGCGCGCGCTACGAAGCAGTCGTAGCGTGCGCTACTAAGTGACCCCTAGCGTGCGCTATGCAGAAAAGATAGCGTACGCTAGGTACGAAATATAAATTGTCCAAAACACCGGAATATGAACGAAACATCAAACGGAACGTATCATAACGTAGAATGGATCCACAGCAACTCCGAAACGGTGATTCCGCACAACAACAATGAGAATCAGATCAACAGGTGACTGAAAAGATACACTGAAAGATACACGAGGGTCACTATGACCGAGAAATACATCGAAAAAAATAAAAATACAAGGGAAAGAAAAATGCGGATATTACAAAGAATCCTTCTTAACGTACATAAACCTTGTGTATTAGCGTACGCTAAGTCCTTACTTTAGCGTACGTTAATCAGGCTATACTTAGCCAATTTCAACCGTTCCTGTTCGTCTCGACATACTGGATATGTATACACACACATGATGAATACATATACTCATCCCACTAACATTCTCATACGATAAACCTGATACACGATATCCTCAAATATAATTGTCGACCAATTATGTCAATTGTACCAATACAACTGTCTCAGTCCTTCAATTATTTTATCCTTACGGTACAGATTCCACACTGTGCAGTATAAATCGGATAAACATAACATTAAACAACTATAATGGGAATTCAGGATGTTACATTTTACCCCACTTAAAATAAATTTCATCCTGGAAACTTGCAATCCGTCATAAGCAACAGTCCAACCAAAATATCCAGAATCATCACGACAATGATCAATCATTGCCAATAGCGAATAACCGAAACAGTATACTTACAAATGCGTGAGGTTGATGATCTCCTGCGATACTAGCAAATGACCCCACTTCAAAGCTTCAATAGGCTTACAATAACAATTTCACCAATTTCAACAAAATACAACGTTATAACTCAATTATGGAATAATCCTTCTATGCCAAAGTCTGTCTGCTGATCGCATAATCAAGTCCCAATCCTGATAAAAAGCAATAATATACGATACATCTGTGAAACAACTGCCCAAAACAATGGCAATAAATCCCGAAACATCGACACAAAGTTCAAACGCTCATACGATCAATAATAATGATTAACCAATAAATTAACCGAGAATATCATCGACATGATAAACTCCAATAGGACCAACCAAAGGTCAAAACAAACTGAGAACATCATCAATATGATAAACTCCAATACTATCAACGGAGATCAACAATAATCGAGAATACCATCACATGGTAAGCTCCAACACGATCAACAAAGAACCATAGGAACAGATATTCGAGAGAATAAAATTCTCAAAATGTTATACAAATCACATACAGTGGATCTCAAAGAAATACACCCGACTGTTAAACATACCTTTCGGGCGTATGAACAACCAGTTGCAAACTGACGAACATGCTCAATCATACATAGAGTATGAACGACTAATCAATATGGCTCAAAAGTCAAAAATCACTATAGCAAAATCACGCCACTACCACACCAATAGAGTCACATAACACGTATGCCCCGGTTTTACAAAAACCCAAAGTTCCAAAATCATATTCTGTACTGAACCTACAACACGTGACATATATCTCTTATCTGATCAACCAACCGGTCATCCCTAGATAACCAAACTACCATACTGAATTCGAATCTCTTTTCATCGTACCATACTGATGTATTATTCAATTTGTGAGTCTCACTCAGAACTTCATCATGATATGCATTATGCACTATGTTTTTACGTATACTATCACATTTTCAAAACAGTTTTGAAATCATACAATCTTGTCGATAAAAATCCATTTTCGAAAGTTCCTTCCAGAATTTCTGTAATACCCGAGATTTTTATTCCGGTTGCCTTGAACTAGTTGACGGTGGGTGTCGGTTATTTCATGTCGTTATGATTATGTGGAATTCATTTTTCTATTTTGTACGGTATGATGTGTTCTGTTGTAATGTTCGTCGTATGAGACTTGTGTCGTGTGCGTTTCTTTGATTAAATGCGTGCTTGTGTTATGTCATGTTGCATATATTGCTCGTTATTGTTTTGAATCATAGTTGGTGCGTTGGTGTGATCGAAACGTCATCGAGCATCTAGCCGGGCTGTCGGATGGCTGGCTGGGCCGAGTTACGGCCAAAAGGCGTGGCCGGTTACGGCTGTAATGCTGTGTTACAGCCGTAAGGCATGGGCCGGTTACGACCGTAATGCACCAGCATGTTTCGGATAGCAGCACTGACTGCTCGGTTACGGCTGTTAGAGACTTCCGAGCACGGCTGTAAGATGGTGCCCGGTACGTACGTAAGGAATGGTCGAGTTACGGCCGTAAGGTGATGAGTATTGCGGCCGTAATGTCTGGCCGGGTTGCGGCCGTAATGCGCTAAAGCATTTTAGGCAGTATCCCAGGAGTGTTGGTTACGGCCATAAGGGGGTTCGAGTTACGGCTGTAAGGCGAGTTACGTACGTAAGGCCCTGCGGTTACATACGTAACGCGATCGGCCATATATAAGACGGGGCTGCGGGCTGACTTCATTTTCACCCTTTCTTCTCTTCTTTGTGCGGCTGAAGATCGGGCAAGATGGGGACTTGAGTTTTTGGTTGGTTTTACAAAATTCCAAGGCGTTTTGGAAGGACTTTATCGATTATATCATCATCTAATCCTTGTTCTTCTTCGGATCGAGGTAAATTCTTGAAATCTCCTAGGGTTGACTTTCGGGATTCCCTTCTTGATCTTCGTTGTTCGTCCGATTTTGATGAGTTGGTTGATGTTATTGAGTTCTATTAATCGTGTTTTATGGGTTGTATATCCATATTTCGAGTTTGTTTAACTCGATTGGTGATTCGAGTGTTCTTGGGAGTTATTGAACATTGAGTGTTCGATTAAATGTCCCAATGAGTTTCCCTTCGATAGTTTGGTGGGATTTCCATTGTTTTTGGTCTTGATTCTCATTGTAATCGTAACTTCATTGTTTTTGCCAGAGGATTGTAGGTGTTCAAGGTTTCTCGGTTGAGCCATGTTCTTCGGAGTATTCGGTATCGATTATCAAGGCAAGTATCTTGTTATACGATTTGTGTCTTGTGAATAGAGACTTCCTGTTAGATTTATGATGATTTGGTTTATCCTTGTGAATATACTTCGTGTGATTTTATAATTGTGAACGATTGATGGTAGTGATGATATCCTCACTTGGATAACGTCTTGGAAGTGTGTTGGTTGTGTTAATCCTATGGTTCGTGTTGTGCGTGATTGGCCATGGTTGGGTGACCGTGATGACTATGTTATTTGTGTCGGTTGATTACATACTTGAATATGCATTGCAGTGTATTGTTGAATGGTTTGACATATTGACAATAATGTGTGTTGCTCGTGGTGCTGTGTTGAGTTGATCAATATGAGTTGTGTCGTGTCAATGCGTGTGATCCAGGTAGGGTCTGACGAGGCCTCTGGAGTTCGGTACATGATGTGTACGAACAGTGATCGTGTGGTCCAGGTAGGGTCTGATGAGGCCTCTGGAGTTCGGTACATGATATGTAAGAACAACGTGTGTGGTACAGGTAGGGTCTGACGAGGCCTCTGGAGTTCGGTACACGATGTGTACGAACAACGTGTGTGGTCCGGGTAGGGTCCGTCGAGGCCTCTGGAGTTCGGTACATGATGTGTACGAACAATGCGTGTGGTCCGGGTAGGGTCCGTCGAGGCCTCTGGAGTTCGGTACATAATGTGTACGAACATTGATCGTGTAATAGTGATTGATTGGCTAGTGTTTTAAAGTTGGGTCATGGACCCATGATGATATCTTAACTAGTGTGTTTTGAAATGAAAATTGGGCTGAGGCCCTAACGCTTTCGAAAAGGTTTTGTTAATTGGGACACGAGGTCCAAAAGAATTTCTATTTTAAAAATCCCTGAGATGACGAGTTTCTTTTCAAATACTTCCTTGCTTGAGTTCAAAATTTCTAAAACTTCTCGGGAACATTTTGATAGTTGATTTCCGTATCAAATTTGTGGTTGCTATTTACTTGCTGCATTTCGTATCGTATTATACTTGCACTGGAAAAATAGTGGAATTTTGCTAACCCCCAAGTAATCGGGGGTGGATGTCTGTTTTGTGTCCAGGTGCTCGCGGGTTCGGGGAGCAATCACAGGATCGGCACAGGAAATGGCGGGCTACGATTCTAATCGAGAGACGGGAGTTTAGTCGAGTTGTGTTGTATCGTCAGAGTCATATTTCGTCTTCCGCTATTTTGTATCTTTACCCCTGCGTGGGGCATTCTTTGTAAAGAGTTATATTTTTCTATTTACGTCAATCGTACGAACTCACCGATCCGTGTGGTTGTTTATAATTGAACTTAACGGTCCGTATCATTGTATTGTTTGCCCCGGTCGGGCAAACGCTTGGTCATTTTGTGATGTTTAGCCTGGTAGATCTTTGTGGGAAGTATCTACGGCGTGTAATATTCCCATATGGTTTTGGGGGTGTTACATTTATGGGATCAGAGCTTAGGTTACGGAAACCTAGGCTGTCGGGTCAAGTCGAGTTGTAATTTGTCGAGTAATGTGTTGTCTTGTCATTCGAGTTGTCGGGTGACAAGTTGAGTTGTGCGTAGTCACAACGTGTCGGATATGTTGTCGGATGAGATCAGTATCGTGGGCGACCGTCATCTCCATGCGGCCTGTGGATGTAAGTCTCCTCTTTTATGCATAGTATATGTGTCATGATTTCATTTATGTGCGATATTTGTGGTGCATAATTTTATTTGCACGTTGTTGTGTAATGGAGTTTGTATTCGATACTTATGACACACTGTATGTGCATAGAACTGGGCGTATTGATGTTTTGCCTTTGAACTACCGTGTGGGTTGGTATGATGTGAAAGTTGTGAACCTTGATGGGTTTCGAAAAAGGTCTTGATGGTAGAGTTTGTGAAAAACCCCGATGAATGGTTTTGTTGTATGTTTAAACTTGATGCCCACGAGGTGTATTTGATTGAATTAGCGATCCTGTTTGTCGCTTGGGCATGTGGTTTTAAGTTCGATTGTTTTTGAATTGTTGTAATTATGCCCACTGCGGGTAGATTTGAGAACGTTTTTCTGGAGGACTTTACGGGTTTGAGCATTTTTATGGAAATCGATTTTTGAAAATATTTTGATGGTGCGGTCAAACCACGGTTTGTATGGATTTTGAAATCGGTTGAATTTTGACAAGTTGGTCATGTATTTTCAAATGATACCATCAGACGATATTTGGAAAATATATTTTAAAGTACTTCGGACATTGCAAAATATTACCGTCATTTTTGGTTATGATCGAGAGGATTTTTGGAAAATTTTGGTTTAACAAAACCATTTTAGTTTTCGGAATTTAAAATGTTATATGTTTATGTGTTGGGACTAAGTCGTTGCGACAAGTTTGTTATGTTGCTATGCTCTTCGAAGAATGTTGCAGTGTTTTCTAAATGATGGAATACCTTGCTAGGAGTCGATCCTTAACCTTCGGAGCCGTGTCGGGGCTATTGGGACAATTCTGTTGTCCTGCAGCTAGTGATTATGGTCGTAAGATGTTTACCATTACGGACGTAAGCTCATAGTTGTTACGGCCGTAAACTGCATGTTGTTACGGCCATAAGCTTTTGACTGTCACGGTAGTAACCTTGTTGTTATAGTTGTGTCTGCGCCCTCTACCAATCATTTGATTTCAGTTGACATAGTCGTATGGTCCGCCAGTGACAATTGTGAATTTTAGCCATTATATCGGTAATGTCGCACTCGGTTAGTTATCCTGTATGGGTATCATTGATGTGTTGTTGATTGTTACCATTCTTGCTAGAAAATTTTGGTTGTATACCTAAGTGTTGTGACTGCATAGTACAATTTGATTGTATTATTCTATGACATTATCCTGATGTGGTAGTTAATCTGTGGAAATGTTGAGTGCGAGTACAAGAGGTTTTCCCACTCAGGATTGGTTTGGCGAAACCTTTGGGGGTCGATGCCGAGGGGCATGGTCGCGGGTTATCATGTGTGTTACTATTCGTGATGGTTGGTGTGGTAACATGTGGTTACCCTGTATGTCGTTAACGGTGATAATGATATATATTGATAAGGTCATTTTGATGATATCGTTTATCGAGAAGGTTCTTCGGACTCGTTAGGTTGGGAGAACTGGCTCTTCCAGTTAGACAAAACATTTGATGCTGTAGCTTGTACTAATGAAAGAAGAGTACCTATTGCTCAATACCTGCTTGACAAGGAAACTGTGGACTGGTGGGAGGCCGTAGCGCCTAGTGATCGTACATCTACTTGGACTGAATTCAAGACTGCCATCGAGGCTGAGTATTGTCCGCCGCCTGTTAAAGAGCGTAGTATTGTCGAGTTTTCCTCGGCTATGCTCCAAGACGTGTTGATATCTCAGGCAATAGTCGATTATAATCGGAAACTGTGTTATGCTCGGGATCAAGTGAGAAGTGAGTTAGATAAAGTTCGTTATTTCGATATGCGTGTGAAACCAAATATTCGGCAGTGTATGGCCCCTTTTATGTGTACAACATTGAAGGATTATCAGGATCGAGCCTTAGCATTTGAAATTGCTGTATTAGCTACAACAAATCACCACATATGGCCATAAACACAAAATCAGTTGTCGAGAAAATAATACCGACACTTGATAATCGGGAAATATCCGAAAAAAATCTAAAATAACCGGAACAAAAATCCTGGGTATTATAGATATAACAAGGTTGTAGCTTTCCATTTTTACCGAATCGTATCACTCCTTTCATCGGCGCTACCTTCAAGAACACCTTTTCTCCAATCTCAAATTGGATATCTTTCCTTCGTTTATCAGCATAAGACTTCTGTCGATCCTGAGCAGTCTTAATCCTACTTCTGATCTCGGATATCTTATCTACACTCTGTCCTATCAATTCTGGACCCAAAATCTTTCCTTCTCCAACCTCACTCAAATAAAGAGGCGATCGACATTTTCTTCCGTACAGAGCCTCATACGGGGCCATTTGAATAGTCGCTTGGTAACTATTGTTATAATAAAACTCTACTAATGACAAAATATTTTCCTAATTCTCACCAGTATCAAGAACAAACACTCTCAACAAATATTTGAGTGTTTTGATAGTCCGCTCAGATTGACCATCAATTTGCGGATGATGTGCAGTACTGAAATTCAACTTAGTGCCCAATGCACTTTGCAGACTTTTCCAAAATCTCGACGTAACTCGCGGATCTCTATCTGAGACGATCGACACTGGAACACCATATAACCTCACCATCTCCCGAATATAAATCTTCGCATATTGTTCCATACTATAAGTCATCATTCAGGTAGAAAATTGGATGACTTCGTCAAACGATCTACTATCACCCAGATAACATCTTTCTTCCTCACGGTTCGTGGCAGACCAACCACAAAATCTATTGTGAGATTCTCCCATTTCCATTCTGGGATTTCCAACGGTCGAAGTAAACCTCCTGGCCGTTGGTGTTGTGCCTTCACCTGCTGACATATCATACATCTCTCCACGAATACACCAATGTCCCTTTTCATTCCTCTCCACCAAAAGAACTTCTTCAGGTCGTGGTACATCTTTGTACCTCCCGGGCGAGCGAAGTATGGTGCATTATGAGCTTCTTCAAGGATTTGCCTCCTAAGGGATGGATCCTTAGGAACACACAACCTCCCATCGTAAGTCAAAACATTTTCTGCGGCAATGACAAATTTCTCAATACCCCCATCTTGGGCTCGATCTTTCATGTTGCACAAGAACTTGTCATGTGGTTGAGCCTCCTTAATATTATCCCTCAAGTTTGGTTGCAAGACCAAAGATGATAGGATTGATTTCGAACTCTATGAAGACTCAACTACCTCAATCCTAAATTGGGAAAACTCCTTTATCAAACTCTCATGGTCGGTCAAGCAAGCTAACTCGCCTCTAGTCTTCTGACTCAAGGCATCAGCTACCACATTAGCCTTACCCGGATGGTAATGAATATTACAATAATAGTCCTTCAACAATTCTAACCATCTCCTTTGCCTCATGTTAACATCCTTCTGTGTGAGAAGATACTTCAGATTTTTATGGTCCGTGTATATCTCACACTTCCCCAGTAGAGATAGTGACGCCAAATCTTCAACGCATGTACTACAGCAGTCAACTCCAGATCATGCGTCGGATAGTTCAACTCATGTGGTTTAAGCTGTCTCGATGCATAGGCTACTACTTTACCATGTTGCATCAGAACACAACCCAACCCCTGCTTTGAGGCATCACTATAAATAACAAAGTCTTCCATCGGATCAGGAATCATTAAAATTGGTGACGAGGTGAGTCTCCTCTTCAACTCTCGGAAAATTTCTTCGCACATCTCACTCCATTCAAACCTCATGCCTTTCCATGTTAATTGGGTCATAGGGGTGGCGATTTTCGAAAATCCTTCGATAAATCTTCTATAATAGCCAGCTAAGCCCTGAAAGCTGCAAACTTTGCTCGCATTCTTGGGTACTCTCTAACTACTCACTGCTACAACCTTGTCGGGATCTACCTCAATCCCTTTAGAAGTCACCACATGACTAAGAAATCCAACTCTATTTAACCAAAACTCACATTCTTGAACTTGGCATAAAACTTCTCCTTGCGAAGTGTCTCCAATGTAAATCTCAAATGCTCTTGGTGTTGCACCTTGTCCTTAAAATACACCAAGATGTCATCTATGAAGACGATCACGAACTTATCTAAGTAAGGTTGGAACACCATGTTCATTAAATCCATAAAGACTGCAGGTACATTACTCAAACATTCTCTTCCTCCTATCTCGATACTCAAATATTCTCTTCCTTCTATCTCTTATCCAAGTAAGGTTGGAACACCATGTTCATTAATTAAATACAGGCTAGCGTCAAATTCTCTTCCTCCTATCTCGATACTCCCGTCAATCATTCTGTTAGTGAGTATCGTATTTCCTGACGATAAGCTAACCTCAAGAGACTCAACAATTTTAATGCTTCTATGACCAATGGCGTGACAAAACTTTGCAGACGTAAAAGAGTGTGTGGCACCAGTGTCAAAAAAAGCGAAAGCAGGCATATTAGAGATCATAAGCATACCTAATACTGTGCCGGGACTATCATCTGTAACACCACCGATATATTCAGGAATATTACAGCGCCGTAAATCCTTTACATAAGAATTTACAAGGCTGAAGAAATGAAAAGACAATAACAGATACCAACATATGAAAGTAACTGAAATAAAATACAACAGTTATGGGCTAATACCAAGAATACAAATATCCAAAGGAAGAATATTAATACATCACCAAATCCAATCATCACAAATGATGACGTACTCGAGTACTAATTAAAAACAACACAAACAACAGACAATTAAACCCGCCAGAACATCACTCTGCACCCTCGTCGTCATGCAGCTCTAGTGGTTGTTCCCCTGCTCTCCTGGATCCTGAACATAAACAAATGTTCACCCCCGAAGGGGTTAGCACAATGATGCTAGTACAAGTACCACAACATATTATTCAACATCTCACTAAGAATAATAATAACATAAATGACAAAATACCAACGAGTCTGCCCCTACGAGAAACTCATAAATAACATACACAAATGATAATCACAACATGATATCACAACATACACATGGTGATTCCGATGATCCAGTGTTCACTGCCTAGAACCCACGATGATCCCGTCAGACCAACCCGTGGTGGAAAAACCCATTCGATGATCCAACGCACGCTAGCATAGATCCCCCGATGATCCCAATCGGACCAACACGAGGTGGACATACAACAACGACATATATGCACAACAGTATGTATAACATCATTACATAGAAAAATTAAAGTACTTGCCTCGATTCGATGACAAGAATAACACTTCGATGAATATCAATACACTGGAAGGTCGCCCCTTCGATCAATCACGTTGCAAAGCTCGAACCTTAAACAAAAGAAATAATATTGAATTCATATCATGTCGTACGAACATCTAACAATCCAAATTATGGTCGAAAGTTCATAAAACGTATCCTTCCTGGTCTGCGTAATGTACGTTATGTATCCAATGTAGCGTACGTTAAGGCTGCTCGTTAGCGCACGTAAACTACGAAGTCTAGCGTACGCTAATCATACATAGACAGTATCTTCTCTGATCAGCTAACTAACTCGTCTTATGATATAACGTACGTTACGTACCAAATGTAGCGTACGTTAGCGTACGTAAGCTGCAGAGCCTAGCGTACGCTACATATGCATCCGATAGTCTCTTCCCTAATCAGACAATTGACTCGCCGCACGAAATTCTCAGTGTTAACGTACGTTAACTCCATGCATGATACACTCATGAAAACTTGAATGATCTAATGGTGTTCAATGTCTTACAACTTCAAGGATAAGCATATCATCATGATGTTATACTCCAATCTTTGATCACAAATTCTCTTACGAAATTCAGTTATTATGAGGTTGGTAATCTAGTTACCAATATCATCAACATATTCCAGCTTCATCATGAAGATTAATTTACTAAATCAACTTCAACCTTTGGTGATCCTTCATCTAATTCCGTTAAGCAAAAGTGATACCAATACTAAATATACGACCATTATGGCAACACTATTCAATACGGATAATCAATCTCAGAACATTACTCTCATAATTTGACGACAAATGATTCTGACTATGATGTTCTCAACAATGAGATCTTAAGCATAATCATCCCAACTTTTAAACATGATGTTTGGTTGAATAAATCATCTATGGAACTTAATATCTTGATAGCATGATCATCATATCCTTAAGACCACGAATCCAAGGTTGGAGATAGCATTAACATACCTTAAGATGAAGAAAACATCGAGACAATAGGTAGAATCCAACTACGGTTGCTTGTGTGTCAATCCAAAATAATTCTCCACTTCAATAATCAAGTATAAGTAATCTCCAATCTTCAATGATCAATAAAATGTGTTCTAACGGTATAGAA
The DNA here is from genome assembly GCA_033398695.1 of Orobanche coerulescens. NCBI lineage: Eukaryota > Viridiplantae > Streptophyta > Magnoliopsida > Lamiales > Orobanchaceae > Orobanche > Orobanche coerulescens. The sequence continues at coordinate 154,478,435 of CM065803.1, forward strand.
AGTGGCTGGGAACTCTCTGGGGATGAAGTAGGTTGAAAGCAAGCGAAAGAAACGAATGAAATGAAATGGGGTGATGTCTTATTTATAACTTTCTGACCTTAACGTACGTTAGCCTTCATACATAACGTACATTAGTCGCTTAGTGTACGCTACCCAGTATACTTAGCGTATGCTATCGTCATCGATAGTTAACTGTTCTCATTCTGTACTCGATTACGTATTCTACACCATCAGGTTACGTATGTAACTAACACCCATTCGCGCTAGACACATTCCTTAGCATACGTTAACACTCGTTGACTTCAAAACTGTCCAGGTTCATCTGCGGGAATCTTATCCGGACCCATCGTCCGGCTGGCGCATGTGCTAGCCGCCCAGCTCAATTATTGGCCTCTTTACATATGCTACGCTTCATTCGTAGCGTACGCTATCTTTGGCTGATAACGTACATTAAGCTTACTTCATAGCGTACGTTATCATGTACTTGCATGAGAAAATTTACATGTTGCTATAATCATGCACAAGTATACAAATACGAGAAATATCATACTTTGATTATTGATATCACAAATCCGAATAATACAGGGCTCAATTACAGATGAAATACTCAATAATTAATCCGGATATTATATACTCTCCTTCTAAAAAGGAGTTTCATCCCGAAACTCAAGACAAAAATAACTTTGGATATCTGGACTTCATGCTATCTTCCGTTTCCCAAGTGGCTTCTTCCACTCCGTGGCGCGACCACTGAACCTTAACCAAAGGGATCAGTTTGTTTCTCAACTGCTTAACTCAACTCTCGAGTATCCTGATCGGTCTCTCTTCAAATGTGCCATCCTGAGCGACTTCAATCTCGCCGAAATCAATGACATGACTAGGATCTGGTATATACTTTCATAACTGGGATACATGGAATACGTTATGAACATGGCTCAATTGCGGCGGTAATGCCAACCTGTATGCTAACTCTCCAACTCTCTCAAGAATCTCGAATGGTCCGATATATCTCGGACTCAGCTTTCCTTTCCTCCCAAAATGAAAGATTCCCCGAGTAGGAGAAACTTTTAAAAGCACATGATCTCCAATACTGAACTCTAATGGACGATTGCGCACGCATGCATAAGACTTCTGTCGACTCTGGACTGTCAACAGCCTTTCACGAATCAAGGTTCTCTTCTCTCGTGTTTGCACGATCAATTCCGGTTCCGTCCCGATCAAGTATGATGAATCATCCCAACATAGGGGCGATCTGCATCTCCTCTCGTATAATGCCTAAAATGGTGCCATGTTAATGGAAGTATGCCAACTATTGTTGTAGGTGAATTCAATCAACGGCAGATGAACTTCCCAATCAGTTGACCAATCTAAGGCACAAGCCCTCAGCATATCTTCCACCGTTTGAATAGTCCTCTAGGATTGTCCGTCTGTATGTAGATGATAAGCTGCGCAGAAGTTCAATTCGGTTCCCAAGGCTTTATGAACTGCTTTCCAAAAATGAGACACAAAGCGACCGTCTCGGTCAGAAATAATGGTCTTCGGCGTACCATGCAATTGGACTATCTCTGAAATAAATACTCGTGCCAACTTTCCGGGTCCCCAAGTGTCCTTAATGCCAAGAAAATGAGCCGATTTGGTTAGACGATCAACTATCACCCAAATCATGTTCATTCTTGTCTTGGTTCTCGGTATATTAGTGATAAAGTCCATCGATAAGTCCTCGCACTTCCATTCAGGAATCGGGAGTGGTTTCAGCATTCCGGCAGGTCGTTGATGCTCGATCTTAACCTGCTGACAAGTCAAACATTTTGAGACATAATCTGCTACATCTTTCTTCATGTTGCCCCACCATAAGTTCTGCTTCAGGTCCTTATACATCTTACTGATGTCCGAGTGGATAGAATAGGGCGTGCTGTGAGCTTCCTTCATAATTGTCTGCTTCAGAACATCGACATCGGGAATGCAAAGTCGGTTCTGAAATTTCAAAACTCCATCATCATGAATTACGAATACTGGGGCCTTTTCCTTGATCACTTCATCACGTAACTGAATCATCAGAGGATCATCTACTTGCTTAGATTTGATTTCTTTGGTTAACGATGAAGTTAATTCCATCACACATAATTGTCCTTGGACTCTTTGCAACCATACTTCAATTCCTTCGCGAATCAATTCTTGTTGAATCCTGGGCTGGGAGGTCAGAGTCTCCAGCATCTGAATAGAAACAGGCTTGCTTCTAAGTGCATCGGCCACTACATTTGCTTTGCCTGGATGATAAAGAATCTCCAAGTCGTAGTCCTTAATCAGTTCCAGCCATCTTGTTTGCCGCATGTTCAACTCTTTCTGACTGAAGATGTATTTGAGACTCTTGTGATCTGTAAAGATTTGACAGTGAGTCCTGTACAAGTAATGTCTCCAGATTTTCAAAGCAAAAACTACCGCTTCCAGCTCCAAATCATGCGTTGGGTAATTTACATCATAAGGCTTCAGCTGTCGTGATGCATAGGCAATCACCTTTTCATTTTTCATCAATACACACCCGAGACCTTGGTTTTAAGAGTCACTATAAACTATGAATCCTCCAGTTCCCCGTGGGAGTGCTAAAATCAGTGCCGTCATCAATCTCTTCTTCAATTCATCAAAGCTAGTCTGTCACATCTCGTTCCACTCAAACTTTTAAGTTTTCTGTAGTAGTCGAGTAAGTGGGCGGGTAATTTTGGAAAACTCTTCCACGAACCGACGATAATACCCAGCAAGTCCTAAGAAACTCCGGACTTCTTTCACATTCTTAGGAGACTTACAATCCATAACTTGTTCGATTTTCTAGGGATCTACTCGGACTCCTTCTGCTGATACCACATGATCGAGGAACATTACTTCTTTTAGCCATAATTCACACTTAGAAAGCTTGGCGTACAATTGCTCGTTTCTCGGAAGGTCTAAAACGATCCGCAGATGCCGTGCATGCTCTTCCGGGCTCTTGGAATAAACTAGAATGTCATCAATAAATACAACCATGAATTTGTCCAAATACTCTATGAACACTCGGTTCATCAATTACATGAATACAGCAGGTGCGTTAGTGAGACCAAATGGCATCACTAGAAACTCATAGTGTCCGTAGTGAGTTCAACGCTGATTTTGGAACATCGGATTCCTTAATCCTCAGTTGATGATATCCCGACCTCAGATCGATCTTAGAAAACACTGTTGCTCCATGTAACTGGTCAAACAAATCATCAATCCATGTCAACGGATACTTGTTCTTTATTGTCATATTATTCAGCTCTCGATAGTTAATACACAATTGAAGCGATCCATACTTCTTACGGACAAAAAGAACTGGTGCACCCAGGGCGAAACGCTTGGCTGGATATAGCCTTTGTCCAGTAACTCTTTCAGTTGCTTCTTCAATTCATACATCGCAGTAGGTGCCATACGATACGGCGCCTTAGAAATTGGTGTAGCTCCTGGTTCCAGCTCGATGGTGAATTCTACATCCCGTCATGGAGGTAGTTCAGGTAATTCGATAAGAATGGATGAGAGTTCTACTTTTCCATCTTCTTTCTTCATTGCGTAGCACCAGTATCCGGTATAGCCATATTTCAAAAATTTGACAGCTTTCATCGCCTTGATCATCTTTCCTGAGCTTCCTGACGTCCATCCTTTAAAAAGTATTTCAGAACCATCATCAGCTATCACCGAGATATTCCTCTTTCGGTAGTTTATAATCGCTCTATATCGATTAAGCCAATTATCTCCGAGTATCAAGTCGTCTCCTTGCATTTCTATCATAATCAGATTTGAGGGCCACTCTCTGCCTCCAAATGATATAGGAAAATCTCTAGTTTCTAAGTTTCCCACAATCCTCTCTCCACTCGGTAAACCCACAACATAAGGCTCACAATTATGAAAACCAGAAATATTCAAACGATTTACACAAGACAAGGATATAAATGAATGCGTAGCTCCTGTATCGAATAAAACGCTAACTGGCTGTGAAAGGATCTGAACAGTACCTGATGCGATAGAAGCATCATGGTCGTCTTCCCTCCTCATCTTGTACAGACATGGGGGAATGGATCCGGCACTCGATGTCCCCTTTCAGTCCAACTGTCCTCTGCCTCGTCCGCGACCAAAGTTTTGGGGCAGCTGAACACTCTGCTGCGTATGCTGAATACTTGCTTCCTTCTGAGCTGGCTGTGACGTACGGGCTCTAAAAGATTTTGCAACCTCTTCACAGAACACCGCACGATTTCCATCTCAACCACAATCAAAACAAGTCACGGCAGGAAGGGGGCAATTTTGCCGATAGTGACCCGTCTGACTACAGTTAAAGCACTTCCCTGTCACATCTGTCGTGGCTGATACTGCTCCGAGGTTCTTTCCGCTCTTGGATGGGTGCGGAGGTTTCTTGAACGAATGAAAGGATGACTGGGCCTTGCGGGTGTAATACCCGTAATTTTGATTTCCGGTAACTTTCTATTTTCGGCGGAAGTCCGTTTTGACAACTCACTTGGGACCGTTTCGTCACCCTGAGAATGATTAATTATACACTTTTTGACATCCGAGTTCGTTTCGGTGTCGTTATGTTGAGTTCCGTGCTTTTCAACGACTTTTCCGCACTTGAGTTCGATTCTTGCGAATCTCGTTCTAAACTGCTATTTCGAGTTTCCCGTAAGTCCTTTTAACTTTGTTAGAAGTGTTGTGAACTTCGGTTTGGTTATTCGATCGCGTATCGTGATTTTCGGGCGTTTTGGGCCGTTTTGTAATTTACCCAAAGTTATGGGTATTCTATCTGTATTCGTTGTCTCGACTCTTTTCTCAGTCGCGTATGATTAATTATTACATTACGCTTTCATTTTGGGTCGTTGATGTTGTCCGCGAACTTTTCGTCGTGTTCGCCCGTGACGCTTAAATCGAGTCGCCGAGCCCTCGTGGTCGCACCGCCGACGACATGGGATCGACCGGACGGCCGCAGTGTTCTCGCCGGACGATGGCTGGCACTGACCGAGCAGGCACAGCAGGAACCGGCGTAGCGCACGCTACGGCCGGGACGCTGCGCGCGCTAGCTCGACAGTGTAGCGCACGCTGTCGAGTCAGCCCAGCGTACGCTATCGGGCCTGGGCAGAGGGATTCTGAGGTTCTGGACTCGGGTAGGATCGGCAGATAGCGCACGCTACTGCCGGTCGTTGCGCACGCTGACCGGCAGGGGTAGCGTACGCTGTCGGCCGACTAGGGTACGTTATCGGGATGAGCTTGCTAGTCAAGAGGCTACTGGACAGGTCGGCTAGCGCGCGCAGGCTTCCGGCCGTAGCGCACGCTAGCGGGAGTCGGGCGGGGTCGGCAGAATTGGTCGGTGGTGCCGGGTCATGTGGGCAATGGCCGAGAGTGCTGGGTCGATACTGGCCGATAGCGCACGCTAGTTCGGGAAGGCTAGCGCACGCTAGTTCCGGCCCAGTATATAAATGACAGAACAACCACTTTCACACTCATTTTTCATTTCCTTTCTCTTCGGTCCGCGGCTGGAGCTTCGGAGAAGATGAAGCCATGTTGTTAAACAACAAATCCATGAAGTTCCTGAGTTCATATCATTGATCGATCATCCTATAACATCCTTCGATCCAGCGAATCAAGGTTAGATCTTTAGAACCCTACTTTTGGGGAGATTTGGGGGTTTTCGCGTTTTTGTCCGATTCATTCCGTTTTGTTGATTAATTCATGATGAATATGATTAATCTTGTTGGTACTCTTAGTTTCCCTACGGATTCGTGGTATATTTCGTGATTTTTACGAAATCGAGAGGGTTTGGTTGTGGTCCGCCCTCGTTGTCGTTTTTATACGAGTATACATGAATCGTAGGCGGGTTTCCGGGCGTATTCTAATTCCGTATTCGTTTAGAATCTGTTGTGATTGTATTCTTCGAATCGTTAGGTTCGGTTTCGATGGTTCCTAGCATTCGTCGGTGACTTTCCATTTCGTTCGTTGCGTCGTCGATTATTCAAGGCAAGTATACATTTATGATTGTACGTTCTCGACTTTTAAAGTAAGAGGAATTGATGGTATGATATGAACGAACCGTTTTTACGGCATTCATAGATATATTGATGGCATATTATGAACGAACTGTTTTTACAGCATTCATATATGTATTATTGGCATGTAACGAACGAACCGTTTTGACGGCATTCCTACATGTAACGGCGTATGATATGAACGAACCGTTTCTATGGAATTCACATACGTCATGAGATTTTAGTCATTCCCGAATACTAGTCTTGAATTGATGAATTGACGGATTACATTTACTTTATTGTCGAGGAGTATTGTGTTTCATACTGTTATACTTGCACTAGCTATTCGACGGCTAACCCCTTTATGGGGGAAATACTTTTTATGTATTTCAGGTTCCAGGAGAGAGGACAAAGTGTATCGGGTCGGCATGAAAATGATGGGCAAGTGTGATAATCGTGTCTTGTCTCCGATTATCTTTTCGATTCCTCCATTCAAGTTGTTGTCATCGAATGGATTTTAAATACTCGAGTATTGTATTTCGCTTCCTTGATGTTCCGGCTTGTGTTGCCGAGGTATTGATTTGTGCAGTGATGTATATGGTTTCATTGGTTATGGTTTTGAATACCATTTGTATCGTCTTTCTTTCCATTGTATGTAGACCTTCTCGGTCAAGTTTTATAGTTCCGCGTATGTTTAGCCTTGTGTGTCCCACGGCGGGGCTCACGGCGCCGTAATATACCCCGAATAACTTGGGGGTGTTACGAGAATATGGTATCGAGCTTAGGTTTATGGAAACCTAGGCTGTCGGTCTAATGGGTCGATTGAGTCGTCATTTGCCCACAGTATCACTACTCTGCCATCATCACAGTGCGACCGGTACTTGTAAGTCCTCTCACTCTTCTCGTATTTTCTTGACCGTTTCGTTTTTAGCTTGGTATTCTTTGGAATTGGTCACTTCGAGAAGGTGCGATTGGGATTATACTTCCGCACGTGTGTGCCCTTTAGAATGTTGGATGTAAGGAGAAGAAGTCGTGACTGTGGTTACGGACGTGAACCCTTCCTTGAGATTTTGTCAAATTGCTAATTTCGATATTAGCGTGTATCGGTTTTGTGTTTAGACTTTGTTTGGGAGTCGCATGCTAGTACCACGGGAGATCATCGACGTCACAGACCTATAAGTATGTTGTTTGGATTATTCGATAATTCTTGGTTATCTTGGTGATTTTGGATTTATATGTTGGATAATTGTGCTTGAGGATGATGTGAACGTATGACAATGTTGCTGAATGCGTATATGTATTCATTGTGCCGTATGATCGTTTGGTATGTCGAGATGTTGGTAGAGAATAGCGGAAAATGGCTAAGTACAGCTACGTTAGCGCACGCTACAAGGTATGCCTAGCGCGCGCTAAGATATATACTTAGCGTACGCTACGGTGCATACTTAGCGCACGCTAAGAGATTCGGTTACGTACGCTAAGGAGGACCCCTAACGCATTTAACGATCGGGCCGGGTTAGTTTCGGAAGGTGGCCGGTGTAGGCCTGTGTTGATTTTTATATTCAGTTAGCGCACGCTAACGCATGTTGGTTAGCGCACGCTAACACCAGATCGCCAATAATGGAATCTTAGCTTTCGGCGGGTGGACCCGGCCATGTTCGACGCGTGTCCAGATAAGGTCAACGAGTGATTGTCGTGTAGAGCTAGCGCACGCTAAAACCGTATGATCAGCGCACGCTAATTCCATATCGGTCGAAGGAATCCCGATAATCGCGGATGCTTTCAGCATGTGGGGGCACGATACTGTAGCAAGTCAACGACGATTAGCGCGCGTTAAGGTCGAAGAATAGCGCACGCTACTGAGCATTTCACTGTATCAAGTCAACGCCTGTTAGCGTACGCTAATGCATGGGCATTACGTACGTTAGATGAATTTCGAAGCAATGTAGTAGCTTCGATCGCCGATAGCGCACGCTATCAAGGAAGGATAGCGCACGCTAGTCATGTAGCGCACGCTAAATATAAGGTCTAGCGCGCGCTAGTGATGTGTTTTATAGAGAGGATAGACGAGTGTTGAGAGGCAATTTGTCCATTCTCCTTCCTTCAGTCAATAGAGAGAACCTTGGGAAGTACTTGAAGTTCCTAAACATTGAGAGATGATTCTCTCAAACAAGATTAAGATGGAGAGCTCGGATTTAAGTATTGTTCATGAAGTTTTTGATGATTCTTGGAATGAAGTTCAAATTATTCTTCTTCGTGGTTCGTCCATACATGGTAGTCCTCGTATCCCTTTAATAGTGGTTCATTTCTTTTAGGATTACTACTTGGGAGGGAGTATGTTGGGAATCGTGTATTTTGATGTTCGTCTTATTTCAATGAAAATGCATAAATTGGACTGTACTTTTATCCGCTGCGTGAGTATTTTGAAATGGCTTTTGGTATTTTGCCAACTGAATTTTTATTTTGTAAAACCGATTCCCTAAACTGAGTCTTTGGCATTTTGGCCTTGATCATTTTGACGGTATTTGGAAAATGATTTTTTCTTAATATTTGAAAAAAAATATTACCGTCATCGGTCTTTTTAACATTTTTGAAGTGATGTGGAAAAATTGTGCTTAGCCTGGTAAATCCTTGTGAGAAGGGTTTACTACAGGTAATATTCCTGTGAGGATCTGGGGGTTACAATTGTGGTATCATGTGATAATGTTATACGAGATTTATTGGAATTGTAATAAGAGATTTCGGATGTTGATATGATTATTGAGACCTTCTTCATATGGTGATGACAGTATTGTTGCTACTCTTAAGGTTGTATGAATGGCATGACGAAGAAAATGGTAACATGGAGATATATACCTCGGATATGTTGTTCTGAATGGGATTTTGGATATTTCGTGTTCTTGAAGAACTCTTGAATTATACGAGGTGATGAATTTTTTTAAGAAGTGTTGATGTTTTGAAAATGAATATGGAATATTCATATCTAGAGCTAAACTATGTGTTTGATATAATATTCGTATAGGAATACGAATGTGATTATGAGTTTGATGAGACTATTATTCATCTCCGAATTTGGAAGCCCATACATATGGAGCAAATGTTCAAGTCGAATGATTGGACTATTTGATAACCTTTTTAGTAGGATTATCTATTGTTTTGAACTACTGGATGATTCGAAATGATGACGGTCATAAGTAAATTTTAACGATGGATTTACGAGAAGGGAACCTTATCAATTCGAATTTAAGAATTGAGTTTGGAACATTTAGACCCTTATTATTGGTCCTCATTTGTTGCTGATATGATCATCATATTTCGACTCGTATTGTGGACAGGATGTGTAAGTGTCTGAGTTGGATTGTTCAGACTGTGATTAGTCGAGATATGGTGAAACGATTGAGTTTGTGGTTTGGTGGTATTGATATTGGTCGTCATCGAACCTGTTGATTATTAATCCTTCGTTTTACAATAAGATATGATGTTTGATCGTGAATTATGACTGTTGTGTTGCGGTTAAGGTTGAAGGGTTCGTAGATTAACTTGGTTGAGACTGAGGAATTCATAAGACGAAATCAACTGAATTGGTAACAGTTCGTTGTATTGATATCGAGGCAAGTTTTATACTCGTACTAATCAATGAGACTAATGTTATCGTGTAGGTGTACGAATGTGTGTATCATTTCGAGACTTGGTCTCCTTATGATTGTATTGATATCAGGGGATTGTTTGATACGACACCCGTCGACAAAACATGCCAAATGTTATTGTTGTTCGTAAACGGCCGATTGAAGGCATTCATGTATTCGAATTTCATCTTCATTATCGGTAATTGATTTAAGTGTGCCGAGACATCCATTGTACCGTTGTTATCGAGTTGCCGTTCTAAGGTAACCGAAGTATTGAATTGGGACTGTCGAAGATAGTTCCCATCCGTTGAGTCGTTATCGATTGGTCGTTCGAAGACAATCGAGATATTGAATGGGGATCGCCGAGGATAGTGCCCATCTGTGAGTTATTATTGTCGTGTTGGCCAACTCAGGGCAGCACACTATTATTCTTATGAACTCGATAATTTTGTGATCGTTGAGGGTGGAGGATTTCCCAAATTGTGGTGTTGTGGTTATTGCCGTGTTAATCGGTCCTTAGGGAATTCTTATCCCAGGATGGTTGTTTTGAATATTGTTGGTCGTGTCGATCTTTCATTATTCGTGTGTCATCGTTCAATTGGTGAATCGTATGATCTGTAATGGGTATTTTATCCTTTGAGTTTCGTTGTCATGTTGTATCATGGCATGTCTGGAATCATGTCTGCGTGCCGATTGGTTATGTGTAGGATTTTTAGCCAGGCACTCGATGGTCATGCGTGGATGTTTCCGCATTGGACCGTGCACACGAGACGTAGTTCTTGAGGCTAATTAGGTACATTGTCACACGTATATTCTGGATTCCGTATATGGGGTGGACATGTGCACGGACACATTTCCGGATCAGGCGTACTGTGATGTCCCTCTTGAGCCTTATTGTTTGGTCGTTCGTAGTCCATGTCGTATTGGATATGTCCGACGATTTATGGCCGTGCATACGCCGAGGGGTATGTCCGAATGTGGTTGCTTCTTTGAGAATCAGATTGTGATGATTTACACTTTGGGTCGCTCGCTGTGCCATCGTGATACGGCTGATCGAGGGGTTTTCAGGCTATTGCGATGTATTGGTATTTTGTTGGAGCCTTCGGGCATGATGATTCGCATCTCTTTCAGCATTGGTTTAGTTTACCTTCGGGTAATGTATTGTTGTGTTCTATATTGATGATTCACCGTTTGGGCGTAAGTTTCGGTTCTTGTGTATCTCGTTGAGTTTTTCCTAACGGGATATTTCTTCTCCCTACTTGTTTTAAGTTTCGGGACGAAACTTCTTTTAAGGAGGGTAGAATGTAATACCCGTAATTTTGATTTCCGGTAACTTTCTATTTTCGGCGAAAGTCTGTTTTGACAACTCGCTTGGGACCGTTTCATCACCCTGAGAATGATTAATTATACACTTTTTGACATCCGAGTTCGTTTCGGTGTCGTTATGTTGAGTTCCATGCTTTTCAACGACTTTTCCGCACTTGATTTCGATTCTTGCGAATCTCGTTCTAAACTGCTGTTTTGAGTTTCCCGTAAGTCCGTTTAACTTTGTTAGAAGTGTTGTGAACTTCGGTTTGGTTATTCGATCGCGTATCGTGATTTTCGGGCGTTTTGGGCCATTTTGTAATTTACCCAAAGTTATGGGTATTCTATCTGTATTCGTTGTCTCGACTCTTTTCTCGGTCGCGTATGATTAATTATTACATTACGCTTTCATTTCGGGTCGTTGATGTTGTCCGCGAACTTTTCGTCGTGTTCATTACGACGTTTCGGAAATCGAGTCGCCGAGCCCTGGTGGTCGGCACCGCCGAACGATTGCGGGATCGACCGGACGGCCGCAGGTTCTGGCCGGACGATGGTTGCTTGGCCGAGCGAGCAGCGAGCAGAACCGGCATAGCGCACGCTACTGGCCGGAGCGCTGCGCTTAGCTTCAGCGATGTAG